>JASJOG010000011.1:0-1200000 GCA_030142905.1 Heliopora coerulea | reverse complement strand
TAATTATTACTGGCAGTCTCCAAATAAAAATACTTTGAAATGAAATACTGTATTATATGGTAATATGAGATTCAGTACTACACAATTATGCAACTCTGGGTTCTTTTTTCAACTTTCTACATCCCAGTTATTTCATTTATCTTATTTTTGTTTTTCACTTTTATATGATGATGTTAATAACTTAATTGTTCATATTTTTTGAAATTTTATTTATGTCAGTTTCCTAACTGTTCTAATATCAAAGGAATGAGCCCACTAATGTATTAGTGCCATAAAATTAGTCAACTGCTTGCTAATTCTAATACTCACAAGTTTTTGTTATTTCATTTCCCACCAGGCTCAGACAGTAAGGGGTTTAGTTCTTTTTGAAAAGACTTCATTGACTGAACAATACTGTGACCAGCTACAAAAATTCACTTCAGTTGATGTTGGCCTTAATCTTTACCCAGTCAGTTCACAAACCGAAGCAGCTAATTTATTAATACAACTGGTGAGTTGGTGTAAAGTAATTAGGCCAAATAAAAAAGATTGTGTGGGTTCTGGTTACTTCTTGAAAAAAATAGGGTAGGTAGGTAGGTCGGGGGGTTTTTTGTTGGTTTTTTTTTAAATTTAGATCAGCCTGGAAACTGAGCAAAATGGCTTTGAAGTTGTCTGGAGAAGGAACTGTAAACTCTCTTCTGCCAACTCCCCAACTGCTTGAGAAGACTACTAGGAACAAATTTGCATGATGTAGCAACATTCTTGTTCCCAGGCTCTTCACTTGCTCAATCACAAACTCATACCCAAAAATCACTGGCAAAAATATGCAGGGTCAGCAGAGCTAACTTGGGGTTGGTCCAGTAACTGGAACTACACAATATTTCTTACTTGGCCTTAAGATGCCTAAAGTTGCAGATATCTCTTGCCAATTTACTTTTACTGTTTCTTTGATTATATTGTTTGGTTAAGTAGAATGAGACCTTTCAATAATTATTAAAAATTAGACCTTGTCCAGTTTGTAGTCAGAAACTAAAGTAACCAATAGAAGCCAGCAGTTTGAAAAAGTATGAAACAAAACATAATTCAAATAATAGCATCTTGAATACTCAATAATTATTCAGTGAGGGAGTCATCTTCAGACCAACTAGATTACATCAAATATCTACAGTTTTAATATACAATGTTACATACATTACATTACCTGACAAGTAATTTACAAGACAAAGACAATGAGCAATGTAAGGTAATAAGTTTGAAACTGCTGCAGCGAGAGTAATTATGTTTTGTGTTACACTACAGTAATCTTAAAAAAAATATGCTGTGAAAAACCTTTGAAAAGTTCTTTTCTTTCTGTTTTTAATGGAAGGTGAATTTGAATGGAAATCCTAGAAATAATCAATTTTTGATTAAGAAATCTCAGAAACAGGTGGACCAGGCTCTACTTCTCACAGTACAGACAATTCCCAGTCTTGGAGAAAAGAAAGCCCTTGCTTTAATACAGCACTTTTCCAGTAAGTTTTATTTGCTAAACTCCTGACTCTGGTTTTATGAGGCCCAGATAACATATTCAGTTGATAGCCCGCATGCAAGAACAGTGTTATGTACACTTGGAACTGCCAGAATCTATGAAATTGTGTTATATTTTGCAGTACCACTTAGTCCAGCATTTCTCAACAGGGGTGGTACCACCCCTCAGTGGGCATTCAGGGGGCAATGGAAGCAAGGCAGCAGTGAAGGGAGTGTTTGTCAGTCACTCAACACCACAGCATTTTTAAGTTTCTAGTTGTCATTTAGTGTTAAAATCTAACGATGACTGACTAACTCAGCCTCTGTCTAAATGGTCTATGGTGCAGGCAAGACTAACTCTGCTATACCTGATTAACTACATAGCTATTGAGTTTGATACTGCTCTGGGGTTGGCTGCTGGCACAGAACTTGAACTGAGTGCTTCATTGGGGACAGCAAGAGGTTTCAGAATGAGGCAGGAGGGCACTCATCCAAAAAAGTTGCCAACCACTGGTTAAGTGGATAAAATTATGTTTGTGTAGCTCATATTGGTCTGAGACATCTCCCATGACAAGTAAAATTGCCCTATGCCCACAAGGGTAGAATAATAAAAGTCAGATATGGATGGGAAAGAGTTAATCAGAGCATGGATGACGCTGTTCCCACATTACTACTTGTCCATCAGACTATAGCCTCAACACCAGACTAAGATAGGCAGAACTGATGACGGATGGACTACATACTGACAGATGCACAGACAAACAAGAGGTGGTTTGACAGACAGATGGACAACTGACGGTAGTTGTGATTTTAGTGTCATGATAACTTTATAACTCTGAACTATTTGTTTTGGGTAGGTTTGAAAGAACTGAGCAGAGCTTCCCAACAAGTAAGCGTAAAGGATTCCTAAGAAAGTTAAGTCTTGTATGAACCCTGGATAGCTTTCTCAGGGGGGTGGCTCCTATCCAGCACTTTCTGATCATTATCTACTTTTCTGGGAAAGATTAAAAACCATCTTAAACTTTTACGTTCCAGGAGCTGTCAAAAATTATTGGAAATTCTGGTGCCAAAACAGTGAAATCGTTTTTTGATAGTTCAAGAAAGTAGTCCAAGGAAAACTTATTCGTAGATTCGTACAGCTCACAGGTGGATTCCAATTTACTATAAGTACGAAATATACCATGGAAGAGCCGGATTCCCCAGGATTACCCACTGAAGACTACAAATGCGGTGAGACAAAAGTATAGTTGTGATAATACTACCAAACGAACATGTTGAACAATATCCCAGTTAAAGAAGCTTCATTGCACACCTGGTGGCCTCTGACAGCCGAAGTAAGTGCATAAAAAGAATGCAATTGAAGAGACAGTTCTGTCAATCAATGGAAACGTGACAGCGTTTGTGCGACACAAATCCAGCAAGTAGCCGTCCATACTGCATCATGTAGCTGTGAGTACAAAAGTTGATGACAACTTTATCAGATAATAGTTGCTTGTAGCTTCGTCCAGTGGAGCCTTTGCTGCGCAGTGATTTTTTAACCCTAACCTGTTTAGATTTGATCTTTAAATGAGGAAAACAATCAAGAAAAGACAGAAGTTGGACCTCGAACACTTTCCCGTAAAAAAAAATTTCACGCACATCAATGCTGGCGGACTTAAACTCCGATTATTTTACTCCGACTGATGGCTCAAGATTTTGTACGTCGAGGTGGGACGTCTTGACAGGAAAAGATCAAAGAAGGGTGCAATGATAGGGGGGGAAAAATTGGCTTCACAGTTACCACAGTGTTGTATGCCGAGAAACAATTATTTGTCTCTAGGTAGAAATATCACATTGCCATATGGACATTGAAACTGGCTGAAAATGCAGGAAAATTAAGCATACCCAGAAATTCGTATCAATTATCGCCCTGGCCATCGAACGACCTATTGACATGGAAGAATATCGTCATGGTTTATATCATACGGTAGTGACCGTTTTTTTAATGGCCGCCAGGTTAAACATTCTTTTTCGTGCACCTTACGCAATTTCACTCGCTTCGTCTGGAAACAAAGGTTCTTTTGAAATGAAGCGCGAGGACTAGATTATTGAGGATAATTTACATGTTCGTAAAAGCATATTCCACATAACCACCCTTATGAATAAGGTCAATGGTGTGCGGACATAAAATTGCTGAAGATCGCATGTCGACATTGTTAAGGCAACGTCCTGGTTTCCAGTCTGCAAAACACACACAACTTTTTGTTTTCCGCCACATCCAGTTGGGTTATGGAAAACTGTTTCTCACATCTCAGACACTAAACAAGAAAGAAAATGATTTACGTTTCTTCAGGATAAAAATAAATCCAATCCAGTTCGTCACCTTTCGGTATTATTGGGGGTCACTTTCTTCTATCTGTGGAATACGATTTCAGAGTGTCTCCACACTCTATAGAAAGTACTCAAAATATCTTATAAGTAGTAAGTACACATATATTTAATTATTGATCATTCCTCCGTCTCCGAAGTGTAAAACCCAAGTATCATGGTATCCATGACCGCATTCCTGATTTTGCATCGAGTTATTTTTAAAACTTCGAACAACGAAGTAATAGATAAATAATCGAGAACTGCCCATGATCACAAGGACAAAATTGAGTTGTTCCCTAGCATTTAAGTTATGGCGACTAAATGATTGAACAATCGGAACTGATTAGTATCAACAGAAATACCTTGTATTTAAGTAGTTACCTCAATTATTCTTAATCCCATATTTTTCTTGTGCTCCAAGACTACGGGTAACTCATCCAGATTTTCAATGTTCCACAGCCGGATTGTTTTGTCCTGGCAAAAAGTCCGTAAGATATAATTACAGAGTATTATCACATATTATAAAAAAACACGCGTCCTACCCACGCTCTGATTGGACGAGTCTCGTTTTCTCTCTGAGTACAGAGAACAACATGCGATGCCAGTGATAAGAATGGAAGGACACTTTCTCTCAGCTGCAATGTCCAAGTATCAATTCTAGCTTGTCCTTGTAAAACAAATCAGAAAATACATTCAAGTGCAGCTCCATAATAAGTACTTCTTAAGCGACACTAACCTGAGAACAAGACAGAACCCACTTTTGGTCTTTACTAAATGTGGCGTCATTTACCCATCCACCGTGACCCTTTAGAGATATTGGAAACATTTCAAACTTTAAATAGAACAAGAAAAGACAAGTATACTTCTAAAATCCGGTTTACATTACACTGGACTGAAAATGTCCTGTAATTAGCGAACGTGGTGATCTTTATAATGAAGATTAAAGCCCAGAATAGTATTTTAAGAATAGCCATGGACACAGAATCAATTCATAAGATTCAATAAATAGCAAGATTTAACGTTTCGTTGTAACATCACAACATCTTCAGAGATATGGTTAACATTCTGAAGATGTTGTGATGTTGCAACGAAACGTTAGATCTTGCTATTTATTGAATCTTATGAATTGATTCTACTGTGTCCATGGGTATTCTTAAAATACTATCCTGGGCTTCAATCATCATTATAAAGTTACCCTTCCCGCCTGGTCAATCATTGGCTGGTGATCTTTATCATTCATCTTGTCTACTCCGTGCCAAAAAGTATTGAATCCGGGTAGTTCTTGGATAGCAGTAACCGATCTTTAAAACCGGGAAAAAGTTCTGCCTCCTATGTTAGTTACATCGCTAAGTCTTTGGCCTACCTTCAGCGAGAATTTCTGCACTGAGTTTGCGACATCCCAAACAACAAGATTTTGATCAAAGGAGGAAGAAACCAGCATCTTGTCTTAAAAGATTAAGTGACGATGTTAATTCACACGAGATTGTAATGGGTTTTTCGATTCGAATTCTCCCTGTCACTCTACTATAAATATCTCTTTAGTCTGTCCTGTTACGAATTCGTTCAGATATAAGTTCTGCTAAACAATATCCAGTCCTTAGCAGGTAACAAAATAACTTACCATCAGAGCTAAAATTACATGCACTCACAGATCCTTCATGCCCTTTTTTCAATGTCACCGGTCCTTCTTTTCTGCAGTAAAAACCAAATGGTGCGAAGCTTTAAATGCATTTTAAAAACCGTAGACTTATAAAGCACCTAGCCCATGCCAAAATGCAAAGGGCTTTACAGTAAACCACACTCCATTACCTGTATGTTCCGGACGAAACATCCCACAGTTGAATAGTCTTGTCCCATGAAGCAGTTGCCAGAATTCTTTCGTCGGTAGAAAAACATGAATCTGATATGACATTGCTATGACCCCTAAAGAAGAACAACACCATTCTAAACGCCAGTGGGACTGTGATTTACCGGCTGTAACGGTAGGGCTTCCAACCGTGGGACCCTATGGTTGAAAGTCCCAGTTTTGTGACAGACTGAAACCTTGTAAGATATTTTGAGCATCAAAGCCTTTGATGCACATTTTGCTCACTGGCAATAGCACCAGCTATATGATAAATATATGGTTCACGTACAGTACAGTTTTTGTAGGTTTAAAATTAGAGACGATTTTTGAGTGTTGCAACTGTTGGAAAAACGACGTTGATATGTTCTGTAAATGACGCATACTAAGGTGTGTCCGTCCACACACCTCAAAACGTACTTTTAACTTTGAGTGTCACTCATATTTTTTCTACATGTCATCACACCTCAGAAACCGTTCACACTGGCTGCGTAACGCGTCGCCATAAGCGTGCGGTGTAACATGTGAATAGCCCTGCACTACTCCTGTCGAACCGTTCACATTGAAAGCAACCATTGCAATGCAATGTGTCATGCGTTTACTGTGAACAGTACTGTAGAGATACTGTAGTTCAAAGCTACTACTCCCGTCTTACAATGACGGCGACTTGGGCAATCTAATAAGGTGTGTCACACCATAGCTTAGGAAAGGAGTGTCTGTCCAAAGTGTCTGCACCTTATGATTTACAACGTCTTTTGGGGTATTTTAAGTACAAACTGCTGAATCACGGAGAATCAAACTATACCTGAGGGTTAAGCTGACAGTGTAGTTGTTCTTGTACATAGACATGTCTATTACTCTTGTAGTCTGATCCATTGATGTTATGCAAATTCGATGCTGCATGGGAGAAAATTTACAACTTGTGATCGTATTGGTGTTATCTGTTGAGGCAATAAAAAAAAAAATAAGTGCAAAAAAACCCAGCTGTACAAATCACCGTTTGACACTTCTCAGAAAATTATACCTGCTAAATGTGAGGATCAAATGTCATCACCAAAAGTGTATAAAAGTTTTTGAAATTGAGGCTATCAGTCTCAGAATTGGATACCATAATGGTTTGAATTAAATTAATCTTTACATTAATACTGAGGTGGTAAAATTATTTTTAAGTTTTTTAATTCAAAGTTTTATAATTTTTACTGGGAAAGTTGTGAAATTGTGCCAAGTTGAGTAGATTCAAACAAGTTGATTTTTATGGTTTACTGATGATTCTCTAACCACAGAACCTAGAGTTTTGTTCACTGAAATGTCTTTATTCTGTGTTCAAGAAAGTTTTCATTAGGCATGGCCCATTTGTTTTTTAGAAGTGGGCCTTCTTTTAAGCTCTCCATTTTTTTGACACTGCTGCTGCAAGAAATGTCTGATCAGCTATGTGGGAAACTAGATTTTTGTGTTATCACACTTGTATAATTTCTTTATTTGCTCCACAACCTGCTCAAATCAAAGTCTGAAATAAATTTCAACAGGGTGCTCATGGCATGAGTGCTCCCCCTCCTCTGATCTTTCAATTTCCACCCTCTTTATAAGAGTTTTGGATCAGCAAATTAGTGGATTTTTACAGCCTAAGACTTTCCTATTCAAACAATCTGTTAACTTGAAGATCACCTTTCTTAAACTCATTTGGCAATGGACCAAAAAGAGGAAATGATTTTTTTTTTAGAAAAAGAATCTTATCATTTGGTCTGGTGTGTCTGTGTGTCTCTGCTTCTCAGTCAATCTGGAAATTTTTGACCATTTTCATTTTTAATTGACTGTTGAGAGGTTTTGTTCCCACTAAACTAAACAACTTTGCAACCGCTGACACTATTATTTGTGTTCACTTACGCTTCAACTTTGCTATAAGCTCTCCCTCTTTGGCATCCCATACACTCACAGAGAAATCCAGATCACCACCACTTATAACATACTTCCCATCACAGGAGAAATTACAGCTTGTTATTATTCCATCATGAGATGCTTGCCACTGAAAAGTGTAAATTTTAAGTTCAAACATGAATACATGTATGTAATGAATGAAGTAATTATTCATTTATACTGTATATAAATGGTATGAGCCATAGCTAAGCTGTTTTCCCTAGCAGTGTAAGAATGGCCACCTCTCATGGATTTAGTCTTATAACAAGAGGAAACTTAAGTACATGTGATGCTCAGCAGAGTCAAACTAGACAACACTCTTCTCACATTTGACCAAGATTACTTTAACCTCATTAGCAACTGCTTGGATCTGGAATCAAATTGCCCTTGCACTATGCCACGGACAATCCACTTTATAATTTAACTGTGATTACATATACCCCACCACTTAGTTTAACTATGCTTATTGATGGTTTTTCAATATCAAGCAACAACAACAACAGTTGTTTTATGGCCGTTTTCCCTACTTACACAGGGGTTGACCAGCAGCTCTACACAGCAGCCTTCTCCACCTTTCCCTATCCTTCACATATTCCCTTTTCAACCCACACTCTCTCATGTCCTTTTCCACCACCTGGCTCCATGTCATCCTCGGCCTTCCCCGTCCTCTCTTACCTTCCACCTCAAACGACATGATCTTTTTCACAACATGATCTTTTTCAATATCAAGGACCATTCAATATTAAGTAAGTTTTTAATGTACCAGAATTTGACCAGTTGTAATATCTCTGACAAGCATTCTCTTATCCCAGCCTCCTGACACAATTCTGTTGTAAAGACAGAAAAGTAAAGTTACTACAAACTCATCATAAAAATTCATGTTTAAATGCAGTAAAGCAAAAGTTTTGGTCACATTTTGTATTCAAATTTGATAACACTATGAATGCGGAATATTATAAAATTCTATGAACAATAAAAGCAGCTGCCTTGCTGACCTGGAACTTTATCACCTGAATATTAGTAGAGTGACAGCATGGTTAAAAGTTTGAATTCTGTGGGTTCAAGTGCCTTTTTGAATGCTTTTGCATTGTTCTTATGCTTAGCACAGCATTTATGAATGCCCTATTAGTGCTAATAAGTTAATGTGATATGTGATATGGCAATTATGCAAACCATTATTTGTTTGACTGCTTTCAACAGGAAGCAGCATCTTTTTAAACAGCAGGCAGTGAGTAGTTGAGACACCAAAAGTGATAGCAAAGAGCTTGACAGACTTTTTATGAAATAAAGCTTGCAAAATCAAAAGTTGTTGCACATCTTATGTTAGGCTAAATGGTCTTGTTTTAACTTATGACTTATGGATATTTATCTAAAAAAGCATAATTTGAGCTACATAATGTAAAACAGTCAACACAAAAAACAAGGTGCTTCACCTTGAATTAGATACATCAACATGACAGTTAGTCACATAAGAAGTATGTCCATCATATGTACACAATTGCTTTCCTGAGTCAGTTGCCTGAAGGAAAAAATAACTACAATTGATTTGAAAATTCTGGTAAAAATGCAAGCAATAGGAAAAGCAGCTATTAAATTGGAATGTACTGTATAACCAAGAGTTTCATAGGTAACATAGGCAACTTGTTCGTTATGCCACTGATAATCAAAATATTGGGAATTTATGTGCCATAATTGTGCAATGAACACTGGTTGTCAGAGGGCTCCTTACTGGTCAATTCACGTTGACTGAAGCCTCGCGGAAGACTAAAGCCAAGAAACTACTGATTTATGGCACCTTTATGTTCGTATGTATTAAGCAAATATGCCTCTCACCCAAATTCGCACTGTTTGATCACTTGACGAAGATAAAACACGAGTGTCGTCTTTGAAGAACTGACAAGAATTGACGCTGTCTAAGTGACCACGAAGAACTTTGATTTTGACCTGGTAAAGAAGTGCACAGAAAAGAGGGGTACGTGATTTTGTCTTGTTATGGACATAAATGGATGCAAGGATAAACACTTGACAGCAGAACAGCTCACACCAAGCCTTCAATAAGAAAAGCAGTAGTCTGGTCTGATGGTTTTGTGATGTCAGTTTGTAAACAAATAGCATAGACTAAAACTGTTCAAATGGGTCAGTCAACTTCGAAATTTGACTTACTTCTAACACTAACCTGTGCCAAGTCTTCGTGTTCCCATGTGACTGACTGATTGATGTCAGCTTTTATGTTTTTAGTACTGTCCAGCATTATTTTATGGGGATTGCAGGAAAACAGCAAAATCTGTTCCCGACGTCCATGTTTAGAATCGGTGCCCTTGGATATGCGTTAAACCATAACGAGCCGTTACCGATTACCAGGCGGGTTTTGACGATGACAAGGCCGAAAGCAACAACAGGAACAGTCATATGCCATTATATAACCAACAGTTCCAGATACCTAAGGAGATCACAGTTTGTCTAAAAGTATGATAAAACGGAGTAAGTATACTTTTTAAGTTGTCGGCTGGTCGTGGTTTCTGAGTAGGTAAACTGGGTTCAAATTAATGTATTGCAATTTGCAAATTGTGATACAATTTTGAGAAGCTGCAATGTAAAAAATACTCTATTTGCTGAACTTACGATGCATGTTAAGTTTAATATTTATTCTCTTTGCCAATCAGGAAAAAATTGTGGGAAAGACAATTTTAACATCAAGCTGTTCTCTTCTTACTTTTTGCAGATAAACAGGTATTTTTTATGCAGTTGAACTTTTCTGGTTAATTTAAACTAAACAATTGTCGCTGATGCCTTATTGTATCAGTCCTAAAATAATATAACGTAGATTACGTTTAATGTCATAACAACTAATTCAGGGGAACGTTCGCACGATTAAGAATTGATTGTACAAAAAAAACCCAACAAAGATTTAAAATGTTTGTCTTTCATGTTTTTTCTTAAACAGTTTATAGACTAACAATTTAATTTTTCTTTTTCAGATGGATTTTTACCCAAGGGTTTACAATTTCAATTTCTCAAAGCAGGAAAATCTAATTTGCTATTGTAAACTACGGTAAATTTCTCTGATTTCCTTCGGATCTGATGAGGTAAAAGAGAGTAATATTCCCAGAAAATTTACTGTTTGACGCATGCCCTAATAAATTTTATGAAAACTAAACGTTTTAGGCAGGGTTTACAGTAAAATTTTTTTTGAGAGAAAATTTTCCTACCGTCATGCTCCTTTTAGCTGCACCATCTTGAAGTCATGAAAAACTAAAGAGTCCCGTTTTTATTTTATTTCCCCCTCCACTTTAAAATGATAGATTTAAACTACATTTTGAGTTTCATTTAAAGCCAAGCTAGGCATTGGGAAAGAACAAATTCCACAGAAATGATGTAAGTTCTACAGTATTTAAGAGGGTCACTTTATCAAACCGGCCAGCATTGCAACATGAAATAAAATAGAGTGCTGCGTAGGCACTGTCGAAATCTTAGTGAAATGATCGGAAAGGTCTGAGTAATGCCGAAATGTAAAGAGTTGATTTCTAACGTTTCGAGCGAAGGCCCATTGTCGGAGGAAAAAAAAAAACAAAAAAAAAAAAAAACGGGCTTTTTTTTTCTCTGACGAAGGGCCTTCGCTCGAAACGTTAGAAAACTACTTTTTACATTTCGGCATTACTCAGACCTTTCCGATCATTCCACTAAGATTACAGCATTGCAACAGTTTAGTGCGGTAATGTGGTGCGCAGGGCACTTGTGGAAGAGTATGAATTTGAGTGGGAGATGTCCCCAATGGCTTGGCCAGGATTCCCCTTAGGGGCCAACAGCCGACCACAAAGCCAATCAATTGACGCTACGGTGATCCGGGTTAAATTTGTGGGCTCAATCAAAAGGGTAGGTCTGTTGTACCAAGCAACAAAAAGTTCTTCAATTTAACACGTTTAAATTTCTGACGCAACACTGTACGCGAAGTGGGAGCCAGGATGACATAGCTTCCCTCCTCAGTAGGCTAGTGGATGCCGCCTATAACGGTGGAGGAATAGGACCTCCTTTAGGGAAGTTTTGTTTGTTAATGACTTTTTGCTTATCTGTCTTTAAGCCTGGTTCACACAGGCGACATAAGCATAAGGACAAGATCAATACGAAAATATAGCATGACATCTCCTCTGGAACTCGCGAAGACAAAACAAGAATTTTTCTTTGACAGTGATATAAAAATGGCCGTATAAAACAGCACAAAAGTTAAAAGGTTGGTAGACTGCCGAGTTTATGATAAAGAATTATAACGTTTTGAGCTATGGCCTTTCGTCCAAGAGTGAAACCAGTTCTAAAAGAGGAATGGCAATTAGATTTCTCACATTTCATTGGTTAATTTTTGTCACACGACTTGATTTAATATAAAACCTAGTCTAATTGCCATTCCTCTTTTAGAACTCGCTTCACTCTCTGACGAAGGGCCATAGTTCGAAACGTTGAAATTCTTTATCATAAATTTGTCAGTCTACCAACCTTTTAACCTTTTGT
The DNA here is from genome assembly GCA_030142905.1 of Heliopora coerulea. Classification (NCBI taxonomy): domain Eukaryota; kingdom Metazoa; phylum Cnidaria; class Anthozoa; order Scleralcyonacea; family Helioporidae; genus Heliopora; species Heliopora coerulea. The sequence continues at coordinate 1,187,906 of JASJOG010000011.1, read as the reverse complement.
GAAGAATTTTTCTTTGTTTAGGCTTTTTTTCTGCTCTTGGCTTATGTTATGACTGTGATCTTTTGCTTATGACGATCTTTATGTCGCAGGATTGACTTTGTTCCTTTGTTTTGCCTTTTGTTTTAACCTTATACTTGTGTTCATGGTCGAGTGTGAACTAGACTTAACTCTTTACGGTCCGTACCCGACTTTTTAATTTTACTATGACGATCGTCTGACGACTTCACTCGCCAAGGGGAGACGTGTCGGACTGGAAGGGTTAATAGAGAAGTGGAGATTAAGTGGTAACATCTCTTATGGGGACTAAAGTCTAAACCATCTGAGAGTGAATATTTGATCTTTTTGGAAAGAATACTTCATACTAGCTCTACTAAGCTAGTTAACGTAAATTTTGCCATTTTACGTCAAATGACTTGCGCTTAACTAAGACCGAGAAAACCTAATGCGACCGATTTAAACGAGCAGTAGATAAAATTGCTCTTCATATTAGCTAAATGCTGGTTCTGTACATCTTTTTTCAGTTTCTCCACGTCTTACTCAGAGGAATGAAAGGACTGCCGTGAAGTTTTGCACAAGAACTGTTACAGTACGTGTTATCCATTTTCTCGAAATGCGACTCTGCGAACATTCTGACGCCATCATAGTACATATCAGCCATCATTCGACATCGCTTCTCTCTCTTGCTTATGCCGCGTAAGAAATCCCACAATTCCATTAACGCTTCAACGAATCGCCTCTTGCGTGAGAGAAGGCGTGGTTTGCACAGTATTTTCATGTCTCGAAGGAACGAGGAATCGCAGTCGGCCCGTGACCAGTCATAGTGATGTCCCTGGAAAGAAATTCTGAGAATCAGATGGATTGTTCAGGTAATAAGCTCCTCTAGAAATTTTCATACGGGGAACTGACGTGTTCAGGCTGGTTAATAACATTTGATTTCTCTCCGATTTGAATGTTGAGGCGACTTACCAATCCACTGAAATGGATCCTTTCAATCGAATCGGGTGAATGCTGCTGTACATTAAGAGAATATTCGCAAAATATGTTTCACTTGGTTAAGGAGGCACCGTATACTTTCTTAAGTGAAAAGTAAATTTGAGAGAAAGTGTAATTTTCGAAGGGAAAATTAACATTTTCCACTTTCCAGGAAACTTCACGAAGCTACCTTAAGCTACCAGTAGTCAAAAGGGTATTTAACCCTTTAATGCATGACTCGTTTTCTTTATTTTTGTTCCTTGTTCTCCTTTGTTTTGTCCTCTCATTTGTTCTTTTGTTTCATTTGTCCCATTTGTCGGACACTGTGGGTTACTGAGGAAATTTAAAATGAAGATTAAAGGCTACCATAGTACTTTAAGAATAGCCATAGACACAGAATGGGTTCATAATTAATAAATAACAAAATATAACGTTTCGTTGTAAACATCACAACATCTTCAGATATATGATTAACATTGTGGCGGACGCTTAGATATGTAATTACAATGTTTCGTATGGGCAGGCACTGTAAAACGTTGTGAACGTTGTATATACTTGAAAGCACGCTTATACTTGAATTGGAGAAAGTTTTCCCGTATATCAAGGGCAGGGAAATGCTCTACTATTGCATCGTCCGTATGCAAGAAACGACCTTCCAGAGATTTGGAGGGTCGCTTTACCAAGGGCATAGAATGAACAATCAGCTGGAACTCCAACTCATAGTCGGTACCTGAACAGTTTATTGAATCGCGTGGCTTATTACGCCAAGCAGAAATCCAGCCAAAGAAGGTTGTTAGCTTTTGTGGATTCCCATCCTATTAGGTTCTAGTTTTTTCTAAATTTATGTTGTATCGGGCATGCAGCTCATGCGTTATCGTAAAATGTTCAGAAAGGGTCACGCCATGGAGGGCCGACGGCGTTGGGAGAAAGCTTGAGAAGAATATAAAGGCAGCAGTAAAGTAGGTAGAACGCGTAGATACGCTGCTGAATTTTGACAGTTGCAGTCTTGAATTATACGTCCGATAGCTGGTATTTCAAATCAGAGTCACTGAATTACCTGGTAACTGCAGGTGTTCACTACAACAACAGCTTTGGCTTGTGTGTCTGAATATCAGTTGCGCAGATATATCTCGCTATATTCCTTATTTATTTCATTAACTTTAGTGTAATAACGTTTTCAGCCACTGAGAAAAATCGTATCTTATCACATGTGAAGATATATATATATATATATATATATATATATATATATATATATATATATAATGTAGAATAATGCATGAGCGTACTGAGATATGGAATTTATCTTTGAGTGTTCAGTCTGATCTGCCACGAGTGGCAAATTCAACACGAGAGGATAAATTCCATATCTCCAAACGCTCATGCATTATTGTGTTTATTTGATAAATACTAACGTACAGTTCAAAACGAGGATCAGCCATCAGGAAAATTTTTGTTCGCAGAAAATGAAAGTACGGCAAACAAACTGAAATTAACAAACCGCCACCAAGATACTAATTATAAAACATTGGATTTGATTGATTTAATAAAATATCCTACGCGGCTTTTCATTGCATCGTTGAACCGATATCTTTTACATATAAAAAATATTATAAATAAAGCCCTAATTTTGCACTATTTAATCACCAACACTCAGTAAACTACTTACACATCCATAGCACACATCGTGTTTGTTACAGGCTTGGGTAAACGTCTGTTTGAAGGGGGTGTCGATTCCAAGCGGAACACTGCAGCCATTCGAATACTTATCCGCTTCGCAGTCTTCCGCAGTAGATTGCCTCAATAAGCTCGTCACCATTAGAAAATACAATATTCGAGACGATGTCATAAACTTCCACGACTTTTATTTTCCCTTTCGTTGTCACTGGTCGACTAATTCTCGTGGCGAAATTAATCTCTTCTCTGCTGTTTCTTTATTAGTTGATAGGTTAGTAGTCAAAACGTGGGTATCTGTAGCAATTTCTTTTTTTTTTTTCTTTTTTGTATTTCAGGTTTTTCTACTGTATCCTGTTAAGAAAAACGATCGAGTTTTGGCCTGGAAATTGACGGTCGGTATCAAATTTTAGTTATAACTTTAATCACGTCAGGATACATGAATTATTAATAATCGGTGAAGGTGTTCTCTTTTCTTCTACAACTTGTAATCAATGGCTTCACCAGATACGATTGTTACATACGATTCTCCTCCTTGGATTATGCGATCATTCATTGAGTGCACAATTCCTGCTTAAATGGATTTCCATTTGGTCCAAAATGCCGCGCGCCGCGCGCGACAACTGCATTGTTAAAATTGAACAGATTTCTGCTTGATTCCATTCGAGAGCGCCTAAGACGAAATGAAAAGGTCGCACGCACGTCATTTTGCGCCGAGTGGAAATCCATCTTTACGTCTCGTCTTACGATTCATTCGCCAATGTTGCAATATAGTGGTTCCCACACCTCTTGAAGATACTTCTGAGTGAATTGCATACCAGGGTGAACAATCGTATGGGAGAATTGTACAGTGGAGATCAGCTCTAAGAACGCGATATCCCACCAATTCAAGCTGAGTGAGTTTGACGATCGAGGCGATCATATAGAAACCTATGAATTGTCACAATCGTTCAACTCGTTTCGATGTATTTGAGATGATTGGGGCTATCGGCGCAATTCAGACAATAATGCGGAAACCAGTCTTAAAAGCGCGATAGCTAACTGATTCATAAGAAGCTTTTGAATGCAAGCTTCATTGACAATACAGTTGCTGGACGATATGAGGATGGTCGTCAAACTCTTCACTCGGAAAGACGGTTTCAGGGCCCGAGACGGGAATCGAACCCGTAGCCTTCTGGTGACCGATGGGACACCCTGACCATTGACGTACCGAGAATCAGATCAGATGGCGAGCTAATGTGCGTATGTGTTGCCTATGCTGAAGCCACGATATGTTAATAATGAACGAGATGATCATCATACATGAGAGACCTCTTGACAATACCTTGGATGATTCGCGGTGGAGCTTGACAAACGTTTACATATCGTCCACGTTGTCACGAAGCTTTCACGTGTTCATCATTCATGTTAATATCGCAAACAAGAGTCTGCCGAAAAGGCACCCTTGTTTCTTTTGATTCCGATAAAAGTGGAGGCACAATTGACCATTAAAAATAGCTCAATAACACATGCCCCTTGTTTGTACTTAAATCATGTTCACAAAATTTTAGCTTCCCTACTCAAACCTACTGACGTCGATGGGTTTGGTTGTCAACCATATTAGCGAACACTATACCATTTTCTAAACTTTGAGGCATTACGAAGAAAATTTGTCTTCAGCTATGGAACTCATCTGCAATGTATATTTGCAACCTTGGTTGTTCGGCATATAAGCGGACACTGCATCTTCTATGAGGCATTAAGTTACCAAAAACTGGTCTTTGACCATGCACATCAACCTCCACGTATACTGGCATCCTTGGTTGTCCACCAAATAAGTGGATTTGTAACAAGGATTTGTGAAATGCACTCTTTAAACCAACCGTGAAGACTCCAAACGTGGCTTCTTGTCGGTGTGAGAGTTGGTAACGTTAACCACGTTTTATGTTTGTTTAGTGCGTTTACCACGAAAACCGTAGGATAGGACAAATTTCCGAAACTTTTGGACAATCGATCAAGCTAATTACTGAGCAAACATTTTTTGTTGCTAGATTCGTTGGCATTTTTTCGACGAAAACTATCCTCCCACCCACTCACAAAGAGTCTCTACCTGCTTCTTCATCTAGCTGTGTTATTTACGAATTTAAATGCCAATGTGGATCTCGCTATGTGGGTAGAACTAATCAGAGACTGGGTGATAGGATCAAACGACATGTTCCTAGCGTCATTAGAAATGAAACTTAGCCATCACGTCAACAACCAGAACGACTATGCCGTTCCAGTCAATTCAGTTGCGACTCAGCTGTTGGGAAACACCTTTTGTCCAACAAGTCTTGCGCCGAAAACTACTCAGACGATAATTTTAGAATTCTTTACAAATGCCGTTCCGCCTTTCAATTGACGATGATGGAAGCCATTTACATACAACTTAATGATCTTGATCTGTGCCGGCAAAAGGACTTTGTTTTCCAACTATCCCTATTTTGACCCTCCCACATACCGTTGGGTCGATGTCATCAGTTTTCTTTAGACTATATAAGCAGGTGATATGTTTCTTTAGTTAGCAGACGTATAGCACTTGATAAGTGGTCTGCCGAAATGTATCGTGCTTTTTTCTAATTCTTTAGGCTTACTCTTTACGTAGAATTTTACCTCTTTAAGTTTCATACAGTTCTTTCAGGGACGGCGGAGCCGGGGGGGCTGTAGCCCCCCCTTTTTTTCAAATGTAATATTGAAACAACTACGCTTTAAAACACTTGTTGTGAAATTTTCAAGAGAAGCATAAAAAATGCTGTATTTTTATTTCAAGCACCCCCACTCGTAATTCCGCTTCGCCGTCTCTGTCTTTTAAGAACTAAACTATCCAACAGTCTTTGGTAACTGTGTATACCTCTTTAAAGCGTGTATTACTCTTCATCTTCTACTTTATCATAAATTACCAATCACCATGGTATCTACGTATTTAAAAACTATGTTTAAATTTGTTACCACGACAAAATCGCTGTTTTATTAAAACATACATTCACTGGGATGAGTCAAAGTCCAACCAAAGTTTAAAGTACACAATGAAATTATAGCCGCCACGGTTCCTTTAAAGTCGTCATCCCTTCTAGCCGTTCAATTCGGAGCTGGTTGATTTATAACCATTCAATTTCTAGTAGCCCCGGACACAATTCAAAGGATAACGTTGCTCAAACACTCGTGAGTGCTCAGTGCTATGCAGTTCATTCGAAATGCATTTTCGTTACAGACCTTTGACAGCACAAGATCGCTTGAGGACTCTGACCATTGAAGAATAAAGTTTTGATGGTACTCAACTCTTAGTCAATGAAGACCCGTAGTTCACTGAAGAACTTCTTCCACTTCGGACCTCTTCTACTTCGTTATCCCGTCAACACTTCTCGTCGAATGACGTATTTTTCTGCTTGACATTCGATACGTCCCCCCTTTTAACCGTTTTGGATGTACCTCATTTGTATAACTATTTCAAACGTAGTCCCTCAGGATTACATATTTGGATGCCAAACTAATGACCAGTTCATAAGGCCTATCCAGTGAATATCTATGTATTTATCTCATGACACACTCACAATTCATTGTTTCAACAGAAGCTTTAAATAGCATGCTAACGAGCGAATATCTTAATTTCTAACGATCAACGTTTCTTCGACCAAAAAACTCCCGATTTTATTGTGGGTGAGCCATGAGATAAGGTGGTTAATCGATGTTCACTCGTGCTATAAAGGATATGAAATCGTTCGTGAAACTTGAACGGCCACTCGGCCTCTGCGTATTCTCGTGCTAGATTTTTTAGTTTTACTCTGGCTAACGCCAGACAATTTTACTTTGACTAACGTCAGACAATTTTACTCTGGCTAACGTCAGACAATTTTACTTTGGCTAACGTCAGACAATTTTACTTTGGCTAACACCAGACAATTTTACTTTGACTAACGTCAGACAATTTTACTTTGACTAACGTCAGACAATTTTACTTTGGCAAACGCCAGACAATTTTACTTTGACTAACGTCAGACAATTTTACTTTGACTAACGTCAGACAATTTTACTCTGGCTAACGTCGGACAATTTTGCTCTAGCTAACGCCAGACGATTTTGCTCGTGAACGGGAGACGTCTCGTACAGGAAAGGGTGAAGCTTCGTTCGCGATATTAAATCCTTTACCACGCTCGTGACGATTGATTAACCTTTGTCTTTATATATCCTACTGGGGCACGATAAACTTTATCTCATGATATAACCACAATTGATTGATTCAGTAGAAACGTTAAATCCTTAATTCCACTCAGTAGTATTCTAGAGTGTGATAATCTTCCGAGAGTGTAAATGTGTGATAACCACTTGTCATAATGAATGTGATTAGTGAATATCCTAATTTCTAAGTAAAACGTTTCTTCCACGTTTAGCTGGCAATAAAAGATTATAAAGACAATTTAATTCTGGATGAGTCGTGAGATAAGGCGGTTAATTTATAGTTCACTCTTGTGATCGTCTCTCAGAGCGTAACTAGTACCAGTCACTTTAAACCCCGTACACGCGGTCACGTTTTTCTTAATTTTTCCTTGACAAGGAGCCTTGGTCAACAGCTAGCCACGCCAGCTTTTTAAAAAGTCGACTTTTCAAGGAAAAACTTGTCAAAGAATACTTGGTCGTGTGTATGGGACTTTAAGGTTTACCACTGACTATCTGATTACACACGCTGTGATATTCCTTAAGATTTTAAGTTATTTATCGTCAATTTTTTCATAAAAAGATTTTGTTGAAGGAATACGCTGCCCCCAATTCAAAAACACATGTTAATCCAGTTTTCCGTGCGTGACTCCAGCCATCTGTTGCTTAGCTCTCTCCCAGGAGGATCAGTCTTTTCTTATTTTACTCTAGCTAACGCTAGACGATTTTACTTGTCAACGAGAGACCTCGTATCGGAAAGAGTTGAGAGATCGTGGGGTTTCAAATCAACAATTTAGCTGCAAACGTAACTCACAGATATAGACGCTCTATCAGACGACGTCGCGTTTAGACAGTGGTGTAACTGGGTTTCAAAAATGCTGCCCACCCAGGTTGGCACAAGTAATTTTGGAGGGGTCTCCAGATATTTCTCCATAGGCGTTTTCCTATTACCTACTGTTCTCCAAAATCGTCAAAAGACATCAAATTGAGGGGTGGGGTATTTATAGCGTTTAAATCCGGTGAATTATTGATATTGAATGTGTTTTTCAAACCCTAAATGTTATATGTTTACCTTTTTAATTTTCCTTTTTCCCATTTCCTTCGATATAGAAATTTCAAATGGATACGCGTGAAGGGCACAACTGTTAGATGACGGGAACGTGCTTCTCATTACCCCTTGTTATAGTTACCTCTGTGCGTTTAGAGCATGAAAACTCTGTCCGTGACATCTGCGTTGAACGAAAACGGCGTTTTCTTCGTTCTGGATTTTCTACGATGCCATAGGGACTTGGATGGAAAAATTTCACTGAAAGAAAACGCGGGCTGCGAATCAAGGAAGGCCCGTTTCTTAACTGCTCTATTATCGCATCCTGAAGGACCATGTAGACTGTATTGTCACAGGATTGATGGATTTTGATCATGTGACAGATATAAAGCTTCTTTGGTATCATCCACCCGTACGTCGAATTCCGGATTGAGCTTCGGCCAGTGAAATCGATTTCTATTGGCTTCGGCGAGCTACGACTGTCTTCGATTTGGTGATTGTGCAATTTTACCACCCCAGTCCCTTCCGACTCTTCCATCCGACTTTCTGTGAGTTCAAGCGAATTTCTGCGAAAGGAGGAAGGATTCGAGAGGATTGTTTTGTAGAGCTGCTAAGATAGTGTGCTGACTTCAATCTTTCGACAAATTGTACGTTTTCTCCGTAAAAGGACATATTAAGTAGTTCTTGCATAGTTTTTATAGTTTTGTAGTCGTAGCAGAACCTAGCATGCGAGATCTCTTACTTCATTAATCAATCTTATTTGTACTTCGTAGAGCAGTCACGAATATGGCTTCATCTGCTTTTCACGTGAATCTTTGTATCGTTGTCATTTTCGCGAATGGTTGGCTTCTTGGGAGAGTCACAGCAGGTTTGTTTTAAGTCAGTCTATTATATTTATTTAGGCGTTCACCGTCAAATGATGGCGGCAATGATGCAAATTGAACACATGTGTGTTCATCCTGTTACTCTCCTTCCACAAATAACTACGGGTAGACGTTTGGCTTCTTGGTCACGAATAATCAAATGACTCAGGAAGCCACTTTATTTGGCATGGAAGTCTGGTATTTGTAATGTTTCAACATTACCATGTTTCATTTCTAATGTTTCAATAATGTTCATTGTAAATTACTCCAAATTTTTCCGACATCTACTCAGCATTAAATTTCATGTACAATGGCGAACAGTATTATACCACGCGGTAGTGATGAATTCCATGTGTTTTCGCCCAACTCGATTAAATCGTTGGCAGATTAAATTACGTAGCTTTATACCCGGATTATTATTACCCTTGACGAAGTATTGGGCATGTCGTTGGCGAACAACGATTAAACGAAGCCATTTCCAGCATTTTTGAAAAGAAGCGGTTCGCAGCTAATGGGGACCTTAAGCAAACACGACAGGAACGTTAAAGACGACATTCTTCCCACAATAGCATATTTCACCCAAAACAAAAAAACTTGATAATTTTTTTATCCCAAGAGTAATCCCAGCGCCGTCCTTGCTCTGAATACAACGTCACTCAGGACGTTTTAACGTATTCAGGACGACGATAGCTCTTGAAGCAGTAAAAGTTTTTGGTTGAGTTTGATTTCAACGCATTCAGCTGAGCCCTATTTGAAACTATGAAGTATTCTGGAGGTCAAAATACAAATGTCTAGTATTAATTGCGACGTCGATGATCCGAAGTTTCTTTTAAACGATAAAATTCAGATTGCCTCATCACCACCGTCACCGTTACAGGTTGCTTAAGGTCCCTATTATTTCAGTGGATACCAGTGTATGCACCATGTTTAAGATGATTGTTGGCAATCCAAATTCAACACCACTAAAAGTCGAAATTTAAGACCTTTTTTTTCGTTTGAAATCTGCGAAAGGTGGAAAGAAATGACTCAAATAGTTCAAGAACAAATGAACCGTCTCCTAACCCTTTAACCACTGATGTACCCACTTCAAAATGAAAACCAATATCAAATTCCCCTTCCAGAATTTTGTTGAGCCTTATTTTGTGGTAACTGGCCTCAAGAAGTGTCAAAATTAAGGTAGAAAGAAAAAGTGTTGACTTAAGCCCAACCCAGGTGGGCACCTCTTGGCATATTTTTGTGGCCACTTTCTCTCTCTGAGTGTATACAAACCTTAGACAGCACCTAAAATGTCTTAGTATCCATGACATATACTTTTTGATTATTTTTCTTAGTCTCCAAGTTTAAAATGCAAATATCACATTCTCCATGGTCACTTTTCACTTTTTGCATCAAATTGTTTTTGAAATTTTCGTAATTGAAACTTCACAACAATGACATAACATAGTGCTGTGGTTAGTAAACTAAGGATACCAAAACATTGAAATAAGTTGGGACAAACAATTTTAATATTTTAACCATTTTAAGGGGTAAGGATTGACCTTAGTACATTACTCAGGCCTATGTCAGACAATTTTACTTGTTGAAAGGGTGAGCCCTGCCCCTGAGTTAATGTTAATTTAATGTTTTCAAGTCTTTACACCCAGCACAAAGGTATTGCATTCCTGACAGTTCATTTAAATTAAAATTCTGTTGTTTTGCTTCAATATTGGCATACATGCAAACCAACAACAAAATTAACATGAGAATTACTGCATGAAGACAAGCAAATAAATTTTCTTTTGTGATGGAGAAAAAGGGTAAAAATCGCATTTCAGTTAAGTGCAAAAGTGTTCTCAAAGCCTTCCTAAGAAAGCTTTGAAAAGGACTAATATCTAAGTATAACTAGGCTTCATAGCAAATGTATAAGTGTCAAAGATTTAGTAACAATTGTTGAGTGACTGGATGCATCTAGAAATAGGTAAAGAAGTGTTGCTTGAAGACTGAAGAAGAAGACTGAACATGCTTTCAGATGTTTTGTATTGAAAATGTCTGTATGCATATAAGTCATATAAATATGATTTACCACAGTTTATTTATGCTAATGCCAACCTTGTTAAATTCTAAAGCACATGGTGAAGGGTTAGTGAAGACCAACCAGACTTAAAAGTAGTCACCAATATAAAACTGAAGTATGAGGTTTGGTCTAAATAAATCTAAGATATCTCAAAACACTGCTTTTAGAGTCCTATATTTTGGAGATGCTAACTAGAGATTTCCTCTAGGGTGACTTTTTTCTACTGTGAAATTGTGTTTACACAAATTGAAAGTAGATGTCCATGGAATTATTTTGAACTATACCTGGAATAATTACTGCCATTATCTCATTTTCTTATCTCATAAAAGGTACCATTGTGTTAATACTATGCTGAATGAATGGCTTTAAAAAAAACCACAATAAATACATCATATTTCCCCTGCACTCATGCTTACCATGGCCGTAAGTTTTTGTTTTTCATCTAATTAGTTTTTGAATCACAGAACAAGTTGATGATTTGCATTGAACACCTCAAAGCTTTTAGGTTGCTGTTGCTTTCAAATTGCTGTGAATGGTTAGCACAATAACTGTCAGGGAAATTCCAAAATCAGTATTTATAAGTCTTATTCCATGTAGTATATATTTTTTTGTAAATTATACTGTAACAATTGGTATGTTTTGTTTCAAGAAAGTTAATGTATTCCTTTTCACATTTATAGACAAAAAAAATTCATCTGTTGTTGCACTATCATCTGCTTTGAACCTATCACCCAGCTCCTTCATGATCAAAACTTCCTCAGCTAGTGGACCTCCTTTTAAAAAAAATACTATGCCTACAACGAGTCCAAATTCAACTTCCTCCCATCTGACACCTACTTTCAGCCTATCAACTAGCCTATCAACTAGCTTGATAATCAAAACTTCCTCAACTGGTGGACCTCCTAGTACAACCCATGCAAGTCCATTGTCAAGTTCCTCCTCATTGAACTCAACTCATATATCTCTAAGTTCAACTTATGCCCCCCCAAATGCAACCCACCCAGCCATAAATTCAACAACACCATTTACATCAAATCCGAGTACTACTAGTGTGAAACCAACAACCAAACCAACCACCAAACCAACCAAACCAACCAAACCAACCAAACCAACAGGTAAGTAATTTATTTTTATATGAATCAGTCAAAAAGTATTGGAGGGGCTAGAAATTTTGGTGAGGTAAGGGGATGACTGTCCCTTCTTACCACCAAATTACTAGATGGATGGAAATTTTTAATCATTTGCATGAAAATGCTCAAAAATTTATAATGATTTATAAATTGAATATTTTACTTACAGTTGGTACTAACTTACTATATGGTATATGTATCTTTTCTAATTCAAATTACATTTTAGCTATGCATTGTAAATATTACCATATAAGCCGTTATCTCTAAACTTAAGTGGTCTGCTTATGGAACTGGTGGAGTGAGTGGGACTTTTTGAGGTGGTGTGCACTCTTAAGTGCGTTCTTCAAAATATACCAGAGAGCAGCCATGCTAGGTATAAATAGTTTAAGTATCTCTTGACAATATCATAAGCAAAGTTGACTCCATTAATTTTCTGTGAATATTTAATGTTATACTGAATTTCAAGAACTTTCTAAGATGACCAAACGTTGAAGCTATTTTTATGTGACATGCAGTTGATTTATTATAACATATTGATCATTACAGAAATTAGAAGCAAAGGTCTTAGACCAGTGGTATGGAAGTGCTTTTTGCACCCCTGGTGATGTCATTGTATTCATTGTATCATTTTATCTGCACAGTTGAAAAATGTAATATAAAATCTCAATGCAATTGTAGCCATGTCATTTAGATTTATGCCAGTTGAAATATAGACACAAAATTTAAAAACCAATACATCAAACCTTCTTTACATCATTTAAATTTAGTAAATCCTGACATTCAATTCTCAGGAAAGACATTGGCAACCAATCATGGTAAACAAAGCGTAACCGTGTTATCGGAAGAAGGGACTGTGCCCCAAAATATTATGTCTTTTAAAGATATTTTAATTAGGGTTAATAATTTTTTGAAGAATTGATGCTGTATATATATGTATATGTATGTATATATATATATATATATATATATATATATATATATATATATATACACATACACATACACATACATAAACACACACACACACATATACAGTACCGTGCAGAAGTTTTAGGTCACCCCTCAATTTGTAACTTTTTTGGTTATATCTCAGTATATTACAATGCACAAATGTCACACAACATTGGAAAACTGTTTTACACAAGTGTAGCAATGGCAAAGAGAAATGTTTTAAAGTTGAGTACTTGGTACTACAGCCATGAGCAGCAATTACTGCACAATGCCGAGGTATCGGTGAAGCAAGGTTCTCTGTTACACTTACATTAATGCTGTCCCATGACACAAAAGTAGCTACCTTTAATTCCCCCAAGTTCTTGCATGGTCTGGTCTCTGACTTCTTTATTACTTCCCAAAGATGCTCAATGGGCTGACTGATATCCTTTTCATCTCAAACCAGGACTTGGTCCTATTTGCTCTGGTGACATGGAGCCCCAATCTTGTTGGAAGATAGTCTCTTCCACACAGCTTTTTCCCGTCTTTCTCAAGAGTGCGACAGATCAGCCTAACGTATGCTGATGCATCCAGTCGACCGTTAACTACCTTGAGGCTTCCAACCCCACTGGCCACCTTGCATCCCCATACCTGGATTTTTCCCTCCACCATTCTTAGCTGTGGGTACAATGCAGTCTGGGTGGTACCTCTCTCTTACTTTTCTTCTAACAACTGTCCTCATTCCTGGAATCAGCTCAAAAATTGACTTGTCAGAAAACAGCATCTTTGCCCATTGTTCGGATGTCCAATCCTTTCCCTCCCAACACCACTCCAGTCTCTTCTGTTTGTGGGCCTGTGTGCACAGAGGCTTTCCTTACTGTAACACAGCCTTTCAACCCAAATCCTTGAAGCTGTCTTCTAATTGTACTGGAGCATACCTGGGTTCCTGTGGCATCCTTTAACTTCAACTTTAACAAATGAATAGTTTCCATGTTGTACATGTGCAAAATATCTATGCGGGGAATATTGGACATGCATGATTTTTAATGAAAACAATTGCTTATACCAAGAAAAACCTAGCAGCAAGGATGAAATGACTGTTCATTTCCCCCTAGCTACCACAGCTTTAGGAATAAATCTCATAAAAACAACTATTCTGTCAAAAGTAGAATGAATTCTAGCTGTCCAGATTAAAAAAAGGCCCTACTAGGATGAAAGATAGGCTTTGGGACCCAATAGAAGAGTACAGAAACAACTGAAGTGGCATATATTTATACTTCAGAAGGCGACCTAAAACTTTTGCATGTTACTGTATATATATGTATATGTATATGTGTGTGTTTGTGTATGCATTTATATATTAATATATAGACATATACATGTATGTGTATATATGTTAATTCTAATATGCCAGTTCTTGAGGTGTAACAAGACACCAACCCAAATAATTTTTTTATGTAACATGCTGCAAATTCTTTTTATTGCATTTGTTGACATGATATGGATCTTTCCAAATTTGCCATCTTTTAAAAATGTTTGCCAAATTCATTAATAATAAGATGAAAACAAAGGTAATCAATGCCAAGACAGAGGTTTGTGGATGTAATATTAATTAGCATAAAATGTTAACAACTTTCTGCCCAATTCTCTAAGAAATTGCCGTCATGCAACTATTTTTTTATAAATCCTGAAAGTGATTTTTGAAATTTCATGTTTAACAACTAACTTAATTTTACGATTTTTAAGTGGTAATACATTGCAAAATACATTTGCTAAAACACTCTTTCTTGTGTTTGATCTATCAGTTGTTTTTTATTTTTTACAATGGGATAAAATTCCGCTCATGCTTGTCGAAGTGTGTTAGGCCTGCTATTACAGAACCATTTGATCCTTCAGGAAAAAAAAGGTTACATGAACTCTTCAATTCAAACTTTGCGACTGTGTTTCCAACGTCTTAAACTCACTTTGATCAAAGTTGATGTCAGTTGGCAGAGTCCTTCGTTGATTTTCCTTGAGGTTTAATCTGGTCTGTTTATTCAAAGTTTGGTCGTAATATAAGGATTGCTGTGGAAAAATGTATGATGAAAATTCTGAAACAAAAACCTAATAACGGGAATCTGGTTGAATATTTTTATTCAGGTTTAAGATTCAATTGAATTTTTTGTGATTATTCATTTCAGGCAAAAGTGATAAAGACTATGACAGCATGAAAAAACGAATGTGGGTTGCTGCTGCTTTTGCCATTATCTTTGCAATAACAACCGTTATTCTCGGATACCTTGTTTACCGGCAGCGCAGAATAAACAGGGAATTAGAAGGAGATCCATCAACCTCACGACTTCTCTAATCTAAAAGAAACTGTGATGGCAGTTGAAACAACTGGTGACAAGACATATGAGTAAATTACCAGGTGTTGTCAAGTTTAGGCTTAGCTTAATCAAGCGCAGATTTTTTTCCCAAAAATTGTAGTTGGTAAAACATTTTGATGATCATTATTTCGATTTACTTTGTTATTTTAAATTTACTTTGACTTGATTTAGTTGTAATAGTTGTAGTGTAATTGTATAATCATGATAAGTAGATATGTGTCCTTGTTAAATGTTTAATTATTTCTGGTTGTTATCCATTGGATAAATCATGAATTCACAGGAATGAATTACAGAAAAAACATTTGACATTCTTCTGTCATACAAGTTTGATCTACAGAGTTTCAGTGGAGTCACTTTCAATAACAACGAACAAATCTGACTGTTATTTTATTCGCAATAAAATGGGGACTTACTTGAGATATTTTAGAATAACTCTACCAGTGGTGCATTGAAGTGGTTTGGGAGTTCACCACCACCTTGGTTCCACCAATGTAAAAAGAAAAAAAAAGGAAAAAAAAAAAACTACGCCAAAACCTCAATACACTGAACTGTCTAACCAGGTATATATTGGACAACTGGGTACGAGAGTTTGGATGTGTGACTTGGGTCTACGAGTTATAATGTACAGTCAACACAGCGCTGCCCTCAAATTTAGAGTGTGGCAAATCCATTGCATTCCATGGCCTAATCAACAGCACAACAGGAATGATCCAAAGAGGTTACTGTAAATGTTTACTACGCCTCAACAACCAGGAGAACCCTTCAACCCGAGACTGATACGCATGACCATTGACCGCTTATTAGAGGTAGACGATCTGTCAAGGTTTAGCGCAAGGGAAGTCTCATATAGTGAGGTACTATACCATACTAAAGAGTCTCAGATCCAACTCTTTAACGGTTCAAATGATATTCCTTTGAAATATATCGGACTGGTTTCTCATACTTTCGCCAGACAACTTACTTGTATCGTTAATTCCTGCATTAGGAGATCATATTTCCCTAATGCATAGAGACTAGCCAGGGTTGGTCGTATTACCAAAGTTGATCAACTAACAACTGAAGTACATTTCAAATCTCTGTTCATTCTACCAGCTTCTGTCCAGAGCCTTGAAAAGCTAGTACCTAAATGAATGATAATCTAATGTAAGTCACTGACAAATGAATGATAACCTAATGTTAATTACTAACAAATGAATGATAATCCAATTTGAGTTTCAAATGGTACTACATGTAGTGTGGAAAAGGGCCATTCCACCTGTACCGCGCTGGTGGGTGGGCGACATGACAAACTACTTCACCGCAAGAAAGGAGAGGTTACTCTTGGTACTCGCTGATTTCTTGAGAGAAGTAGTACGATTTGTAATAAGACGCTCATTACCAAGATGTTTTCTCTTGGTTCATCGAAAACCTTCCTCACCAAGCAATCTAGTTTCCTCATTAATAGCTCACTCTACATCCAGGTTGATGGTAAGGTATCAAATATGGCAAACCTTTAGTTTGACATTCCACAAGAATGAATACGTGCGCCGATTGTCTTAAATTTTTGTGATTTTTAAAACAACATGCCGGACACTCTTTCTACCTTTTATATGTGGATAACATAACTATACTTTATAATTTGCACCTCCACGGTGATTTGCTCGAACATGGAACTGATGAATTTGTTGCGTCTGTGTTCAGGTGATTTGTATTCAGAATTCATTCCTGGAAAGACCAACAGCATGCTGATGTCCATCAATTAAGATAGCACGTGCTCACTCCTCTAGCAACGTTACTCCCAACTTTGGAAGTCTCCGGTTGACCCATAAACCGCGTGAACCAGACTGAGCGGATCAGTTTCCGTTGGTGTGAACGCCTTAAGTGAAACGAACAGGATAAACTATTGAGTCATGTTACTGTGTATTAAGTATTCTTTGGAAAATCAAGAATCTTTCGGACTTTAAACCTATCATGTTTCAAAGTTCATTGTTATATAACAGACCGGTTTTCAGCAAGATATGGAGTTTGTATGTGATAAAGACAATTCACGAGTGTCGGTATAAAATACTTTGAGACCCAGCCGTGACCGGTTGCGAAAAGTGCAAACCTCAGACGACTGACTGGAGAATCGAACTCGCGACCGTATACTTGGTGTGGAGATGATGGCGAAGTGAACATGTAAACTTGCGAAATTCTCCCGGCAAGTGGATTGACGAGTCACTGAAATTTTTGCCTTTAATCGACTTTGTAACGTGAAGTGAATCCTTTTCTAATGACAATATCATGAGCTGATTTCTCTAATTTTTAATTTGATGCTCAAGTAACTGACTGAGGGATTACCGAAGTAAATTTTTGAACAAAAACCGCTGGTTCAAAACTGCCTCCTTTACGTTTTGGTTTATGAATTATGACGTAATCTCCAGCTCTTCATGAAAGCAGGATTCCTGAAAATGCAGAGGTTTAAGTCTTCACTGATCAGTCAATAAGACTGAGGTACATCCATAACATATTTTAATATTTGTTTTTAGCATTTGGTAGTTACAACAAAGCATCCTACGTAAAAAAAATGCCTTTAAGTCTGCAAATGGGGACGAGGATGTCACAACTGCTGTGGGGTCGGCTGCGGGAATGTTTCCGGGATATAATCTGCTCCTATTTTACATGCATAGGTCTCAAATTTCTCTCTGATGAAAGGGTTTCGCTCGAAACGTCAGTGCTTTGCTTTCTCGCGTTTCTGAAGACTGCTACCTTTACTGACTTTTTCTACTTCTCTCAGAACTGCCAGTACAGTATTCTGTTTTTGATATATGAAGATGACGCAACAGTGAGGTCATCCAAGAGTCAAAGAAGTTTGAGGTATCGAAGGTGATGTGCCCAAACATTACGTCATCAACTATTATGAAATCAAGTTATATAAAAGCAGTTGGTGTGCTGAGTCTTGCTTGTACTTTCCCTTTAATGACGTCTGTTTTGAAGTTTTTGTCTCGGGCACTTCAAAAAAGTCCCTCGACAGTATCTACTGGAGTAAATCCGACGAAAATGAACGTAGACGAGGTGATCAAGGCAACCGAGACGGCGACATTTTCCATGGCCTGATTTTGGTTCCCCGAGTCAGAATTTGGCTGCGCGAAGGGAGTTGTTAAAACCAAAGTTGGGTACACTGGAGGACGTAAGAAGAATCCTACATATCGAAGTCTGTGAGTATATTTGACCACATCTCATATTTCTTTAACCGAATGTTTATTATCCGAACACTACATTTTTAAAGGCAGCGATTAAAACTGATTAACGTCAAGAAACCAGATTTTTTTCTGTTTGCCGGTTTCGGTTCACGACCTCATTTCCGCGTAGAGGGCGATGTGCATTTAAATTGTCGACATGGATTAGGTTTTCGATTTCCAGCCTCATGATTCGTTGACAGACTGTTCTGTTGTAGCTAATTCTGTTGTGAAAATTCAAAAGTTGATAACTGCCACGACTGATTTGCGCAATGTCTACCCAGTATCCTAATTTTCATATCATTCTGATGTTGTTTCTTCGTCCTATGTTTCAAAATGAAAGTGGAAAAACAGCGGAAAGAAATACGCGACATAACATGGTTTGAAAAGGATCGTTTGGAAAACGTTTGTCCGGAAAGTGCTAGCTACATATCAAATGATTTTTTTAGGAAAAACTGACCACATCTCTCACGACCTTCAGTCTTAGTTTAATTATTGCATCACGAGTGTTGTAACTTTCAGAAACTTGGTAATGTCAAGTTTGATTTTGTGTAGAACTGAATTCTGATAAGAATATGTATTTGATAAACTGAGATGGGGATGCTGAATAAATTAGTAAGTTACATCTTGTAATTCAAGCAATTATGCAATTACAGCCAACCATTATAGTCACCATAAAGTAAACACAGCCGCTTCCTCGGCATTTATAGTAAAATTTATTAAACAAAAACGTATATGTTCTGGTGGAAAAAAACAAACCTAGTTTCCAAAAAATTTTGGAAAATGAATATCAAGTGGTTGAAAAAACATGTCCATACAAGTTAATGAATAGGTTATAACAATTTGATACCACACCTAGAGGGAGCTGATGATACTGTGGTAGTGCTTATGTCTCTCACTTCTTTGACAAGGGTTTGATACCATCTCTATGCAATTGTCTGGTTAAAGTTACCTTGGTCACTTGTGAGAAGAATGTTGTTCAGTGTGACTGACTATCAAGCACTCATAGGTTTTCTTTGGTTAGTCCAGTTTCCTCCTATAATAGTGCTTGACCTGTTAAGAATGGCCTTTACTGGACCTCTAAGGAGAGCCACTGATAGACTTATTTACGGTGACTTAGTGGTTTGCTTGCATTGAAATTTTTAGGGGTGACCATACTGAGACTGTTCAATTAGAATATGATCCAAAAGTAACCAACTATAGCAATCTGTTGAAGATCTTCTGGAACAATCATGATCCTACTGCACCCCGATCACCTCAATACAAGTCTGCAATTTTCTACCACAATGAAGAGCAAAAAAAATTGGCTGAGGAGAGTGCCAAAGCTGAACAGAGCAAGAAAAGGAGAAAAATTGTGACAGAAATATTACCTGCAGAGACATTTTATGATGCTGAAGAGTAAGTCATTTTTTTGTGTTATGTAGTATGGTGAAAAAGCTGTTCAAGAACACTTTTGTTAAAATATATGTAGTTCGTACAGACTAACTGGAATATTGGTAGACCTTGGTGATTGTAATAAATCATAGTGCACCTTGGCACCTTAGAGCTAAGCAAGATAGGAGAACAAGCTTTAATGCCAAACCAGCCAATCTATGTTCCTCAAAAACTTTATTATAAACAAATGACTAATCATATGTGAGGTTCCAGCTCTAAACCTTATGCCTATGTTTGCATCAAGGTAAGAATGTGATGTCTCAGTTGGTTTAACCAGCTCTCTACTCTTTTTTTATTCTTATTCTTTTCCCCTCTTTAGCATTTCCCTTGCCCTCAACTTCTTTATGCCTCATGGTCTCTTTTTGTCTGCTTCTCACTCCTCCATTTGTCTGTCTCTTTATGGAATTCTGAATGATTACTTCAATAGTGAATGCATTTTTCTGAACTTTTTTGTTTCTTTTCTCAGTTATCATCAAAAATACAAGCTTCGGAATTACCCTGCTATCTTGAAAATGTTAAATTTGAGTCCAGAAGAAGTCAAGAGCTCCACTGTAGCCGCACGTCTTAATGGATATGTTGGTCAAAATGGTTCAAAAAAGCAGTTTGAAACAGAAATTGAGTCTCTAAAGTTGTCACCTGCTGTTGTTGATGCTGTTCAAAAACTGTTGTTTTAAAACCATTTTAATCAGTGATTTTATACATTAACTCCTGAGATGTCAACTACTCTTAATGCTGGATAACTATTACATCTAATGTGAAAAGTGCAACTGCTGTCCATCAACATAAAACAGATAAACAGTGAAGTAAAACATGAAATGGAGGTAGAGAAAAATGCTGCCACTATGAGTAAAATCTCTTCAGATTACATATTAGAAAAAAAATTATTTCAATTTGTCCCATTGGCCATCTTCCCAATGCCAGATTTTACACTGAATTTGAACTTGAAGGTGTCTTGGCTGTGCACTGGACATCCCAATCATCTACAACTTATCCAACTAGAATGTTTAATAATGGTTCATCAATAATTGAATAACATCCAGTACCTCTGGAGTCTGCCTTACCTCTGGTAATTTTCTAGTTTTACTTCCCTGTTCATTTGTTGAGATAGACACTTCATCTGCTTTAATGTCATTAGAGGTTTTGCATGTCTGTGCAAAATCAAGGTTATGAAACTCCAAAATCAACTCAAGTAAAACTTGACATTTTGGTGTGGATGATGTCCAGCTTGTATTTTGCATAGGAATTGAACTACACTCTGGTGGCTAGTAAGCTTTTTAAGAAATTAAGTAAGAAATTGACAAATATAGATAAATTATTGAAGAAAATCTGTTTATACTTGTCTCCTCATTTTAAGGTCACAAATTGAGGGAAAATTGGTCTTAGTTCAGCAGAAATGGATTGTTCTGATCTTATTAGTTGTCAGCAACTTATGAGAACCCTTCAAGTTTTAAGCAAATGCAAACCATAATGACCAACACACAGGATTATATCCAGCTAAAATAATAGCCAAAGAAGACTGATGGATGTGATCTTTTATTCAGTTTACAGATAAACAACCTTAACCAATCAACTACAGAGCCAGCAGGCTACCATATGTGACAGTGGTCCATGTGAAATATATAATTCATTTTCTGTTTCCTTGGCCCTAGTTTTTGTCACCAATGTCAATGTTTTATCCAGTTTTTTAATAAAATGTTTCAGTTTCCTGTGGAATTGTGCAAAGCAAAAATGCTCTTAAGAAAACTGTTGAGTTCATATTTTAAAAATCAAAGCAGTAATTACTTACATTTCCATAGTTTAATTTGAAGTTCAAAGGTGTGTGCTGGAGATTGAGTGACCACTGCCTAGACAGGAGATATCAGTAACCTACAACCCCCTTTTTGCAATATTTTTTGTATTGATGTTACTCCAGCTATAACAGTTGCATGTTTGGGTTTAGTTTCAACAAATAGCCCAAAAAGTATTACAAAATATCACTGTATCAACTGCAGGTTTTGGCAGCAAAGATGATTGAATTACAAATACAGTAAAATTTAGACCAAATATTAATACTAGCAAATTTTAGTTTATTTGAAAATGAGGCATGATGGGCCAAAAATGTCAGGCATATAAAAGGCCTTGGTTAGAAAACAAAAATTTGAACAAATAGTTGAAAGGATGGAGCCATTTCCTGAACCCAAAGTACTAGCTCATTGGTAATTAAAAAGTTCAAACAAGTAGCATCATATAAGATGTTTATAATGCTTTTCTACTAAATTTTTTTAAATGGGTAGAACAGGATTAGGTGGTAATAATTATGAAAAATTATGACATTTTCAGTCAATGATCATATGGCTTTTGAAGTAATGGTTGGAGAGTGAGAAGCCCTCTTTACAGCAGAAAGATGACCTGTTGCAAAAAATGTCCAACTGTGCTGTTTTGGCCATTTGGAATGATAAAGAACAACCATTGAACATTAGAAAGGTTCACATACAGTCAAATCTTCTTTTACAGAAACAATAACCACTTCTTCTGAGACAATGTTGAGTTTTATTCAAACTGTTGAAATAATATCAAGGACCACAATTTGTTGCACAATAACTGTGATACGATTTTTTCAATATGGTGCAAAATCCCCCAGTTATCTTCCTAAATGCAAGAATCTTTTATCCATGGTTGCTCTCAGATTTGAACTGCAGTAAGTTGCTTCAGCATAATATGTACATTTGGTACAGGATATTTGATACTGTATGTGCATGTTGGCTGAGTGGTCATTCACCTTCACTCTCTTCAACATATTTGGCATAAGTTACTTCATTCATCAAGTCATCAAGTTGTGATGGCTCTGACAACTTTATCTTCATGATCCAACCTTGTGAAATAACAAACTCAGTAAGATTAAAAATGTGATAAGCATACTGTAAGCATTAAAAAAGAAAGAGCTCTAACTCTTTCTTGCCAGGATCATTCTACTTAGTCTATTATTTTACTCTGGCTACCACCAGATGATTTTCCTTGTCAGGAGTTACATTTCCAGGAAAGAATTATAACTATCTCAATTGACTACTTCCCAGCAGGGTCAGTTTCCTACTATTTTTCTTTGATTAACACCAGACAATTTTACTTTGGCTAATGCCAGATGATTTTATTTCTCATCAGGGGGAGACATTCTGCCAGAAATGGGTTAATGTACATTAATGCAGGTTATAATTAAGTTGAGAAATACATAACTAATTTTTTAAAATCATTAAGCTTTTTCCATTGTGAAGAACTACTAAGACATGTACATGTAAATTTTCTTCAAAGTGAAATTCAAAATCAAAGTATGCTTTTTCCCTCAATTTATCTTTTTGCCATGGAAAGTGCATGAAGAAATAATTACACATAATAATATGGAATTTGTGATTAGCTTACCATTGTCATAAGGTTCTTTATTAACTAGCTCTGGATTGTCTTGTAAAGCTTCATTAATTTCTACAACTTCACCACTGACCGGTGAATACAAATCGCTAGCAGCTTTGACACTTTCAACAACACCAAAAATATCTATAATTTTAAAGAGAACTATTTTCAATTTACATTTTAATTTTACTAAATTCTAAGACTCCCCTTGGGGTCATGGATGACATTATTTCTCTGAATAAACGACCAGTTTACATGTACATTACCATGTTGTTCTATTTCCTTTCCTATCTCTGGCAGCTCAACATATACAATATCTCCCAAAAGGTTCTGAAAACAATTGAGATATTAGAAGATTAGTTAATTGTTAGGACACCTCTTCATATTAAAGAATTATTATAAAATAACAATATTCCTAGGCACTCTCTGATCGGATGCACTACATTTCCCCTTACAGTAGAGAAAGATCGACATCATTTCTATTTTTGAAATTGTACAAGGTGGGTAGATGGTAAGTCTGCTCTCCTCTATATTACCAGTAATCCCAAGAATTCATAAAATTTGAAATGTTGTCATGGATGAAACCATGAAAACAGTATAACTTCTAAGATATACTGAAATAATATAACTGTTGTCATTCAATGGCTGTATTCTTATTTATACCAGGATCAGGTGTCAGAACAGGAACCTCCATGCTTTCAGGAATACAAAATCAACATACTAACTAACAAAACCTCAATCACTTATGTGTCTATTACCTGTGCATGGTCAGATATTCCCACAGTTCCCACTTGGTCAGTCAATGTAACCCATTCATGTTCCTTTGTAAATTTTCGTTCTAAATCAATGCAATAATTTATGCTTACAGTTTATGGCACAATTACAGGATACTAATGGCTAAATCCTGTGAGAAATTCTAATTTATATAAAGGTGGAACAATTACAGATATTAAAATTTTCTTTTTTTTTGTTTATTTTTCAAAAACAAAGCTTTAATAACCAGTAGATAATGCTGATAATGAAAAAATCTTAAACTCTAATCTTGCAAGCAGAGCCAAGGATGCATATCTCTCTGACTTGGTGTCTACTTAATAATACCTGACTGGAATCAGGGGGGAGATGCAGTGATAGTATTAATGAGGAACAGGTTCGAAGTTTGCCACATGTTTTGTGATTAGAACTAGGGTTAGAGTTAGTTTAAGGAACTCTAACCCAAAGTCTAATTGTTTCCTTAAGAAATACTCCATTTCCCCAAATCCGAACACTAATACTAACGTTTACCCATACACTTGATAAACCTTAACGGTTACCCCGGGTACCCTTGCTCTAATCCCAATATTTACATCATCTAAAAGATAGAGAAAAAGCTTCTCAAGAACGCCGCAGTTTTATCGAAGCTATCCACACTGGACCCCCGGTGCCAATATTTACATATTCGAACCCAATCCTAATATTTGTTGCTATTGTGAAAACTCCCTCTGGTCTATGTCACATGGCCATTTTCGTCCATTTATTTCCGTCCACCCTTATCTCTACCATGGCCTAGTCTCCTTTGGTACCTGTCAGGCCTGGACGACTGCAAACGCCAACATTTTGTCAAACCGATTTGTTCCCGATTCTGTTAAGTTCGATTACCTGCGGCAAGTTGCCCACCAACGTGGACTCGCCTGGAAGGATATGGCCTGCACGCCAAAATTGGAAAAGCTGGATGACAAGCTCGAGATTGTAGAAAATTCAGCAAACATTTTCCAGTTCGTAAAGCAGCCATATTTTTGCACGAAGTATCTAATTATCCACGATACAAATGCTCCCACAGACCCGGTGGCATAAAGGTCAGCGGATGCTCTTCGTGTTTATGATAATTTGTCACTTTTGTAGTTTCGTAATAGCACAATAGTAGTCAGACATTTCAAATAAACGACCAATTTTTTAATAGTAAACATGTTTCGGCATACTTATGCCATCTTCAGTACAGTGGAAGAGATCTAATTATAATTTACAATAGGATATATATTCATAACATGTCAAGTGATGTGGATATCAAAATTACAACGTTGAGAAGGCGGAAAATATTTACAAGTTGAAAACAGTGTTAAGGTGGTGTATCTGTTTATTAAGGTCTGGTTTAAGTTTCTTAATGTAAAGTGCTTCTTTGAGTTTTAATGAAAAAGGAGAGTTAGCAGTGTCTAGGACACGAAAGCATGATGGTGTGAAGTTAGATTTGCATTGAGGTGAAGCGAGGAAGTGCTTAAAGATGTGTGAGTTTTTGTCGGAAGTGGTATGCTCCTTAATCCGTGTGGATAGATGGCGAGTGGTTTCGCCAATATAGCGAGAATTACATCCCGCACAAGAGAATTCATAGACCACACATGATTTAAGGAGAGATGGGATGGGATCTTTGAAGCTAAAGGAATTTTTTATTTTGAAAGAAGAGTAAACTATTTCTCGCTTCACCGCAATGCAAATCTAACTTCACACCATCATGCTTTCGTGTCCTAGACACTGCTAACTCTCCTTTTTCATTAAAACTTAAAGAAGCACTTTACATTAAGAAACTTAAACCAGACCTTAATAAACAGATACACCACCTTAACAGTTTTCAACTCGTAAATATTTTCCGCCTTCTCAACGTTGTAATTTAATATCCACATCACTTGACATGTTATGAATATATATCGTATTGTAAATTATAATTAGATCTCTTCCACTGTACTGAAGATGGCATAAGTATGCCGAAACATGTTTACTATTAAAAAATTATGTCACTTTTATTGAAACGCTGAATCGCTGATGCATATCCACACCTCTTCCTCTACCTTCCACGACCCGTGCCTTGTCTTGAGCCCTGGCCAAATAAGTAATCACCATTTCGAGAAAAGCCTTAGAATACTGATGGCACTGAAACGATGAAGTACGTTTCCACTCATCATCATAAAAAACTCATCGTCGGATCCAGCATTATTTTATTGCTTGTGACACAGTTTTTCAAACCTTGTTATGCCGTATTTGTCGAATATTCTTCGCTAAATCAAATGTTGAAGGATGGAGGCGTTTTACCATCCTCCAATTTTTTCCGATCGCGTTTGTTGGCATTTGTATATCCTACAAACTTTGACAGTTTAGCCTACCCTTTTGCTAGCGACTTATAAATCAGTGAATCCAACAAACGGCTAAATCAGAACGTAAATAACCCTTGTTATTCCTCAAACTTGTTTGACAGGTTTTGAAAGAGCTGATCATGTGATATCTGAAGCAACCTTTACATTGGATAAAGGTAGACAACCACGATCATGTGACCGTATTTTCGTATTTTGGCCTCGTGGCAACAAGGAAGACAAGCTAATTTCTTCCGAAGAACTGGTGAAATCTCATTCAAAATTTTACAAATACTTCTTTACAGGTAAGTTTACGTCAAGGTTTTACCTTTGGAGAACACTTGTCATTGTGACGAAGCCATTGGGGGGTTAATTCACGTTAATACTCAAATCATGAAATCGTTTCAATTGTCAGTGAAATAAACTTTCGTCATCGACTGTGGAAGAGTCATTTCAACTTCTCATCTTAAGAACCTCGATTGAAACTTTGCCATTCTTTAGTGTAACTAATTAAGTACACTAGAAACGAATTCTGGAAAGATGGGCAATGAAACTTTTCCTTTGTGTTGGTTTGGACGTTGGCGTTATTTACCCCATGCACTCACGCAGAACCGTGAGTCATTGGCGTTGTACCGCTGTTGTTTTTATTGCAATGCTTAACGTTTGTCTAAAATCATCGACGAATCGGTCGAAACAATAACCTTAGCTGAAACAATAGCTTTACGACCATTTCAAGAGCAGTTAGGAGAGGTAAATATCAGCGATTCGAAATCTTTGGATGTTTATCTCCTCTGCTACATCGTTCAAAATAGTTGTTCGTTCTAGTTGACTCCTTGAGGTGGTGCTTTTAGAAACGTATGACGGTACGAAAGACAACGTCGAACGTACTTTTGCGTACTTGACTGTTTGCCCCGCAAGTCGCTAGACCGCCTGGTCTTATTCCTAGTTCACAAACCGTTTGAAAGTAAATTTTTATTTCTCACACATAATTTGACAACATTTAATGCATAAAATGATTATTACTTAAAGCTTTCAAAACCACGTTACGCAACTTAAAGTCACCACTGAGAACCAAGCATTACTCTGTGGTTAAAATTGTTGGGTAACATTTTCATTATGGTATTACTGCATCAACGTGCACGCTCAAAAACAAATTGTACCGGATTGTTTGTAGGCGTGAACAACATTGTGCAGTTGTCAGATCATTGTTCAAGCATCAATGCCGAGCTAGAAGTATTCATTGGGGCATTTTGTTTTTTCTTAAAAATTCCTTTGTCCATGATTTTCACATCCAGGATAGCAAGTTTAGTACTGCTACTCACTTCAGGGTTTATTTCAAAATCTAACCTAACCTAATGCTAACCTGTGGCGAAAATACTGTTATTGGCTGTGATAACATGTAAGATTTTTGCAAGAGTACCTTGTCACCCAAGAGAAGTACTCTAGCAATCCACATTCTGACACTACCAAATATCACTGTCATGGTTTTTATTTTCCTTATTGACTGTATGTTTAGAGGAATTAATCATGGATAATTTTGGCATGGCTGTTACTCAAGCTCACAAGAAAGCATTCATTCAAATCACTGGAATGACTTGTCAATCTTGTGTGAAGACCATACAACACAAAGTTGGCAGTTTGGAAGGTGTTTTTTCAGTCAGTGTGTTCCTCAGTAATGAAGAGGGAATTGTTGTGTTTGCACCTTCGAAGATAAATGTGGAAACCTTGATTGGAGAAATTGAGGACACTGGGTTTGATGCATCTCTGAAAACAGTCGAGAACTTAAAATCAGAAGAACAAACAAATTCTGCAGAACCAGTTAAAGGGCAAGTAAAAGCCCTGGAGTCAATTGAGTTGGATAAAGGTATTTATCATAATAAATTATCAATGATTTTTCATCCTAGAACTATATTGTTGGAAATAAGAATACATGTTGCATAACCCCCATGCCCCTACTGACTAGTTCTAATATGCTATTTAACTCTTTGACAGGTAATGTCGACCTATGTCAAAGTTTTAATGGTTTTGTTATGGCCAATGCTTGTTAGCCAAAGGGTAACAATCGCATCCCATTTGTGCTTTAACCATTTTTTTCCACCACAAAACGTTTTGCAGTATTGGACTAAAAATAAGTACATTTCTACAAAGGATATTAAAGTTAATAATAAACCAACCCTTATATGAGATCAGTATTAGCATACTTATTTTGCAAGTGACAATCAATGTTTTTTGTTTTATAAAGATAAATTTGTAAGAATTTTGCAATAGTGTATACATTTAAAAATCATATACAGAAATTTGTCACATCAAAAAGTGTGGTCAGAGTAATTTTAGAGTAATTTTCATTAATAGGTCTGTAGAATTAGTCATGTAAGAGAACTGAAAATAATTTAGCACCTGTGTTTTTGATAAAGTTGGGATTCTCTGAATTAGCTGACACTTTGCAATGTATCTTACAAATGCATTTCTGTCAAGATCTTTTGGGACTAGTTAAATTTTTGATGCCATTTCTAAAATCAGTGCATTAAAGTGTATCAGAACAATTTGTACCAATCTTTCATGTTTAGTCCTGGCCTCAAAGGATAATTGCTTCTTGATGTCCTTGAGGGCACAAAAATTTCAGTGCAGCCTGAGACTTCTGCTCAGTGGCATACAATATCTTTGTGTAATGATAATAAAATATATATATATATACATATACATATATATATATATATATATATTTATTTTTTCTAATGCAAAGGGCTTTCTTTCAGATAAAGCAAGAGTCAGCAGTATGGATATAGATAAAATTGTGACAGACAGTGAAGGTTCATCTCAAATTTCAAAAGTTAATTTGAGTGTAAAAGGAATGACATGTGCTTCATGTGTGTCAACTATTGAGAAAAATCTGTTGAAGAAAAAAGGTAAAAAATAAATACAAGATGTTTAAAATAAATCTTAACTATTTAAACTAAATTGTTTGTTATTTGTTTAACTGATTTTCATATCCAGGATGCTACAATGTTAATCTTATTATCATCAAAATTATAATGTTGGTTAATATAGTGCCAAAATAGTGCATTCTTTTTGACCTTTTGCACCAATAGTGTCTGTCATTGAAATCATGAAATAATAGTTGCTGCATGAAAAGCTTCATGACCACATTGTTTTAGTTCTTGTCTTGGAACTGCTTTAAAACGACCTTGGATTTTCACAAGGGGGTGCACAAATGAGGAAGGACCACATCTTTTGCCGTCTTGAAGCTTGTAATTAAACTGATTATTTTAGGCTAATAATTAGATAAATGATTAATAATAAATTATAGTTAAAATTAATTATAATGACTATTTTTAGGTTTTTTCAGCGCTGCTTCGTCACGTGGTCTGTACCAACTCCTCAGGCAAATACAGACCTCACACTCAGTTCATAAGTAATCAATATTTGTACTCGTTATTCCTAATTTTTCTTAGGTGTGATATCAGCACTCGTAGGGCTTCTGGCACGTAAGGCTGAAGTAAAATATGACTCAACAGTGATAACCTCTGATCAGATTGCGAGTTGTATTGAGAACATGGGGTTTGAATGTGAAATTCTTGGTGATGGTGAAGAAAACAGTGAAATAGAAGTTGTGGTGAGTATTTTGTTGCTCCTTATTGTATCGTAAATTTAAAATGGTTTAATAACTGTCATAACTTGGGAAGTGTCCTAGCTTGGGATAATTTGAGGGACAGCAAAGAAACAGAAAGAATTTTTCATGAGACTCCAGAAATTGACGGAAAACTTTTCTTGGAAGGTAATGCACAAATACGTACAACTTTATGACAGGAAAGAAACTCCGAAAACAAACATCTTGTTAACTCGAGATACGAAAAAAAACAAGACGAAAAGGATGACCTTTTTTTTCCTCCCGAAAGCTGAGTTGACAAGATGTTTCAGTTTTCGGAGTTTGTTTCCTGCTATGTTTTTTGAAACTGTCGGCTGGTAATGGCTTACGAACAGGTATTTGTAGTGTCCTGACGCGCTAGCATGTAACTTTCTCGTCAGAGCAACTTCTGCTGTGATTTTCGCTCCCTTCAAACGTGCAAAAAACATAAAACGTGTTCTTGGCTGTTAACAGGTGAGAAAAATGTTTGCTGCATTCTGTCAACGATATTGTAAATGAAGATATTCATCCATGATGATCATGTAGTTACAGCACTATTCATCAGTCAATGAACATAATAACAAGTAATCTCTTCATATCCTTCTTGCAGACAAAAAGTATCCACCTAGAGTATTTAAATTTTCAGGATATAACTGTTTAGTATGTTATGAAATTAAAGGGGTTTTGATTTGTTTTCAAGATAAATCATTTGCCACATCTTTGGTTGCTTCTACTGATTCTGTTTTTTTCATATGGGCGAATTCAGGATTTTCGGAAAGAGCCGGCTACCCAAAACTAGTATTCTGCTAAAGTTAGTGAAGAATGACAATGAACGTATTCCGGGGCGAAGGCACATGTTTGTTAGGGAGGGAATTTTCCCTTTCTGAGGATGTTTATTATATTATCTAATTTCAGTATTTTAAGAACAGTATTGATCGAAATCTAGCGGTCGTCAGCAACACCAAAAGATGTTTTAAAAACAAGCAAATAGAATGGAATGCGTCGACTCGGGAAGTATGCAATCAATGATATAAAAATAAATACTGCATAGACAGTGTTAAATAAGGTAAAAAGTTCGAAGATTGGTAACTGCTGTGACTGATCTCAACGAATTCCAAAAATTCAAAGAGATCAGTCAGGCACTTACCAACTTTTGAACCTTACACTCGGGAAGTAAGCGCCTAAATGTGGAAGCACAACTGGTGGAATCCGTATAGAAACTTTATGTCTTCGCTACCATCTGCGTCATAAGCTGAGAACCCAACTACTCGCTATTAACGCCAGTTAAATTCCAAGTGCAGTCTCTACGCGACCGAACAATTGAAACTGTTGGGTGTTCGATATTCCCCAGTTAAAAGCTCGCGCTTTTTAGCTGCCCAAAAGGAAGGGACAGATCCCTTGGGCCTCTTCCCTCTCAATGACTGTCACTCTTTTAGGTCCATACCCGACTTTGGTATTTTACTCTGTCCAACGCGAGACGATTTTGCTCGCCAAGGGGAGACGTGGTATGGTAGATGAACGATCTTCAAGCTCGATACTCAGAAAATGAATTTCTGAGCCCCAGACGGGGATCGAACCCGCAACCTTCTGATGACCGGTTAGACGCTCTAACCATTGAGCTACCGAGACTCGGATGGTGAGCTAAGGTGCAAATTCGATATATATGTGCGACCTAAGCGGAAGCCACTATATATTAATAACGATTGAAACTGTTTGATGTTAGAGAAACGTGAGAGCTTGGACATATTATGGTAGATGAACGATCTTCAAGCTCGATACTCAGAAAATGATTTCTGAGCCCCAGATGAGGATCGAACCCGCAACCTTCTGATGACCGGTTAGACGCTCTAACCATTGAGCTACCGAGATTCAGATGGTGAGCTAAGGTGCAAATTCGATATATATGTGCAACCTAAGCGGAAGCCACTATATTAAAAAGATTGAAACTGTTTGACGTTAGAGAAACGTGAGAGCTTGTACATATTATGGTAGAATAATATGTCCAAGCTCTCACGTTTCTCTAACATCAAACAGTTTCAATCATTATTAATATATAGTGGCTTCCGCTTAGGTCGCACATATATATCGAATTTGCACCTTAGCTCACCATCTGAGTCTCGGTAGCGCAATGGTTAGAGCGTCTAACCGGTCACCAGAAGGTTGCGGGTTCGATCCCCGTCTGGGGCTCAGAAATCATTTTCTGAGTATCGAGCTTGAAGATCGTTCAACTACCACAATACATCCAAGCTCTCACGTTTCTCTAACATCAAACAAGGGGAGACGTCTTGGAGAGGAAAGGGTTAAAGAATTGTTTGGGCATATAAATTTTGTGCCTGGTCTCACATTTGTCTTGTATATTTTTTTTAAGATAAAAGGGATGACATGTTCATCTTGCGTCCATTTAATCGAGTCCACAATGATGAAGAAAACTGGAATTACTCAAGCTTCAGTTTCCTTAGCGACAATGAAAGGACGATTTTCATTTCTGCTTGAGAAAGTTGGTCCAAGAGATATCATTACCATGCTGGAGTCCCTTGGTTTTGAGGTTGAGCTGGCAAACAGTAAAACTGCAGGTGAACATATCAGCCAGAAGTTCGAAATAAGAAAGTGAGTGACATACTCTGCTATTTAAGTGTACAAAATGTCAGTTAGTATCATAATTATACTGTGTATACATTTATGTCGTTGTGTTGCTTAAATTTCCTGCAAACGTACGAACTATTTCATATCTGTATAAAAAAGCCAAAAGGTTGGGAAACTGACGACGAAACTGAAAACAGGGAATCCTGATGTTTCGTCCTCAGGCCCTTCGTTAGCTGGTAATAAGTGCCTTCACTCGAAACATTAGGACTTACTGTTTTCACTGTCCCGGCAATTCTTTACCTCCTTGCTAGTTCCATGTAAGAATAGGTTTAATGGCTAACAGAGCAGCAATTGCCCAGTTTATCCTGTGCCAAAATACGTTGTATGCGTCCTCTTGGTCTTCGGATAAGTCTTCCGTCGTCTGACTTTCTGTGTTTAACCTTCAAAACGAATTTCAATACGAAGGGGCGCAACCAGGTATTTCGAAAGGCAGGGATCGGATGGCTTGGAGTGAAGTAGATCTGCGGGACTTTGGGAAGTGAGGACCAAAAACTGTCACTAGTAGGGTACAAATAAGATTTACCACGAAGAGGGCAGGGCTTGCAACTCCCCTCTAGTTGCGCCTCTGCTATTCGTTTTCCACAAATCCAGACAACCTTAATCGTTTACTCTGGACTGCATCTGTAATGTTTATGAAACTCCGGTGATCTCTCCGCTCCATAGGAACCTTTATATCTTTCAGAGTCGCCAACATTGTTGAAATATGATTAATTATGATTTCCGCAATCAGTGAATTCTTTTGTCGAAATTTCATTTCTAGATGGAGAAGATCGTTCTTCATATCTCTAGTTTTTGGTGCTCCAGTAATGATTGCCATGATAACGTTCTCTTCTCTCAAAAGCAAGGGCATCGAGCCTCATGTGAAAATAATCGACGGCTTGTCCCTTGAAAACTTGATCTATTTCCTTCTCTGTACCCCAGTTCAGGTAGGATGTCCTACAATAGATATAATAAGGCACGTTTAAACTGCTATATTTTATTACAACAAACTTATCGGCAACAAGAACACCAACTGCTACGACGACAGCGACAGCAACAACTATGGCAACAACAACAACAACAACAACAACAATAAAGACCAAAACAAAATACAGCAGTGACAATACTATTTATTATAATGTCACTAAACATCATAGAGTTATGTTAGCAAACATCACAGTAATAAAAACCGCAACAGCAATGGTTCAGCGGCAACAGTAATTAATTCCTTGAAACTTTTGCTTGTTAAATTTTATGGCTTATTCTTATTGGATGATTCTGGAATGAGAATGCATAGAATCTGCGGCATACATAGGAATTTTTTCATTTTTGTTTCAATACCTTATTTGTGTCATAAATATTTATCGTGAGGGAGGCATTGGGGAAAATGTTTAGAATCTAAGAGTGTAATTTTCCCTTTTGTTTTCTTTAAAACCGTATCAGAATTGCAATAAAACACTTCTTGACATCTTTTTAGTTCATCGGCGGTCGTCATTTTTACGTACAAGCATACAAAGCCCTCAAGCATAAAGCTGCTAACATGGATCTTCTAATAATGCTAGCAACAACAGTGGCATATGCGTATTCTGTAAGTAAAACCTTGATTTCACTTACTGACTTGTTTCAGTCAAAGCATGCCCGTGACTTCCCGCCTTGGGCCCGCCGACTCGTGGAGGTCCACGAGCTGCTTTTGATTCGTCCACTTATGTGGCAATAGGCTCGGGAGATTGTAGTGACTTAATCGGATACGTCAGAACAAACAATCCTATACTACAAAATCGTATCGCGTGAATGTGCCCTTACATGATTAGAGTATTTCAGAATGTCTAAACTTAAGAAAAAAAACTTTTGTGAAAACCTTAAGGTTTACCGAAACTCTACCTGAAAATCTCATACTCGTTTATGCTATTCAGTAACAGCAAGGTGTGCAAGGTGAGCAATTGAGTTGTGCGTTGGCGAAGACGTACCTGTTTGATTTACAAGACTTCTTTTCCTTATAAAAGAGTTGGGAGCCACTGGCTTACAGTGCAGTTACTTAGCGAGTGAATGGTAAAATCTTCAGATAAACTCCTTTGCATGTGTTAGAATATTGTGCTCTGATATTCTGTAAGTTGATTGTCCTAATTAATTGTCTCGATGAAATATGTGTAACAGCCTAACAAGAACTGTTATAATGAGATAAGAAAACTCGGAAGTGCGCCACATGCATTCCGATCGATGAGAACTAAGTTAATTCATTACTTTATATCCTGTAATCTATATAAATCTTTTTATGCTAATGATTCATGTATATATAAAAATATGATTGAATTAATAAAAACTTAAGTCTGTTTGTATAACTCCTGAAGTTAAGTTGTGCGTTGTGCTTCGTAATCAAGATAGAGCGATGGCGACAGCACAACACCCAACAGCATGTTCAGCGACATCGAAAGCTTCAAATGCAGTGATAATTGACTGTAAAGGACTCTCCAAAAATGGTTTTAAGAACATCCACCAGGGTTCCTGCTGCAGGTGCATGAGTTATAGAATATTAAGATTAGCTAGATCATGGATAGAAACGAGGTTGGGCAGAAGGTAATGTTCACATGGAGTTTTCATGCCTGCTGATTGGTTAAATTGAAAGTTAGTGTAGGTGAGATCTGTTCATAAATTGTGATGTCGGTGTATGTTGGAGTAATCATGTCGAGTTTACGTTAACTTGTCTTGATATTATGTTGATGGACATATAAATCTGAAGTCTGACCAACAGGTGTGAGCAGAGTATTCTGACCGTTCATCACAAGGTTCAATGACATTTTTCTGAGCATACGAATTTGACAACCCGACTTGTCCATTTCGTTTATGTCACCCAATCACTCATTGCTTACTTCTATCACAATTCGGAAAGTTAGTATCACGTTAAATCTTCTTGCCTTGTAAAGGTGTCTGTGCTGCTCGTAGCAGTGGTCTTGCAGTTTTCTAAAAGCCCAAAAACATTCTTCGAGACGCCGCCCGCGCTCCTCATCTTCATTGGGCTCGGCCGTTGGCTCGAGCACATCGCAAAAGGCAAAACGTCGGAAGCACTTGGTAAGCTGCTCTCCCTGCAACCAATGGAAGCTCTTCTTTGCAAGATAGATCCATTGACTGGGAATATCATTGATGAGCACCTGATTGATGTTGACCTTGTTCAACGTGGTGATATCTTGAAGGTACGTGCGAATTTTGACCTAAATCCTTTATTCCATTATTTTGAAGTACTCGTTTCCTAATGTACAGTCCTTTGGACAAATCAATGCAAAAAATTGACGAACACAAACCCAACGCCAACATTTAAGCATCTTACACAAAACACTGATTACTAAACACTAACATTTCCAAACTCAAGCAGTACCACTAGTGCTTGTACGGACACAGTCGCAGACACAGACAAAGACGCAGACATAGACACAGACACAGACACAGCACACAGACAGAGACAGACAAAGGCACAAAAGCAGACGAAGACACAGACAAAGTCACAGTTGCAGATGTAGATGCAGAAACACAGACAGATGCAGTAGCAGAAACACAGACCCTAGTTTAAACCCAAATACAAGCGCCAACGTGCACAGACGGGAATATGCAGACACAAAGACACCAATAAAGGTGCAGACGCAGACGCAGTCAATAATTAAACATCCAACACGAAACACTGATTACTAAACACTAACACTCCCAAACTCAAGCAGTGCTACTAGTGCTTGTATGGACTGACGCAGACGCAGACATAGTCACAGATACAGACGTAAATGTAAACATAGAAAAAGACATAGACAGAGAAAGACACAGACAGAGATAGACAGAGACAGATGTAGACAGGCACAGTACCAGAGACAAATGCAGACCCTTGCTGAAACCCAAATACAAGTCCCAACACGCACAGACAGAAATATGCGGACACAAAGACACTAATAAAGAGGCAGACGCAAACGCAGATGCAGTCAGGCATGAGAGCGAACACATAGACACAGACACAAGCTCATACAGAAACATATGTACACTTGCAAACGCAAACAAAGACACAAGCACGGAGAAACACTGAGATTGACAGGACGTCAGGCACAGGCACAAGCACAAGTACAAACACAAACATAGACACTCACACAGATATAGACATATATACACGCAAACGCGAGTACATAAACGATCTAAAACGCTATTACAAACTCATATACATCCTTGACCTCGTAGATAAAACACTTTCTTTTGGAATGGTGAGCCCGTTTTGCCTCATTTCAATGGAATCCAACAACTTAATTATGAAAAAAATCTAGGCTACATCTTTACTTTGACACTTTATCAAAATAACTTGGACTCTCCTAGGTTCTACCTGGTGGAAAAATTCCAGTGGACGCTCAAGTAATCGAAGGAGCGTCCATGGCAGACGAGGCACTCATCACCGGGGAGCCAATGCCGGTACCAAAACATCCTGGGGATTCGGTCATTGCTGGGTCTATTAATCAGAATGGAACCCTAATTGTTAAGGCTACGCATGTGGGTAAGGACACGACCATATCGCAAATTGTGAAATTGGTAGAGGAAGCTCAAACGTCGAAGGTATTTACTATGTGGTGAGATTCGCAGAAAATAAACAAACGATTTTTAAGTGGTCTTTGCTTGGTAATAGTTTATCCTGGTGATTTTTATCTGCAGGCGCCGATCCAGAAGGTGGCAGACACTATTGCCGGATACTTTGTTCCTGTGATTATTTCGTTATCCGTCGTGACTCTAATCGTATGGATTATAATTGGCTATATCGACATAGATATTATCTCAGATTCACGTGATGTAAGTCACGAATAGAGGTAGATATGTGTTGGTGTGTAGTTTGGGGATGCTTGAAAGAGAAGGGTGGAGGGGTTGGTTGATGCTACATAGTCCGTATTCACAATGGCCGCCAGTTTAAATATTCTTTTACGTTCATCCTTAGTAGCCTCGCTGGCCTCGTCCTCGTGTTTGTAATTCAAAAGAATCTTTGCTTCCGAATGAGGCAAGAGAGGCTACTTAAGATGTACATTAAGGAATATTTGAATTAGCGGCTATTACGAATACGGTCTACTGAAAAACAAATCCGACATTCAGGTTGCTCGAAGAATATCGTGTGGTACCAAAGTAAATGACCCTTGTAGTGTGCACGGCTAAGATTGTCGTAAGTGTAAAACTGTGGCGTCCTTTTCCAGTCTGAATAAAGGCAACAGATGTCTAAATTTCGAACCACCAAAAGTCTAAGTGGCATCACGGCGTCGGATAAAAGTTCTCAAATGGATTTTGGGTTGTAGAATGTGGAGAACATGTTTAAAATCTTAAGACTTAGCAGACTTGGAAACATTGATGAAGAAGCACTGTTGCGACAACGTTGATTTCTGAGTTATAGCTAATTTTGCCGCTCACGGTCCCTAGGTTGTGTAAGTATATCTTGCTTCCGAGAATGAATTAGTTTTTTCTGACGACTTACCAGAGACATCCTTCCCAGCGTCAAAAAAACTGTTAATAATTCCTTTCTTCTCCGTTAATGATCAATTAGGTTTTAAATTAAATTTTAATGTGCATGGCGTTTTCATGATAAATGGTGTTGGAGCAGTATGTAATGAAGGACTTGATTCTTTACTTCAGCCGCAGTTTAGTGACTCTGAATTGATCATCCAGTTTGCCTTTTTGTCGTCCATCACGGTCCTATCAATTGCGTGTCCTTGCGCTTTGGGACTAGCCACGCCTACGGCTGTCATGGTTGGTACCGGTATCGGTGCCCAAAACGGAATCTTAATCAAAGGGGGCGAACCTTTGGAGACTACACACAAAGTAAGTAAAAGCCTTATATCGTCTTTTCATGTCAATTTCTGCCTACAAAAATGCTTTGAAACTTATGTTCTATAAATACAACTAGGACGTCAGTAATCAATGATTTCCCAATATTCTTCCTCAGGGTACTTGAGGGGTGGGGGCGGTGAGGTGTAGAAACGTCGTGACAAAAGCTGGTGATCACGTTACAAAATTTTACAACATACTGAGCAACTCTTTCTCGAGAATTAACATCTGTTGTACTGTCAGGTAAATGTTTGAATAATCCGAGGAACCTACGGTATGATTCCCCGTAAGACTTTCCAACTTTATTGGAAAATTTCGTCACTTAATCTGCAGTATTGTAGCCGCCTCACCGTCAACTTTTCAGATATCCTGAGGACAAGATTGTGGTTCCTGTCGATGATAAATTTTAATAAGTTTACTTAACTTTCCCTATTTGCAACAAAAGATACAGTGCCTTTGCGTTGTCCGAAAGACATAAACAAGATGTTTACATTTAAATCCACAGGTCTCCACGGTGGTTTTTGACAAAACAGGAACATTGACTCATGGCCACCCCTCTGTGATGAAAACCGCGTTGTTTGTTGAGCCAGTAGTGTGCACATTGCAACAGCTGCTGGCGGTTTGTGGTACAGCAGAAGCAAACAGTGAGCATCCAATTGCGTCAGCCATTACATCATATGCAAGAGAGGTAAAAATAACTTTCATATCGCGTACGTAGACGTCACGTCACATTGGATTACCTTATACGGCATCACACCGTGTCGACACAACCCCACACGGCACGGTACGGCACGACACATGACGTCACTGTAGAACACAGCGCGACTTCACACGGAGTTTAGGACATAACACCACACTACACGGTGCAACATGGCATGACATGGCCACACATGATACGAAACCGCTTGACCTGACACGACACAACACGACACCAAAGGACACGAGGCGACACGGCACCACAGGACTCGACATGATACAGCTTTATACCTAACATTACCCCCACACAGCACCACCTGACCCCACGCCACATTACACGATTCACCGCGACACAACACGAAATGAAAATACCCGACACGATGTGACACAACGCCACATCTCACCCCAACATTCATCTCAGCACTAGAAATCGAATCGTATGGCATTCCATCCCATCAGATCACATGATAACATGTACGGTCTAAACATAAACAACGTCTAAAAATCATTATATTAGTTTGCTGACACCTACACGATTCGTAGGATCGATTACCTAAATGCAGCTTTACCAGTTTAGCTTTAGACTAACAAGCTGATTGCAAGACAATTTTTGGATGGTGAAAAGATCTCCAACATGCAAGCAAATCTTAAATCCATTAACAAATACCAACAACTACACCTTCAGGGTTGATTATCCAATCTCAGTTCAAACTTTTTCATATTAACGGCAGTCTTTAAAGAGAAAATACAACTCAAACCTTGTTAACCTAACCGTGCCTTTCTGTTTTATTATATGATGCAGGTCCTCGGAACTGAGCAATTCGGGCAGTGTACCGATTTTCAGGCTGTTCCTGGGTTTGGTTTGAAATGTAAAATATCTAATGTAGAGCATCTTCTAACAGATAAGGCAAAAGCCCCTGAAAGTGACATCATAGGTGACTCTTCAAATGGTAAGTTGCATGTTTCGAATTCGAACAAGGGGAAAGTCAAGTAAGACTCTCCATAGAGCGAAAAGAAAACTATGATTTGACTGAATGCCTTCCATAGTACTCCATGCTTAGGAATTACTTTCACTTGAAACCCACCGCGAACTTGTTTCTTAAATTGTATGTAGAAGTGACCTTATTTCACTAAATTTCATTTAATAGTTCTTGATAATTATTTTGTGATTCCACTGTCAAGAATGATCAACAAAAACTGTTTGACACGTTTGACGAAGTTTGATCTCGTGTGAAATCTGTGAACGTAGATGATTTAAAGTTCCCTCTAGCTTCTAAAAAGCCTAAAACGGAGAAAGACTCGCTGCCTGCTAGACTAACGTCTATGCATCTGCTGTTCCTTGTTATAAGATTCGGGTACTTTTAGTCTTTCTTGCTTTACAAGCTAAATTTCTTCATATTTTAGGAACCACAAACAGAGAGTACATTACACTAATTGGTAACCGTAATTGGATGGTACAAAATGGAATGACCGTGTCGAAGGACATGAACGAGACGATGGAGGAGCATGAGCATAAGGGACAAACCGCTGTCCTTGTTGCTATCGATGGTGAGTTATGCAGACTCCTGCTAGGCCAATACGAGCTCATTGTAACCATTCTTCCACTCGGTGCCATGGATGATTA
This sequence comes from Heliopora coerulea, assembly GCA_030142905.1. Taxonomy (NCBI): domain Eukaryota; kingdom Metazoa; phylum Cnidaria; class Anthozoa; order Scleralcyonacea; family Helioporidae; genus Heliopora; species Heliopora coerulea. Next base: position 1,147,203 of record JASJOG010000011.1, on the reverse strand, counting down.
AATTGTGAAAGAAAGGGAACTTGAGTAAAGACTGAGAAAGAAGTAGTGAAGGAAGAAAAGGGAAGGAAAACGGAAAAAAGAACTGGAAGCAGAAGATGAGATTATCTGTCATATTAACAACCGATTTATACTTTATTTCAGGTGTCCTCGTCGGAATGATAGCCGTGGCAGACACGATTAAAATGGACGCCTCAACAGCTGTGTCGACCTTACAGAGGATGGGAATAAAAGTTGTCCTGTTAACAGGAGACAATGAAAAAACGGCGTGGGCTATTGCTAAACAGGTGTGACCATCTTTTCAATTATTGTTCTGCTGACTTTCTGAGCGCACCCGAGATGTTTAGGGGAAAGTAATATCTTCAGGAGAAAATTAATTTCTATATATGCTCTAGATATTTTGTTACCCCGACCCACCGTCGATATAATTTTATTTCCAAGATTTTAGGAGGCACAGGGCCACCCTCAATGAGGGTCTTTGCTCTGGAGTTTTAGAAAAATGCGTTCTCGTTCTCCCGTCTTCTCTTCGATACTTTATTTCACCCCGAGTTTCTAACTTCATCTGATTATTTGTTCCTTCCGTCTTCCGCCAGCTTGGAATCAAAAATGTTTTTGCTCAAGTTTTGCCTTCTGATAAAGTAGCGAAAGTCAAGTCCCTTCAAAAACGTGGTGAAAAGGTGGCCATGGTTGGTGACGGAGTCAATGATTCACCTGCTCTAGTCGCCGCGGACGTTGGCATCGCTATAGGGACTGGAACCGATGTTGCCGTAGAAGCTGCAGACGTGGTCTTGATCAAGGTTTTCATTCACTTATTTATCTCTTTATTCTCTCATTTACTCATCTATTAATTTTTTCGTGTTTTGTATTTAGCCTATTTTATTTAACATAAAATATATTTTAGTTGAGGTGATTTGCTTCAAGTCTGGTTGAATTCAGTACATATTTATTGCTTACTCCTTTTTGCGTAGAAATTCCTTTATTCGTCCCTTTGTTGATTCAAGTTAGTGAATCCACATATTTTCTAATTTACTTAGTTTTTCTTTTATTCACCTATTAATTGATTCATTGATCCACTTATTCATTTTTCAATTGAAGTATTAATTCATTCATATTCCTAGTAATTGCTTTTTCGTTTACTCTTGATTTGTTTATTTACTTATCGCCCATTTACTCATTTCCGCCTGGTATTCAATTACTAGAGCGATCTCATGGATGTCGTAACGTCAATAGACTTATCACGTGTCACAGTCCGTCGAGTACGAATGAATTTTGTTTTCGCGTCCGTCTACAACCTCGTTGGTGTTCCTATTGCTGCCGGGGCCCTTCATACAGTTGGGGTTACTCTCCAACCATGGATGGCGTCTGGAGCTATGGCTATCTCATCTGTCTCTGTTGTTGTCTCTTCCCTTTTGCTGAAACTGTGAGTATTTGGTGTTCATGGATTGTTTTGTAAATTTCCAAAAATACTCTTTCTTCGAGACTTCGAGTTTACGGAATTGAAAAAGGTTTGTTAGTTGTAGGAGTTTTGCTTTCCACGAAAGACTCCCAAAACCATTACAAAGAAGCGTGTTTGACTGAGGGTTACTCGGCTCCTAATGTTTTCAAAACTGAAAAGATGTTAACAAAGGTGCTTTCAAAAATTGCAAAAATTTGGCAACCGTGGTGGTTGATGATTAGAGACTTACCAAACTCATATATGTTCCCCCCCCGAAGGATAAATAATACAGAATTGCTCAAGAATCTGAGCAAGCTTGACTCTTCTCTTTGCCAACCAAATTCCGTTAGAATAGCAGTGTTGACTTTATCTACTTATTCACCTACTTCTCATTCTATTTCTGGTTGTCTGTCTGTCGATGACGCATCATCGGACTTAAAAGGTGAATTAAATATCTTTCCATGAAGCAAAAATTTTAACGCTCAACAGACTGCTCGCTTATGACGTTTTATAAAAGTATAACTTTTTACTCGACTATTTCAGGTACAAGAAGCCAACAGGATATCCACTTGACCGTTTCTCAAAATCGGCGAAGACTTCGTACTTCTTGGTTAACCAACACGATGACCATCCCGTGAATTCCCACTCTGTCGAGCTAGTACAGTTCGTATAATACTTAATCCTGAGATTGGAGGAAACATATCTGAGCTACCGTAAGATACGACTACAGCTGCGGCGGGAACGTATCGGCCGTATCATACAGCGCAACAAATACTACTCTCGCAAGACTTTCTATTAATTGGCGAAAACAAAGCCGCCAAGTTTATTTTGTAGCCAGCGGCGAAATTAGGGTTTTAAACGAGGAGCGAGTTTGCTCCCATTTGTTGCAAATAACAGCCAGATATAAACAGTTCTTTTAGCAATACGAACTTCTAGGTTACAAATTAAAAGGAAAATCGAAAAACAGTGTCGCAACGTTATGTATACACGTCCGGCCTTAACATACTATTTTTCCTAACATCTTGTATACATTGATTAAACGGACTAACCGTTCAGTTAATGGCGAGCTGGCGTCTCAGCCTTCATTTTGCTATTGCACATATCACTTAGTACTTAATCTGGAAAATATAACAGAGGAGACAAAAATGTTCAGGTGCACAAATTCTAGCTCATATCTAAGCCAAGCCCTTTTGAAGTCTGGACAAACCTTGTAATTTCTTCTTGGACTTGTTATTCAAATTTAACATGTTTGTCGTATTGTGTGTCGTTGAATAGAATCTAAAACAAATCGAGCGGCGACGAGTTCTTTGCAAAACTTCCCGCCAAAAATAATCTCGTAATCGTCGAAAGTTGAGCTCCACTTAGATAAGTGAAAATATCGTCATTATTAAGCCACGCAACTCACCATGAAAAAGCCGTTCTCACACTATCAAGGTTATTAGTTTAATTTTAATAGACATTCTTATCCTTTATCATTGTGTAAGGGTGTCGTCGTACAATTTCGTTTTCTTATGTTACCAAGAACCTTACTTGTAGGTCGGGCATAAGAGGCCAACCATATTAGATGACCAAGGGACCCCGGAGTCGGCTTTTCAAAGGACGATTAGTTTAATTAAGGATTGCCATCTAATCTGTTGTTTCAGTTTCGTGCATTTTGGTTTGTCAGACGAGTGTAGAGTTCACCGGATAAAATCTTTTCTTATTCACACGACGTATGTGAAATAAAATGCCAGCTGATGAACAAAATCAGATTTTGGCTTAAAATTTTCTTCAATCCTGGATTAAACCGATCGCTTTTTGAACCGTGTCCAAGGTGATCCTATTTTATTGCCCTCGATAATTGCCCGCAATGCTCGAAATGCCCCAATCAGCGGTTTCTTTAACCTGCGTGAACTGCGCATGTACTCGTCCCATTTTTTTCACACTAGTTTGTGCTCGGGTTTAAAAAGTGGCGCGAAATCTGACTGTTAAGACACTGAGATAAACGAGACAGTTTTTTTACCTCGAAAAGAACTCTTCGTTTTCGTAAATCTTCCGGAATGGATGATTGAAGGTTCAGGTCAGTGAATAACTAAAATTTCATTTGAACAAGTTAAGAAAGATTAGGAAGCTAATATGCAGCCGAAGCATCATGGTTGCCATCTTAAATGTGGTGATTGGTATACAAATGTCGATATAATTACTCTTTAAAGTTTATTGTAGCTCGATAATTCGTAATACTAGAACCGTTAATGTGAAAAAAAACCTGTTTGTCTTCGAAACATTTGTCAAACAGCAATTGGGGAACCTCGACTTTATAAATATGTTTGTCAGCTGATCAATTTATTGCATCGTTGAATAAGTATTGGAACAATTCGGGTAACCACAAGATGTTTGAGCAAGCTTCCTCGGACTAAATCAATTCTTTCTAGCGAACCTTCCATTCCATTTGTCCGTGACGTCTTCATCAGTATCACGTACTGATGGATAACGACACTGGGGGATGGCTGGAGGAACTACCCCAGGGTCTATGCCGCTCGAAGTAAGCGAGCCTCGTCAAGGCCTCCAAACATGGGGTCCAAAGCCATGACCCCTCTTTGCCTTGCTACCCATGTTACCTGACGATAGCCCTGGCCGTTGGTCAAATGTTTTCACCATGCAGTGCTAAAAGTTACGACGAAAAATATTTAGATTACAAGTGGCTGCTTATTACTAGAATGCTGTAAACGTTTTAAGGCCATGTGTTCTGATATCTACGAAACTCTGATCAACCAATCCTCGGCAGAATGTCTCCGCTTGGCGAGTAATATTGTATGGCGTTAGCCAGAGTAAATTAATAGTAAGCTGGTGCTGCATACCGGGGAAGTGTCAAGCACCACTCACAAGAACAAAACATGTCTAATGAAATTGGGTCTTGCCAAACTTCTTTCAAGCAATAATCGTAAAATGTGGTGTATTCTCTATTAAACCTGCGGCCCCATGAGGGTCGTTCGGTATTACGACCCCGGTGGAAGTCAAATCAGGTCGAACACAATTCCTGCTTACGATTCGCTCGCTCATGTAGCCATACGTCAAGAAGACTCCAGTGAGTTAATCGGATGCATCAGAATGAGCCATCGTATACGACAATCGTATCGTGTAGAGCATAACACGCATAAGGTACAGGGGCGGATCTAGGATTTAGTGAATGGAAGGTTTGCCAGGTCAGTTGGAGTTCCAGGTTTTGGAGAAGACGGGGCGGTCAACCAGGCCTTTGGTTATTCTAGCTTTTTAAAGGAAGGTGATTCCTTTATCACTTATACAAGGTGCACAAGTAAAGAAAAAAAGAAAGTCAAGTTTATTGTGTAAGCATGGAGATTATGGCGAGGAATTCCCTCGTTGTGTGGCTCAAGGGGGGTTGAACCCCCTAACTCCCCCTTGGATCCACCATTGAGGTAGAATTAGGGCAGTTTGCATGCTGGTGAGATATGTCAGACATTACATGACCCTGTGGGAACAACGAAAACTGATGTAACTTCAGTATAAGTAGCAATGCCCCACAAATTGTGCGAAGTACCGCCATATATAATCGATAACAGTTGAATAAACAAGGAAGGCCAGAAGAATTTAAAACATATTTATTGAATAACTTTTCGTCGCTACATGCAAACGTTAGTCAATAAATGTTTTAAATTCTTCTGTCCTTCTTTGTTTATTTAATTGTTTTTGGTTATATACGGCGATATTGCGCTCAATATCTTGGGCATTGCTATTTATATCAGGGCTGGGACCAGTTAAAATTTTCCTTTGACTGGTTAGCTGGTCAAAGGAAAACCAGTTAACCAGTTAAAACAGTCAAAATGAAGAAGAAAGAATGAAAAACAATTATCGAACACAGAACGTCAAATATTTCAGTGAAATTTAAAAGAAACATTTATAAGATTCTCTCTTTGGTGAGGGTTCTCCAAATCTGACGTCATGATCATGGTTTTGCCTTTATAGAATGCTATTTTGACGATCTTCACACCCGAATTGTTAGCTTTCACCAATCAGAACGATACTTTTTTCATCATTTAACATGATTTTTCTTTTTTTGACTGTTTTACCAGTTAAACCAGTCAAAACTTTTTTGACTGGTCAAAATTTCTTTGACTGGTTAACTAGTTAAACAGATAACTGGTCCCAGCCTTGATTTGTATTGAATTTACGATTTCCGCCTGGACAATCAATCGTAGATATCTTGAAAACTGATGTAATCATGGTATTAATTTAATTTTTTTACGACAATTTAACCGAATTTAGTATGAAAGGTTTGAGCTGTTTTGTTAAAATTGTTTTATCAAGAAAAGTTTTGAGCGAGTTTTACTTCAAACTGGTTTAATCAAACAGCTGTCTAAACATGTTTAAGTTTTGGTGTGGACAAGATATAAGTGTAACGTCTTTGACGACCGCGTGTTTTGTTTGGTGTAATAAAACTAGTGAAATGAAATTCATACTTTCGCCCCGGAATGCGCAGCGTGCTGACAGAGAACTATAGGATCACCTGGACTGCGCCGAAGAGAAAACGATTTAGTGCCCGCAAGATAACAAATTGTGGAGTGGTTGGGTATTTTCGTAATTCCATCCCATGGACGGTGTTTCGTTTCGAGAATGGATTCCATATCTGTAAGGTTTAGATTTTAATGCAAGTCACCTCGCAGAATTAATGTTTTATGTCGAAAAAGAAGCCATTTGTTCTTCACAAGATTCCAATGTCACTGAGCTGAGCAGTCCGTGCAGTTTTAATGACGACGTCTTGAGAGAAACCATTGGTTAATTTTTATTTCCTGTGACAGCAAATCGTTTCTCTTCGGCTCTTTTCTATCTTGGCCATAAATAATGAGCGCGGCTTCCAACATTATTCTTGTTAAGCCATGTTTGTTCGACGAACATACTAATACACGAGTATCTGGTTAAGTCGCAGCAATTTTATGGCACTGTCATTGCAAATAATTTAGAAGACAAGAAAAATCGCACTGCTTTTAAGACCGAGGAAACAGCTCCCCGAAATATTTCTAGATCTGCCCAAGAGACAATTCACACCAGTTTCCAGAACTTATGGCAACGCCACGCGTTATGCAGAAAATCACTTTTTTAGGGTACAAACCGTATTGCCGTTTGGGCCGAGTATCTTACCCAGTCGTCACAACATCAATGCCAGCAATGAACACAATGACCATACGTCACACTTCCAAGGTAGCTTTGTGGGTGATTAAGCTTGTAACGTTGTTCATGTCTGTGATCTATAGTACCATCTACAGTCGAGATAACTACCAATTCCACCCGACTTAACATCCTCCTACTGATACTAAAGTTGAACGAGTATTTCAATACGTCATCCTTACTGCGTTTATTCCATGGAGCGTTCCTATGGCTTCGGATGTCCTTAGTTTTTGTACTTTTCCAGAAGTTCCTGTCACCCATAGAATCTTCTGAGTTATAGGCCAGGACCTCCTTAAAAGTCTTCCATTCGTTTTCCGTATACCGGACAATGACTTTCCGACCAGGTTCAAGGTTTGAAATTCTTAGAAATCCTGTGACAACTCCATCTTCGTTGATATACACCTCTTCGAGGGTCTCGTGAAACGCTTTTCTTCTCGTAGTCGGTTGGATCGGGATCACATGGACGCACTCCAACTCCGCACCACGGTCGTCGGCGAAGCAAACCTGCTTTGTCATCGGGGTGCTGGTGTAGGAGGTCGAGGAATGTTTCTCCTCACAAACTGAACTGCTGCTGGTTGGTAAAGACGGCGCCACACTAGAGGTCGACCTTACCCGACTCATGAAGTGCCTCGAATTTATCCAGCTGAAGAGACGATGCATTGATGTCACGCTGGCGTGTCGGCCTACAATGTTGAAAGCAAAACAGACGTCATTGACGTTAACTGTCATAATCAGGGACGGCGGAGCCGGAGGGGCTGCAGGGGCTGTAGCCCCCCCACTTTTTTCCAAATGTAATGTTGAAACAACTACGCTTTAAAACACTTGTTGTGCAATTTCCCAGAGAAGCATACAAAATGCTGTATTTTTATCTCAAGCCCCCCCACTCGTAATTCCGCTCCGCCGTCCCTGATAATCCTAGACTTTGGCCACTCCATCACAGTTAGAATGATTTTATACAGTATTCACAAATACGTTGTAAAACTGCTTTTACTCCGGCTGGCAGTAATTACTTTTTCACACTTGTCGGAAGTAGCGATTTAAGACGTAAAATATTTTTTTCCCGCTTATACTTCTCACCGGGTGCGGAACTCTTAACATTCGCAGATTAAAAGTGGCTTCCTTGGTTAATTTTTAGTGGAGGATTGGTAACTAAATACGGTGCACACATGCGTTGGTAGTCATCTTGCCAAGTTGTTATTCTGTCACCGGCACCACAGCACCGTCCGCATCTTTACCAAAATTAAATTTTTGGATGTTTGCTTCAGTGAGTTTTTTAAGTTTGGTAAATGGAGTAAACAGATTAAGTGAAATTCTTAAAGTTTTTCATATGACAGAATTCTTTAAAAACACACTAACTTTGTTGCAACTAAACTGTTCTTGAGAACCTCCCCTAATGTTCAGCCATGTTCTTCTTTGAATGAAATATTGATCGTAAGATTAATTTTCAGGGGAATTCACCGAAAAGAGAACCGAAGATGTGTCTTAATTATAAAGCTCATTGGGAATTCACGAGGAAAATACAGAGGAAAATCAAAACTATGTCGTGTCTTATATGTTATAAAAGCTCGCTTACGTTTCTCCTCAATTCCCTCTTCTCTCTTCTCATCCCATCTTTTATTGATGTTCCGGTGAAGCATGCCGGAACGGCCTATGTGGGATTTTTATTCGCTCGAGAATTGGACAGCCCAAACCAGAAAAGTATGCTTCATCTTAGAAAGAACACATGCTAACGAGAAACGCAGACGCGTGCTTGTATCTTCATACATGATATCAGATATCAGATCCCATGTCACTAGACGCCCAAAGGAATAGCGGAACCATACCCTGATTGTTTTGTCTCTGAAAGATACCGACTGTTTAAAGAAGCCTATTAGCAAATTTTTACGAGGCTTAGATGAAAGATAAAAGAAATCAAAACAACCGTCAGTTCCCTAAGAGAAAGTTCAAACCTTCAAAGAAAACTTTAGATTACCTGTCTTATCAACTTTCACCGTCAATTACCAACGACTTCCTTCACCCACTCGATGTACTGGAGATTTAGAATATGTAAAGGACTCTTTCGTACATCACTCTTGCACTTACTCGTCGACAATTGAAATCAGGGATGATAATGATTTCCGACGTGCATCACCCATACTCTCACTCAGTAAGTATATTTTATGGTAATCTATACACCCTAACTATATCTGCAGATTCTCTACTTGCATCACTCACACCCACTCAGCTCTGGAATTTAGGAATAATATGCATAGAATCCATAAGCGCACCACTCCTACACACACTAGAAGATATTGAGATTAAGGATAATTCTGACACATAGATTACATTTCGCGGGTGACGATATTCTCCAAGGGAGTGGTGTGGAAGAAAAACGTGGAAGCACGAACTAGAAGATTCTAGTGATATTTGTGGTAGGAAAAAGTAATTTGTAAGTGGAAATCCAGGACTTCCCATGACTATGATCTGTAGTATGCAAAGAAACTCATCACAATGAAGACGAGAAGCTTACGTCCGTGGAATGAACGAAGTTTATGAAACGAGTTCAGAAAGTTTAGCTGTCATCCATATGAACTATGATACTGTTGGGTTGTGATGAGGCGAAAGGCTTTTAAGCGTTGCAGTAGGACCGATCTGATATGAAGGCAATGCGCGCTAATGTTTCGACGAACCCCTGAACTCCCTCATGGGTGTACTCATTGGCTTTGATCGTTCAATTTTACGTCTTCATTTGCCACCTGAGAATCAGTCAATTCGTGAAAAAAAATAAAGAAAAAAAGACTCGAAAGAAAAACAACCTTCGGCGATGAACTGTGCCTACGAATAGTGCCGACAAAATGTACCGACAAAATGTACCGACAAAATTTGATATGGGAGGCAGCTACCCCCTGTCGCTCCGCCATAACACCACTACAGCCTTTGTAGTTTTCGACTTTCCAGTTCCTGCGGCGGTCATTTGAAATTTTCTCTAATAGTTTCTTTCTACTTTTCTTCGCTCCTGGTATAACTCATCCATCTGAAAAGGCTTAGGTAATGGTGGATCAGATTTCTTGAAAAAGAGAAAACAGAATACGCTCATTGCAAGTTTCGCGGAAATTTGGTAGGAAGTTACGCATCAAAGACCCCTTTACGATGACAAGAATGAATTCTGCACTTTGATGAAAGATATGTAAAATCGACCCAAAGTGCTAGCAGCTGGTAACTGGTTTACACACGGTACTCATGGCAGTTATCTGTATGTCACTTGTGCTTCGGATTCCGTAACTGTTGTGCCAACCAGTGTTCGGCTGCACTCTTCACCCAAGCAATCAGAGCTGTGGAGTAAATCCACAGGCGTTCACTTTAACGGAAAAATTGTTTCAGAGTTGAAGGAGGATGGAGACGCGGAATTGTATCTCCGCTCTCATCGGTCGATTTTGGGATTCATTTCAAGGAATCCACCCAGCTAGTTTATAAGTTCCCAGGACAATTATCTGTTCTCGTCAGCATGTTGGACTCCATATTCATTGTCATAGTCGAATTTGAACGAATCGGATAACTAGTTCTCTGGGCTTTTCATTATATCGGTTTTAGTTTGTTTGATAGCCTGGAACAGTTTTTCTGTAAGAATCCAGTTATCTAATTATCCAAAGCAACTGCTCTTGTAAAAATGCTCTTGTTCACTGTTGCTAACAGGCGGGATATGCAATGTCGTGCGGAACCCCGTGAAGATCGTTGCCAATGTTGTTCATCCATGGAAACAATGTTGTTGCAACACTGTAACAACTCGTTACAATCAAACAAACACGTTAACAACATTGAACATATTTTAACCTCGTTACAACAGCCGTGAATAACTGGTGCTAATTCACTGATTCTGAATACTATCGTTGAGAAACGACAAGCAACATAGTTGGTTTATTACAGATTTTTCGTCCAGGGATCCAACCGATAACAAATTTGTTACAACACTGTATAGCAAACAATGGCGTGATAACCAGTGCGACTTTTGCTTCCGTAGGCAGTTGGGTGTTTTTTGAAATGGTGATGCATGCGATCTTTTAAAACAAATAAATTCTTAAAATTGTAGGAGCTCTGGAATTGCTAAAGATGGCTATTTTACTATTCTAATTACCATTCAATTTAATAAATGGCTTCAGTTTCATTTATGTACAGCTGCGATGGATCCAATCTAGATCCTGACGTTGACTAGATCTTTGACCAAATGTAGTCACAATGAAGTAATAGTATGGTCATTGCGTCGTCATCGATTGTTTATCGTCTTAACCACTAATGAAGCTTTTAAAAGACTTTGCTTTTGGTTATGGTGAAGCTCAGACGAATTTTAAGTGTGGTGCGACTGAAAGATCATGCGAATTTTTTCCTTTTGTCGGGCTAAACACAAATCCGAGAAGAACGGATTTAGCAATAAGTGGGTAAACTGTCTAATACGCATGTAGTTTCACACAGATCAACCGGATTAATTAAAGGAGGGGGTGAAAAACAGTTGTTCATCAGGTCCAAGAGTTGAATTTACTCCAGAATAAAATTAACTAGACACTTAACTTAACACAAAACGACGCACAAAATTAAGAAGACATATTGTATAAAGGCCGATAAGTTATTATAGTTAAAAAGTCACTCATTCTTTTTAAGTTTCACGTATTTATTCTGACTGTTGCACAATGACGAATAGGATAGCTTAATGGATTATCGATCGTTTTTGTTGTCCACCGTAAACTTCGCTGAACTAAATGAGTAGAAGTAAAGCAATCTTTGGAGCAAACGGGGTAGTCGTGCGTTTGTGAATGATGGAATAAGTGCTCTGGACCAAGGAATAAGAATTTCTTCCCATATTCTGGAGTCATGTCAGCGTAGTGGTAGATTTGCAACCACGTAGCCCTAAAGCATATCTCCGGTCGTCTATGGGTTGGAACATGTACTGTAGAATTTGCTAGAGACAGCGGTAATTTTCTTAGTCCTTCTTGTGATCTATTTCACCATTACTTACGACATATTGATCTCGTAAATCATGAGAGTGATGGGTTGTACCTTACAGGGAGATCCTCGCTTGTCATTCGAGTTCTTTATGTTTGAAAATTACTCAGTTTAACACATTGCTCAAGCTTGTCTAGTCACTGGCCGAAGAGTGCAAACTCAAGAGGCAGCCTTGGCTCAACATCTGAATCCTTACAATTCCAATGATCAGAGCGCCTGGCCGGTGATTCTGTCAAAATGTGCTATGCAAGAATGTGTTATGCATAAATGTGTTATACAAGAATCTTGGAATCATGAAGACAATCAATATCCCAGATTGAGGTTCAAGTCATCTGCTGCTGAGGGTCGCAGAAGTTGGTAAATTCGAAAAACGTTAAACAAAGTGAAAGAGCAGAAGGGAAACCTGTGTTTGACAATGAACAAAATGATAACAGAGGCCATCTAACTGAAGAAGTCTCCAGCAAAAATAAAAACAAAACCCTTTGTGCGCAATTTCCGATGAAGACTTTGCGCACTCTCTCCCTCTCATAATGAGTTTTTAACAGAAACGTACCTTTCGATCTTCCGAAGCCGGGTAAACTATTCAGTCCTTGTGACAGCTAGATAAACTTTTATGTACGTAATGTTCCGTTGTACTTAGTTAAGTCACATGAGACTGGAAGAATGTTTATCAGACCTGAACAACATCACCATGACATATGATATTGGATTAGTGACGCATACTGCGTTGACACTCTTTATCGTAATCACGTCCCTCAGATTTTTATGAAGTTTCGTCCTGAAAAACAGTATTGTGTTCAACGAACTATCGGGCGAAAGACCGCTTTACCGTTGGGTAGCATCATGTAACCTTAAATCTAACTTAGTGCAAGAAATTGTCGTTTCTTTGCCAAATCTTGTGGCTGTACGACATCCTTTCATCCAACCGCTTTTTTCACTTGATGATTAACGTTCCCAGGTACGTGCATTTTTTTAAATGATAAAAATAGCATCCGACATTTAGACGAAATAAACAGATCAAAAGATGTGCACTGTATTCTGCTGGAGACGCTGGGAGGACATGGAAATAAACCAGACGAACAGGTTGGGGAAAAAATTTGAGTTTTTCGCACAATAGCAGTCACAAGGCGAAAATTATATGAAATCTTTCTTTCATGTTAGCCAGAGGAAGATTGTGAAAAGGAATTGAAATACGGCGTATGCTCATGAATTAACGTTGGCCTGTCGCGAGAACCTTTCATCTACTTAAATTGATAACAACGAGCAGACTGTTAGTCATTTCGCAGCTGATTCAACAACTTAATTGGTCGAGCAGGGAACTCGGTAATCTGAAGGAGCGAGTTGAAATCCCGCTCAACTAAACTCTTTCGGCTGACCTCCGCAGCATAGAATAATTATGAAAGATTTCTCTTCATGTCACCTATGCAGGTAAACGGACATTCCCACGGATTAATGTTAAGTTGTCGTGAGAATCTCTTATGCCTTAAAATAGTTCTAGCTCCCGACGGACCATTAAATTTTCCATTGACTTTCGTAGTTTCACAATCTCAGGTAATCTTGAAATTTTCTGTTCCTATGACCCTGAAGGTGATTCCGTCGTCGGTACCACTTTTTTCCTTGTTTTTCAGCAAAAATCTCGACTGAAATGATTTCCGTTCATACTTCGTGAGTTTCGCGCTCGCTTGTTGACAGCTTTCTTAAGAAGGGATTAATGGATTTCGTCTGAGAATTTTCGTGATGTATGGTGTACGTGCGAATCTGGTGTTGATATAACGTGGAGTACGGTTGCCATCACACGAAGTCAGAAACCGATATCCAAGCCGGGCACAAGGATAGAGAGTGTAATATTTTATTGTTAATATGTTGAGACTATCACTTAAACACCACATATTTCCATTAATTGAACAAGAACATTACTGGCGTTCGTCTGCTTTCAGTCCTTGGAACTATACGGTTTGAGAGTCACACCGACAATCCAAAGGTTAAGAATGCGATCCTCGTTTGCGGGTCCGAAACCTTTTCTGAAGATTTGAGCTTGACAGACGTTCAACGATAGTCTGTCATAACTCCACGTTATACGTGAACAACACTCATTTTGTCAATTCAAAATCAGTATCTCACTGAGGCTACCAATTCAGAAGCACATACCGATATATCCATCAAACGAAGCAACATCAATTGATAACCTGTGCTTTCAATTTGAGTACTCATGCATGGAGGTTAAAGTTGACGAATGAGCGTGATTTTAGAACTTTCGTGGTGCTTGTGTTTATGAACGAACCAGTTCCCTTAATCAAATAATTTTTTTATTTGAACCTCTTTTTATTTGGTAAATAAACATAGCTGCGCAGTTCGGACGCCACAGGCGTCAACTTCGTAACCAAGATATTTCATTTCTACAGCAACAACACTTGGGGTTTAACTCAGGCAATATTTGCTAACTTATTCATGTTGTTCGGTCCAAGACTGATCAATGTCTGCTGCTCAACAGTTGTTACAAGTCGCGAATCGCCCAAGTGACGTACGACTGATTGATGCAGTTTGACTAGATGCAGCATGCTGGACAAAGTTGACCACGTCTTCCTACTGTTTGTGATAACGTCGTCATTTATTGCGTCGATTCACTTCTTGCAGAATTCAATATCACAATGAGGTGATTCAACGTCTGTGTATAGTTATGTGTGTGCGGTGGCAGCTCCAAGTTTCACAATTTTTGGGGGCAGTTGAGAGGAAAGCTAAGTTTGGAGGGACGAACAGGTTGTTCACGCGAAACCTCAAACTAAATTTAAATGGATCTTCCGTGAAGTCGCCTCTGTGCATATGTGTGTGTTATGTGTATGTGTATATGCGCGTATTTGGGTGACGAAGTCTTTGTCCTGGTAGAGGTCAATGAGAGCAACGAATATTCGAGCGTATTCCGTTGTGGAAATCCGAGTTAAGATGCTTTGGTGGAGAATCCTGAACAGATCATGAATATAAGAATAATAAACTTCTTATCGCATAGGATACCATCTTACACTTTCTAGACCTGGTATGTTTACTCGTCACTTTTGAGACTATCAAAACACTCCTGTGGTTACTAAAGGCATTTGGAAGACAAAACCTGTTTTTACAGGCCAGCCATTTTCCTTCAGATGCAAAACCACAAATATTTGAACTTGTTTCTTGTTTGAAACTTAATATTTGGGTGGGGCGTATAAATAGTTTTAAAACTGGTTTTTTTCTCATTTTAATGATCTCATGGTGAAAATGCGCCCCATGGGCTCGTCTGATTGGAATATAAGTGCCAAGTGGACTTTTGAATTTTCAGCTCTCGTTAAAATGCTTGCAGTCTTAGCTTGAACGTAAATGGCAGTACATTTAAGACGCTGAAACAAGTACAAACTGGCCACAAGTTAATCGCCATAAATATGACTGAGCGGATTTGCGATTTTTTGACGTAATTGCAATCTGCAATACCGCAGAGGAACACGTGACTGAAACAACGGATTTGAAAAGCGGACTGCAACCACTTCAGCTGAGGTCGGCTAAGGTTGGGTTCAGTAGTCCGACTTTTAAACTGAATCAATAAGCCTACTTTTTATCTTTCGTACAGCAGAGTCCAAAATTATGGCGACAGCTTGTTGCATTTCAGTCGGAACCCAGTTAACTACTATTTACACAACGGCTTAGGATTACTTGTAAACTCATAATGTTACGGAAACACCCAACGGCGAAGAGCCTGGTACTTTGTTTGCTTCTATCTGACAAGCAATGTCAACCAGTATAATCCTCTTCTGGTCTACATTCTGGTTATGTCTGGATGCGATGCGGCAGCCACAGTTCGACATTTGAACCCCCGACAAATTCTCCTTGCATGTGACTCCAGGAAGCGACCTCGTTCCCATTCTTTTCAGTACGACGGTTCATCAATGTCGAAGAGCTGTTCACTCGCAGGCAAACACCAGCAAGGCTTGATCATGTCCGACAAGGTACTCCGTTGCCACCAATGTACTGCGCCCGGAGCCACTACTGCAGTGTTCTTCTATGCTGACCCAACAAGCGCCACATGATAGAATCAACCTCCCTGCCTGCCTCATGGCTTCTTGTTTCAATCATTTGTTCTATTATCATTATTATGATACTGGCAAGCTTTTATGGCATAAGGTGAGCCGACTCATTCTGGTGTTTCTTCAGTTCACAAAGCTTTGACAAATTTTTTTTCATTTCCCCTACCAAGCAACGACATAGTTCCCTGTCACTTTTCGCCATATCGATTGCCAAGCTCCTTGTCTTCCTTCATTATTGAGCCGTACTTCTCGCTCGTAAAAAAAACAATGCTTAGCCAACCTCAGACCCGGGCACCGACACTGGGTGTAAAGATAACACCCGGACGCCGTGCTTGGGTCCGGGCCATTTCATGGAGGCGTATGGTTTTCACATATGATTTCCTAAAACCTAGAAGTTATAAAACAGAAGACACAAAATGGCGGAGGGCTAAATAGTCGGAGGAGAGTATTTGAGTTCCAACCGATTCCATGTATATACCAAACCAGAACATCTTTCCTTCTTTATTGCCACGATTTCTTTGTCGGACAGGTTACCTTCTTCATTATGCAATAAATACAGAATTGCAATACTGCTCCTGTAGTCCAAATAAGTCATAAAGTATTGACAAAATAGCTGCTATCGTGGGAAAAACGCACAACCTATTCACGCTTGTTGACAGTTACGCAAGAACAAGATCGTACTCCACCCGAGAACGATATTGTGCTCCTCCCTGTGAACTATGTTGTGCTACTACCCACGAACAATGTTTTGCTGCAACCCGTGAAACAACGCTGTGTTGAACCCCGTGAACAACGTTCTGTTGCATCCTGTGAGCAATGTTGTGATGCACCCCATGAACAATGTTGCGTTGCACCCCATGAACAATGTCGTGTTGCACTTCCTGAACAATACTGTGCTGCTCCCCGTGAACAACGTTGTTCAGCCATGTTAACTACGTTCTTACAGCATTGCCCAGCCATCAATGGCTGTGCCGCAACAACTTGTGAACAAGGTCGCACAATTACATTTTCCATAGTGAACACGGTTGTTCTGCCAATGTTTTTATTTTTTTGTCCTGTTCCAACAACGGTGAACAATGTCAACCATAATAGAGTTCTTTATCAATCCTAAACAATGTTGTAACAATAAAAACCAACATTGTTTGTTCATCGATGTTGTTCACTCATGATGGCAATGTTGTTGCAACATTGTTCTGCCAACAGTACTGTAACAAATTGTGAGATTCTTGCGTGTGTACCATAGAAATTCAAACTTAATCTATTTCCGATCAACCCAGCTGAGTTCGAGCGTTCACTAACAACGCAAGTATTTTGCTTAGATCGATCTTGGATCAATCCGACACCTTTCTCGGTCCCTATAATTTCTTCCACTACTGTAATATTTTATTGCAGCAAACCAACTGTTAAGTATTGCCGTAGAATCATTATGCTATAAAAGACAGAAATTTTAATGGTCCATACAAGATCGTAACTCGGAACGTTCAATCAGAAAACAGCAAAATGAACGCAGATTTCCCAACTAAAGTTGACAAAGAAGACGGCAAATGTCGTCTTATATCTCAGTGCGGTTGTTTGTGTTTGACTCCTGATTTTCATCTCTGTTTCTTTCAAATTTTCCACCACTGAAACAATTGCTATCAAAGAGTTCCTACTCTATTGTTTATATAGTAAGGGATAACGTATGATACGGTTGATACAAACGATACTTGGAATGACCAAGAGTCGAGGCTATATTGCAAGTATCCATTTCAGAGAACTACCGAAAGTTCGGTGATGTATAGGTCACGAATTCCCTCACGGCTCAACTCTTTGTGATGCATGAAAGCCAAATATGGAGATCATGCGTCATTATTCGACAGGCAGTCCAGCGAGTAGGTCTCAAACAGGAGTCGTCTTTAGTACTTCACATGAGGTCTGAGTTGCGCAAGATCAAAGTTGATGGAATACAAACGGTGATCGATAATCAAACGATCGAGGCATGAGCTGAACACAACAACTTGATGTGCAAGTCAAGATTTACGTAGATCTGCAGATTCATGAAAATTTCGTGAATGCTTCATTTGATTTAGTGAGCCAACTGTTTATACCCTGTGCCACCTTATCAAGTAAACATTTGCAAGATCTACATCTAAGGGTCAAGTTTAGCATTTCTGTGACAAACAACTAAGAGCTGTGTCGTTGAAGGCTGAAAATTGGTCAGGGACAAAAGGAAAACCGAATTTACGATAAAGAACTAAATCTACCATTACATGTTATCAAGATTTCCATGTTTCTCGATCGTAACTATGTCACCTAGCACTTCGCTTCTTTTCGACGACGAGGCTGGTGCATCTTTATTTAGTAGCATTTTACTCGTCTGGATCTGCTGCGCAATAGGGCCGCCTTAGTTTGTATGATCTAGAATTGTTGCACGAGTCTGAAGTTGAAGTATAGGAAGTATAGGAAGTCATAGAACAGCATGGAAGGGATCATCTCAAAAGCGGTTACATTCATTGTCAGTTCAACTTGAAGAAGAAACACTACCTCTATTGCTATTCTGAACATTCACAAAGTCAAGTAATTAATCGTAAATCACTGGGCGTTTGGGCTTGTAATTGCCGAGTGAAGGCATTGTGATACACCGAACGAACCTGGTAAGAATTAATGGAACAAACTAGACTAAATCAGGAAGCAAAATACATTTAAGTTCACAATTTATGAGGTGGAACTCATGAGCAGTGTAATTATACGTAGTTGTATTTTGTTCACCTTGGGGTCCAATGCAAGGAAGGGTAGTGTTTTATTCACTGTGGATCTAATGCAAAGAGGTAGGCACGTTTTGTGTTAGTATTGCGATGACAAGAGTTCAAGTACAGGAAGACGTGAACAGAGATCATCTCAAAAGAAGAACCATGAAATACCGTCATATAGTGTATGAGAAGACAAAGTATAGTAATAGAACATGCATACGCTTGTCTGGATCTCCAAAGTTTCAAAACAGGGTAAATCACTGATTCAACTTAATGAAGAAACACTGAGCCTCCTATGTTTTGAAACGCACTCCGAGGGAAATAATCTTTCTCATAAGCCTGACAGAATCTCAAAGTGAAAGACCCATTGAAATCCCGCCAGTAAATAGATATTTCTGCTGACTCGTGTGTGGATCAAGGCAGCACTACTTGCAAGCTTAAAGGAAAACATTGAGTGATTTCGATTGAGGCACATCCCGTTTGTTAGATCTTGGCTCAACGATTGAACCAAAACATATTTACAAACTGTCTTGAATAAATGTTTTCTGCTGGTTCGGCACTTCATTCAACTTACCCATTTTTTCCTTCTGAAATCGTATTCCTCGTCTGCTTTACACTTATGGTAGGTATACAAATTCAAAGAGTGTAAGCGTTGCATCAGCAACTAGAACGTGACAACGAAGAAGCATGAAAGAAAAGGGTGACGCACCACAACCAAAGTTTTCCACATTTATTGCGCACACCGGATGTCAGCGGGCAAAAGGATTCGAGAGTCTAGCCGTATAAACAGGCGTGGTGCTAGAGGGGGGCAGGGGGCTACAGCTCCCTGTCGGGGGAAATTGAACAATTCGTCGGGGAACAACATACGTGGGGGAAACTTTAAATATTCGTGTTTGTTTTCTCAAACTGGTAAAAGGAAAAACGAATTATCTGCCTTAAATGTGAATAATAAAAGCGGGGAAGAATTTTTACGAGAAAATCGGGGGAATAATGTGAAAATGAACGAAAAAGCAAACTGACACTGATGTGGCTGGGCAAGCTGGCCTGTTTATATTATATAAGTGTAACGTTTCTAACTTACTGGGCTGAATGTCATCAGTGTTGTATTTTGTTATCACAATTATTTTCCTTTACTTTTAGATTTGACAATTGAAAATTATAAATATTAACTTTGACATTTTATAAGTTTATCTTCAAACAAGAAATTTTCCCATTTTTCAGAACCATCATAGGCGTGCGGAAATAAAACAACACATTAAGTATTTAAGAATAATCTGCCTATTGCTAATTACATAATACGTTAATATAATGTTTTAGTGTATATACAACTAGACAATGGACTTAATTTTTAATTCTGTAATCAACTCAACATAAGTGACAGTTGTTTTATTTGTTTACCGTTCGATATCCAGGAGAATGCCAGTGAACCGCCAAAAATCTCTAGAAAGCACAGGTGGCTCGAGAATGTTGGCCACAATACCCCCGTCCTAGTGTATGGCAACCTCATGTTGCATAACGGTTCGGTGTATGTACTGTTCTACCGGACCTTGTCTGATACCGTTGGGACCTGATGGAGGTCTCTGGCACCGTGGTGTTATGTTCAGTTGGCGTACCGGTACCTTCTTCGTCATATGCGGTGTCGATGAAGGCCGGTTTCAACCGATCTAAAGATACTGTATCACGACGTCCGTCTAAATCAAGTTCGAAATATTTGTCTGCGCTGGTCAGGACGCAGTAAGGACCTTTATATGGCATGTCTAAAGGCTTCTGCACCAGGTCTTGCCGAACAAAAACATGCGTGCACGAATCTAGTGCCTTGTTGATGTAGACTGGCCGCGATTGCAACTTAGTTGTGGTGGCTTTGAGGCTTCGCATGGTTTGCTTGAGCTTGGTTACCAGATCTGATGTGGGTTCCGTCGACTCACGAGAATGGGGATCGAAAAATTGTCCGGGCAGGCATAACGTTGTGCCGTAGACCAGCTCTGCAGTGCAAGCTTGTAGGTCTTCCTTGTACGTGCTTCTCAAACCGAGGAGTACCATAGGTAAAGAATCAGTCCACCTGTTGGGATCAGGTTTGGCTTTGAGGGATGCTTTCAATTGGCAATGAAATCGTTCAATTATTCCATTTGCAATGGGGTGATACGCTGTAGTACAGATGTGTTTCTTTCCCTGCAATCTGCTAAGCTACTGCCACAGGTGCGACTGAAATTGAGCTCCTCTATCAGTGGTGATTGTAGATGGTATACCGAAACGGGCGATCAATCCTGACAAGAAGGCTTTAGCTATAGTTGGTATTGAGGTGTTGCTAATCAGAATTGCTTCTGGCCAACGTGTGAAACGATCAATGCGAGTGAGTGTGTAGCTGAAGCCATCGGATGGCGGTAGTGGTCCAACAAGGTCGATGTGTACGTGATTGAATCGACTTTGGGGTAGGTCGAATGCCCCGAGTGGTGTTGATGTGCGACGGTGTACCTTCGCTTTTTGGCACGATAGACATTCTTTTGCACATCTCCGAACATCGCTGTTTATATTTGGCCAAATAAAGCGGGACACTATGAGCTGCGTCGCGTTGATTCCTGGGTGAGATAAACCACGAAGGGAGTGAAGGACTGCTTTTCTAAATTCCTTGGGTACCCAAGGTCTGGGATTGCCTGCGAAAACGTCACACAATAATGGTTTCGCTGTCATTGGAAGGTTGACCGAACGGAATTGAACGGAATTCTTGGGATGTGCTATTTCTTGAATTTTGGGATCTGTCGCTTGTGCTTCTACCAGTCTGTCATAGTCCAAGACAAGGTTTGGTGTGTTGGTGGCGTTAACTTGTCGTCGGGAGAGAGCATCTGCTGCTATGTTTGCTTTTCCTTGGACGTGTCGGATATCTGTCGTGAACTCTGAGATGTATCCCAACTGGCGGGTTTCTCTGGGCGTGTACTTGTCAGAGTTATGGTCGAAGACGTACGTTAATGGTTTATGATCAGTGAGAACACAAAAGTGGCGGCCCTCGAGTAAATGACGAAAGTGTTTGATCGCTAAATAGATGGCCAGCAATTCTCGGCCAAACGTGCTATACCGGGTTTCTGCCGGTTTGAGCTTCCTGGAGAAGAAACCATGTGGTCGCCAGTGCCGGTCGATCTTTTGTTGGAGGACTGCTCCAACTGCGATGTCGGATGCATCCACTATTAGACTGGTTGTTGCTGTTGGGTGCCAATGTGTGAGCTGGGTGGCATCAGTCAACGCTTGTTTCAGCTTGGTGAAATCTTCGGCCAACTGCTTCGTCAATTGAGGTCTTGATTTCTGTTGTGTTGCATGGGTCAGGGCGGAAATAATTGGCTCTTGAAGTGTAGCACAGTTGTCGATAAACCTGTGGTAGAAGTTGACAAGGCCCAAAAATTCTCTAAGCTTCTTGGTGGATTGGGGTAGTGGGAAATCGAGGACGACTTGTACCTTCTCTTCTAAAGGTCATATGCCAGTTTGGCTTATGCGATGGCCAAGGAAATCCAGCTCGAATTTGCCAAATTCACACTTATCTGGATTGATGAGCAATCCATAGTCGCTCAGTCGGGTGAAAAGCTGTCGGAGATGACGAACTAGCAACCAGTAAGTCATCGATATAACAATAAAAAAAAATCCAGTCCTCGGAGGTATTTATCCATGAAACTCTGAAAGGTTTGTACCGCGTTGCGGAGACCAAATGCAATTCTTCTAAATTCGAAGAGTCCAAAAGGTGTAATAATCGCAGTTTTGTCAACATCTTTCGGGCCAACTGGGATCTGGTGGTACGCACGAACTAAATCAATTTTCGAGAAGATTGTTGCACCATGGAGGCTTGATGTAATGCCTTGAATATGGGATATCTGGTAGCGATCTGGTACGGTGATGTCGTTCAACGCTCGATAATCCCCACACGGTCTCCAAGTTCCTGGAGTCTTCTTAGGAACCATGTGTAAAGGGGATGACCCACTGCTAAGGGAGGGTTGGATGATTCCAAGTTCCAGGAGAGTGTCGAATTCGGATTTTGCAATCTTTAGCTTGTCAGGGGCAAGTCGTCGGGGTCGTGAATGGACCGGGTGCCCTTTTGTGACAATTTGGTGGGTGATGTTGTGTTTGACACTCGTTTCCTGTGTGATTGGTTTCCTAATGGCAGGGAATTCTGAGAGTATGTCCAGGTACTCGGACTTACAATGTTCAACGACAATGGGGCTAATGGATTGGATTCGTGTAAGGGTACCATTAATGCTCAAAAACGTCGTGATGTCCAGTAATTTGTTGAGTCGTAGGTCAACTAGCAGGCCATAATGGCGTAAAAAATCTGCTCCGAGGATGGGATATTTTACATCAGCAACAATGAAATTCCACGCTAATTGACGACCTAAATCAAGGTTCAAATTCATTGGATGTTTGCTAGGTTTTGATTTTGCTGTGGTTTGCAGCCTCCAGGGTTATGCTGGTGGGTTGCAAGGGACCGGGCATGTTAGGTGGGATAACGCTTACTTCAGCCCCGGTGTCCACTAAAAATCGTTTGCGTGAATTACTGTCTGTTACAAAGAAGAGACGGCTCTTAACATCGGTCAGCAGGTTCGCCGCTATTACTTGCTGACCTGCCCGTTTTCCGTGCAGGGAGGTTGGCATTTGCGGGCTCTGAGCCGAAACGTCGGTGATACCAACAGAGTGTAGAACTACTAGGAGTGTCACTTTCTGTTTGGGTTTTCGTTGTTGGGTGCTGGTTCTGTTGTCGGGTGAAGGCAGCTAATGTCTGGTTGATCTCTTGTAGTTCAGTACGTAAGGTGGCAAGTTTGCTGTCTTCTTGACCTTGTGGGATTGCGCTGATGTTATGAGCAGGGACATCCATGACTTTATCGGCCACTTGGGCAAGCTCAGTCAGTGTAGTGGTAGCGGTCGTTGTTGCTGTAATGAGTTGTCGAACATGTGTTGGTAACTGTTGCAAAAAGAGCTCGCGAATCACAGGATGATCAGTTGATGTGTCGTCGAGCAACTGCTGGAATTTGCGGAGAAGTTGAGAAGGTTTACGATCGCCTAACTCTTCGACTGACAACAACTGATGTAATCTCTTGGCGCGGCTTGCAGTCGTTCTGGTTATGAGCTTATCTTTTAGTTCATCATAAGCATTGTGTACCGATTTGTGAATAATGAGATCGCGGATATCAACAGCAACTTCCGGGGGAAGAGAAGCAACGATGTGGTGAAACTTGGTGTCTTGATTTGTGATTTTACGCGTGACAAACTGTGACTCTACTTGAGCAAACCAAACTTGCGGGTCAGCAGACCAAAATGGAGGAAGTTTTAAAGCAACGGTAGCGATTTCTGTGACTGTGGGAGTAGGAACATTTGCCTGTACAGTTTGTGTTGTACTAAAGTTTTCACCTCCGGTGTTGGACATCTTGCATTAAATCGTTAAAGAAAGTTCGCTTACCGTTTCGTCGGGGTCATCAATTTAGTGAGTATACCACTAGACAATGGACTTAATCTTTAATTCTGTAATCAACTCAACATAAGTGACAGTTGCTTTATTTGTTTACCGTTCGATATCCAGGAGAATGCCAGTGAACCGCCAAAAATATCTAGAGAACACAGATAGCCCGAGAATGTTGGCCACAATGTCTCACTGTAGTCGGTACAAAAACAAATTGTTCATTTATCCATGCATACGCATTCATTACCAAAAAAATAATGCATTTTCCTGCACCTAAACCTTAGCCCCCCTGTCGGGGACCTTAGCCCCTGCGTCGGGGAATTCTTGAAGCCACTCCTGCGTATAAAAGCTTCATTTTGCAAAGACGAAGAATCGCTAGGGCCATTTGTGGCATGTTTATCACTTGCAGTTTGCCTATTTTGCACTGTAACCTGAATACCACTTCTAGATTTTAGTTTGGATTTCACCGAGTGAATTTTAGATTATTTTCCCAGTTCTGTGAAAATTATAAGTGAAAGCAAATAGTTCGATGAATAGTCAATTTCGGGGATATTGGATGTTTACGTCAAAATGATGTACCATGTGTTGTAAGCTCGGAATGATGATTACTTTTATAGCATGTCAGTCAACAAAATTAGTAAAAATATGCAGCTGTTCAAGTTAATTGAACGGAGATTTCTTGACTTTTATATTCCCCATAAGAATTTTTTACATCAGCTCTTTTTTTGTGATTATCTTATCTACCTATCCTAAACCATTTATATTTACTGATTTTTATCACTTGTACCACTTACTGTTTATCCTGTACTCCCTGTCAACTTACCCTGTGGGAGGAAACCGCAGAATTTGGGAAGAATCCACGAATTTCGGCACAGATTTCAAGAGTTCTTCCCTAAGCCGATCGAATCCCCACACGAACGACAGGAGCAGAATTCGGAAACTTGACCTCAATGTTTAGAGGCCGTCGCCCCGACGACTGAGCCTCCGATGGCCAACATGTTATGTATGGAACCAAACTAGTCTTCTATCTTTAGTTCGCGCAAAAAATACGTCCATTAATTGAACATCAGGTCTGGAATTTCCGATCCCTGAACCACATCTTAATTCACTAATACCTTCGAAAATACCGTGGAGAACAAAAGATCTTCGCGACAATTCTGGAAGCATCCACGGCATTTTTCTATGCAATCAAAAAATAAAATCCCATCTGGTCACTTTGCATTCTCCGAACGCGAGAATAATTTTCCGAAAGGTAAAGATTTTGCGTTATTCTGGTTTTTATTTAGCGCTGTAGAGTTCACGAGCACTGGCGAATTAACGCGAAAGCATTTAGGTTAAAGTGATTGGCCCCTCGCTAGGTGTGTTGCGTATGATTGGTAACGAAAGATGACGTTAATTTGCACTTTAAGCTCGTCGTTCAAATTGCCATGTATCCAAGAACAGTACATTGTTTCGCTATATCCAGTTATTGCGTGCGCCATTACCATCAGAATCGTTTATTTTTCCGATGAGACATTAGTGACACGAATTAAGTGACTGAAAATTCAGTTCACTTTCGTCATGTTACAGGATCGATACGGGGCCATGGGGGATTACCTGGCAGGAAATATGCCAGGGATTTCGTCTATGATGAATTCCTTAGTGTTTACGTCAGTACCCGACAGGTTTTCGGCTAGGCTCCAAGAATTTATTTTGATTGCCTTAATTACCTTTGCTTCCAAAGACACTAAGCAGAATTGGGTTGCAAAATGTGTTACTGTTGCGTTTATGCGATTCACAACGTAAACTTGATACAAATTTTGTTCATGCACGTGTTCAAAATTGAACTGGGACACACCTTCCAACCATCCTCCTGCTCGACGTAAAAACTAATAAATATGATCACGATACAGGCAACTGTGTCAACAAAGACAAATAAACCAATTCATTATGCATATAAATAAAATCAGTTGCCTGTCTGGCTTGATATTGTTTTTGTTATTTTGACTTACCTAGGTTTTAATGAGCAGAGTCACACCTAAACAACGTTTTTGCACGATAGCATTTCTCACCGTATGTTTGACATTTCCATGAACTGCTTCCTGCAGGTGACAGCCACAGTGTCTTCACATGCTACCGAACGGAACCTGATCTAAGGAAATACTATGCAGGCTTATGCGCATTGCAACTGCTTTCCGCTCATACAGAAGCAGACAGAAAGCGCTTTCCTCGGTGGTGATTTCTGCTCAAGAGTTTGCAGTCTTTACTTTTCGAAACTGCCACTTAAGAATATTCTGATTTTATTTCAGAAGTCATTTACAAGTGCTTTCGATTATTTATTAAGACTTCTTTAATTAAAACACAGCCCTTCCTTTGTCTGTTTGTCATTTTCCCGCTATCTAATTCCCGATCTGTCTTATTGTTGTTCGCGTCCGCTGCTGCTTTTTCGTAGCGTCTTACATAATTTGTCAAAGACATGCTTGTTTTCCAAGAAATTTAGCCAATTTTTTCATATTATACAACAGCCGTTACCTCTTTTATTTCATACAACAGCTGTTACCTCTTATTTCATACAACAGCCGTTACCTCTTTTATTTCATACAACAGCTGTTACCTTTCTCAATAAGGTTACTCCGTCGGTTTTGGAGCCATGATACACTGAAGTAGTAAATAGACTGTGATCGAGGCAAGAACTAGACGAGAAAATGGGTTAAACGTGGCATAGTTTTGACTGAACTAACGCTCGGTTTGGGTTGTACGATTTAAATGAAACCCCTGTAAAGTAAGAACAGAAAAGGTCTTCTCTGGCCAGTTTATCTAATCATGACAGGCTTTCAGACAATTCAGGCTGTTGGGTTTTAATTGTCAGTTACGACAACTTGCGCTCGTGGCACAAGAAAAACAAAACAAATGACAACAAAATCGAACGGACATCTGCAGGCAGCTTAGCATTGCATTGGGACTTGTTCCTTGATATCTTTTGTCGTTCATGGGTGTTGCATACTCGTGTTTTATGACGTATCTAGTGAACCGATGCTTCTCAACCTTTTTTTCACGGCTCCCGAACATCAGCTCTTCAGTGACAATTTCCTTGGCAGCAAATTAAACGAGCGTCAGATCACATGGCACAATATTAAGATGCGTTCAGGATCCTTTTTACTAAGAAACCTCTGAAGTTTTTATACAGCTTATATCAGAGTCATCCTAATCGTGACATGAACATAAAATTTCATGATTGTCCAATGAAATGAAATTTTCCATCCATAAAGCTTCTATTCTGAGAACGCTCAACTCAATTTTGCGCAGTCAAATTTTAAAATGGATTCTGAGTAGATCTCAGAGAATTCATCTGTCATGCATCATGCAAACTCTGTATGGATGGATCTCAATACGGCACAACTGCGTTACTTTTGAAAAAAAGGCAAATGGAAGGTTATTAGATATAAATACACAACTGGTGTAACACAAAGGGCGAAAGATAATCATAAAATTGATTAAAAACTAGAGTTTAGCGATTTCATTTGTTAATCAACACTCGTGAACCTATGGGAATTAATGAAAATTCCATGTGCGCCTTGTTTGATATACTGGACTGCAAATTCGTCCTACGGTCTAGTGAAAAACATTATAAATCCGAGACTCAGAGTAACGTTCAACATTTTTTTGTCAAATAACAACATCTTGTATGTAGTTCGTGGAAGAAAAGTTGATCTGGGGACAGGAGTAAAACACGATCATTGACATTGTGTCTTGTTTTAAGATTACCCACCTTTGATGTGATTTTGCCATGAAGTTACTGGTTTGAAAAGTTTTCAAAATTTAGTTACTTTCTTCAAAATGAATGGTGTTTCCTTGTTTAGTAGTATGTTGTTTTCATTGGAATTAATGCGAAAAGCCATCCGTCATGTATGTTTGTCCTGTAGTGACCAAAGTTGAAGTACAGTAAGAAGAAAACAGGTCATCTGGAAAAATGTACCGCGCATTTCCATCTTAACATAAAGGAAGCATTTGTACTCTAAGGACACAGCTTGTCTATACTTATCTGAATTTCTACAGATTCAGCTAATTTCTCGAGTGCTTCGCCTCATCAACATCATGTAAACACGCTTAAGAACGTTGGTTTCGAAACGCACTCGATAGGAATTGCCTCTCACTGGTGTCTGATGGAAACTGAAGATGAAACACGCAATGAACCACTATCCTGAGTCATGTCTCAAGTTAGATGGTGCTCCTTATAAGCTTAGAAAACTAAAACAACGAAAGCTACAGCTCATATGCAACGAAACATTTAGTGCTCGAAGGCCAACGTTTTGACTGATAGGGAACGTGCCGAAGAAGGCATGGTTAAGTCCAGCGATTCAATTTGACCGCACATCACTCGAACCAATCGATTCATTCAGATTGCATGAACAGGAGTAGTTCACTTAATCAACGTTCTGAATTCTATCCATTAAGCGCATTAAAAATTATGAGCGTATTGTTACCTTCTTTAAAAGATATGGCCAAAGGAGGAAAGCAAACGTAAGTTCACACACATTTGTGTGAATGTGTTATGAAGTCTTTTTGAACAAGTCCTATACGAAACTGTTAGTTTTCTTTCCACACAAAATGGATGGTATTTCTTTGCTAGGTAATATTCCAGTGGGCTTGAATCTGTTCCGAAATTCCGTAGCTGTGATTTGTGTGAACTGGAAATGTCATGGCTTGAGCACGTACAAACATTTAAAGAAAAACAGCGGTCATCGCGAAAAAAGTGCCATGCACAGTCACCTTAACATGCATATCTAAGACGTACAAGAGCGATAACACACGCCTGGGCGAATCTTAAACGAGACAGTCAGGGGACTGACAATAAATCACAATCTGTTGACTGGTGTAAGAATGGTCTGAAAACAGGATTATCGATTGATCGTTTCTCGCAAGAACAACTGGAACACTGGGGTGAATCGCAGGCCAGACTTCTCGCAAATACAACGAAGGCATGAACAGCTCCCTATGAGAAGTTGCCTCGTAACACAGTCTCATGGAAATTCAAAGCGAAGGATCTAGCAAGGCGCCTTGAGTGAATTACTATCCCGGATTCGATTCCGGCATGAGATAGCTCTTTTCAGGAAGTTTACACAACGAAAGCGACAGTTGAAAAAAAACGGAGAACTTCAAGATAACGTTTCGATCAACGCACACACCACCTTGTTTCACTCACGCGCAACAACCGACCATGCAAGAACTTATTCAACAAACCGCTTGAGTAACGGCTTTTTATTGATAGCACATTACACAGGATTAGTACTTCATTTCACTTACCTATATTTTCTTTCAGGAGTCTTTTCTCATCAGCTTTGTAATGCTGTGAATCACATATATTCAACAAGCACAAAACCACGCACCATCAACTATACGAACGATACGGGAAGTAGGTATGAAAGAGGTGGGTCATGGGCAAAATCTGTAAATATAACCCACAGCATCTCGTGACTTGACAGCGCGCGTCACGAGTGGGGTAATTTCGAAACTGTTTAGGCAATAAATATGTCTATATAGCCTCCGGGAATTTAAGTAGTCGGAAGATATGAAGCTTGGTTTTTTTGGGCAGAATATTCGTGTAGGTTATTCTGATGTTTTCAAAAGTCAAATAGTAAGTATTTCAAGTTGCACAAGCGGACAACGTTAGATAACCGTTCGGTTCAAGGTCTAACTGAAGAGACGTTTCTTTATTTTTTGGTATTCTTTCACCCAAAAGGCCATTACAGAAGTCTTTTGTTAGTTAAACAAGGTTCTTAAAGTTCATTTGTCCAACTAACACTTTTTAATCCAACAAAAAAAAATTTCCTTGGAGTCGAACATCTTGTTGATCCCCTCTTGATGAGGGATTGTATGCCTTATCATATCGCGTATTACTTTGAACGACTATCATCTGTAATAATTCTCTAGTGTCCGTATGGACTAGATTCTCCATTTTCTTCTTAACAGATCTCCTCGTAAACGTGCTTGTTGGCGTTCGTATATCACACCTAAACATTACACGAACTGGTGCTTTGGTATTCTTTATCAAATTTATGCTTTCTTGCTGTTTGAACGGGTCATTGAGGTAATCCTGTTAGTAAACTGCTTCCCTGCCCCCAAAAGAACGATGTGAAGTTTGGAAACACCATTCCTTGAGTATCGTTCCGCAGTATCCCCAATAACCTTTTCCTTCAAGCTTGTGTTGCCATCCATTTTCTTTTTCCTAAATGTAACCCTTCACACCTCAGTAGAGTAATCTTAGCTCATCTTTCTTATATATCCATGTCCATATTGGTTTTCCAAATTTGGAAAAGTTGAGAATTTTTTGGTCACCAAGCCGGACGTCAGGAAATTATAATATGGAGTTAGGAACTTAGGAAAGTTCAGGAGCTTTGCAAATTTCCCGGAAACTCTGCAATGACCACTTTAAGTTTTAAAGGTAATTCACCAAAATTACGACCAAGTTGGGAACCTGAATTAGAACTCTTGACGCAGTTTCCTCCAAAGATTTATGATAATCGATGGATCTGATAATAAAAACCTCACAGAACAGGTCTTTTGGACTTATTAGTCAAATGCCTTTGTATCAATACTGTGGACTAGATGTATCAGTGATTTTTTAACACCAATCTAAGATTTCGTAATCATAGAACCTTTATCATTCTAATTTACTCATGATTGATTACACGAATTTAGGAGTGGCTCATCGCCAGCATTGCCGATATCAAGATATCAACTAAGCATCAAAATATTTATTTTCATCGTCTCTGAAGGTCAATTTGACTCGTCTAGAAGTCATCGTCCCTTCAAGAAATCTGAATCTATTAAGATCTAATTTGATTAAACCAAGACATCATTAAACTCAAAAACTTTTCTTATTTTGCGCTTAACTATCTCCGACTTTGGACTTCCCAATATTTCGAACCTTCCTACGCCAACGTTATAGCCTTTGTCTTGGCTATTCAGTCTGCGCATAGATAGTTTTGTCAATGAAGGGAATGCACAAGATGCTGAAAGCAACTTGATCCCAGAGAATGTTACACAAATACCCGTCTATAGCACAAGCGCCTTTTCGCGCACTGAAGCAGTTAGAAAATGCTGCTACTTTCCTTTTCGATAATCTCACGTCACTACTAAACTAGCAACACTGTGTTTTGTTTGTGTTGTCATTTACCTCTTCCTGTTTTTGACATGTTTTTAATTTGTTTTTTCAATCTTCTGTTACCTTGTTATCACCTCCCGGATAATTCTTCGAAAAAGTTTTGCATTTTGAGCGAATCTGCTAGATCGCTGGCGTATATTCCTTCCAAGCAATGCACCCATGCAGCACATCTTCCCTCCATGCATTACGTTAATACATAGGCAGTTACTCTTCCGTCCACAGTCAATTCGTTTATTCGACTAAGCGAATAGTTGAGCTCCGTTGAGTAATGACTCAGCGTACACCCGATTTACTTTGAAAACTGTAAAAATTATTACCATACAAAGAAACGGAAAATATACGAATTTATGGCCATTTTATGAGGACATAACTAAACCAATTCCAATTGATTATTTCTCAGTAACAATTCGCGCTCATAACGTATGGGCGAAATGCCTTCTAAACCGAAAGTAGGAAAATTGTTGGCATAAGCAGAGCAGAATATTAGCATTGAATGGGTATAAATTGACCGGCAAAACTTATGGCCTCATCCGGTTAGATGTGGACATACCATGAACATCTTATGTCAAAAAATTTACAGAATTTGAAATGAGAAATAATCATGTACATCATGAACGCTAAACCGTTCTTTCATGTTTAAATTGCCATCAAGCTTTTCTGCGACTGCGACATGATTTCGAACACCCTTGCAAACCAGACCATGTCAGAAAAATCAATGCCCAGCAGAATGTTTTAGAAGTGTCATTGCGAATGAAACAGATAGACAGAAATGGTTTATTATTTAGTGTATGATTGAGGTGGCCGCCCGGTGCATTGATTGTTGTACAAACCTGATATTTTGGCTTAGTGTAAACGGAGTGTGAAAATCTGTTGTCTCAGATTTTAAGGGTTAGTTTTTGCTCGACCATTCGAGTTTTGCTGGAGCTTTCTTCAGTATGTAGTTTCCAGCAGATGTCTCAGCTTTCGCTAAATCCAATTCGGAAAAGAAAACATCCCTTAAGTTTGATACAGACAAATTCAGATAACGAAATTTTCCCAAGAACGACGTTTTACAACGACAGCTGAATTGCGGAAACGTTCAAGCGCCATCCATGTATTTTAGAAGGCTTTATAATCAGGAGAAGCTGAAGTGTCTTATAGTGTCATATTGTGACTATAGGTTGTAGGGTTTTAATACATATTTTATAGTTCCCTATAAATCTTGTTTATTCTACTCCTACATTTATTAATGTAAATAGAAATGCTTCGAATATATTCGGTGAGAACTAATGTTTATATTCAACCTGGCTCACAACCATCTTTGCTTAGCTCCCGAAGCATCAACTTTGCAGAGGCGAATTCTTCCTCAATTAAGTAAACGAGTATTAGGTTACTGATACTCCAAACGTACTCAACAGCAGAACACTTTTCTCCAACAAACAAAGCCGTATTTCATACAGTTCTTGCCCCGAGAAAACTCGACTCAACTTTCTGTGCACCAGTCAATTAAGAGAGTTCTGTGAGAAGGCTGTTACGATATCGTATTTGCTAATGTTCAGCTGCGTATGACCACAGCTGGTGGAGGGCAAAGAACAATTTAAGATGATCACGTTATTGTATGAGGTAAAGGCTAAATGCAGATATTCAATTTGTAGATCAAGACGCGTGAACCTGTAGATTAATGAAGCTTCTGTAAGTATTACTCTTCATTTACGGAACTACTCGTTTGTTCTACAACTGCATGTCAGAGACAAACACGTCAAAAATTTACTGTTCATTGTCACCAACTCCACTACAGCTAGAGATGTAACTGCAGTGAAAAGCAAAACCGGGTCCATAACATAGTCATCAGTATCACTAATTCAATGCTTAGAACAGTTCGTCCAAAACTGTTCGCTTTTTCCACAAAAATATTCTGTTTGTCTTGGATTTGTGGCGAAATGCCACAGAAGTATTTTGCGAGAGCTATCATATCAAATCAAGTCCAAGCAATCATTTTATAAAGTCCTCTTGATATATACATATATTATATATTATTTAATACACACACACGCACACACGCACACACACACACACACATATATATATATATATATATATATATACATATACGTATATGCATAAACACGACGTATCACAGCAATAACACACGCCTGAACGAATCCAAAACAAGCAGGCGACATGAATTACTGATTGATCGAGTCTAGCAAGAATTTGTGGAACACTCCAAGTTGAATCACTAAGTCACCTTGCAAGTACTCTTATGATAGTCGCTTTCAAAGCGGACTCTGAGAAATTACCACTCGCACAGTCCTTGGAAATTTGAAGTGAAGGAAGCAGCGAAGTCGCTATAGTAATCAACCATCCTGGACTAGGATATCGAGCGAGACAGCACTCTTGGGAATTAATTCAACGGCGCTACAGTTTAACTAAGAAGACAACGTTCCGCTGGAAGGGCATGACTTATGGGACTAACGCGCTAATAGCAGAGCAACGACACGTTTAACAAGCTGCTTGATTAATGGTCAAACAATTGATAGTCTGGTTCGTTACTTTTCTCAACTTACCCATTTTTGCTTTCAGAAATATTTTTCCTCGTCTGCTGTATAGTTGAGCCAATAAATTATATTCAGAAGGCGCAAAAGTTGCACAGTCAACCAACCGAACGCAAAAAAATGAAGGTATGACAGAGGAGGGTCATTTACGGCAGCCTAAAATATCTTACGTATCGCGTGACTAACGACAGAGTAAGGCACCGGAAATAACCGGTTTGCATACTGGTATAGCCATAACATGTATCAATATCTGAACAGCATGTTTAGGTACCTTTGCATGTGTATGCATTTGTGCATATATATATGTACGAATACGTATATGGATATGGATGCGCGTATGTGTATATGTGTTCATGTATATGTGTATGCGTTTATCCGTATATATGTACATGTTTGTGTGTGTACGTATACATGTATACATACATATGCATATGCATATACACATATACATACACCTATACATATATATATATATATATATATATATATATATATATAATTCATAAAGAATTCACGAGGAAAATACAAAGGAAAATCATAACTATGTTGTGTCTTTATATGCAATACAGACACATGTGCCTTTATCGGTGGAGAAAAATTTAATTTATTTGGCTTAGAGAACACAAATTTCCAAACTTTCTTCACAAATTAGCGTATTAAGAGGAGAATTTTATAAGAAATTTAAAAAACTTGCAGTACATGCTTTATCGGGTCTAAAACATTTGGCTATCACCTTGTGTTTTAAATCCCGATAAAGCACTCCTGCTCAGTTTTTTAAATATTATATGTATTTGTATATATTTGTATAATATATTTACATATATTACATATGTATAGTGTGTGTGCATGCGTGTGTGGGTGCGCGTATACATTCACATAAAAGTGTATATGTACATGTATTTGTATCAGTATATGTATATGTATATATGTATACGTATACATATATGTATACCCTAGTCCAACTGCATTCTCTAACTAATTTCTCACTGAGTAAAATACCTTCTGATACGACTTGGACATGGTACTTATGCAAGTCAACTTACATTTTGTCTGGCCTTTCAGAATTGCCAAAACACCTACGTGGCCAATAAAATGACTGGATAACTTTCTATCCAGTAAGATCTACGTTTACATCTCAAATGAAAAAGGAATTACAAACATGCAACATTTTGAAAAATGTAGTCATGACAATGCGGGATTTGGGAACTTGTAAAGAAACAGGCGATTAAACCGAAGCTAGTTTGATAAAGTCCAATGCAAGTTCTACAAATGAAGTTATTGAGAAATTCTTTTCAAACGCCCATACCATTGTAAGAAACTAGAATTTGTTATCTACACGTCAACCGTACTTTAAGCAGGGCCGCAACAAGATCAAAAACGACAACCGACCTTTGTGTACTTTTCATCTTGATAACACTTTTTCTGCCGGGAAAATTAGCTCCGTCGATAATTATTACGATGTAAGGTCCCTTAATAAATTTGCCCATCTTACATATGTCAGCAGACTCTGCACATCCATACAGATCCTCGACAGATATTTACACAGAGCTCCGAAAGTGGGCGAAGACAAGCGGAAATAGTCCCTTTTACTGCAATTGAGTTCTTAAACCTACCAACTCGAAACCGCGATATTGAGACGTTCATCAGCTCATCTGATACAAAATTCTTGAACAATTAATTGAACGAGTGTTAGATTACTTGGCACTGTATTCAAAACAGATGCCCTCAGATGGGTAATATTTGTTTTTCTTGATAAATTATCGAAGCTTTCACTAAGCTTCTCTCGCAAGCACCCTCGAATCGACATTTTGTGATTCATTCTGTTCAATTACTGAGATTATCACGACAGAAGTTCGTAGACAGAATTCTGGGTTGTTTCTAGTCAAACGATGTGGTTGTCAATGTGGTACAGCTGTGCCAGGCCACAGTTGGTGAAAGACAAAGACAGAAAGGTAATCAAATAGCAAGGCTGGAAACTGTCAAGTACCAAAACGATGTTTCTAGGAGCGTACACTTTGTTATAGACATCTGCATCAACGGAGCAGTAATTTATTCCCCAAACCACTTGAATTCGCGTAGGTTGAATAATAATATTGTATTGGGTTGGTACTTTACACGACTTATTTTAATTCTTTGAGGGATCTTTTCCACGTCGGCCTTACAATCATGCTAATCAGATATATCTTTGGGACGTGAACGGTAAATCATCCAAATGGCTAACAAAGCGCAATAAAGAGATCTTTAGAATTAGAAACAGAGTAACGAGGAACAACTGAAAATAGCTCAAAGATATCGCGTGACGAGATAGCACGCCGGAAATACAGTGCG
The DNA here is from genome assembly GCA_030142905.1 of Heliopora coerulea. Taxonomy (NCBI): domain Eukaryota; kingdom Metazoa; phylum Cnidaria; class Anthozoa; order Scleralcyonacea; family Helioporidae; genus Heliopora; species Heliopora coerulea. Next base: position 1,111,422 of record JASJOG010000011.1, on the reverse strand, counting down.
CTATATATATGATGCGTCACGAGTGCGATAATTTCGAAACTATTCGGGCTCTGAAAGTCTCACTACCCCCTGGGAGTCGGGCTAACATAGAGTAAATATGTCAGCGAACAAGTGTATCCGCTAAACTGCACTCTTGCTATAGTAAGATTTGGTTTGCTAACAGAAGATTTGCAAGGGCCATTTCATTTGATTTCCGACGACTTCATACTACCAGAATTTTGTTGCATTACGATTAGTAATGTACAATTCTACCATTCAGTACAATGACGTCGTACAGCAGTAGCTGTAACACTACAGCAGTTTCCTGTATTTTATTTTTTTATTTTTTTTTTCCGAACATCAACTCATCCGAGACAAATTCGCCGTCGACTAATCAGGCAGGTATTGGATTACTTCGCGCATCAAGAAAGATGCTGTCGGGAATCTCTTCATCAGAAGTTCACCAACAGCTAACAAGTGCTATTGCAGTAGTTGTAGATTTCAAAGTGGTTTCGTTTACAGATCTTAGCAAGAGCTCTGGTTGTCAGCACGCCACATCTGCGCTTAACTGCTGTCGGCGGAAGACAAAACCCGAAAGATAATCACATTATGAAGGCAAAATCTGCCAAGTACCTTGAAGACAACGTTTCAGGGTACGCGCCCTGCTATACGTTAAACCTACGATCAAGAACACATGAAGAACTTATTCGTCAAAACGCCTAAATAACGGACTGAAAATGTGATATCGCACTCCTTCGGTGCCACAAATGACTTACCTTTCTTTTCCGAAACTTTCTCTCACATCTGCCTTATAATTATGCTAATTAGGTGTATTCAGGACGCACAAACCATAATGCAAGAGACCAACCGTGCGTAATCCAAAGTGAGCGAAAAAGACAAGCAATAACTCAAAGCAGCCCGTTGGTAACCCGTGACGAGATATTGTCCCGAAATCTGACTGATTAAATACAACGCCCTCACCGAAGCGACAACTTCAGTCCATTTGGGGCACTAAATCTCCCTATCACCGGGAATATGAACAGACATACAATACATATGTCAGCAGACAAGTAGGCCCCTGAAATTACAATCGAGCAAATTAAAGGTCGTTTTCCAAATTACGACATTTCGAAGGGCCATTGTTTTCATTTTCAAGGGCCATTAGAGGGTACTGTTTTCCAAATGCGTATTTTATACTATTAGAAGTTGAGTTGCATTGCGAAAAGAGTGCATTATTATTTTATCTGTCGTGCACGTATTTTTTAAGTGTCTTTTTACAGTTCTTTTTTCTCAACCAAGGGCTTTCATCCTTCATTACTTTGCTCCATCTAACGCGAAATAACTAACAAGATATTTTCCTGGTCAATCCAAGAGTCTGTGAGTTGACATTCTCAAACTTAATCAGAATTCATAAGATGAAAATAAAATATATCAGAACCGAAATGGAGTTTGGATATGTAATCTTATTAGCAGAAAATTTCGACAACCTTCGGCCGGATTTTCACCTAAAATACGGATCTAGCCGAAAAGTTAGGTCAAACACTTGAGCGTGTGTTTTATCCCCAATCCAAACATCTTGAAGTTGGTTAAAAAACTCGGCTATCACTGCCTTTTTTCCAACATCATGTCTCGATGTTTGGCTCACGGGTGAAACACTTTCCCTCTTGTTTAATTTACTGCATCTACAGTTCTTGTCAATATGGAACACGAGAGTAATCCTCCAAGCGGATTTATTTCAGAACGATTCCAGCTCTTACCCAGAAGACCTTCGCCCTAACGACCAACAAAAATAACACTTGATTCAAGCCTGTGTTTCAGTGCGTACCTACAAACTTCCCATTTTCCAGTGGTCGCTTAAAAACACAAATTTTGTGCCATTTCGTGGTCCAGTTAGGAGTGAACTCTTTGAACAAACTGATTCCTATAGCTAAGCGGCAGACAGGCACGGGTCTAATATGCCCACGCTATGCTTGTCAAACGGAAAGCAGAACAAACGTACCGACCTCAATACTTTCCTTATTCCACTTCAAAACGTCTATTCCAGACGCAAATCCCGACATCCGCTTGACTTCAGGGACAAGGCTTTACTTCAATCTCATCTTTAAATTCTCAAAGATGCTGAGTCTTCGGCCAAAATCGATGTCATCGGTCGATTCAATCTGCTGCTAATCACGCTACTGGAGAATCATTGCTCGAACTTATTAATAGTCGTCTGATAGCCCGTTCTCAAAATAGATGTTAATCGTAGTACAGGACAATCATAGCACGAGCTTATAATAGCCGTCTGATAGCCCCGTTCCCAAACCAGATGTTAATGAGACCGTTTCGCTGGAGAAGACTGACAGTTGGGTAGCTGTGCAAAATATAGTGTCGACAAAAACGAGAGAAATTCATGAAATTGATGAAGCGGTGCGGCTAATGTTGGAGACTTTTCGTCACAGTGCAGAACGCCACTCAAGTTGCTGTACGCTAGTTTCAAGTTATCTAGTCTTACTGAAACCAGACTAATCAATTTAATTTGCTGTCAGGAATTTGGTACAATGTGCAGGCAGGTACTTCTAATTACCGGGACAAGTCAAGTTGTGGGCGAAATGATCTATTGCGTGCTCACTATTCGAATGAATGAAATAAGACATAAAAATCATGAATTAAGCATCACGAACAATGTCGCGGTTTTCATCGCCAACTTACAATTGATTAACTGTCCTTTCTCATGAAGCAACTACACTGAATTATTTGCGTTTTTTGTTTAGAATATATTCTGCAAAGTAAAAAATTGATGAATATTTTGTTAACACAATCTTTTTAAGGGTCCCTCGTATCAGACTTCACACTAACCACGATCCCGGAAAATATTAAAAGCGACGGCGATCTTCCTCCCTCGCTGGCTAGCCCACCTATCCAGCGTCACTCTCTGTTAATTAACAGTCTGCAGGCAAAGCCGAAGCGTGCACCTTGGCAGGTACATTGCTTTGCGAAGCCTTCATCCCATCGGCATTTTAGAAGACGCACTTCTTTAACTTCTGTAAGGCAGCCTAACTAACTAAAGCTGTACGTTCGATAGTAAGAGACGAAGTCTTTCAAGGAATAACTAAACCAAGGAATGCCGAAAACTAAGGAAACTCGAAACCTGCCGAGAACTCTAACAAGATTTCATCGCGCACACATTCTTTAAACTGCGAGCAATTTTGGCCTTTCTGCAACGACAATAGCCACGAATCTTACCTCGTTTTAGTTGCCCAGTTATTCCTTCTATGTGACCAGAGATGCTGACCTCACACAAATAATCCACAAATTAACACAACAATTGTTTGCCACCGGGTTTGTGTCTTGCAGTCTCAGCGTTCTCAAGGGTGCGTAATCTGAGAATCAAATACAAACTACTCCCTTGGAAGAGAGGGGAAGGGATATACTCTTTTAGAGTTGCCCAAGGTTTTCGTATGCAAGTACCAATTTGATTTGCAAGGATGCAGAGGGGTAGGAATAATTGAGCGAGACCAACACATTTTGACCTTGGAAAAATACTTCGTTAGCTTTCAGTTGTCACAGGAGTGGAAATGCTTACTACTTTATTAACAGAAACGAGAATGAGTAAGGATTAGCTGATAACATACCCAGGGGGCCTAAGGGGATGACAACCGGTAAAATTAGATCTTTCTCTCAACGCCCAGCCGGGTTGATTTAGTCTGCGTACCAGGCGTGGCCGGTTTTAGCCAGTGGACCACCAAATGAGCATGTCTGCTTGATTTATCAAATATAAAGCCCTGCCCAAACGAACGCAACATCGCGACTCAACATCGTTCAACATTGTTGAATGCAACATGTTGAATTCGTTTGGCCACCGTGTAACATCATCTGCATGATGTTGTATGGTGATGAACGAAGTTTGATTTCCATCAAACATTTGATGGAATATCGTTCACATTTCTCTTGCTCTCACGTGTGAACAACAAAGTTGCACTCGTTTGGTCGCGCAGTTCAACATTGTTGCATCCGCGCACGCGCAGCAAGTCTTCTCTCGGGCTAGGGCAACGTGTAGATTGGCCTAAAATTCGGGATCACTATTTGTCTCAGATCTTAATGAACACAATTCCAAATAACAAAAGGTCTGAGTGCCTTGGTTTTCACTCCTTCTGTGACCTAGTGAAGCCAAATGTACCTTTGTAAGTAGGGACTTGTTAAATCGTTAGAAATAAGAGTACGTCGGTATGGAGCAGAAACATGGACGCCAAAGAAGGCAGATATCAAGTGTTTGGAAAGCTGAGAGATAAAGTTCTTTAAAGTTTAGACGAATTGAAAGAATCAGACGGAAAAAGTAGCCAACGAGGTAGTGTTGCTTGAGACTATTTGCCGGCAAAGTCATACCGCTAAATTTACCAACGAATAATTGCCCATTTCCACCAAGTGTCGTCAATTGCAATCAATAGTCCCAACACAGGTGATATTTCTGGGTTTGGAGTTGATGGGTTTTTTTTTTTTTTAAAAAATTGAGGTGTACAAACGGTCAGTGACCTAAAATGGTAGGTCATCATTTATGTCTGTAAGTTTTTGAAACAATTTCCACTCCCTTATGATTCGTTCGCCAAAATAATCCACTGCATGGATTTGTGATTTATTTAGGATTTCGGGGACTATAAACAAGAAATATATGTACGGGGTGACACTGGAATGATTTTTTTTAATTAACGATACTACAAAACTACACCAGATATTTCACAATCTGCGCCATAGTTACATCTTAAACAGTCGGGCATTCCCAGTAGTTGATGATGCAGTCCATCAATTTATGTTTACTGTCATCGTCATCGTCATCGTCATCGTCAGGATTATTATTTGGGGGATGTTTCGCTTTGGTCTTCCCTGTACAAGCACAAAAATAATTACCGTTAAGCCTTCGATAAAGACTACTTTCAGCAGCGATGACCGACGAACAGGAACCTCCAATAATAGTAGTGTTCTAAGAAAGAAAATATGAAAATCCTAAACTGATACGTGTATCCAGAACCAGCCGACAATTTCCTTCTTTCTTTGTTTCTTTCTCTCTTTCTCTCCTTTCTTTCTTCCTTTTCTTCTTTCTTTTTTCTTTGTTTGTTTGTTTCTTTCTCTCTTTCTTTCTTTCCTTCTTTCCTTCTTTCTTTCTTTCTTTTTTTCTCTCTTTCATCCTTTCTTTCATTTTTTCATTCTTCCTTTTTCCCCTTATTCTTCCTGCGCTTGTTCCATTTATCCCCCTACCCATCTCCTGTCTCTCTCGTTTTTTTCTTGTGTGCCTCCCTGTCTGCCCGCCCTCCTGTTTGCCCGTCTGTCTGTCTGTCTTGTCCTTTTTGTCCCTCTTCCCCGTCGTCTCCGTATGTTCTTCATCCTAATCTCTCTTTATCTCTCTCCCCTCTCGTCTGCCCACAATTCCTGTTCTTTCTTGCTCCTGAGCCTTTCTCATTTCCACCATATATTGATATCACTAACCACATTGGCCCTGGCAGTGACGTAGACATATCTGTCATGGTGCACATGCTGTTTGTTTTTTTGAGTTAAAAAGATACATTGCTTGAAACTGTTTGCACCACTTGCTCCAGTATCGCCTTTGGGTCCTTGAGGTCCCCGGACTCCCTGAGATCCACGAGGACCTTCTAAGCCTTGGGGTCCTTGTTGTCCCGGCGGACCTTTACTCCCTCGTTGTCCATCTTCGCCTTTCATACCAGGTGGACCCTGAATTCCAGGAGGACCTTGATGTCCTTGTAGACCACGGGGTCCCGGAGGTCCGGGAGTTGTGGATTTTGTTTCATTAATTTCCTAAAGAGAGTCGAAACAGACGAATTAGATGTAAACCGTTCTAAGGCGCAAAATCACTTCTGACGCTAGCAATACGCAAAACTTTCCAAGAAAGAACATGTTAGTCTCTCACGTGAAACACGATTGATGAAACCCTGGGCGTGCAAGGGCTAACCGGAACTTTAGTGCTCACTTGAAGTTCCTGCAATATTTGAGTGACGGGCGGGTGAGGTTTGTGCACTAAAACCACGTGTATTATACTGGGGCTCAACATCATGTGAAAATATAGATCGTTTATACAAACTACAAAAGCAGGCTGCAAGCGTCATGAAGGAAAAGAGTGAGCGTCTTTTTTGAACAATTTAAATGTCTACTAAAGTGTTGCTAAATATTGAGGCATGTTCTAGATTATTCTACATCCTAGGTGCTCATAGTCTCATACAATAGTCACATACCATGACCAGCCGACAACTTCAAAAAGTATAAAATAAAACATATTCTGAAGAATAATGTCATCTTGAGAACTCAAGACATGAGTCAATACAAGATAAAACTATTGTTGAAACTGTGATATTTCGACTTTATTTCAAAGTCATCCTCAGACAGAATGATATTACAATAACATACCAGAGTGTATATACAGGAGGTGTGATGACATCATCGAGACGGAATTAGGAAACACTACCGGTAATCCCTATTTACAATAGAAGTTTACGCTCAACCGCTTTATTCATGGTGGTGAGAATTTCTAATTAGCATCACAGCTTCTCAACATCTCAGCATGTAAATGGGGATTACCGGTAGTGTTTCCTAATTCCGTCTCGATGATGTCATCACACCTCCTGTATATAGACTCTGGCATGCTATTGTAATATCATTCTGTCTGAGGATGACTTTGAAATAAAGTCGAAATATCACAGTTTCAACAATAGTTTTATCTTGTATTGACTCATGTCTTGAGTTTTCAAGATGACATTATTCTTCGGAATATGTTTTATTTTATTGTCACATACAAAATTCAAGTCTGCATATCAAGGTTTGCTGGCATGGAAATTGTAATTTAGTACGTATGCGTTAAAGTGTATATATATATATATATATATATATATATATATATATATAAAATAACACGCATCCAATGCACGCTTTGATTGGACGAGCCTCATTTTCTCTCAGAGTAGAGACACGGCTGACGTTGTTTTCATTTTGTATTAGAGTACAGATTGGACGTGGATGGCGTCGCGAAAACTCGAAAAAACTTTGATTATTTTATAAAACAAATATAAAATATCTTTCGTGTCTCTGTACTGTGATAGAAACATGAATGACGCCATTTCAACCGGAAAAATACCAGAAAACACTCGGCTACCCTACTCCTCGTGTTTTCACTGGGCATTTTCCCCGTGGAAATGACGTCATTTATGCTTCTGTCACAGCACAGAGACACTCAAGCGCTGCAATTTTCTATTTGTTATATATATATATATATATATATATAACAATGTCACTTGAAGATTCTTTCTCAAGATGAAACAGGCTGGAGTGACTTTTTGTATTTCGTAAACCAAAACGTTCACGTACATATATATATATATAGGAGAGCTTTCCTTGCTACGGGTATACAATTGTTGCATAGCACTTTTGCTTGGGTGATTTCACCTTTACTTTTCTCTTCACTTTTAGTAGCATTTCATAATATTTTTTGCTAGTCTCGTTAAACAAATGAATGAATGAATGAACTAAAGAAACAGGGAAAAAGAAACTATATAGTACTAGTGACTAGAGGTACGAGCTAACTAGTGCACTTGGTACGAGCTAACCAGTCCAGCTAGGTTTTCTCAGTTGTGGCACACAATGGCAAATACCTTCAGTAACTGCACCAGTGTGGCAAATTGAACTTCGAACTTGTTTTTCAGTTCTTCTGTCTTAATGCTTGTATTTTTCGTGATACTGGCAACCTTCAGCGGAAAAAAAAAGTGCAAAAAATACGTGGAAATACGAAGACCTGATTTTTATGTTTGTATGTATGTATGTACTTATGTGCGTATTTTGTTTATTTCTTTGCTTCGCTTTTTTGTTTGTTGCAATTTTGTTTTGTTTTGTTTATCCTTCGTGCAGCATTTTGTGTTATCTTGTGCTCAATAGAGCAGTTTTGGTAAAGTTCTCCAAATCATATTTACCTAAATATTTCAATGATATATACTTTTTTGTAAATTGCCCGTGTGAACTTTCTGACCCTTGTTATCTAATTCTTCTCGAAAATCCAAGAGTAGGGAATTGAAATACTCTTTGAATTTTCTTTTAAGTTTTCTGATGAAGAACATTACGGGAGTGACCAACTAGTGTCGAGTTTCTTTAGAATTAGTTATCGAAGAATATTTAAAAGTTTAATAACGTAACGAAACAAAATTACCAAAGTCTCCAGTTTGCCCAATCGGAATTTCAATGCGTCCAGCTCCTTCGGTGAATCGTAACAAGAGAAAGCATAGTTAGAACCCAAGTAAATACCAGTGAATGGAAAGAATTTACAATGGCCATCATATTTGATAAAATGAACGTATCTTTAATTTACCAACTATACATCGCATAAGAGATAACATAAAAACATCGTTGTTAAAAATCCAAAAATATACTATTAAAAAAAAAGAAATTAAAGAACGTAAAAAACGGGAAGATTATCGCTGCCATTTTTACACCTCCAACTGAATGTCTGCCAGTACTTGTTTTACTTGTCTGAAATAACCATTAATTTTTGTGCTCACACAAAAATCTCTCAAGTCGTTACAGCACTGTTGGGTGAATAATGCTGTAGTTACATTGCTATAATGGACTATCAACAATGATAACAATTAACAAACGATATTGTTTATCATTGTTTCAACCATCTTGTAAATTCAGCGTTCATGAAGCACCGATTGTTGTTCATTGCTTCTGGAACTCGGGAGACAGAATTCACTGACAAACAACCATGTTTGTCATTCTAAACATGTCTGTTCAACCAGGTTAACTAGTTTTTTCAGCATACTGTTATCATGGCTGAGAAACCTTACTGTTGAAAACATTGTTCACGGGGCGCAGCTGAACATTGCCTATGGCAGTTAACAACCATGAACGGCTAGCTGTGTTTTTTACGCGTGATATACAACGCGATATTAAGTGAATTTGAGTGATATGCACTTGATATCGCATATGATAGTGTGATATTTTGTACACGCGTCAAGCTTTTAATTCTACTCTGGCGATAATTTCTGAAGTTCTTTGTAAATTATAAAAATTTTTGTATTAAGTGCATCAAGGTTGAAGGAGTTCGACTTATTGAAGAATCACTGAAGAACCAACTGAGCAAAGAGATCGGGAGCTTTAAGAGGAGTTCTCGTAACCTTACATAAGATTACGAAATATCTTGCCCCCTGGGATGATTCTCTTGTAACACCACGTGATATTTTGAAACGACAGATGAACATTTGTCAAGCTCTATCCTCAAAAAAACGATTTCTGACTCCCAGACGGAGATCGAACCCGCAACCTTCTGATGACCGGTAAGACACTCTAACCATTGAGCTACCAACACTGGGATGGCGAGCTAAGGTGCAAGTTCGACATATGTGCAACCTGAGCTGAAGCCACTATATGTTAATAATGATGATGATGAAATATATATTTTAGAAGTGTAAGAGCTTGGAGATATCTTAAGATGATAGATGAACGATCGTCAAGCTCTATCCTCAGAAAAACAATTTCTGAGCCCCAGACGGGGATCAAACATTATTAACACATAGTGGCTCCCGCTTAGGCCGCAGATATGTCAAACTTGCACCTTAGCTCACCATCTGAGTCTTGGTAACTCAATTGTTAAAGCGTCTCACCTGTAACCAGAAGGTTACGGGTCCGATCCCCGTCTGGGGCTCAGAAATCGTTTTTCTGAGAATAGAGCTTAATCATCGTTCATCTATCATCTCAAGATATCTCCGATCGTGCGCCCCTATAATCCTATCCACGCAATGTGTACATGGGCTATATATTCGGGAGTGGTTACTTAACCATACTTAGGAGTGGTGGACTATTGGGGAAACCAAACAGCAAGACTTTGCTTTCATGAAAAGCAGACTATTACCGCAAAAATTACGAGCTCGGCCCTAGTCACGAAATAACAACATCAAACGTCATATTTTGATCGAATTGCTTACTTTTAGATCACAGTTTCCCGGAGAACCTCTATCGCCCTTCTCTCCCTGAAAATCAAGAATCAAAAAGAGAGACACATATAATCTATAAATGATAGCTGAAGTCCCAAGCCGTGAAAAAAACCCCTGATATCTTTCCTAGCATTATGTCTCCCCTTGACGGTTTGACGAGTAAAATCGTCCGGCTTTAGCCAAAGTAAGATAACAGAAGACTAATTCTGCCAGGAAAGAGTTAATGTTGCTACATCAACAAAAACATATGAAGACTGTTGATTACAGAACCTATTGCCTAGGATTTTGATTAAGCAGTCCTGGCACTGAGTAAGACTGAAATTTCATTCGAAAATTTAAGTATTTTCTTGCATTTAGAAGGAAACGTTTAGCTTTTGGATTACTGATTTTCCAACAGAACATAACTTTCATTCGAATATTGCAGCGTCGGTTTCCTTTCCTCATATTTCTTTGACTAGCTCAATTTCCATCAACGATTTTATTTTGTAAGTTTCTTGCCTGCATGGGATGTGGAACAAGATTATGGATAATTTGAAGTCATAAGTCATGTTTCTTGAAGAAAATGCTGTATTGTTTAACTATGTTATTGTCAATCGGGTTTGAAACGACTCTGCCGAAAGACAACTCACAAGGATGGAGTGAGAGTCGGCTAAGTCAAAACTTTTGAAACATTAGTCAAAGTATTTTGGATCTACAGACATAGTCAAGTATTCTATAACCCATGACAATGGTTTATCTTTTAACCGAAATACAAAAAGAGATTATTTTTGCATGTTGTTTAACCAATTTGCGGTAGATTTCTATTTTATGTGTGGAAGTGAGTTGTGCCTGACACAAAATACATATGTCAGCAGAAAAATGAGTCTGGTTGTAGTAGTCCCACTGATCATTTTCCTTGTACGAGAAATTCAAATTTATTTCAAAGTACTTTGTCACCATCCTTTCCGTCTTTGCCATCCTTCCCGTCCCTTCCGTTAATCCCATCTCTTCCGTTGCGACCTGGAGGTCCTACAATGCTTTGCCCATCCTTTCCATCTCGTCCCGGTTGACCCCGTTCACCATCTCGACAACCACAGCCGTTGAACACGGAAGGTTCTGGTTCATAAAAAATATGCACCTAAAAAATTAAGAATTCGATAACAGTTTCCTCGCACAGACCTAATTCGGACGAAATCACCTTTCCTAGACGTAGTTCCACGTTAGTGCCAGCTGAAAGCGATAACCATCATTTTTGCTAATTTGCGAAGGTTTCTCAGTTTACTGTTTCGCGTTAACACCTGACGCCTAAAGACTCATTAAATGAACAATGAACTGCAGGCATCCAACTACCGTATTTACGACTTTTTTTATGCGGCGCTCGTTAAAACTAATTGAAAGAAACGATTCTGAATAAAACATAACTACTTTTAATTTCAGCGACGAAAACAACCAAAACAAGACAAACGAAACGCACGCTTAAGTATCGCCACTGTTAATGTCACTATCTTCTCCACGATCGGATTTAATTCTGATCGAGGCGAAGCACCTACATCGGGGGACTAGCTTCTTGAAAATCATCGTGAATAAGCGCCGCAGTCTTCTTGAGTGAGGTGTTTATCCGAGGGCGGCCCTTATTCGAGTAAATACGGTAGTTGTATTTAACACTTACGGGCGGATCCAGGGAGATAAAGTCCAATGGCCTGGAAAAGCTAAAAACGGGGGATTTGCCACCTTCAGATCTGTTTTCCCCCAAACGTTAGGTCTTGATGTCCTCATTCTGATACAGCACTAAGTTTAGAGTAGTCGGGTTTTGTGACCTAGCCCTTCAAAAGGTCGGAGGAGGTGGAGAACAATTTATCCAGCAGAAACCAACTGTAATAGTGGACTGTAACTTTATGAACCCAAGACAACTTGATACGTTAGATGTCAAGAATATCAGACCCGCTCTCCTAACTTACGTCCACTGAGACATGTCAACAGGATTTGTTAACAAATCTCGTGCTGAGCTCAAGAACGAATAAAGATTAACCTCTAACATGAGGTTCAACCTGACAGACAAATTCCTTAAAAAAAAATCTTGAAAGAACTTGCTCAATATATACTACAGTTAAAGATGCATGCTAACCTACCAAAGTACAGTCTGGTTTATAGGAGAACAACTTATCCAACAGCTGACCATTGTGGAGATTAACTCAGAAATTTAACAAGATATAACTATCGACAGAAGGAGAAACGATTTTTTAAATTTCAACATATAGGTTACAAATAAAATTGGATAACTAGTTCGAAAAAAGCTGACCAACGTTTTGAGATTCTATACAAATGAAACTTACGTCAGAGCTCTCATGATCTGTGAATTCCTTCCACTTAGAAGTGTTGCACCAAATGCCAGGAAAGAGAAAAATTGAAAACAAAAAGGACGCCTTTAAATAGCTGGTCATTTTAACTGTCCCACTAACAGTTTCCTGTTTATATCTTTGAACTTATTCGGAGTTGAATTCGTTCAGATACTTTCAGTGTATTTTAATTAAGTTGTTTGTAAGGAACATACAATTCGGTGTCCCGGCAAAGCTGAACCAATAAAGCAGCCAGTGTATAATACATTAGTCAACAGACGGTTTTGTCGTAGAGGAGCACGATACAAAACAAGCATATTTCTTGTTTAGTTAAAGCCTTAGTGTTCGCAGCTTAATGTAAATAACAATTCCTCTTCATTCAACGTTTAATTTTCTAAAAATGGCCGCTCATTAACCTCTGAAAGCAAATGGTTCTAAACCCTCAGCAGTTTATAAATATACTAGAAGCGCTAAGCTTGGGCATAGATGACCATCATGACCGAAAAGACGAGCAAACGCTGAGCGACATGGATTTTTCCTGGCGAAGAACATGCACAATTTGCAGAAACGCCAGGGACGATCTTCTATCGACACTTTCAAGCCTTTCACTGCCAAGGTTCGGCCTTCGCAATTTTTAATTTAACAGAAGAGAATTTTTTTTTTCTAATCTGTCTTGAGCAAAGACGATTTTATTCAGTCGAGAAAGACAATTTTATTCAGTCGAGAAAGACAATTCGTAGTGAAAAAAAAATTGTTTATAGTACTAAATACAAGAAATTAATGATATTTTCTGTTTGTTTACTCAACTGGCCTTTCATCTTTTCACGTGTCCTTTGAACATTTTGATTTAGAATTAATACAGGCAGTTGTGGGTTGTCTGTTTTGAGGAGGAAGAGAGGGTAGTTGAAGCGTTGTATAGTTGCCGGGCAATCGCCTTGAGTTTTTGCTAAACTTTAGCGAATTTATTCCAAGAAGACAGTTTGCACCTTACTTAAAATCTACGGCATTTTAATTTTTCTACCATATGCCCCTTTTAAAATTCTGTAAAAATATCTCCTAGTTCATGATTTTGTATATTGCCCTTGTCGTCACAGGTATGATTCAGATATAATGTCGTCGCCTCATCATATCTGATACATCAGGGATGCGCATCCTGCGGCCCGCGAGAGTCGTTTATGTGGCCCGCGGAGAATTGCAAGTTGAAAAACAAATACTTTCTATACTAAAAATTAGAAAATTTTATTGTTAATAAATGCCAGAATCAAACTTCTCCAAGAACGAATTTTGCACCCTAATTAGCTTAAGGGGACTCTTTACCTTATTTTTCATGATTTTTTCAAAAAATGGATGTTAGTCTAATCTTATCAAAAATTTATTCCTCTTTCTAGTTCTGGTATCAGAATTTTATGATTGGACTTAGTTTTCGATATATAATTTTTTGCATTTCATCCATGTCTCTGTGCTCTGATATAAAATAAAAATGACGTGGGCGTGTCTCTGTTCTCTGAGAGCAAATGGGCTCGTCCAATCAGAGCCAGCGTAGGATGGGTGTTATTTTATAAATAAAGATAAAAAGGTATAAAAAGATGACAATGGCCACGATAGTTTTATCCCCCTGATTACTGTCATACCATGGTTGGCATATGAAGTTTGTTTTCTTACTACGTCACTATGTATCAGGGGTGTCCACAATTTTCATGACACAAGTGACATCTGGCGTGATGCAGACAAAGTTGATGTATTTGCGTGGGTAGTTGAATTAAATTAGTGAATACTTCAGCTTCAAGTTTATCTGTATGAGGAAAAACGCTGACGAAAGTGTTTAAGATTAAGAATATTTTAACGAAGGACAATATTACTTCGCCAGGTGTTACATGTTCTGCTCATGTCGAAATGCGCTGTCGAATAAAACAGACACGTTTGTGTTGTTTGCTAGGTACCTATTATTATTATTATTATTATTATTATTATTATTATTATTTAAAGTTATTTTAAAACGGTAGCCCTTCAGCGTAGATAATGCTGGTTTTCAAGGGGCGTTTCACTCTATACAAAGATATCTATTACTAAATATTTACACATTTCTATTATACTTAAAAAAAATAAAATAAAATACTACAGCAGTTCGAATGTAATATTAATAACATACAAATTTGAAGTATAGATAGATTATATTGAGTTAACTTAATGAGAGATTTGTCTCTGAATTAACATCATGATTTTTGAGTGTATTTTTGAATGAGTATACTGGAAGTTGTTCATACCTGTCAAGGATTACGGGTGGTAGGTCATTCCAAGACATAGCTCCACGATATGAGAAACTTTTTCTTAAGTAATTCGTTTTAGGTTTTTTTAAATAAAGTTTTCTATTATTACTTCTCAATTGATGTGAATCATTATAACAAGTGGTAAAGAGGTCTGATAAGTAACTGGGAGTTACGCCTCTCAACGCCTTGAATGTCATAATATTCTCCCGTTTCCTAAGAATATTTTTTATAGGTTCCCATTGTAGTTCATCAAAAATTTCTGTTGATCTTATTTCGTAATTAGAACCCGTTATCACTCGAGCGGCTTGCTTTTGTAATTTATATAGTTTATCAATGTGAGCGCAATTCCCATCATTCCATACAATCGAACAATAGGTGAAGTGGGGCAGTACAAGTGAATTGAACATATTTAAGAGTGCTTCGTGAGTTACGAACTGTTTTGCTCTCCTTAACAGCGCAATAGCTTTAGAAATGTTTTTGCATTGAGCATCATTGTGTTCATTCCACTTTAGATTTTCATCAATAATAACTCCTAAAACTTTCTTATTTGGCACCTGTTGTATTGTGTGGTTGCCAAGAATTATATTAGGATTACCGGAAAATTGGTTTAGTCTCTGTCTGGATCCGATCAGCATAAATTCCGTTTTCTCTTCATTCAGTGTTAACTTATTGGCAGTTAGCCATTTATGTACGTTATCTAGATCAATGTTAAGTTTGCTTTCAATGTCTGCGGACGACTCTCCATGACAAGATAAATTGGTGTCGTCCGCAAACATTGATGCTAGAGTTTTATCAAGACAATTTGGAAGATCATTAATGTATAAGAGGGAGAGTAACGGACCAAGATTTGATCCCTGAGGAACACCACATGTAATTTCTTTAGGCTCCGACAATGCATTCTGATGTATACATACTTGTTTCCTTCCATGAAGATAGGATTGAAATAACTTTAAAGCAGTTCCTCTGATTCCGTAGCGTTCTAGTTTGGATAAAAGAATTTCGTGGTCTACAGTGTCGAAAGCTTTTTTGAGATCTAGAAATAGAATGCCATTTACTAGACCATTGTCCATATTTATAAGGCATTGGTTTGCAAATTGTAGTAATGATGTTTCAGTTGAGTGAAAGGGACGAAATCCTGACTGTTGATTTGAGATAACTTTATTGTCATTAAGAAAGTGAAATACTTGATCATAAACAAGTTTCTCAAGAATTTTTGCTACTGCAGATATCACCGAAATAGGTCTATAATTTCCGCAGTCAGTTTTTTCTCCCGATTTATAAATAGGAGTAATTTTAGCAAGTTTCATCTCATCTGGGAAAATGCCCGTATTCAAAATAAGGTTAAAAACGACAAGTAGGGATTCATGTATAGAATTCCCTGCTGCCCGAAGTAATTTGTTGGAGATCTTATCTAGACCTGATGCTTTACCTGCTTTCATCTCCTTTAACGCATACATCAAATCTGCATTGGTAATATTTTTGAATTTTAAAAAGAGTCGAAATATGTTATCCTATTAAAAAGAGTCGAAATATGTTAAAAAGAATTGATCTTTTTGCTTCTCTCTGTTGCTCAAAACTTGACAGTGAAGTTTCAGTCATCGCTTGATTAACTCAAAGAACAATATTCCCATAGCAGGCTAACGTACTTTACCACCCGAAAATAACGGCCCCCGAAAGTAGCGCCTCCTTTAAAGTAGCGCCCCCCCGAAAGTAGCGGCCCTCAAAGGCGGATAAATCCGAAAGTAACGGGGGTCGCTACCTCCGGGATTCTACAGCATATTCTTTGTTTAGTTTCCTTCATCTTATTTTTCCCAGTGTTTTGTATTATTGTTGGCGAAACTTTTAAATAAACACAGGGGCCGCGGGGGGCCATGGCCCCCCACTTTTTTGCAGAGAAATGTTTTGTTTTTATATGATTAATTTTAAATTTCAGTAGCTTAACAATTATCGAAAATGAACAGCAGTGTAAAAGAGATGATTATAGCTCTTGTGATTCTATTGTTTGGAAACGTCACGAAAAAGAACAAAACAATAAACATTTTCACTTATATAAACAGCCAGCTGTTTCTCAAAGCCAGTTTGGTTTCCACGTGCTACGTGTGTAGCAAGGATTAAGAAGTGTAGCAAGATAGAAACCAGGTTATTGTTTGTATACAGGTAATAGAATCATTTTCGTTTCTCATGCAGAATATCTGAAAGTAGTTTTCTTCTACGACAGACAGGAATAATATCAACATGAGTAAAAAAGTAGTAGCTTTAGTGGCCTTTGTATTTTCAGGGTGTATGTATATTTGATAAACGTTTAAACTGATACATCACTTTTTACACATAAAATCTGGTCATTTTTCCCCTTAATTTTTTTCATATTTTACAAGGAAAATCCCGCGAAAATGCATATTTGAAGAGAAATTCTGCCCTCCCCCTTTTAAAATCGTGTCGCGGCCCCTGAAACAGGCATCAAGTTACCATTGTTAGTTCATATTTCAATGAAGACATGCCAATAGTCAGTCTTCGAGCAGAACGCTTTGAAAACACATTGTGCAAAGGACTTTCTAAAACGAAGCAAGTATGAAGGCGTTCCCAGCCATTATAACACTGAGTTTGTTCTTACATGTCGCGTTTTCCTCACGGGTCACTCAGGCAGAGAGTAAACCGAACGATTGCCAAGTTTGCCAATACGTGATGAAGTTTATTCGCCATCAAACGTTGCAACAAGCGTTGCCCTTGAGCGCCGTTAAGGAAAAGTTAACAGAACTTTACAAGATTCTTCCGTCTAGCGTCAAGGTAAGAAGTTCGTCCTGAGATCCTTGAGACTCACACTTGCGCATTCACCAATTGCGTCAATGCGCGCAGACCGTAGCCACTGCAAGGGAGATGGCTTTGCGCAGACATATGATCTGATATGTAGAATAAGTGAACGTTCGTAACTTGAGGTATAATACTTCAAAACAGCTTGCCAAAGCGTTCTAGCCTTTGGCTTCACCGACCTTCGAAGAACTTTGCTACGCCATATCAGCCGTCGTAAAATTCACGACTGGATAGTACTTGAGAAACTTCAAATGGTGATAGATTATTATCGTGGTTTTTCCATTGACATAAAATGCCAAATTAATCAAACTTCACCGACTTTTCAAACAATAGACATACTTGATTTAAATCTTGTCTTATTTCAGAGTTTTTGTTTGGATTTTGCTTGGACTGCCCAGTCCAAACGAATGTGCATTCCACGTTATACTCACCTCTGGTTACACCTCATGACATCAGAAAAAATCGTGCATACCATAACAATAAGTAAAGAATGTTTCCTAAGGTTATTCTAAATTTTGGATGAATATATCCTTTAATGTCGAACTATTCCTTTAAGAGGGTTATTAACAAACAAAAAGTACGATTTTCAAAGGCACCATGGAAGGCAACGGGAAGAAACGCCTCGAGCAACAATATATTTTCGCAGATTCCTGTCACGAGATGATCCATTAGTCCCTGGGGGTAAATTCTTTTGTGTTATTTTGACTGAGTCGCTATTCTTTGGAGAGGGTTATTAGCAAACAAAAGGTGCGATTTTCAAAGGCATGGAAGGCCATTTTTTGATTAACGGGAAGAAACGCCTCGAGGAGCAATATATTTTCGCAGATTCCTGTCACGATATGATCCATTAGTCCCTGAGGTAAATTCTTTTGTGTTATTTTGACTGAGTCGCTATTCTTTGGAGGGGATTATTAGCAAACAAAAAGTGCGATTTTCAAAGGCATGGAAGGCCATTTTTTGATTAACGGGAAGAAACGCCTCGAGGAGCAATATATTTTCGCAGATTCCTGTCACGATATGATCCATTAGTCCTTGAGGTAAATTCTTTTGTGTTATTTTGACTGAGTCGCTATTCTTTGGAGGGGATTATTAGCAAACAAAAAGTGCGATTTTCAAAGGCATGGAAGGCCATTTTTTGATTAACGGGAAGAAACGCCTCGAGGAGCAATATATTTTCGCAGATTCCTGTCACGAGATGATCCATTAGCCCCTGGGGTAAATTCTTTTGTGTTATTTTGACTGAGTAGCTATCGCACATCGATACTAATCAATAAAAAATAAAGAATTGTACCTAAAATTACTATTAACTTAACATATTTATACTGCCATCTTCACATAACATGCAAAAATGGTTTATTGCTTGCTCCGTTATACACAATTTTGTAGCAAGCAACATTCAGGTCACTAGAGCGTGATGAAAGGGTACTCTTTAATGAAGTAAAAACGCTTCATGATATACACACCCCTAAGGCTGAGAGAAACTATGAAGCTCCACACACTGACTGCATTAACCACGGCAGACGAAACTGCCTTTTCAGAGTTGGCGAGGGCGCGCTTCCCGGCAGATTTTCCAGTATGTGTCCTGCAATATTTCATAGTATTTTTTACAGTTTTCCCGCTTGAATAAAGAAAATGCCTGAAGTAAATATGAATACAGAGACCTATGGAACGACGTTATTATCCTCGTTCAAATAAGGGTCATCTTTTGTGTCAGAAAATTAAATAAGTGCCCTGACCGCCAACACGAGCAGTTGCAATAAATAGTATTTAATTCAATTAGTGTGACAAGTTAATATAGTCATTGCACTTAATGACTTAATTAAATTATTATATTATGAAATTATTGTCATTAAATAATGGAATAAAATTATTATAATTATGTATAATTAGAAATCTTTATTTATACATAATTTTGGATATTTCTCATGACAGAATGAGGAATTCTTGACGAACATTGATGTATTTGTCAGCATGATAAAAGAAGGTAAAGATCCCCAAACAATCTGCAAATTCCTGGGGAAGTGCAGAACAATGAAACCTGAGCAGCTGGATGCAAGCACAGAATGTGAAGTTTGTACTGCTGTGGTGGACCTCATAAAGTTTGACCTCATGATAAGTAACATCACTGTTCAAGTGATTATTAAAGCTGTTCAAGTTTTATGTGCCTTAATTGGTGATGTACCAGTCTATGAAGAGGTTATTATAGCTATACAACAATTTTCTCTTTCTCCTTTAGAGCTATTTTTTTTTATTCAAATTTATTCAAACTGTTTTTGTTTTAAAAACATTAGATATTAATTGCAAAGACAATCAACTATCCCACATGCACTTGTGCATAATGATTATAATCTTACATATATTGACTTGATTATTGTTATTCAAAAACCAGAAACAAAAAAAAATTCCTACCTTATTATGGGTTAACTCATTAAGGGACAGGGCTCATCCCCTTGATGAGTAAAATTGTCTGGCATTAGGCAGAGTGAAGTTATAGAGTGTGCCCTTGCTTTTTAATGGTTAATGTTAGGCAGTCATGCTTAAGTGGTTAACAAAATATCAAATTTTCATATCTTGCAAACCTACTGACATTTACCTAGTGCTGGAAAGAAATTTTTGTTGTTTTGACTTCAACTATGTCAACAAATAATTGCTTAGACAACCAGGAGAATAAAGGAATGAAACTGAAATAGCTTATTCTAGAAGTTTAAGAAACAGACAGCAAGATACAATGCACTTGTGTCACTTCTTCAAAATGCTTTTTGTTGTGAAGTTCTTATTTTTTCATGTAATAAACAGAATAATGTATGGCTGCTTGGAAGGTGCATGAATTTAGGGAAAATGAATTTAGGATGATTAGAACAACCATAAATCAGTTGCTACCTTCTCTGCTCTTCCTATCTGTATAATCAATGATTTTCCTGCCTTATCCTTTCCTCTTTTTTGAATTTTTCTTTCTATTTTCATAATCACTCCTTCTTAATTTTGACCAAATTCTTCCCATTTATCTCTCAAAACCCTCTTTCCACTTGTTTTCATTGCTGTGTTACATCTTTCCAAAAATCCTATTATTTCCCTGTTTCTTTCATGGTTGCACTTTCTTGCCACTCCATTTAATATCCTTCTTCCAACTTAATAAAAATTATTTGCTTTGCATTATAGTGTAAATTAATCCTGTCAGCAATTAACCAGATCATTCAGTGGCTGGAGGACAAAGTTGATCCAAAGGACATTTGCATTCGTCTGCACTTATGCCCAAATACAACAAAGATCACAAGATTAAATAATGACAGAAAGATCACATGTCAAATTGTGGTTCGCAATCTCAGAGCACAGAGCTTAAAAGGATGGACTGAAAAGAAAATGGAAGAAAAAATAGCACCTATTTGCAAAAAGCTAGGCCTGAACATTTTTCATGTAAGAAACTATAAGAGATATGATTTATAATATATTTCCAGGCCTCAATGAGCTTGAATGGGAGATAAGTCTTGTTGTGAAGGCTGTACAATTCTTGACTCATAAAAAATGGTATCAATAGTTTCCAATTGTTTTTGCTATCTTTATCATGAATGATGAAATAGTGTCTATTGTCATACATACTCAGAAAACCTCAGTAAATCAATTATATCATTTGTTTTTAGTGCTACCATATCAAAACCAACCTCAAAACCATCATTGCTCTGATTAAGAAAGGACAAGAATCTGAGGAAGTGTGTGGAAATAGAATTAAACCTCATAAGGACAACAATCTCAAACTAAATCAACCTTCATATTACTGTGAGTTCTGCATGATGATAATGGAAACTGTTATTCCACAGTTGGGCCACATGGAGACTGGTTTGGATGGTATTGAAACCAAATTTAAGCAAGTGTGCAATGACCTTGAAGATCTTACTCAGGAGGTAATCCAATATACCAGTAAATGACAGTACATCAAATTAGTCACAAAAAATGAATAATATTAACTAAGAGTAAATTCTCCTTATCTCAGTTCTCAAATGTCCCTAATCATTGCTAGGATATCAGTACATTAATCCAGAAGCCATTCATGAGAATGCAAACCTAACCCAGTCCCCAACGTGGACAAAATCGTCACTCTGAAAACTCCAGCTGTAGATGTTCTCCAGGCACTGTAAATCAGGAAGTGTAATTTATTTCATGAGACATGCAACATTTTTCATTAAATGTAATGATTTTCATGACAATTTAAGAAATCTTCATCCAGAGGTGAAATCACAAATAATTTTGTAAAAGAGATCAAGCTTGAAATATTCTGAGTACTCCTACAATTGGTACATTTGAGATACCAGCTCCAAGAACTGGCTGATTTTAGAGCAAATACAGCTTTGATTCCAGGTACATTTAGCGTTAGGCCTCTTTTTGACTGCACTGCTATTTATGCCAAGGGTGGCTGCAAAAGCTGGTTTAAATTCAAGGATATAATTGCTTACATGTGTAGGTGATTGAGCATTCCACACCAAAGGTGGCCCTTGAGAATTCTATTCTGACTTAATCCACCTGTTATTCACGTGAGGTAAATGTCAGAGAAGGAAAGGATTAATTTCAAATACTGTACCATTGACCTATCACAACCTGAACTCCAGATCAAAACAAATTATTGACATGACTCCACGAATATGGCTGTAAACAGTAAATATTACTGATAATCGAATAAACAGCATTTTCCCTTGTCTTTAATGAGTTACCCTTGTTTTTTGTTCTCAATGTTTAGTGCAACTATGTGGTTGGTCTCGTCTTTGATGATCTCAAGAGAAATGTGAAATATGTCAAAAGCCTCCTGGATCCTTCTGCAACATGCAAGGCATTGAAACTTTGCCCAAAGTCATTGGAATATTAATCTGTTTCTCAGCCATCTCTTTGATTTCATTTCATTTTGAAAGTAGACTTACACTCTACTTTATGACGTTTTTTTGTTTTTAAAAAGTAAATGAGGGCATGTAATTGCTTAATTAAGGTTAACCAACAGTAATACTGTAGTTTTTCAGGACTGCATTGTAGTGAATCACATATTTAGGAACCAGGATGACTTACCTCAACATACCAAATTAACAAAGCAAAGTGAAATATATTTATTTACATTTGATTTTTTACAAGAGATTATTACAAACAATTCTGATCACAAAAAAGAGAAAGAAGTGTTATGGTAATCACTTTGAATTCATCTTGCCATAAGGCTTTTAACTAAACTTTTTGGCATTGCTTAAAAATTATGCTAAAATAATAATGTACAGGGGAACAGAAGTTTCTTTTTGACAACTTTTCCAGTTAAATTATGGAATGACAAGTGGAAAGAATATTAAAATAAACCAAATTATTCTACAAAATATGAAATATCCTTGTTTGTGCAGCAACAATCTAATATACAATATATCTTATTAACACATATAGTACAATGTGATTAGCTCAATTTCTTCATGACTAAAATCTTACATTCTTGTTAGTTACTTTTCAGTATTTTTGTGCAGTGGCTGTAGCAAGTTCCTCTTTTCCCAGTGGTGTAAGGTTAAAACCTTTTGGCAGCTGCTTACCTAGAAATGTCAAACATTATTTAGTTGTTGAATTCTGTAATTTAAAGCCAGATGAAGGAGTGTGTGAGGTATAACTTGAACTACATGAATTAGTTTGGAAAATTATTTACCAACTTTCAGTCCATTCCAGTTGACCATCAGTCAATGTATTGTTTACATAACACGAGAAGACTGAAAGTCAATCAGATTGAGTGATTTTTTTTTCTCTGATTCAGTCTCATAAAACTACTCATGGCTAAGACAACTTTTTTTTTATTTTATTCTTGCTATAAAGCTATACAACTTCATTCATCACACAAACATCATTTTCATCTCTAATGTGTTAAACCTTCACTTCAGTAAACCTGGAAGGCTGTTTGTCCCTTATTTTGAAGTTAACATTGTCTCAAAGGATTTCATGTTATATTCAGTCAATGTAAAATCCTATTAATTGTTAATATACAGGTGTTTATCAAGTTTATACAAGAACTTGTTCTGACAAATGAAAAGAGCTACTCAGTGCACATCATTCAGAGATTTACAAACCTTCAAGTTCATGTAGTTTTGAAACTTTTGTTTTCAGCTCATTTCTGATCCTCTGCATTTCACCCTCTAACTCCTCTTGATCTTCATGTCAGAAAACAGTGTAAAAAAACTGAGTATGATGAATTAAAAGTACTGAAAGCAAAAAGCAATCATGACTATTTCGAGGGTTAAAAGAGCAAGAGGTTGAAGAATAAAATTAATGCCAAATGTTTATGTCTCTGTTGTTTAGAAAATGTCACAGATTAAAAGAGTAGATCAAGCTAATGTGCATCTCATTGTAATCCACTTCAAAGTATGTCTGTGTCCCATCTACATGATGATTAATAGGTAAGGGTTGAAAGCAAACTTTAATTGCATACAAGGTTATTCTGCCACTTTATCACTTACCCTTCTGAAGCACCTCTAGAATATTGCTTGTTGGATATTTTATGAACATTCCTCCTAAACACATCCAAGACTTGCTGCTTACAGTTCCTACAAAGTACATAATAAACTTATTGAATAAATTGTAGGTGATACAGTTCATGGGGGGATGGTACTGTATACTGGTGGGAAGTTAATCATTGAAATAGGAATATGTATTGTGAAAGGATACTTGGGACAAACTGAATAGCTGAGGAAGAAGTAAATAATTATTGATAACATGATGACTCACTTATGTAGAATGTTGATAATCATAGATTGGGTATAACCATCTAATGGACCAAATTTGGCCTTATTAGATATTAACAGATTTGTGGGAAAACACAGACAATTTTCCTGACTAAGTCCAGATTTTTTTTGAGATGCACACTGTTAGATTCCAGCTTATTACTGTAGCTAACCTTCCCACTTCTCATTTCTGTTAAACTAGGCAAGTAAATACTCTTGTTATTGCTATTTACAATGCAGCAGTAGTATAAGGGCTATTTACAAGTACCATACCCAAAATTATCATAAACAAGTGCTAAACATTGACAGATGCTGTTTACTGAGTCTTACCTGATTAATCAATTCACAACTTGACATATATTAATTTGTATAAAGTGCATCTCAAGAGGTACAGGTACAGTACCTGTGCATTTCTTTAAAGCAACAAGAGCTTCCCTGTTGGTATTTCTTTTACGATCAAGCTCCTTAATCTGCAAATATTTTAAACATAAATATGTAATTATTATGGTCATAACAATACTGACTTGAGTTAGTGCCTAGCCTGTTGGTATAGATCTCTCATACTGGGCTCATGGAAACTGAGGATCCAGAGAGAGGCCGGCTTCTTGACCAGATAAAATCATTAATGATGATGTGACACCATGTACATGTGCAGAATCTTGTAAAGGGCTCTGATTAGTTATCTAGTATGTAAATGAAATATTACCTTCTACCAGTAGCTGTTGATACTGTTGTCAGTAAACAGTGGGGTCTATGACAATGTTTATTTTATTGCTTACCTAGTGACAGTTTTAAAATACCCATGCCAGTTTCAAAGCTATCAGTTGTAAAATGAAGATTTTATTGTCAGTCATATCAAACACTATGTTTGTCTGTGTGATTTTGACATGTAGTAGTAGGAATGTACATTCAATAAATTGATATGAAAAAGAAATGGTGCTCATAAAACCAGTGTTTGTTGAGAAGCAGGGTTTTCTATTGGGATCCTCAGTTTCAATGAACCCCATGAGAGCTGGTTTAAATCAGCAGGCTAGGTTAGTGCTCCAAAATTTATGAAGCAGAACTTCTGATATACATCAAAAGTTGTATTTTAAAGTGGCTGAAACTGTCACACTTAAAATCATAAATTACATAAATTTGAATTGAGTTCTTTTACTTAAAGTGTCAACAGCATCAAGTCAATCTAATCCACATTTGCACTTCAATACCCACTGACCTACCAAGTCATTTGAAAACTTGGATTTTTCATGAGAATATTACAGTTACAGAAAGTTACTCCAACCTGGTGCTTTAATGTGACCGAAATTGCATTTAAGAGCAATACCATCCAAATATTATAACAGGAGTGGGAACAAAAATGCTCTCATGATGCTTTCTGAATGACTTTTTCACAGGGGTGCACCCTGAATCTCTTTACGAGGGTTAGTTCTAATAACTTTCGTTGTTCACGTTTTGGAAGGAGTATACCCTCCACTCGGACCAGCATTTGTTTATTCAAACTTGGAGCCATCTTTCATTCAAACTTGCAACTGATTATGTACAGTTTCAAAGAAAGGTGCTTTAATTACAGCGATTTAGACGGACATGGGGGTAATTTTATGCAAATAGCACGCTATTTTACTTCTAGAATTGCAAGCAGATAGCAAACTTTTAAATACATAATTGACCCACTGTAAGCAAACAGACAGATGTGTGATCGGTCACAAAAATTCAATCACAATTGCTTTACTTGTTCCTTATCTGTCATTATCTCCTCTGCTAGTTGCTCGATCTCAGAGAAGAGTTGAACAAACAATCTTCCCGTTAAATTTGGTTCCTTCCGATCAAGACGTAAATATTCCATTTGTTTCGAGAAAATTATGCTAAATTGAATTTCCCAGTGCGCTTGAGGATAACAAACTTTAGACGGAAACCGCGTCGTACCAATGATCATGGACGAAGAAAATGGAGGAAATTCCCAACAATTTGTAAGTATTTTCAGCAGTGATTTTTAGTATTTTGCACTGGTATTTACTCGTTATTTTTGGGATTTGTGGTGGAAAAGTGTCTTCGTATTTTTAGATTCCCGTTAGAAAACCTAGCTCTTCCTCAAAGGTCTAATAAAAAGTTCAGATTTCGAGAAGATGTGGAGAAAAAGATTAAAGAACGGCTTCGCAGGAAGAAAGCAAAATCACGTGAATTAGTTCACAATGGTGGTGAGCTCGATTCAACTAAAGAGAACCTACAATTCAGGGAGTAATGTAGGAATAGATCCTCCAAATCAGTGACTGTAAACTTACACTCATCCCAATTTTCCGAAATTTCGATACCATAGATTTGGATTTTCTTAACTCCTAAGCTGATGTTAACTTTCAAATTCCCGCCCCTATACTTAATCCCTTAAACACAGGTTAGAGCTGTAAACAAAAAGGTTAATCAACCGAGCTAAACCTCATAATAATGTATCTGCCTTCTCTTGAACAATTTTTCTTTGCAGCAATACCCAATATTACTATCAAACAGGATGCAATGTTTCTGGAAAACTACAGGACTTCCAAGGCTTCTCACTTAGCTGCCATTATTCAAAGGCTATGGACAATTTGTCCTGATGGCTCCATTACAAACTTTGAAAAATATCCTTCATTGTAATATTTTATCAGTCAATGGAAGATTTCCTGTCATGCAAGAGTTAAGGGCACATAAATGGATATTTAGGCTTCCTTAACAATTCCTTTGTGTCTTCCCAGTGCAGTAGCAAGTGCTCCACTTACTAATACCACTCCATAGCCTGGTTGTTGGTCAATCAAGTTTTAGATTCCTATTCTAAAATGAGGGGCTTACTTCCTTCAATAGACCACTAA
Organism: Heliopora coerulea; assembly: GCA_030142905.1. Lineage (NCBI taxonomy): Eukaryota > Metazoa > Cnidaria > Anthozoa > Scleralcyonacea > Helioporidae > Heliopora > Heliopora coerulea. The sequence continues at coordinate 1,084,529 of JASJOG010000011.1, read as the reverse complement.
ACTTTACAGTTTAAATGATTTAGATAGGTATTTTTAGGTAATCTCATGTGCAAACACTGTTGTGTCCACACTTAATATTTTTTCACTCAAAGAATCTCTCTAACCCTTGTAATTTAATGCTTTAATAATATGTATATTCCTTGATAATACCTCACTCTAAAAACTGTTGGGCAAGCTCCATGCTTTCTACAGCGTAATATTAGACATGTAGACAAGATGAGGAGACCAGCCAGCCAGAAACGTACACCAAAAAGGAAAAAAAAGAAGCGTAATGCAGTGACAATAGGTCACAGGAGCATACCAAAAACAACCATCAGTGCTAGTCCAGAGTTTTACTTCAGGGCTAAAAAGTTTAAGGTACACACCATTTGCACAGATTCACAATCTAACCTTGTTGAGAGTAACCATCCACCTCTGCTTATACTTTCTGGGTTACATGCAAAGACACCTGATGTATCTTCAGCTGAAATCAGGTATTTGGATCCAGCTTTGAAAGAGAACAATAACGTGAAAGAAGCATTCAAAACTTGGGGTATTAGAAAAGTCCAAGAAGACATACAATTACAGCAAAGGCATCATGTACCATTATTCTCAAATACCCCAAGGATATGGAAGTCTTCTGTGAAAGAAAATGATCACTATCCAGAGTAAGGATATTAATTTAGACATACAGAAATAAATTCACATTTTCTTCAAACCTACTTTTCTCCAACGGTCCTAAGTTTTAATGTCTGTTCAGATGTGTCAAAGCATTTACTTTCTCTCCCCTAATTTGACCTTTTGGCATTCCTTTGGAAACATTAACTCCCATACCCTAACATTAGGTCTTACCCTAACTGTTCCAAAGGAGAATAAGAGAGAAAAGAGAAAAAAATTGAGCTAGTTTGAAGGAATTATGAGTTTTTAGAAATGCTGAACTATAAGGTCATGGAATCATTTAGAACAATGTTGACTGGCTGCATATTGCAATGGGAAATACATGTGCATTGAGTATTTCACATTGATGTGGTGGCAGCATTTTTATTATTCATTGGGAGAAGCATTGAGGAATTGGTCAAAATATTTTCAGTGAATGTGTCGTGTAGCACTTGAGAATTAGCAAATCTTTTGTTGCTCCTGATGGTTTTTAAGATAATCCAGCCTTCTTTCTGTATTCCTCATCTTGCCTTCTCCGTAATTCTTGCTGCATCTCCAAAAGTTGTTGACGGCTTGGTCCTGCTAAAATAAAGCCAAATATATTGATTTAATAGTCACAACAGGTTTCACTCTTAATAGAAAAAAAAAAACACCATTAATTGTCACTGTATCTGGCATACCATACTTATTTCCTGCTCTACGATGGAGCATTTCATGATGTTTTTCGTCATCTGTAATTGAAAAAGTTGATGCTCTGGCTTTCTTGAGTGCTTTTAATTGATTCTTTTGTTGCCTCTTAGCTTCCCATTTCTCCAAATCATAATATCTTAAAAAAAAAAAAAGAAATACACCTCTTCCATTATGACAGTTACCATAATTTATATATTCATATTACCCATCCAAATTTACCTTTCCAACCTCAAAAAGAAGCAAAGATTTTCCTCAATTGCATACACACACAACCATAAAAGGTAATATAAGTTCACATGGAAGAGTATTTAAATTGGCCTCTACCATAAAAAGGGTTTGGTGCATTACAAAAGGAAAGACAGTGTTAAGTAGCTAACTGTAAGATTTGTACCCTGTATCTATAAAAAAACACCAGTTTGAGTAAAGGCACTTGAGTGTTGTAATTGGATAGGCAGGTGCAACTTTATCTTTTTGTATGCTTTTGAATTCTAGATTTGCCAAAATCTGACTGTTCACCTTACTTTTTATGTGGCATAGTTGCAGTGTTGTAATCCTCCATATAAGTTTCAAACATCTTTCTGGTTTCAAACTTTGGAAGTGTCTCTGGATTTGTGTTTTTTACTTCTTGTAGCCAGCAGTAAAATTCCTGTTGTTTCACAAACATGTCACTTTCCCTGATGATACCATATTTTCCATATTTATTTTGATCTATGGCATGATGCTGATTACCTTTTTTGTCTTTCTTCTTTTTCTTAAGCTTTTTCTACATTTTTTCAAGAAATAAAATTACCATTTGATATTGTATTAAAAAGTCTGAGTGGTGTATATGGTGTGAGACATATGTAACAGATATTTTCTCATGACAATCCCTTTCTCCAACCTAAACAATTTTTACCAGTGAAGGCTTTAGAATGAAACTAAATCACTGTAGCAGTAGAAGACATTCACTAATAGTATGGGATAAACATCTCTAACCTATCAGAGCGTATTTTTCCTCTCAGCTTAAGGGGACATCTATCCATAATGATACTACATGCATACAAATTGTTCATCATTCTAATAAAGTACTCCAAATGAAAAAATGTGACAGGAGTCAATAGTTTAACTTTGTGGGACACCAAAGAGTTTGTTTCACAGCTTCCCTGAAGTTAGCAATGGTATTTAAAACAAGGTTAGCCCTAATAATGCTTTTATGACTACTATAACAAGCAGACAAAAATTAAATGAATTGGACTTGAAAACTGAAGACTGACTGCAATAAACCTCATGAGGGCAAGTAAAACAAATAACTTTTTCACATTCTTTAAATTTATTTTTAATTATTATTATATGAGAGGGGCCACCATAGTTAGGGGACCATTAATGGTATTCCAAGCCTTGTAATTGGCTGAAACTTAATAAATCATGAGCCAAATTATACCTGTTGCTGGCTTATAGATTTTGAATCCCATAAAAAACAAAAAAAAAACTACCAAGATGTTTCTGGATTATTTTTACCTCTTTGAAAGAAGATTTCTTATGTTTTTTTTTTTGGTGTTTGTCCCTTGATTTGGAAGTTGAGTGTTTATCTTCACTTTCTGATGAAGAACTCTCTGAACTTGATCTTCTTTTCTTTTTCTTCTTGGCTTTCTTCTCCAACCATTTTTTGCCAGAATCTCTAGAGGATCTGGAGCTGTACATGAAGATCAAAAAACATAGGATGTACAACAGACTGATATAACAAATGACAGATGAAATGTAATAACAGTAGTAAAGCCTTATTCTCAAAAAACCCTTTTTCTTAGAGTATTTAAAATCAACAGTGAACAAAGGCCAACTGTTGGAGCATTTTTGATCCAGGGTGCAAAGATGCTTCATGCTCCCATTTCAAGTTGCTGGGCTCTGACATTATTATTGGTTGAGAATCACAGTTACACTCTTTCCTTTTTTCTGGATGTCCCTCAGGGGCATAACTAGAGATGAAACCCATCTGGGGCTCAGCTCCCCTGAGAAGTTTGGATTTCATTTGAGAGGTGTTTTGTATAACAAAAATTCTAATAATGTGATCAATAATTAGTGGCCAAGAAGTTTGACAAGAAACTATAAGGCTTATTGAAGTTATGAAGCTTTCTATTAAAGACTAAATTTGTAAGTAAACTTATATGGAAATAGGTAATTTTTTAGTTTTCTAGAACAAAAAGCTTAATACTATTTACAATTTCATTCTCATGGGATTTAATTAAGACTGATCCTTGAAATTTTATTGAAAATTGTCTCAGTTTAGCTCTAGTGAGACCTATATATGGTTGAAACTTGCCAAAGGTTTTCCAACCAGACAACTAGATAAAAAGAGGTGTCTTATTTTGCTGATTTAGACTGACTCCAAGCAAGGTCTAACCACTGTCCAATTAAATATGTACAGCAGTATTCTGCGAACATCAATGTTTTTTTTTTTTCCATTTGCAGTGTATTTTGGAAAGGTCAATGCTTTTTTATCTGTTCTGCAAGTTCCAAGGCATCAATGTGTAGCACTTATCTTTTAATTTGGAAAATCTATTACTTGATCTGTAAATTACTTGAAAGCTAAAAGATAACATAATTATAATACGTATTTTAACAACTTTGCCCTTATTGTTAGACCCTTAGAGGTATTTGGGAGAAAAAGTGAGAAACACTTGGCTGTAACATGTCATATCACTTCTTAAACCATCTGGGGCTCATCAAAACTCATTTGGAGCTGAAGCCCCAAAAGCTTAGGTCTAATGACACCCCTGGATGTCCTACCACATTGATATTAAATCATCCAATATGATGGTTTATGTGTCATGTTATGAAATCTTAAAAAGAGCTCATTATTTTATGTCTTTTATGCTCTACCTGTTTGTACTACTTTCAGAATCACTATATGACCTTTTATGAGATTTTCTTTTATCTGACTTCTTTTCCTACAATAAGAAAAAGCCATTTTTAATTTTAATCTAATTATGTCACATGACATAAAGCCTGAAATATCACATGATATGATACCACACTGGGATCACTGAAAGTCAGACTCCTCCTTCTATTGGTCCAAAGTTACCTTCAGGAGACTAGAATTTCTTTGAAATCGCAAATTAGCCAAAAACTACTGGATGATAAACTAGAGTTCTGAGCGAATATAGAAGCACCAAGGATCCAATTTAATTAAAGACTAGGCTAGCCAGGTCGGCAAGGATGATTCCTTCATTATACACCTTGAGGACAAGAATACATGCATCTATTGTGAACCCATTCTGTCTTTTAGTGCTACTTTCGATTAAGTACCTGCATTCTCAAACATTTTTCCAAAAACCTAGAATAACCCTAGCATACCAAAGGCAACTGGCAACATTTGCAATTTGGTGAACAGTTTACCAACATTAATATGCAAACTAAATTTCAGAAAGCTTCTTTTACGTGTTTATCTTTTGAACAGCTTCGCGATCGGCTGCGCTTCTTCTCTAAACTGCAGTTACGAATTGTTTCCTTTCGTTCTCTTCGACTATTATCGTCAGCCATTTTGGTTACTCTGGCAAAAGAACTGGGTCCTAATCAACATGGCGGCCTCCAGGGAAAACTGTGTATTGGTTTTTGTTGAATCATCTGTGTGAGTCAGCATCCAGAGATGAGCTCAGATACAACTTCTGAAAAGAAATTATGGATTGGAAATCTTGATAAGCGGCTTAGCGAGTATGTGTGTTGAGTTTAATTGCGAATTCTTAAAGAAGTCGCAGGATGTTAGGTTAATACAAATAGTGATGTAGATTTAATATTTATTTTAACCAAAGACTAAATTAAAATTAGAAAAGGAGGAGTAAATGCGATTATTGCTGTTTACTTCTTCGGACGTAATTTACTTTCGAAAAATAGTACCAAAATAAGAATTAGTCAACAAGTTACTTGATTTTAACACATATGTCAATTTTCAGATTTAATTTACTTAAACTTATTCAACGATATGGAGAAGTGGAGAACTTTGAATATCTGTTTCACACCGTTGGTCCTAACAAGGGTGAACCGCGAACCTATTGCTTTGTTGAATATAAAAAGAGAGAGGTAAACTTGAAGTCAGTGTCATGTTCAATCTTGTACATCAACTTATGTGTCTGAACCCTTGGTGTTCTTAGGGTCAGATACTACAGTTGAATCACAAAGCACAGTTTTATTTTCTGACTCCAGCAATCAATGTGTGAGTCATATTTGTGTTATCAACACATTCTGTGTTATTGAAGTATACATCCCTTTGCATTCTAACCACTGAGTCTGCATTTCAAACATGGTTTGAAATTACAATCAGGCATTTGTTTTGGAAATTGACTCTTATGCATTTGATCTTCATAGAATTGTTTTGTTTTTAAATTTTTGTGTCTGAAATGCTGACAGCCAAACTGACATGTAAGTGGTGGACAAAGGATTTGCAAAAAAGGGGGGAGTTAACAGTTTGAGTTTTGAGATGGCAGGGTTGGTACCTCTGGCGAAACCTCGTGTGTTGGTGCATGAAATTCCTAATGTTGTCTAACAAAGTACTTTCTATATTTTAAAATATTTATCAAAGTCTATGGTTCTAAATTATGCTCCAAGGTGTTAAGACACATAATATATGCTCCAAGTGTTATCAGTATCAAATGATGTCAGGCTGTGTGAAAGTCCAGAAACCTTTAAGCAAGTGGCATTTGTTTGATAAGTTTACTTTTGTGACTGAATCATCCAGTTATGAAGTTGCAATATTAATATATAAAGAATAAGTGACAAGTTAATGACAATCACCACCCCCAAAAGGAGGGGTCTGAGGCCATGGGTCCTCCACTGCACAAATGCCCACCAATTTTAAATATCAATTTGGGTGTCAACATTTTGACTGGTGCGAATTATGACATCCTTTGGTAATACAAAATGCAGTAATCTAATTCCAGAGGGTTGTACATTGGTTTAGGCAGTTAGGGGATAAAGTTGTTTTTGACTTGATTGCTGTCTGTTACAAATTACCAGAACCACTGAGTATTCTGATGAAACACAAAACAACAGTAACTCTGAATATTGTCAGTATATTTTTATTGAACATTATCTACATTTCAACTAGGTTTTAGTCATAAAAATGTCAATAATGTTCACTAAGAACATGTTGACAATATTCGGAGTTACTGTTTATTTGTATTTTATGCTGTATCCCACCCCAAGGACACTAGGGCTGGTTACTACAATTTGGTCCACATTATACTACTATAAAGTTACATGAAATTTTCATTGATGTAATAACATTTACAATTATCAGGATGCTGAGCTGGCATTACAGAAGCTAAATGGTCATGTGGTTTTATCACAGACATTAAAAGTACACTGGGCCAAGGATCATGTTAAGAACAAGGTAGTTATACTTTTGAAATACAGCACCATATAAATTAATATAGTACGGAATACTTCTATCATGCAGTCATTTCCATCACAAACAAAATGAATGAATTTTTATCTTAACAGTGTCACCTTCCTTGGCAAAATGATGCAATATACAATGTTAATTTAAAATACCCAAAATTACATTTACCCAGTAAGGGGCAGGGCTCATCCCTCTGGCAAGTAAAATAATCTAATGTTAGCCAGAGTAAAATGTTAAAGCGTGCCCTTACCCCTTAAGGATATCTCCTCAAATTTCATACATTATGTAGCTCATTAAGAAGTAAGGCTTTTCCTGTTGGGAAGAAAAATTGTCTGGTGTTAGCCAGGGTAAAATACTAGACTGTGCCCTTGCCCCTTAATGGATTAATGACTGAAATTCCACCTTTTCTCTGCCTTTCATCAAATTCAAACCCTTAAAAAAAGAAAAAAAAACACTCTTAGCCTTAGACGGGGATTGAACCCACAACCTTCTGATGGCCAGTGAGACACTCTAACCATTGAGCCAACGAGACTGATCAGGCGAGCTAAGAAGCAGGCTCAATGTATGTGCTGCCTATGCCACAGCCACAATATGCTGATGATGTGATCAGATAAGAAGACGTCAGCGTACTGTAGCAGCGCATAGGCAACGCATATGTTGAAAATATGTAATCATTATTGTTATGGCTTCACAATTTGATTCAACCCATTAAGGGGCAAGGGCACACTTTATAATTTTACTCTGGCTAACGCCAGACAATTTTACTCCGGCTAAAACCAGACGATTTTATTCGTCAAGGGGATGTGCCCTGACCCTTAATGGGTTAAAGGTAAATATTTTTTTCCTGATCTGTTTGCATGTTTCAGGGGAACATCTTTAGCTGTGGACAATTTGAAAAAGTAAAGGATAAAACACAAACCGAAAAATGTCATCTTGTGACTTGATATTCAAGTTAGAACAAGAAACAGACAAGTTGAAAACGGTAATATTTCTGCTCTATTTAAGAGTCATCATCGGACGAAGTGATTTACAAAAGCTCACTAAGTTATATATATGTACAATTACAAGGATGATGTCATCGGTTATTAACAACGAAATTAAGTAAATCACTTGGTTTGATGATGACTCTAAAATAGAGCCGAAATATTACCGTTTTCAACTTGTCTGTTCCTTGTTCTAACTTGAATATCAAGTCACAAGATGACATTTTTCGGTCTGTGTTTTATCCTTTATCTTTAGCTATATTATAGCCTAAAGTCATCATTTTCCTTCATAAATTGAAATGAAATGCTCGTAAATTAACTTCTTTTTAGGATAATGAGTCAGGACGAGTGATCGATAAGACTGACCAAAAGGAGACCGTAGATGCCATAAGGTAAGTTACAGTAAAAAGCGTAAATTAAACTAGCTGATATCCTGACTTGAAAGGAAATGACAATGAAAAATTAACGAAAAGCTGCATGAATTGTGATAGGAAAATGGGAAAATATGCACAATACCACACACAATGTAGCGTACGGCATGTGTTCTACAACGAGCTTCTCTTTGTTCAAGGTAAGTCTGGAAATTTGCATTGTGGGCACTAATGATTAGCTCTTTCCAGACAATTTTACTCGTCAAGGGAAGAGCTCTCGCAGGAATACAGTTAAAGTAGTTAGAAATTCTCATATTGTTAGAAAACACAACATTTGAAACTATTCGAGAAAACCACTTTTGTTTTGTGCTGATAAGCGCGTCGGAAGGACATGGAAGATTGATATCGCTTTACCAATCTGGAAATGGATGAACCAGATTTTCGTGAATAAAAGACATCGTATCGTGCGTTCCACCTAAGTTCTTACTTGATAACTGCAGATCTACCCACTTTCAAATCCATTGTCTCAAAAATTATCTAAGTGCAAAATTCAGAAGTTATCGCCCAGAGGCTTGAGAAGGACAGGGCTCCAAAATAATGTATACCGTTGTGGTTAACTAGTGTTTTATCTGCGAGCATTTCAAACTTATTGTTTGTTGTGGAGCATGTGGCGCACCTGTTGTACAAAAATGTTCCAGGACACCTGTGTGATTTTGAAGTAAATTAAACTTCGCACGTTCACTCAGATGATTTGTCACACAGTGAAACAACCTAAACGTTCTTTAACTTCTGACAACAGCCGAGAAGATAAAATCAGAGCCATTGAAGGAAAACTGAAGCTGATGGAAGATGAAGGGAACGTGGAACCTCCGCTCTTCCATGGAAAACATCGACTACTGCTTCAAAGCGATCAGAGAAAGGAACTTTCAAGAAAAGCCAGACTTAAAACCAGGCGGCCATACAGTACCACGAAAAACTACAAGTAGACGGTGCTATCTGGGTAAGAAATGGAGCACGGTGACAAACTGGATTATAAAGAATCACTGTGCAAGGTTAAAGAACGGTGTCGGAAATGAATATCGAAAGTCTGTAGTACATAGTCTTTGAGAAAGCATAACCAGTTGAAAGATATGTTCCTCAACTGTCTCTGCTGAAAGTTTCGCTTAAACCAGATGTACGGTTGACATAGAAGAAAGTAAGACTTATACATCCACATGAAAAGTCGTGGCAAGTCGTTTGCGGAAAGTATTTAAGATTAAGAAAAAGAGGACCTACCGACAACGTGTCCGTTCCTTTTATCCTCATATTTTGCTACATTTATTGTAAATAAATTATAGTCTGCTATCCGGAGATGCTGCGTGGAGCGACGAAAAGTTAGTTTAAAATGAAATATGAATTTACTCAATGGTCTCTTTAAAATGACAGAATGGCATAAGGCAATTTCATCGGCTATTCGCATTCATATTCAAGATACGCTTGCAAGGCGCGACCGGAGCAATTTATTACTGGAGGCGGGAGGACGAGTAAAGATGTTAAATTAACCCTTCATTTTAAAAAAAAAATGGCAATGAATTATACAGAAAACCTCTTTGCTGCATAAATGTTAACTGTAACTTTTCGTGACCAAAACTTAACCGACACTTTACTATTACATCAGTCTATAAAGGACTTTGATTCAACGATTACATTAGAAAAATACATGTTCTCGAATCGTATGCGCGGCGAATGTTTGGGGGCGATGCCCTTGCTTTGGAAATATTGAAGGCAACCCCACACATCCGGCGCCCGTAACGCTTTGTGTGTTGTGGTTCTCAACAGTTGGTGTCATTTTCATCATAGTTTATACATCAACATTGAAGCTCAAGCTGGAATCCAGTTTGGATATCCGGGCTGACGACAACATTTAAAGGCTGTGCACTAGGTTTGATTTAGGTCAATTACGTACATATATTTTTGTATATTTGTATGGTGTTATGCAACTATACAGATTTGTAATGTCCTCTAAAAAATAAATAGTGAACCAAACCTCCGTTAGACTAATTCTAGGGAGGCTTCTTCGTGTATTCATGCTTTCAGTGCTTGCAAAAACGAATCGGTTTTTTTTTTACCCGAGGTCCAGGGCGACTGGAACGGCCTAAAGAGACAGTTTTTGACTTCACGGGATATCGAAACCTATTCAAAATAAACCCGGACCTCATTTGATTTTATTTACCGACGCATCGTAAACCTACAAAAAGAGTAAACAATAGTAAACTTGCTTTTAGATATCCTTAAACCCGGTGCTCAATCTTGTCATTTCGTAAGCCTTTTCTGGCTTACGAAACTCTTGTTATTTATTCAGCTCCTGCCGTGTTTGAGTAAATTGATGATAGTGACGTTATTGTTTGGTGAACTCGCGCTCAAATACTGACGCCTGCACCACCACCAATGGATCCTAACGCTCAGCAATGGAAAGGAGGTCACGGGGAAAAGTTTCTAGAAATTTCAGATGAGGAATTTTACCAGCCAGGCGCGTCTGGAATTTGGGGAAAGTGCAACGGCCAGTTGTTGGAATGTAAGAGCGAACATGACATAAAATACGAGTGTCAGTGAACAGTTTGTTTCCAAACATTACAGGTTTACCTAAATTTCTAGAACTTTACAAAGGTTGGGGGAACATGGGCAGTGGTTACTCTGCAATCTGAAAAAGACCTTATGATAGCCTGTTTTGCTGGGTTAATTTACTCGGTAATCCCTTTCCGTCATTCAGTTGAAACTTAACATTTTCAAAATTTTAATCCAACGGAAATGCGTCGAAAATCTCGGCTTAGAAGTTTGCTTATTTTTATCTTATAGAAGGTACTGTGTAATTGAAGTTGTGTTCATGTGCTGATAGTTAGCGGCTGGGTTTTCCTCAGCTTATAGCTCTGGTAGAGGCCATAAGATAGCAATTGTTTTTGAATATTTTTCCTCGAAGTATTTAGGTCGCCACAAAGATTGGGTGTCAAACGGGCTGTATGTTCAACTGTCGTGCTATATACCAGACTAAATGACGATTTCGGACCAAGCACTAAATCATGGATTTTCAGGACAAAGGACAAAGATAACCTCGATATAACCCCACGGTTCAAGCGTGTCTTTCGAGTTTTGTCCTGGTTAACTCTTTCTGGGCAAGATATTTCCGCCGATGACGAGCAAAATCGTCTGGCGTTTAACTAAAATAATGAACCTTGATCTTTGCTGGGTCAGGAAAGCGTTAACCATGATTCTCTGAGAAGGCCGAACTCATCTGTTAGAGAACATCAAAAGAAATTAGTGAACAATTTACCGGAAATTTGTTTGTATGGGAATAATGCATCAATGGCGGTTTTCGAACTGTCTACCTTGATATTTTAATTTAGCTGATGTAAAGAATGTTTTCCTGCCTCCAGATGAAAAGATGGAAAATTGTTCCCATTCAAAACGAAAGATGAGCTCCCTTTTTGGGTGTACTTCTCAGGTCGCCACCGTATTTAACACCATTTACTATTCAACACCATTTACCCCTAGAGCTATTTATCCACTCCATGGAACACCATTATGGAAGTGGGAGAAGCCTGGGTATAAGTTACGTCACTTAACAACGCGCGAAATCGTCACTTAGCTTTTGTGTTCCACTTCCTTTTTAAAAAGCCAAGGGGAGAGATTTTGCCGGCTAAGTAATTCAAGAAATGTCTCAGCAAGGAGCGGCTTTACAAAGTTACAACAATGAACTTGTAAAATGTAAGTCTCAGCCTTGCCCAGCTATTTTATTTGCATTGTGCCGATTAAAAAAAGTATGCTTGCACGGTATGCTTAAGTGGACGACTCGCAACTTCCACTTGTCTAACTGTAAGACAAGTTTTTGTTTATTCTAAATAAAGTGTTTTTGTTAAAGGACGTTTACGAATATATTAGCCCTAAATGAGATTGAATATTTCATTTAAGCATCAATGTTCTTTTCAGGCATTAGGCTTCCTAGTTATACAATGTTTGTGCAATGATGAATATGTACTACCCTACTATAAGTGAACACAACGCATATAGCATGACTAAGTTCTTATAATATGAGGTATTGAACCATTTAGGACCTGCTTCAGACGAGGTGCTCTAACATGGTGCTTGGGCATGAAAACAAAAATGATCATTCAGATTTAACAGAGCTCTGGGTGAATGGAGCACTCAAGTGCTCCCAGCTTCCTTGTCCATAGCTTTGAAAATGCATGAGTGCTGATGAAATCATGTGCAGACTAATGTCCATGCCCAAACAGAGTACCTGGGTACTACACTTTTGCATATGCATATGGTAAAAACATTCAATCTTTCTGAATTATTGTAACTTTAATTCAAGTTGTATTGTTTATTTGTTTGTTTACTTTTTTTTTATACAAATCCCATGTTAGGATCTTTAGTATATGGACATCAGTAGGTGGTCCCTTCAAACTCTGATATAAAACCTTGCAAAACAGTTGGTCAAACTGTGAAATCCAAAATTCTTATATGCACTCATATATGAAGTGCTTATTTTTTTCTTGTTTATAGGCATTGAAGATCTGTGCAACAAAAGAGATGAACTGCAGAAACAAATCCTTATTGAAGAAGAAGAAAAATGTAAAATTCAGAATGATTTGAGGATTTTAACAGAAAGGCTTGCAAGAATCAATGAGAGCCTTGCAAAAAAGATTGCTTCTAGAAATGAATATGACAAGACTATTTCTGAAACTGAAGCTGCATATATGAAAGTAAGGATTCTTGCTGTAGTTCAATTTTTTTGTAATTTATGCATTTATGTCTTCTAGATCAGTTTAACACACTCCTGTGGTAAGTTATACTTAATATTACTAGAAACGTGTTTGTAATCTACCTGGTAGACTGTCTCAGCATTTCCCCCAAGATTTAAGAAGGGTATCCTAGCTGAGGTAGACAAAAAGGCTTTTTGGCAAAGCCAAGGACACTTTCTTCTAGTCCAAGGTTCTTGAACAATCATACACCAAAAGTACTACAAGGAATGATCAACAATCTGTTGGCAGAACATAACAGCCCACTTTTTGTTTACCCTCCTATAAAAATGAATAACCAAGGTTTTACAAATTCTTATCACTTCACCCATATCTCTGTACTCTAATAAACAATCAAAACCCTGTCAACTATGCCACTGTTGTCATATATAAAATGAGAATGATATCAGGCAAGTCTTTGTACTCTGAAAAAAGCAGAGCTTATGCAGTCAGAGCTTGTGTAGGATTTTGGTTACTTTATAAACATGTAGGCTAAAGTTTTCCACATGCAGATAAGCAAAATAGGATAGGTTTGAGTTTGCCAATGCTTATGGAAACTAAGGGCAAGTTGTCTAGTTGTTTCTTTGTAAGTCAGGTATTTCATTACTTAGTTCAAATGGTTCATCAAAATTGGCATGGTTTAAACATGATTAAACTAATTTTTGATTAAGTATTGCAGATTCTGAATTTAATGTTTGAATACAATGATGGTTAATTCAATACTTAAATGACTTCACATATTTGTTTATTTTTTTAGATTTTAGAAAGCTCTCAAACATTATTACATGTACTGAAAAAAGAAGTGGGCAAAGACAAAGTCTCAACAAGCCAATCAAATTTCAAAAAAGATGCTGAACTGCCCTAAGGACTGTTATCTCAATTTAGGCATAACATTATGTATGTTGTATTTATAGACTAATGTAGAATAGTGTAATATAATAAATTTCAAAATCTCTATATGTACAGTGAAAGGCACAAACTGTGATTTACTGGAATATACCTGTAGTTGAGTGATCAATAATGACTGGTCATTACAGTTGATTAATGAAAAATGTTTCTTAAGTATTTTCTTTCAAGAAAGGTTTTCTCTCAACCTCTATCTACTATATCCAAATACAAGAAATACATATATATGTATACATGTGTGTGTGTGCATGTCTGTGTAAGTATCTATGCCTGTATGTATGTGTTTTTGTGTGTATATATATATATTTATAACTTTATCATATCAGTTTTGATCCACATACTATCCTTTATGAAACAGAATTCCCATAGTGTTATTTTTGAAATTGAAAACAACCGGAAGTTTGGGTAAACAAGTTTGCGGGCTCAGAAGTTTAGACCACAAATGCAAGTTATTCTTGCACTTTCTGAAATTAGACAATTCAGAAAAACCCAAAGAGTGATTTTCATCGACTTTCTTGGATAAGTATATGGGTCAAACACAAACGTGATAAGTAATTTGAATCGTGATACCAGTTTATATGGCCAGTCCAAATTAGGTTAAAAACGAAAGAAATTAACTGACGTTTTCGTAGGTGAAGGTGATTATAATTATGTTGGTATGGCATTGCTGTTTATACTCTACAACAAGACAAACCTGAAACAATATTTCACTCCAAGGCTAAGGAACTCTTAGATATTGTGTATTCAGTTCCTTTGTACGACCGGAGAAGAAGCGATTTGCTTCTGGACTTCCGAGCACGGGCATTATAATACAAGATTGACGTGGCCGCCAATAATTATGGAGACCCTTCACGAATCAGATGGGATAAGCATCGGGGAAAACCTCCTTCACCACCCAGAGGATTTTATGGGAATTAACTTGTTGACTATTTTTACAATACTTTCATCTGGAGCTATGGTATTTGGTGGCGTTGTGCCCTATATTCCTCAGTATTATGAAATTTATACGACAAGAAATGCATCTGGATTCTCTATGAACGTTTGTTTGGCCTTGCTGTTAGCGAATATCTTGAGGATTTTTTTCTGGTAATTGAATATTATAAATACTTATTTCAAGTTCTGTCATGGGTCAAACTAAATTTTAAAGGTTTTTTTTATGACGGGTTAGTTATTACACCTTTTATCCCTCATTAAAATGAAAACGGTGTTCGTAAGAGCGAGTCATACATTCAACAACACATTTTTCAAATGTCAATGAAGCATATCAAACTTCATTCATACAACACTCAAATTCCCTAATAACATGGGATTAATTATTCTGTTTAAATAAACTGCGAAAACATTAATCAAAAAACATTGAAAACTTATTAGCATGGAGCAAAATTCAATGAGGAAAATGCACAATTCATTTAGGTTAAATAGAAAGGCAATTTGGCATAAGTTTACAAATTGAAATTGAAAACTGAAAAACTGTTAGTGTAAAACTGAAGCCAGGGCTAAATGTTTGGATGTTGTAAAACATTGGCCTGAGTTGTTGGCTTGTATTGTTGGAAAAGTGGTAAAATTATCCAACATTTATTGAACCTCATCATTTGTCAGGCAAAATGTTTAACCAAAATCAAACATTCATCCTACTTACATCATTGGACTGACAAATGTGTGCCAGTGTCTTATGACAATGTTTGAACACTAGGCCGAGCCTTGATGTGGAATGTCCTGATAATTATACAAAATCAATTAGAGGACAGAAATGTGACCCAAAATTCTTAGCACGAGAAAAATACTTGAATATATAACCATTGGTAAAGAAGTGGCTTATTCAGTCATAATGAACTACATATTTCTTTCATGATATATTAAATATGTCTGTTGACTGGTATTTTGTTTGTAACTCAATGATTTTGATCAACTCAACTATTTTAAAATAGCTTCTAGCTATTTTGATTCCAACATTTTTCTTTTTGAAGTTCAGCTCTAGGACAGTATCATTCTATTTGGTGCTACTGAGTGTTCAACAACTGTGTTTTTTAGCTTTTTTTTGTTGATGGTATTAAATTTCAGTTAAATAGAATGATTAATGCTGCATTTTTCATGAATTTGCATTTATTGTTAGTGAAATTATATTATATTTCCAAGATTATTCAACAAAATCACTTGAAACTATAAATTAAATTAATTGGCTCAGTTCACGAAACTCAACAGCTCTGTATCAACAGAGTAGCATATTGTACTCTACAATCTTCTTGAATGATAGTTCAAGTTTACAAATGTAATTCTTTCTAGCCTGTTCATAGGCATTCTGTTTGTGGTATAACTCAGGCATGTTGCCTTCATCATATAACATGTACTGTAGTTAATACTAGGAGAGGTATACCAACCCTATATTGTTAATTTCTTTCTCCATGAGGTTTGGTAGAAGATTTGAGTTACCCCTTCTGGCTCAAAGTTTTATCATGATCTTTGCCATGTTGTTGCTGTTACAACTTTGTACACAAGTATTGAGGGAATCAAATTTATCTGGTAAAAAAAGACATTTTACTGGTAGGTTAATTGATTTTTCTGGTAAGTCAAAATGAAGTGTCAAAATGATGAAGCCTATCAAAACATTACAAGTATGTCTGCTATAATACCATACAAACACTCCAAAATGCATACTAGTACAAAACTTGACAACCATATTTAGCATAAATTCTACAAGTAAATTAACCATTCCTTTGTATTGTCAGATCATTGTGCTGTGGTCACTTTCAGACAATGTTTTGCTCCAAATGGAAGTACTGATAATGTTACTGTTGGCCATGAAGTGTTGTTGTTGCACCTTCAAGTTTGTTTGCTCTCTTTCTCAGACTTTCAAATGAAACATTTTTGGAAGTGGACATTCTTTTGGGATTACCTGTATGCAGTCATTTTGTTTATTGCCGTTGGTGGTTATGTGACATTTCTTTTCCTGGGATATACCATCTACATTGAGGTCATTGGATTTTTAGCAGTGTTTACAGAAGCCATGTTAGGGATACCACAATTCTATAAAAACTACCAGAACCACTCAACCACTGGAATGAGGTGAGTCAATTGCCGATGAACTATGGCCAATGTATTATAAGAATATAATGGTTTGTATGCATATCTTACTGTACTTCTTAGCATGAGGGAGGTAAGATTATTGGGTAGTTTTGGTGTTTGGATATGTGAGAAAGCTTTAAAAGATGGTATACTGCAAAAAATTTTACTGATGAAGATCACTCTTTGCCAGTGACAATGAGGGAGAGAGTTTTGCTTGCAATGTGAGTTTGGCAGTCATGTAGACTGCCCTCAGGCTGTCTTGTAGATTATTTTATATATACTTCAAAAGTACATTCTGTTTTAGAAATATAAGTATTTTACAATAACATAGTGTTATGCAAAGATTAGAGAGTACCATTGGGAGAATGTTGATCACATTGTGTGAAGTGCATGTGCACAATATATTTATGGACTGTGTCACATGATTAATTTCATCAATTAATTTCAGCTGTGAGATAAATTGAGCCATTAAGAGTAAAGATGAAGATTAAATGAAGAGGTCAGCTAGCTTAATCACAATAATTACAACGTTCTCTGACAAAAACAATTTATTCAAATTTATTTTGAATAAATTGTTTCTGTCAGAGAATACTGTAATTATTGTGATTATGTATCATCCTGACAACCACTCCTCAGTCTTTTTTGTTAGCTAGCTCATTGTTGAATTTACTTTACTTTACTTTACTAAATTTAAATTTATTTTTATTTTTATTACTAAATTTATTAAATTTATTTTCATTTTACTATAATATTATAATTAAATTTACTATAGTGTTACTAAATTTATTTAAGAAGGGTAAAAACGTTATTACTGGTGACCTGGTAGTTTACATAAAGGTCCTCAAAGGCAGGTGACAATAAAGCTAATCTTTTTGATGAGAGGAGGATGGTCGAGAATGGAAACGAGACACTCATTCCATTATTAGAATTTAAGAATTTGAGTCCTTGGAGAGATGACCAAGAAAGAGATCTGATTTCCTTCTAGTATGATAACCATGCACTTCCTGTTGTTGAGGAATATGGAAATCCCAATCAAAGACATTGTTAACAACTTTATACATAAAATGAAGTCAATGCAGCTTTCTTCTTTTGAACATCATCTCCCATTCTAACTCATTCAAAGCTTCAATCATGGAAGCATGAACAGGCTTATCCAAAATAATTTTTGCCATTTTATTTTGAAGAATTTGAATTCCATCCGTCAATGTTTTATTCTTATCTCCCCACATAATATCTGCATAATCTAATAGTGGTATGATTGTTGTTGTTGCTAGGAGTTTACGTGCTGAAACCAGTAACAAATACTTGATTCTTTTCAATAATCCCAGTTGCTTCTTCACCTTACTTGTGATGTAATCTACATGATCTTCCCACGTAAGGGATTCATTAATCATCACTCCAAGATATTTATAACTCTGGATCCTTTCAACAGAACAGTCATTTAAAGATACACCAAAGTGATCAATTGATTTTAATCTCTTTGGGGATTTAAAATTTTGAGATTTAATCTATTTGGTTGCTTAGCTAATATTATAGCCCGACCATGGCGACTAAAACCCTGTGGATGATCAAGTGTGAATGTTTAACCCTTTAGTAAGAGTTGTAATCTATGGGGGTGGGGTGTGTGGGGTGCGAGGGTCACAGACCCCAACATTTGTAGAAAAATTTAAAAATTCGTGCAAGAATAGACAGTTGGAACATTAAATTACCGGTAAAATTTGGTTTAGTAAGTTCGGTCAAAATCCCTTTTGGTTATTCGTATATATTTAGTTTGGGTATTAGGGCTGAGGAAGCAAGACTACACCATACGTGCCCCGAACGCGCGTCAAATTAAATTCAGGCAACTTTTGAAAGAATACAATATTCGGGAAATTAAGCAGAACATCCCCCAAAGTTAACTACCTTCCTGGTTTTAGTGTCGAGTGTTCGATATATTGGACACCAATGAACAAACGAACGAATGAGAGGACAAAGCAAAAACAAAGAGAGAGAGAGAGAGAGAGAGAGAGACAGAGAGAGAGAAATGAACGAAAGGAAAGAAAAACTTAGCCATTAAAGGGTTAAAAACCATAATTAACCAGCCGGCAGTTTAAGAAAATAAAGTAGAAAAACTAAACCGAAAATTGCCTTCATAATGTTCAAGTAAATACAAGAAAAGGCACAGTAATCCTGGTAATATCTTGACTAATATTGGTTTGATAATGCCCCTAAAAAAAGTCGAGATATTGCCACGATTACAGTGTCTTTTCTTGTGTTTACTTGAACGTCAAGTTCCAAGATGGCAATTTTCGGTTGAGTGTTTTAATTTTTTACTTTCTTTTAACTGCTTAAATCGAGTCTTTACTTTGCAATTTACCGTTCTGATTAGTGCAGATTCATGCAGTTTATTCTCAAGGATGGTGAACAACAAGTACTTATTGCTGTCGTGAATGAACTGCGTGAATCAAGATGATTAATAATTTATAATCAACATTATAAATCGCAATGTGTAAATGTACCTTTAACTTTTTTTTTTTGTTCTTTTTAGTGTCACCATGGTAGTAATGTGGATGTCTGGGGACACATTTAAAACTTGTTATTTTGTTGTCCGAGAAGCACCACTTCAATTCTCTGTTTGTGGTATGATGCAAATATGTGTAGACGTTGCAATTTTGCTTCAAGTGTATCTGTACAAACGCGACGGGAGGACCGTGAAAGATTAACAAATGTTTTGGTGCACTATGAACTTACTTTTGCGCGAGATCTTTCTTTCGTCAAAATAGTCCTATTCTAGTTTTAACCTGAGTAATATTACACTTTAATAGTTCAATGTAATTTAAGTTTTATAAAGAAGCATTATGATTTTCGCTATTTCAAAACTTTCGTTTTCTTTCATGTCTTTTCAAGCCTTTCATGCAGGGTTTAACGAGGAAAAACGAATTTTGTGACCGTGTTTGTGCAAAATGACGTGTGTGGGTTGTAACTTACAAAATACATGAGCCCATAAACTGATCTTTTGGCGTTATTGTCGGCTTTCTAAAACTCTATATTGGGTTGCTAAAAAGGCGTACCAAACATAGAAAAATTTGACGTGTTAATGTCCAGCAAACCTCTCGAAATATAGCCATGACTGTGAAATGCATTTATTAAAAAACAGGATTCTATAATCCTGAGAAATCATTTTTCTGAGGATAGAGCTTGACGATCGTTTATCATCTGATGATATTTCCAAGCTGTCATACTTCTAACACATAAATTTCAAAAAAATTTATCTGCCGCACATTTATCTCCTCATTTCCCCCCCGTGATTACCGGAAAAGCAAACGGCCCAAAACAACCTGACAGTATGTAGTTCTCCCCTGAGGTGGCAGCTGCACCCTCAGTAGGAAGGTTATTTAATATTACTCCCTACGTGTATATTTACTTTAATCCTTTCTTCATTCGTTGAAGCAAACTCACCGGGTTAAGAGTGGATTATCCCATGCCCAAACTACATAAGCTTACGGTCTTTATCCTTATCGTTGAAACTAATACGTTGCTGGGCTTATCGTGGGCTTTTTTAACGTTTTCGCATCCCACTAAAACACACGTTGCTGCTTTTATAAAGCAGAAGGGAGCTACGGTGTTGCAAACACAACTGAATTTTGAGCACAAGGGTGTGGTTCAGTCTGAAGTAATAAGGAAAAAGTCACAAGCTATGGGCGATTCGCCGTGCAAGTCGCGAAAATTCTCCTTATTCTGGGGTTCTGGAAGTACTCCATGTTGGCGCGTCATGATTTGCCTCGAAGAAAAAAACCTCACGCAGTATGATGGCAAACAACTGTCGTTTTTGAATTACGAGCACAAATCCGAAGATGTTCGCGAAATCAATCCAAGAGGCCAGGTGGGTTGGAAGCATAGCGTACATTTACTCCATGCATGCAGTTTTATTTCTTTTTCTTTTGAGATATAAACAGGTGTACAACTAACAGTTGGGCGACTAAATTCAACGTTGTAAATAGACTTTTTTTAATTATCCATTACGATAAACAAAAACAGTTGTATTGATAGTTGCGATCTTTGTCATACAGTATGGCCGAAGGCGTGTGATCAGAGCCTGGTTTATGTAAAAGACAAATAAACCAGTAACACGAAAGAAAACGATTTTTTGTCTCCTTGAAACTTTATCATTCCTGTAAGCTCCTATAAAACAACATGATGTTTTTATAACCCTGAATATGGAGCATGATCTCTGATTTAAGGGCTCTGAAACTAATCTCGAACCGTCATTATGACATCGATAAAACATGTTTGAAGTGATCTCGCACTTTTACTATTTACGGTGTGTTGATGCGAAAAACGTGGAGAAGTATCAACATCGTTCCTTGTTTGATCAATTCAGGAGAGAAAAAATTACATTGACGGTATATATTAACATGTATTAACAACAGTACTTGATCTTACATAAATTACATTCTTAACAGGAGATCAGTAGTATTTATTCCCTCGAAATTGCTGGATGTGAGGTCTCATCGATTTCTACTCAACTTTACGTTCCTAGCTTCCAACTTTCAAACACGATGATATCATTTTGAACGAGTCACTTGGAATTTGTCACTATCTTGAGGTCAGTTGAATGCTATTCTTTTTTCTTAATTCTGCATTTCAGGTTTCCATGCTGCTTCCATACAAAGTTGAAACAAAATACAAAACAATGGCGACTCCAAATGTTGTTAGCATTTTATTGATTCTACGTTTCGACTAGCTCACAGTCATTATCATAATTATCATTTTCCTGATGATGACTGTAAGTTAGTCGAAACGTAGAATCGATAAAAATATTAATAACATTTGGAGTTGCCACTGTTTTGTAGTTTATTAAAATATTGAGTGGTTCCCACAACTTCTGAAGTTGAAACAGGATGACGTGGTTTTAAATAACTAGAAAGCGGTCTGTGCTTAGTCGCAACATGGCAATAAGAAAATTACAAACGGCTCTGTCAATTTTGCTGTTTGCCATCCGAAGGCCAAATGCTTTATATTCCTAATAACTCAACACTGATAGATAATGCAGCTCTATTCTGAGATGATATTGATTTAACAGGCTATAATTCCCACCCACCTGCATATCTCAAATATGAGTGTATTGTCCTGTATGCGTGTCCTTGCGAAACACGTCAATACCTGACTCATACATGCAGGTTTATTTTCAAATGGGATTAAAGGAAGGGAAGGTTTATCAATCAGAAGTCGAATATACTTGAGTGCGTGCCTGTAATTCTGGATTCAAGACACGTGCAGCGTTGAACAATATTGTTCACTACTTCTGCACGTCACTTGATCGCGTAATTTGCGACAAGGTGGGACATTATTCTGGGACGATTCCTGAATGAGTGCAAAAGAAATGAAAATGGTTAGAAAGCTGTTTGAAGATTGAGTTGTCAAAGAGTTAAAAAGTTGTTCTGTTTCTGTCGTATATAGGATACCTTTCCAGGGAAAGGCAACAGGCTTTTACCAGATGACCCGAAAGAAAAAGCATTAGTTCTACAAAGAATTTACGAGGCATGTGTCCCAGTCTTTCACAGTATGCTCTGGTTCTGCTTTATGATGATATTTATTAGCAATGGTACTAGTTGAAGGGTATTACTAGTTTAAAAGGATAAGCAAGCATCTTATGAACATTGTAGAAAAACTAAACGGAAAATATCCATCTTGGAACTTGATGTTTCAGTAAACCCGAGTAAAGACACGGTATTCGTGGTAATATTTTTAAGTTGTCGGCTGGTTATGGTTTTTATGAACATAGGGTTGAATAGTTGAGAAGACAAATTCCCAACCGCAAAATCAACAACGCGCAGAATCGGATGTCTTTTCGGAATTTAATGGGGATTCTCAAATTCGGTCGGAAAGCCACAGTAAAGGTCTGTTTTTCACTAGGCGAATTTTATCGCATGAAGCGACTTTTTTTCATCTCACAGGCTTTCGATTGTAACTAAGGAGAAACCTGTTGAATTTACTCAAAGAAATGTCGGTTCGCGTGATAAAATTCGCCTGGTGGAAGACAGTCTAAACTAAAGCGACGAAACTAAAAGGAAACATCGACACGTCAATGTCCAAAATTGCTTTTCAGAACCAACGGGCGAAAGAGTAACGTAATCTAGCGAAAAAAAATACATCCAGAATTCAACGTAATGGTACATGCATCAAATAATTGGGGAAAAGATATCAAATAATTGGAGAAAAAAATCCACATTTGACAACTGTTTGGTAATTGTTGTAATTGTAATTGGTAATGGTAAAGCTGTTTGAACAGTTTCTTAAATTTATTTTTATGCCTCCCGCTCAATCCTTAAGTCTACTTTTTTAGGCACTGAACCTCCACACTAAATGCAACGAAAAGGTCCTTTATTATTTATTCTTTACCCCTCCTGAGGAGACGAAAAAGGTATGATTACTTACTTCTTTCGATATTTGGAATGTCGGCACCCAACGTCAATTACTGTAGAAGTACCTTTGAGATTAACGCTTAATGCCTAGGTGACCTGGGCGCAACGAGGGGGGAGTCGGGGAAGGAGGTCGCCCCTCGTTTTTTGGGGAGTGAGAGGGATTTTTTGGATGCCAACCGTCAACTTTAATGTCCTGAGCTGCCCAGAAGTTACTTCTACTCTTTTTACTGCCTTTGACGTCGGGTGTTGTTGCTATAAACTAAACAAATACTTAACATAGTTTACTGTGTGTTGTTATTGTTTTGGACTGGGGGGTTGTGGACCAAAAAAACGACCCCCTTTTTCAAATTTCTGGTTGCGCCCTTGCCCAGGTCTCATCCCTGTGACGAGTAAAATCGTCTGGCATTAGCCAGAGTAAACTACTCAAGTGAGTCCTTAATGGATTGATTAAGAGCATCCCGTCTGGGAGTGCCTGGGGTGCTGTGCAAGGAAATTTTGGGTTTCAGGGACTGTGAGATGGTTTATAGCAAAAGTTTTTGGTAAACAGAGCATGAACAACCTGCTGAGAAGCTTAGGCTAAATGTACCAAGCAGAACATATTAGTTTTTGGCCCTTCTTGAACATTCTTGCCAGCTATAACGGCTTACCGAAGGTTTGTCTCAGGGAATGCTCGTGACTTCTTCAAACAGTGATGTTTTGAATCAGAGGCCACGGAACAATATCTGTGTGGGCCACTGGACCAGGTGGTCTACCATACAGATTTTAAAATCACCCTGTCCAACAGCAGTATCTTTCCTCATGCATATATCGAGAGCAATGCTCGCATCTGTTGGGCATGAGCAATACTCCATTAGCACCAGGCATAATTATGGAAGTCACTAGAAATACAAATACGCAATCAACACTCTCCCACCTTCCCATCATATGCGAACAAAGTTGACGGGTTGTAAAGATTGTCAAAATCGCCTTCATTATAGGTGGAAACTGAAATAAATTAAGTGTTAACCGAAACTCGTACAAAGCAATGACGAATTACCGAGAATCTTGAATGTGACGGGAACAAGTCCATGCACAATAACGTCATGCACGATTATGTCCAATCCTTCACTGAAGTTTCCGACCGTTGCAGGCATTCCCTGAACTCGTTATCTCTTGAAAATATTTTTTTTGTTCCCCAGACAGAAATTGCAGATAATCGTTACATTAGCTGGTAATTCTTCAGTGTCTTGGTCAACTTTTCATTTGATTTTTTATTTGAATGTAGGATGTACTGAACGCCAACCGGAAAGAACTAATTGCAGAACTTCAGCTTTGGGAGAGTTATCTCGAGAAAGTAAGTGAACTATTTATCAACCGTCGCTAGTTTGGTTTCTATCTAATATTATGAGGTCTCTGCAGGTTCTAGTCTTCGCATGTCCAACCAGTGTTGGAATAAAAGACCACCCCGTAATGTTGAAATATTAAAGCCTGGTATGTATTTCAAACTTTGGAAAACAAATCACGAAAATCGAACACACGATATAAAATAAAAATCTTGAGTTTTCGACGTGGAGTTAGTGTATTTAGCAGGGTTATCCTCGGGAATTTTCCTCAAAGCCTCGCCGTTTTTCAGAACAATAGCGACTAATTTTGATGTAGATGGACTGCACTGTTTGGTGAATTAGGAGCATTGCTGAGCAATTAACACAATAAAAATGTGCGCACAATACAACTGGGTGCGCAATGGAATATAGGGCATTCGGGTACATTCAAAATGGCAGACTACCCCATCTAGCCTATTTTCCCCGAAAACTTTAAAGTATTTAATCTTACAAAAATAATAACCAAAAATGTCATTATAAAGAGTGATGAATATGATAATATTCCCCAGCGTAGCATTGGGTAAAATACGTGTGACCCAGCGCGACGCTACGTCGCTTGGGGGAGAACCCTGTTTACCTAGTTAGTTTGGTTTTGTAACGATGAGGGTTTTTTCATAGCGGTCAAGGGCAACTGCTTCGTTTCACCGTTCCAGACATCAGCACTACTTTCCCGAGCCGCCGATACTATTGGGAGCACAATGTGTACACTGCATGTAAAGAATCGTTTACACGATAAGATTGACGCAGCTGGTCTTCACTACTGCGGCCTGGAGTATGCCAATATCCGTTGCCATTTACATGTATTCCATTACTCAGGGGCGTACTTAACCCATTTTGATCAAGAGGTATTCCGCTCAATTTGCCCGGATATTGAGTCCTTTCAAAAATTGCCCGAATTTGACGCGCATTCAGCCCATGTAAGGTGCAGCCTCGCTTTCTCAGCCCAAATAAGTAAATTAAATATAGACCAGTGACCAAAACGGATTTTTACCTACCTTACCAAACTACATTTTGTCCCAATTACCATCGATTTTTGACCGGGTTTTCTAGGAGTTTTCGGCCAACTTTGGAGTGTGTCACGCACCACCCCTATAACGAACAACCGTATACGACTTACCTTATTTGTGGATCACCCAGCTCCAACTTGGTATCCTATTCTTAACCACAATAAACGTATTTCTTTCTTAGCACGAAGGGGATTTTTTCCTAACTGGAAGCAACTTCACTTTGGCTGATGCAGTCTTTTTCCCCCAACTTGCTTTCGTCGTGCGCATGTATGCTGATCTGGACAAGAAGTTTCCACGCTTAGCAGATTACTATGAACGACTTTCCGTGCGAAAATCCATCCAGGAAACATGGCCGCCGCATTGGAAAGAAGTTGACGGACAGAATCTCCTGGATGAAAACTTTGATCCCAGTGAGTTTGACGTCACCCGTTTCATTGGTTAAATTTCTTGAGACGAAATGTCAACCTCGTCTGACGTCTCTGGTTGAAACGACTGACACTAGTTTTGGAGTTTGTGTAAATATGTGTGTGACTGGCAGACCAAAGTATTGAACTGGTTGTAAATCTTAAAATTGAAATTGTTAATGGTAAATGCTCAGTGCAAGTTACGATAGAATTGAAAGCTTTAATGTTGTGTGCAGATGCAAAACAATATCGGAATAAAGATAGTGGAACACAACTAAGGCTGCCATTCAGCGAGGGTGAAGTTTAGAAAGTTTATGATCTTGGCTCACAAGAATTTCTTTGCTTGTGGAACAGAAAGTTAAAATACGAAAGTTACTCAGACGTGCAGTTTGGTCAGTTTCGAAATAATATAACAGAAGAATTGGGTAACCAGATAAGAAAAACGAAGCGTTTTTCACCAGACCGAGCAGTAATTCATGAATAAACCGTTACCGTAAAAAGAAGAATGACACTGGTTTTCGTTGTATATTAGGCCGACACTGCATACAAATAAGTTTGAATATACACAAGGATATTTAATTATACTATCTAATAAATAACTGCGCATCGGTGCAGTACCTGATAAACTAAGGGCAAAATTTTAACGCATACCACCACTTTCGCATCTTGCATATCCCGTCTAATTTCGCAGTCATGTTAAAATTTCATCATTTCTGGATGTCATATCACAATTCATCATGCAGACCCAGATTCACTCCTTGTTCTTTTAAAAAGCGATTCCAAGTTTCTTTGTCATAAATATACTTCTTCATAAT
Source organism: Heliopora coerulea (assembly GCA_030142905.1). Taxonomy (NCBI): domain Eukaryota; kingdom Metazoa; phylum Cnidaria; class Anthozoa; order Scleralcyonacea; family Helioporidae; genus Heliopora; species Heliopora coerulea. Next base: position 1,057,743 of record JASJOG010000011.1, on the reverse strand, counting down.
TTCGTCTCTTCGTTTTTGAAATCTGGCAACGCTCATTGCATCTCGATAAAATTGACAGGACGTCCTTACCGCTTCCCTGAATGACGATGGCTTCCAAGAGAGTTTTTTTGAAATTTTCGTAACGTTAACAGGACCGCGTGTAACAGACGGGTACCAGTGAACATTTGCTTTTTCGGTTCGATCAAACACGAGCTCTTTTATTACGAGAGATTCAGCCATCGTTTTCAAGAAATCTTCTAACGTAACCGGTTCAAACGCAACATTGTAAGCTTCGTTGTAGACAGCGAGGCTAGCATTCAAGAGGTTAAGAATTAATTCTGAAACATCTTCTGAATAGACGAAGCTAATCAGCTTATTCTTTTTTGGATGTAAGTGAATGGGACCAAACGATCCAGCAATATGGTGACTTTGCAACCAGATCTGGTAGTTCCAAAAGCGGTCGGTTGTATCACGTGGACCAAAAACATCGGGAAGACGAAGGCTGACAAAGTTTATACCATGCACTTCTTTCTCTCTTTCAAGTACTTCCTCACATTCCAATTTTCGATTTCCATAGGAATCTTTTCTGTTCATTGTATATCTATCTTGCGGGTCACCGGGTCTCACTGCGTCCTCTTCTCTGCTCCAACCACCATGAGAGTTCTGAACGCATACCTCATAGACGGAGTCTGAACTGATGTAAATATACCGGGTGTATCTTCCTCTCAGGACTTCCAACATACTCTAGAAGGGTAAAAGTATCCATTATTAGGTCGTATCTCTATCGTCTTCAAACGCATTCCAGAAAAGTTACCTGATTGGAATTAAACTGATTATTAGTTCGGTAATTTTTGTACAAGTGTGCGCACTATCGCAAGATAACAGTCTGTCCGGGAGAAACCAGACATCAGAACCTCAAATTTATGTAATCGGATGAAACAATGGGTTTAACGCAACATACCCTGGCCCATTTAGAGAGGCATGGCCCCATCCCCCCCACCCTCATCCGCTGTGCCGACGTTAGAAGTTTATACTTACGCCAGATACATGATACACTTTACATTACGAGATAGAAGAGTTCTTTCCGCTAGAATGAATCACAAAAATTAACCAGGGTCACCGAAGTTTCATTTGCCTGGCCTTTTGGCCCTAGTGGCTGGCTGCTGCCCCTTCCTGGTCGGTCGTTAGCCCCTTCCTAGGAAAATCCTGGCAACGCCGCTGGTTATTTAACTCATGAAGGAGCAGGGCTCATCTCTTAGACAAGTAAAATTGTCTGGCGTTAGCCAGAGTAGAATGTGAGTCCTTGCCCCTTAATGGGTTAAATTAAAATGTTATGCATTTTAAGTTTCTCGGTCCTGATTTTAACTGGCTCAGTCCCTTACTTAATCTTGCTATTTTATTCTGGTACACGCCTGACGATTTTACTCGCCCAGAAGAAGGGTAGATTGGATTTAGTGAACGGTAAGCCTACCACTTGATCCGCAAGAAGGTCAAATCGTCAGGTCTCTTAACGAGACGAGCTTGTGCCAAGAAGGCAATCAAAACTTTTGCTTATTTTTGTCATTTTCACCAAAATTTTTAAAAGACCTTGCCAGCTCTCGCTGCCACTGTGTTGAACATAAGTTACATAAAGATATAAATATAATTAACAATTTAAGTTTCAAATCGCTCTTCAGTACCTGTATATCTTCGCCATAATACGAAGAGAAGTCGACCACTGCATCGTAGTATTGGGTCGAATTCACCAACTCCGCACATTTGTAAATGTTACTCCGGTCGCACAGAAGGCGATCAACGTAGGGCTCGATGCGAGATCTCGAGTCGAAGTACCAGCTACCACGATTCAAAATGGTTACGGGTTTACTAGTTGAAAGCAATTTTATGACCAGAGAGCTACCAATGAAGCCATTACCACCAAGAACAAGTACACGTGATACTCGATCTTCTGTCGCACTTCCATCTGGCTCCGCAAGACCCGTAACAATCACTGAAATGATAAATAAAGAAGCAGTAAACATCTCTCAGCTATGAACACACCGAGCACCAGACAAGTGAGGACAAACTCTTCAAACGGTGAAATTCGATCCGAATGACCTCGAAACTAGATAGCATTAGACATATGGGTAAAATTTCATACAAAGTCTCAAAACGTATACGACCGGAGAAATTTACACAAGTGCTAATTGTAAATTAAATAATCAAATTAGTAGAATGCTTTCGAAAACTGCCGTCGGGTTACTGCTTTTGTTGCCGTGTTTTTACGAACGTCAACGGCACTGTCCGAAAGTCTATCTCCGATTTCTTCAACCAAAGTCGAACGAGAAGGCAGGAGTTTGTGCTTTGGTGGTTTTCTTATTGAAAGTCGACCTTATGGGTTCATTTAAATGATAAAGCATTTCCTTGGGAATTTTATGAACATCTTGCGAGGGAGAACTGGCAGGGGAATGTTTGTTTTGGTTGTTAAATGTTTGTTCGCCTGCTGACCAACCTTCCAAGAACTACTCCTCGGGTGTTGTCGCCGAAGGTAAGGATCACTGGATTGATCCACGTGTTTAAACCATTGGCAAGTATGGCTGATACCGGCAGCGAGGAAAAGATCAGCAAAAAGTTAGTGTACTTGACATCCAGGATGTGTTCTTGAGAATGAAAGGGCTTATAGGTATCACACTTTAGCTTTTCTAACTCTTCTACTCCAGTGAACTGAAACGACGGCAAAAAGCCGAAAAGAAAGCGAAGGAAAAAGAGACGAAGCAAGCGAACCAGAAGGTATGGGAAAGAAAATGAACTCTTGTTTTGACCCTTGTGTCATCACATAGTCACATATCACTACTATCCTGAACAATGCGTTCTTGAAAACTCCCAATTCGCTTCAGGAATGGGCTTCTTAATATCATTTCTCTTCCTCAGGCGAAGGCCTCCTGTGATCAGAAGAACAAAAAGAATATTGAACTTGATGAAGAAACCCTCGACCCAAACGTGAGTATGGCATTATTTTATATTCTTTGGTGAAACGAGGATGTGATTTGGTAAAAGATGAAACACTTGCCTTCATCCAGCCTTCAGACCACACAACATTGGTCGACGTATCAAATCATGGAGCATATTATGCTACAGGCTATGATCTCACCTCGTTTGACCTATGGCGGAAGTTTATGACTTAAAATTTTATGGCCACCTCATGAATTAACTTCAACGAGTTATTCTTTGTCTGTGAGAACTATAAATGTGTTCATAGGCTGTTATTATTAAAAATGGTGAAGGCCTATAGAATTCTCTGAGGTCCATCAGAGGTCAAGAAGTCTTGAAGACCAAGATATGGATGAATGACCGTCCAAGTCAAGGTTCAGAAAAAAAAAAATCTTCACCAATTCTAATGCCAAGTGAGACAATTGGCAAAAAAGTGGGGAGTTGTTGCTTCAGTTAATTTAGTCACCAATATAACCCAGTAGCCAGGAAAGCCATTCTCTCTGCATGTTTTATGCTTGGCATTCATATTTATTTTAAGATTATGCTTTCCACCTGGATCATCCTCAACTACAGTCTAGATGAGATGCAGTACAGGTCCAGACATGACTATGACTATGTCAATAAATACTGAGCATTCTTAAATTGTGATGCAATCAATTTCTCAAGATGATTGAAAAACCAAATGCATTTGAATGGGATTGATTAAAATAAACTTATTACCCTTCATTAATAAAAGTAGAATACAATATAGGCAGTATAAAATTATTCATAAAAAGCTAAAAGGTTAGTGAACTGCCAAAATAGAAATGAGAAAACAGTAATGTTAGGGGGCCATAGCCCTTCATCAGAGAGTGAAGGGAAGGCCTTAAACTTAGCTATAAACATTTTGGACATGTTTATTGATATGATAGGTGTTTGTGATTTTCTCACAAGTTTTACAGCTTCTTTTAGCTGTAGATGGTACTCATCAGGTTGGCCAGTAGTGTTGCTTACAGCCAAAGTGTCGACAATTGTCAGTTTTGTTTGGCCCAAAAAACTCATATAAAAAGTGAATTTGCAACAAGACCTTAAATTTCTGAAACTTTCAAACAATAAGTAAGACCATCAGTGACAGCAAAACAATCAATTACTTAACATGATCTTCTTTATGGTTTGTGACCAAACCAGTATCAAGGCTTTCTTTCCATTGAGAAAGTGATTGATTTGATTTATTGATGGAGTTTCCTTCCCATCTGTTATCCTGGCAAAGTATACAAAAGATTATTCAAAATACCTTGAAGTGTCATACAAATAATGTCTTTCACTGAAATTTCTGATTGCCATACCTCTTTCTGTTAATAATAAAATTTAAGCAGTAACATGGTCAGGATAGGGTTAGAAAAGAGATTGCCCCTAAAACATACTCCAGGCCATTCACTTAAAGTGATGAAGTCAGTTCAGAAATATTCTGTCATAATCTTGTTGATGTGAAAGAGTGTTGACTGTAAGGAAAACTAAAACAGTGTTCCATGTATTACAAAATAGTAAATTAGTTTTCAGCCACATAAAATTTTGTTTCCTTATAATAATGCTCAAAGTATTTTGTTCCCAGAAAACAGAATTGCAGTAATTCTAATGTTTGTTCTGTTACATGCACAAGTCATAGATTTCATAATTGTGGTTTTACAAATTCACGGTAAATTCCCTTTTAAATTAATCTTAGAGATACTTTGAGATAAGGAGTCATGCTATAGCCAACTTGAAACAAGGAAGCAGCTCTCCATATCCACACAAATTTCATGTTTCCACCTCTTTGCAAGAATTTGTTGAAAAGTATAGTGATATTGAGGAAGGGAAATGGTTAGAGGAAGCAGTGTCTGTGGCTGGTATGTGCATAAAAATATCAGACTTTATTTTGAACTTTTTATTTTAATTAAAGAGATATTGTATAACCCTTTAAAGCCCAGGATATGTTACTGTGACAAGTAAAGTTGTCTTGCATTAGCCAGGATAAAATACTAAAGAGCTTCCTTCCCCCTTGGATTAAGAAAATAGTGATTAATGATATTTGTTTGGTGGTCACATCAAAAGAATTAACATCATAATAAAAGAAAATTTTCAAGTCCTTTCATTTCTGTAAATACTGTGCCCATGAAAATTGAAATCTAGGATCTCATAATTATGGATCTCAGTATAAAGGGACATTCTACCCTTCCATTTTTTTTTTCTAGTAGCTCCTTTTGTATTATCTTTAGTAACAATAACTAAATGTAATCTATTATTAGAGATAGGCCTGTTTGTTTGTGAAAGGGTATGTCTGGTGCTTCTATAGCATGCCCATGAGTAGACAGGCTGAAAGTTATTAACCAGTAATTAGAACAAATGAATCTAGATTAGTGGTGATTTTGTGGGACAAGCTGGTAAAATTTTTAATCTCTACTAGATGAATCAGTTGCTAAGGAGCCTTCCTGTAAAACCAAGATTTCAAGATTTGAATCAATTTGTTTTTAGGCCGTATCCATGCCAAGAGATTACAGGGACCAAAGTTAATCTTTTATGATTTACGGGGTGAAGGAACTAAAATTCAAGTTATGGCTGATGCAAGGTAAATCAAGGAGAAATTTTGATTAATTTTTGTTGCTTTCACATCTACCATATTTTCCAGGTGATTACCTGCACAGCACATGATCCACACTAGTCAAATCTATGGTCCAAAAAACATATTGACAGATTACCTACACCTCAACCACTCCCTTGTGATCATTATGACTTTGAAATGATGAGATTAACTTGAAGGAGTAGCTCTGGTGATGGTGTTTTTCACCACACACAGCATGATATGCCATACTGGGTCCAAATTGAAATGGCTTTAAAATTTATGCTATTATTCAAACTGATACAAAACTTCACAATTAACCTACACTGCTGAAGTCAACTGAAAAATGTTGACTTGAGTGGGATTTGAACTCGCACCTTTATGATACTGGTCTACTACTCTACCTGTTGAGCTATCAAGTCTACAGGGATTGGAGGCGAGTTTTTATCCAATTTAAGTGCATGAGATATTCTCACGACAACTTAACACTATCCATGAGGATGGATGTGCAACAGGTAGAGTGGTGGACTGGTATCCTGAAGGTGTGAGTTCAAATCCTGCTCGAGTCAACATTTTTCAGTTGACTTCAGCAGTGTAGGTTAATTGTGAAGTTTTGTTTCATAATACCCTGAGGATGATTCTGAAATAGAATTCAGACTAATTGTTTTCTATCTTTGAAATGTACTGTCAGTTTAAAGCTTGCTATTTGCTGGTGGAAGAAGTACTGAAAGCATGGTCAGAATGAAGCAAAAATTAGCTAGGCACAATGCCTGATGGCCTGACGTGCCAATTTTTGTGTAGACCTGAAATTCTGTGAAGCAAACTGATAATTACTCAAAAGGAACTAAAAGTTGTCTAAATTTCTTTATTATTTGGAAGACCTGCATGAGCATTTGGAATCTTAACCCAATGCTATTACTGTGCAGCATTTGTGATGACTTGATAGTGAGATTTTTGCCAAATGCATATGTCAAAATAAAAATTTGTCATCACATTACCCACACCACTGTATTACCTGCAGCAGCTTCAAAAACAGAAAAATCAACAGATAACCCATGGGTAATTGCCTGGAAAATGTGGTATGTTCTTTTTACCATACTCTAAATGGAGAGTTTGCTTGTATCCATTCCTTAGGGCTTCAGAACAAGATTTTGCTGAAGTTCATGGAAATATACGAAGAGGTGATATCATAGGAGTTAAAGGAAAGCCAGGTGAGAACACTATTAACATAATTTTGTGATTTTCTCGGGAAGTTTGATACCATATGGGTATTATTAATTTTTAAGAAATTTCCCTGATTTTATTTTTAGGCAAAACAAAAAAAGGAGAACTGAGCATTATGCCATTAACTGTAACATTGTTGTCACCATGCTTACACATGCTGCCACACCTTCACTATGGTCTTAAAGACAAGGTACGTCGTGATTGGTAATACGGAAAAATGCTTTTGTAAATGATAATCATTCTGTTTTGATTAGGGATGAGATGATTGTGGAAACAGGTAATTAAGCAATAACCAACTGTGAAAATAGCTGATTAGCCAATTTGATTATTTTGCTGCTGATGTCAACTTGAGATTTGCCAAAATGTACAGTTTGACAGCTGGAAAGGACTTTGGAATGCAAACCTCCCTTAGTGGCAAATTCCCCCTTGTGATATTTAGTTAAGTTTGGAAAATTACTTGGTAAATCCAATTAATGAGAACTTGCATAATTACATGCAGGCTCATGAATGCCATGCCTTAATTGCTATTGGTAAAAACCCTTAATACTCAGTTTCTGACTAAACTTAACTTCTTTTGTTCCATACCCAACTTTTAAATATTGCTCAGGCTAATGCCAGACAATTTTACTCATCTAAGGGAGATATCTCCAACAGGAAAAGGTTACAGGGGCTTTTATATGTAATATTAGAGTAATATGTACAGTAGCATTCTTAAATCTTAGCTGCTATTCGTTGATTGAGGTATTGACAAAGATTCCATTTTATTATATTTTTAGGAAACTAGGTTTAGGCAAAGATATCTGGATTTGATTCTCAATGAACATGTTCGAGACAAATTTGTGGTTCGATCCAAAATAATTAATTATGTTAGACACTTCTTGGACAATTTAGGATTTTTAGAGGTAGGTTGATTTTAGGTCTGTTTTATTTTTGTGGTTTGTTATCCATGATTGAAATGAATTAATCAGGGTGTGTGCTTTTATAGATAGAAACACCAATGATGAATATGATACCAGGTGGTGCTGCCGCAAAACCTTTCATAACACATCACAATGATCTGAACATGGATCTTTTCATGAGGGTAGCACCTGAACTTTACCACAAGGTAAGTGATCAGATCCATAATGGTAATTCCAAATATCAGATAGCATGTGATATTGTGAAGTTATCGTGATAGCATGTGATATTGTGAAGTTATTGTGATAGCATGTGATATTGTGAAGTTATCGTGATAGCATGTGATATTGTGAAGTTATCGTGATAGCATGTGATATTGTGAAGTTATCGTGATAGCATGTGATATTGTGAAGTTATCGTGATAGCATGTGATATTGTGAAGTTATCGTGATAGCATGTGATATTGTGAAGTTATCGTGATAGCATGTGATATTGTGAAGTTATCATTTCATAATGTCACCTACCTTTAGCCAGAATTATTCACAATGACTGTCTTGTATGAAATATTTTCTTTTTTAAGGTAAAAAGTTCAAAGGTTGATAACCACTGTGACTGATCCCAAAGAATTCCAATGTTTCAAGCAAAGGCCCATCGTCAGAGAAAGAAGGACCTTTGCTCGAAACATTGGAATGCTTTGAGATCAGTCACTGCAGTTATCAACCTTTTAACTTTTTACATTATTTATCACTGTCTACGCAGTATTCTGTTCTCATATCATTGATTGGATATTTTCTTTTTTGTTTGTCGAGGGCTCATTTAGTAACCAGAACCATTAAAATTGCCTGCTTATAGGCAAGTTTGCTAATGATGAGGTTGTGGGTAAAAAACCATCAGCAAAAACATTTTCTTTATAAATGGTGAATTAAAATTTGGAAACACCATGAAAATAGTATTAATTAAATGTACTGTGTGCTTTTTCAGCTGTGAAACAAGTTGTATAACCATGTAAGGGTGTAACTTGTGTTTATTAGCTTTCAGTTAAGGTGTGTGGTATCCTGTTGTTATTATTATTACAACTTGCACACCACCCAACTAAGGACAGTGGAAAGGGTCTCAGCCTGCTACAGGCTTCCAGCATTATTATTATTATTATTATTATTACAACTCACACACCACCATTATTATTATTATTGTTATTATTATTATTATAATTACTTCTTTACAAAGTTCAAAAATCAGTAGAATATTTCTTTTTGAACAAAATGCCTTCAGGCCTTTCATGTATTTTTTGTTACTCAATTAGCCTAAAATGCCTCAAATTACTGAATGCTTTACTTACTGTAGCTTTTATAGGACTGTATTTCTCATATTTACATGATTTCTCCTTGCAGATGTGTGTGGTTGGGGGTTTAGATAGAGTATATGAAATTGGTCGACAGTTTAGGAATGAAGGTAGGTTTTAACCCTGGCATATTTTTGTTTACAAAGATCAAGACACATCCAGGTGTACAGCAACAGTTGTCCAGCACCAATGGACAGTAGGTGTTCACCCCTTGTCAGGGAACCTTAGCCCCCTGTCGGGGAAAAATTAACCATCGATCAGGGAATTTCCACTGATGAACACACTTGTATATTGTACAAGCTATGAGAGCTTGTTGTTGATTTAGCCAATAAAGATAATAGACTCTTCTCTTCATGTCAAATCTAAAAGCAAACTGTTTCTCGTCAGAACTTGAGATTATTCTTGCGAAAAATAACATGATGTTTTCGACCTTCAAATAACGAAATTATAGAGAGGGCGTGGTCATGACTCTTTTGGTTTAGCCTCCCTGTCGGGGACGTTAGGCCATGCGTCGGGAAATTCCTGGTGCCACCACTGCGTAGGAATGGCCAGTTTCGCTTATTACGTCAGCTGAATACAAGCACCAGAATAACTCACGACGTTTTCCTTTTCATGCAAATATTTGATATCCAAAGGGAATGGAAAGACAGTTGCTTAAATTAGCATGACAAAGAGGATTTCGAAAAGCCTTCTGGTAGTTGTATTCACCAGATAAATAAGGGGAACTGGCCATTCCACTTCCTACTCTAAAGGCCTGATCTATACGTTGCAATTGTCAGATACGAGAGTTCTTCTCGATGTATCCGATTCACTCTCGAGAGTCTCAAGAACGTAATGCAACATTCGTGAACCAATCATAAGCAGGAATTGTGCTTCCAACGCACGATCACATACCCTAGGAAGAAGAGTCGTATGCAACAATTGAACCATGGGTCTTGAAACAAACAAATAAAAGAATTTGAATGGGGTTGTATAAATGTATATATGTGTATATATATATATATGTATATATATAAATAAATAAATGATAGAATTTTCAATTGACAACAGAGTGCTCAATACCACAGAGGTAGAGCGATGTTAATGTTGTTAATGATAAGACTTCGTGCTGCTACTCTCAGTTTCACGCTCTTCAGCGATCTTCAGGCAACTAATGAAGTTCCGCTTCGGTTGGCGTTTATAATTTCCGGGAAATCTGAAAGGAAGCTGCTTAGCCGAAGGAATCATTTACCAAGCCAACGTGACAACTACCGACGGAACGAACACGAAAGAATATATAGCAGGAGTGCTTTATCGGGATTTAAAACTCGAGGCGATAGCCGAGTGTTTTAGAACCGATTAAGCACGAACTGCGAGTTTTTTAAATGTTTTCTAAAATGAACCTTCTAATACGCTAATTCGTGAAGAAAGTTTGGAAATTTATCTTTCGTAAGCCGAAAAAATTGAACTTCTTCTTCACGTATAAAGGCACATGTATCTTTATCACATATATAGATCCGACACGCTTCTTCTGTCCTTTCCTCATGACGTAATAATGAATTTTAGAAATATATATATATATATATATATATATATATCATTGGAAAACTGGACAAATTGACAAGGAGAGCTCTTGCTGACTACGACATGTTTAATTGAACTGACATGGATATTCCGGAAATTATTAGGAAATTACCTAGGTAAATTTATGGCATGTGGTGTAAATTTAGTTTTGTATTGTGGACTTTTCACTAGTTAACCAGTGCAGTTTATTCAAGGTATTGATATGACTCATAATCCTGAATTCACAACCTGTGAGTTCTACATGGCCTATGCAGACTATAAAGATCTCATTGAAATCACGGAAGCCATGATTTCCGACATGGTGAAACACATCACTGGGGGATATAAAGTTTTGTATCATCCAAACCAGACTGAGACTGAAAAAGGAGAAGCAATGGAAGTTGACTTCTCGCCGCCCTTTAAAAGAATTGAAATGCTTCCCGAATTGGAGAAGATCTTAGAAGTCCAGTTTCCGTCACCAACAACATTTGGTACCGAAGGTAAAAAACAATCGTGGAGACATAGTGATGTTACTTATTAGCATATACCTCGCTGATGAATAGTGCTTTTTGCACAACGTGATAAGTTTCTCTATCTCGGGATATCCTGCACTTTTCACCTCCGAGCAGAACAAGGTGGCTTCCCGTGTTTTTCAGTTAAGAAAGAAGAAAATTGTATTGAATAAACGAAGCCACCGTGCTAGACAATACCAAAAAAGCAACGAAATTTGGCAATAAATTGTTCAGTGATATTTATTTCTATTACTTTTTAACGATAAATGCACTCAGGATATGTTGTAAATGTTTTGTTTACAAATGACGTTCGGGCGACAAGCCCACGTTTGGTAAAATTATTAAAAAAATTTTAAAAAATATGCGTGAAAATATGTGTGAAGTATATGCTAAAAGAATTATTCACCTCCACTTCTGTGAATAATTGTCAATTATTCCTTTTTCCCCGAACCCTGGAATATAATTGATCAAACCATTTACAAGGCTTCTCTTTATTCTGCACTAAAAGTCGTATTAACTTCTGATATTATCATCTTCTGAGCCCACGATGTTATTATCCGTCGGCAACAAAGCGGTATCATACGTTTACTGTCGTAACGTCACTGACAGGCTTTCTAATCTGAGCTAGGCAAGTCGCTTGACCATCAATTTTATAAGTTCAGACTGTTATAATAATTATCCAGTTGCTAGTTGAAAATTTGAGCGATAATTGTCAAGGTTTCAATCTCTTTTAGGAGGTAAAGTTAAATGCAGAAGCTGATGATACGGACTTAAATCTTGATAATTCTTGATGTCGAAAAAAGTCATATCCAATAATTGTTCACTATCAATGCTTGAGTTAAAATTTTCTTTACTCACGAACTTGTTGTTGGCAACTAGTTCTCACATTTTCCTCAATCTGTCCTTAACCACCTGGATGAAAATCTAAAAACAAATTAAATGCCAAAAGTGAATCCTGATATTCATCGGTGAATATCAGGATTCAGGTTGATGAAGTATGACTGACGTGCTTTATTTTGCCTTATTAAATGTTTATTACCAAAACTGACCTTCTTAAGATGAAATATCCTGGAAGCATGCTCCAAAAACCCCGAGCTGACTTCAACTCTCAACTATGTTCCACATTACTGAAAACTGTATGTGCATAGTCGTAGATAAAAGAAGTTATTGCTTGAGTTGAAAATATGCCAACATTACACTGTTTAAATTTTGGCAAAATGCGTCCAGGAACCAGAAAAGTATAACAGTTGATTCTATTTCAGAATCATCCTCAGAGCTATACAAGAACAAAAACTTTTTCATGATAATCTGACACTGCCGAAGTCAACTGAAAAAATGTTGACTCGAGTGGGATTTGAACTCGCACCTTCGGGATACTGGTCCGCATTTAATTCTGACGGACGCATAGTGAGTATATCAGCATTAGGTACCTTACCATCTGGGCAAGTTCCCTATTTTACAATATAGGGCGAACTATATCTGGTGAGGTTATATCAATGTTTTCCCAAGTTAATCCCAGACTCACGATGTTTGAATTGTGATGTCTGTTTCATGCCTTGGGAACAATTGTTCGTAATATTCCTTAGGAATCGTGACTACCACAGTTCTTTTCTTGCTGAATAAAATCGTCTGGGATGACCAGTGGTCAAGTATTATGTATTATGATATACGATATGATGTGATATATATATCACATGCCTGTAGAAGAGCCTTCTAGGTGTGCTGAGCCAAGACAAAATTTTTCTTGACCAAACTGAAAAATCCAGCTTGACAGAGACACAATCAATCCATGAAACATGTCTTTTGACGTTAAATAAGTCCATGTACTCGGATGCTCACTTTCTCTCTCTCTTATGTTACTCAGGTGCGTTCTAGAGCCCATCTAGAAGGCCTATTTTCCGAAATTTCCAAACTCTAACCCCTCACCAGGGGCTCTTCCCCTGGATCCCAGGCCCTGGCCACCGCCTGATCCAAACTGAAATTTATACTTGCCAAGACAAAATTTTTCTTTTTCTACAGGCATGATATATGATACATGTATATATCATCTATCTATCATATACCATATCGTATATCATAAGTGAACACTGTAAACGTTGTAAAAATTACTGTGGACACTGTAAAGATGTACTAATGAGTACAATGTAACTGTTGTGTCCGTTTTGTTGTAGAGAGTCGAAAATTCTTCGACGAGCTGTGTGTGAAACATGAAGTAGATTGTTCACCACCACGAACAGTTGCACGACTGCTGGATAAGGTTTGTCTGGTTTTAACACTAGCCCAAATTTGTTGTAAACTTTAAATGCTGGAAACGATAGCATTTATTGCTGGCGCATTTTGAAAGGATCACTACGTTTTCATGAACTGAATTGTGTGCGAAATTATCGAATCAGATTGATTGAGAAAATGATGAAATTATTTATCATCAACCATCTTTCGGGACTGATGAATAGTTATGATGATAGCTTTATCTGATTGTCAATCAATCCTGATTAATTAAAGCATAGGTATTTCAAATTTGATTAGTCTTTCCAAGAGGGGACTGATTACGGTTGACGTAAGGCGACTCACATGAGACTTGTAATCTTAGTATTCCGGGGACTTAGAAAGTGCTGTAGATGGATATCTTGCTTAAATGGTATAAATACTTACCTAGAGGTCAACTTGCATCAAAATTTTCAATTTTTTTTTTCACTTTTGTGGCTCAGGATGTTCTTTATGTAAACGTATTTGATGAATAGTTGATTCATTAACCCCAGGTTTGGACTGAAATATCAAACTTTTTGGTGGATTTTTGAAGGGTTGACAAGTCGTTGAAGGTTCTTCTTAAGTCTGAACTTTAGCACTATTCGTATATTTTTTGGTGGGGAAAATTGTGTCCGGTATTTTGACTTTGTTTAATTTTAAGGTTTCTTTACATCTTTTTTGACATTTACCTCTCTTTGCATATGATACAAATTAAATTATACGGTCAAGGTAACGACTGAATACAAAATGCAACTGTTAAATCATTCTTCTGAGGGAAGTTACACTAAATTGTCCAAAGGGGAAGCTGACATTTATCCCCGAACTAGTTAAGTAAATATCTAAGATGTGGCTGTTTCATTTTTGTTTTTTTCAAGCTTGTTGGAGAATTTCTTGAAAGTAAATGTATCAGTCCCACATTTATCATTGGTCACCCAGAGATCATGAGCCCGTTGTCAAAGTGGTAAGGCTAATTTTGTTTTCGCATTAGCGTATGAAGGACGTGACCTTCAGGCCATGAGCAAACAAGGAAACATTACTTCCCTGCAATGTTTCCCAACCATGGATAAACTTGGAAACATTTTGTGAGAAAGATTCATGAGCAGTGTAAATTAGTGTACACAGAGAAGTCCCACCATCATCATCATGATTACGACTATCACTACCAACGTCATCAACATCATATTCATCATCACCTTTTTCATCATCATCGTCATCACCACCATCATCATCATCGTCATCATCGCCACCATCGCCATCACCACCACCATCATCACCACCATCATCACCATCATCATCATCACCACCATCATCATCACCATCATTATCATCACCATCGCCATCATCATCATCACCACCATCACCACCATCACCATCATCACCATCATCACCATCATCACCATCATCATCACCATCATCACCATCATCATCACCATCACCATCATCATCACCATCATCAAGTACTGGGCAACTTGGCAACATTGTTACTAAAGTGGACGAACGAAGAAACGATGTTTCCGAAACGGAAATCGAGGCTGAGAAGCAAAAAATGTTTCGGAACTCATTGAGAAACGTTTGAAAGAACATCGAAAATCTCAAATGTTTCCACAACAATGCTTACCAGGACCTTAAACTGCATCTTAAACTTTTGTGATCTTTAGTTTTGACGTTCTTGATGTAGAACATTTCAGAACCAATGTCTTATTTCATCAATGATAATTACTAAAACTTTAAAGAAAGAGGATCGAACCCATTCAATTGATTTTTTTATTTTGCAGGCACAGATCAATACCTGGTTTAACTGAAAGATTTGAACTGTTTGTATGCACTAAAGAGATTTGTAATGCTTACACTGAACTAAATGATCCTGTAGTCCAGAGGGAACGATTTAAGCAACAAGCAGCAGTGAGTTGTGATCTCCGTTTAATGTTTTTGTACGTTTGATATGTTCAGGATACGAAGATTATGAATTGATCAAAAAAAGATCTTTTGGTTGTTTTAAAAGCTGGTTAACGCTTATTGTGGGTTATGACCAAATCTGCGCGTCATTTCACATTGTGTTGTTTTCAGGGGTGCTGGAGGCACAGTGATAATGCTCGTGTCTCTCATCACTGTGACGAGGGTTCGATTCCTGCTCCATGCAGTTATCTGATTAAAGTTACCTTCGTCACATGTGAGAAGAGTGTTGTCTTTTTTTGATATCGTGCATCTCAGGTTTCTCCTGGTACTTTGTTTTCCTCCTGTAACAATACTAGACCCATGAGGAGTGGCCCTTACTGGACATCTAGGGAGAATTGATTAGCAAGCGCTGACAGGGTTATCCAGTATAAATTAAGACACTTTCTTAAATAAAGACTACCCTTCTCCTCCTTGGGTAATTTGTCACAGGACGAATTTTCGCTGAATTTTCCATCTGAGAAAGTCCGAGGAAGAAAATTTCGAACTTTTTTACCATTATCGTAGTAATTCTGTTAGACAGTATTTAATTCAGCGAGGTAATCGACTTCTCAACAGTTGTGTCCAGTTTCTAAACCTCACATTGAAAAATAGGGGCACTTTGGGGTGGCATTGTAACTTGTGGTTCACTGATTTTTCTGTAACTGTGCTTCATCTTTTCTCAACAGGACAAAGATGCTGGCGACGAGGAAGCCCAGGTCATTGATGAAAATTTCTGTACGGCACTGGAATATGGCTTACCTCCAACGGCAGGATGGGGACTTGGCATAGATCGTTTCTGCATGTTCTTAACAGATTCAAACAACATCAAGGTAGCCATACCATGTGAATGTTATACACAACTGTTGTGCATGTGGGAAGTTGGTGTTCGTTCGATTCATGTGCTTCCTACACTACGGCCACGATGTGACAATAATGTTGATGAACGGCTGCCACATTGGCAGCACGTATGTATCAACCAGCCCCTCAGCTCTCCATCTGAATCTCGATAGCCCAACAGTTAGAGCGCCTCTCCAGTCATCGTAAGGTCGCAGGTTCGATCCCCGTCTGAGGGGGAGGGTCGAACCCGCGGTCTGAATAAATGAGCTTCACCTAAGTCCTCGTATGTAAGGTAGCCATAATTATATCTTAAGAAAATTGGAGCTGTGTGGCCCGGATTTTTACATGTCCGTCTGGAAGAGATGGATCCAATTATACTGCGCGTCTTGTAGTTGGCATATGCGTCGTAGACGTTACGTACAACAGGTAATCACAATATTACATTCAACTGAAATATTGTATTGGGCAAAATATTGATAAATATAGAGTAATTATAAATAGAATAAATACTGAAAGTTCTGTGTACTATTACGTAACATTTTCTTGTGACTTGAGTGGTTCACCCAAGAGACTAAACAGTTACCATTGTCTGATACTTTCTAGGAAGTACTACTGTTTCCTGCTATGAAACCCGACGACAAGAAACCTAAAGATGGCGAAACGAATCCTGTGAACGAGGGACAAAAGTAATCTTCGTTAATAATGTACAGATCTGATTAAAGAAAAGAAAAGTCCCTGGAAGATTTCTGAACAAATTACGTAACTGGCTAACCCTGGGGAATAAATTGGATTTTCTTGGAAATTAACAACTCATATTTAATTAATAATATCTTCTGAACTAATGGCAACCAATTTGCTTAAATTAAGGCAGTTAATGACAAATGTGAGACCTTGGTTGTCTTGGCTGTGTCATTTTCATGTACAGTAATCTTTAGTGTTCTTACTAATTGATTACGGCCTCACAAAAGACAACTCAAAAAAGGATGCGCGAGTGATTTTATTGAGAATTTTTGACTTCAAAAATTGGTTTTAACTTAATCTGGAGGTATACGTTCGAACACTGCTGTCTAACACTGCCAATTATTTCTGGCTTGTGATGTTGGAAAATCGACTAAGTGATCCAACATTTGATGCACCACATTACTTGGGTGAAATGTTTGACCAAAGGTAGACTTTCATCAAACTAACACTGCTGCACCAACAAATCTTATGCAATTATTCAGCAATATTGAAACATAACCAACCAAACCTTGATATAGTAAACGAATGAATGCCCGACTCAGTATATAAATATACCAAGAAGTGTGGTGATAGAAGAACAAGGACTTCGACAAGTTTCTGATATATTTGAAAAATAAAAGTTTTAATAGAAAAGTGATGTTAAGTGTTGCCTTATAATAATATGTATGCTTTACAAAGTCTGACAAGTCATAGCGATGTCGTGAATGGCTCTGCCCCTCATGTCAACCTTCGATACCGACCATTCAAACTATGGTAGGTGAGCATGATTGACCCTTTTTCGTGGTGCTATGATCCATGTAGGTTGTTCATTTTCGTCATTTGATTTACAGTGATAATGTTGACCGTATATCTGACTTGTTTTTCTCCAGATATTGGCCCTTTACCGTAAACCACCAGGTCAGGGATTTACTGAAAGTGAGCTAGATGTTTTCATAATTTAGTCCGCGACTTTTCAGGTGGAAAGGCTTCGGGTTTATTAGCCCATCGTCATTTAATAATGAAAAATAAGCTCAAAATAAAAAATAAAAAATAATTTTGAATTGGTCGAGTTATTTTTAAAGTTTCAATAGTATGGAAAAAAATAAGAATAAAAAGCTTAACATAAAGTTTTCGACGATTTTTCGATCACTTTGAAAATGTCAAGAGGCTCGACTGTTGCAGTTGCATTAAGTAAGGTGAATTATTTGGAGTGGAACAAGTTACTTTTATGTCAATTTTCAGACTTAAAACAGGGCGGGCAAAATACCGTGTTAAAAGGAAAAAGTGGTAGGATAGCAAGTTGAAGAATGGGTGTGGTATGGCGTACCTGCTATGAACCTAGGAATTGGGTAGCAAATTTTGATTTCCAGCTGACGGGGGGAGGAAAAAAAGAGATGTGCGAGGTCAAATTTAAATTAATTTAAATTTGTAACAGTCGGACGTTTCTCATACAAATTGTTAAAACTCCAACAATAATTCATTTTTAACGTAAGGGGAGACGACCCCTTTTAAAAACACATGGGCCGTGGTCTCCCTTGAGCTTCCTTATTGTTGGACATGAGGAAAGCAAAGAAATTATCGAAAGAAGCAAAACTGCATTATTTTTGTATGCTGTCATGGCAAATTGTCTGTGAACGAAATATGCACATCTACCAGAACGCATAACGGTTTTCTTTGATTGTAATTTGGTGATGAAATTGGTTCGGACCCAGGCTACCGTAATAATTATTCGCTTCCAAGATCACGTGGCTGTTTTAGCTCCAAATTCAAAGCCCATGCGATGCCCATGCTGTTTCTACTCTAACGTAACCCAAGGTAAAGGTACGAGTATTTTAAGTCAACGTTCGCCGTATAACCTACCAAGATAAAAAAAATAGAGCCTGTGGGGAAATACGGACTGTTATCTGACCGAAGCTTTAACTCAAAATTTAAAACGTCCGGAATCCGAAGCAAACTGACCTGTTGAATTCAAGGAGAGAGGCAGAAGACACAGCCGTCCTGAACACGAAGCAGACATTTTCCTCAGCGTCCTTCAGTTGGTATTCTTTTGC
The DNA here is from genome assembly GCA_030142905.1 of Heliopora coerulea. Lineage (NCBI taxonomy): Eukaryota > Metazoa > Cnidaria > Anthozoa > Scleralcyonacea > Helioporidae > Heliopora > Heliopora coerulea. Next base: position 1,038,915 of record JASJOG010000011.1, on the reverse strand, counting down.
TGTTGTTAAATGTTTAGATTATACTCTTACTAAACTACGCTTCTTACTGTACTTCAGGTTTTTAAAATTAGTATACGATGTAGACTTTAATCTACGCAAAAGATTGTTTGCATATATATTTAGTGCCCAAGGCTTTGTTAGTTTGTGAACCTTATCATTTCTCCGCGACTATTTCGGAGACAGCTTTCAGATATGTGGTGAATAAACTGGGCTTAATTCAAGACAGCACCCTTTCCCAACAACTTTTTTTTTTGAGGTGGGGAATTCTCTTGAATTGTTGATGAAATTGTCTGCCCAATGTTTGCTTCATTTTCACATCAAAATTTTTTCAGCTGGAACACGATGAAGAAACGTACTGGAGTAAAACTTGACAACAAACTTCCCTCTTTCAATTACTTTTTTCTGTTCCCAAATAAACGGATATGTGTGAGTGTTTCATGTTTGTGTTGTACTATACATTTCATAGACATTTTCACTCATTCTACACTCAGACCTGTTTTGAACTGGGTTGTTTTTTCAACTGAGAGCAGTAATAAAGTTGTGTTCTGGGAATTCATTCCCTCAACATATGCAGGATACTGAGTATTGTTGCTTTCTGAATATCATAAGTATTGGGTGCATTTGCAACTTTGGGGGCTTACACATGAGACAATAATTTATGATCATAATAGTTCTACATGATAGTCTGCTAATTATTGTGATAGTAATTGGGTGCAACTGTTTTGCTGCTAGTTATTTTCACATCCATGACTGGTACAGTGTCTTCAATAAATAATATGTTGGATAAGAAGAAAGATAACTGCTGCTAAGACACAAACCAAAAAAAACTCTTCACAAGACAAATAAAGAAAAGAGAAAGCTCTTGGACTCATGAATAGGACACCTTTGTACATAAGGGATGAAACCCCAGAGACTTTTTTTGTCATTTTTATTCAAATTAATAGGATAAATGGCATTTTCTTATTTCATAATTTACTTCTGATAAAAGGGCAGGGTATATAATTATATACATATACATAATACATATGACTGGTTCAGTTTCTTTTGTTCACTGACAGTATGTAAATCTTGTTTTGACTCAATGATTATCATGATGTAGGTCAGTCATATTCCTTGACTTTGGGGGATAAGTGGATTTGAATGTCAGGCCTCAGGATCAAAACCACTTATCCTCTGTGGTCTTGGTAAATATATATATATATATCTACAGACAGAACTGTTTCGGCCTACTGGGCCTCATCAGTGTAGTGCTGACGAGCAGGATGGAGAAGCCTATGTTATATAGGCAACTCAAATGTCCCACACTTCTGTATATATACATATACATATGTATGTAAGTATTTATACATACATACATAAATACACACACACACACACACACACACACACACACACACACATATATATATATATATATATATATATATTGGTACAAAGACCACAGAGGATAAGTGGTTTAGATCCTGAGGCCTGACATTCAAATCCACTTATCCATCAAGGTCAAGGAATATGACTGACCTACATCATGATAATCACTGAATCAAAACAAGATTTACATACTGTCAGTGAACAAAAGAAATTGAATGTGTATGTATGTATATATGTATTATATATATATATACACACCAATGATGAGTACCACAAAGGTTACAGCATTGGAATGAAAATATAGAGAGCTCAATACTGTTACTGGTAGAGCAAATAAGTAAATACAAAAGACAAAATTTTGCGGTCGCTACTCTGAGTTTCACGTGCTCGGGCGATCATACTACTCTGAGCATGTGAAACTCAGAGTAGCAACTGCAAAATTTTGTCTTTTGTATTTACTTATATATATATATATATATATATATATATATATATATATATATATATATGTGTGTGTGTGTGTATATATATATATACATACATACATACATACATACATATATATTTACCATATAGCTTGCAGGTGAATGTTTTTTGTGCAACCTGATTGGTTCCTCTACCTCGGAATATCATGCACTTTTCACCTCTGGGCAAAACAAGATGGCATCCCGTTTTGTTTCAGTTACTGAACAAAAAAATTGTTTATAAGAGTAAAATAAGAGTTTTATTTTTTGCTATGTAACCAGAGCTGTTTCTAACAGGGAGCTTTCTTATATCCCTGGAATTTTAGAAATGTTTAATTTAAAGGTGCTTGGTAGTAGGTACTATATCAGCTGTGGTGGTTCAGGGTAACTACCCTACCATTGGTAGAATGGATTAGTTTAATCCAGAAGATCTTCGCATCGTTTACGCAGCAGTAGGAATACCTTGAAAAGGATTTGCCTTTAACCAATTGCTCTTGAGATTTTTGAGGAAGCGCAAGTCCAGGAGTGAGTAATTAACTCCTATTTGATGATTTGTTGCAGTAAAGGATCTTTTCTCTTCGAGTGATTTTTTTCGCGCGAAGCGACATTTTCTGTCGTCTGAAAAACTGCAGGAACTAATCAAAGTCTATTGAATTTGGATGGAAAAAAGTCAATTCAAGTGATAAAATTGGCCTTATGGAAAATTGCGTTCACTGCTACTTCGAAAAAAATTAAGTCAACTCTAACTACTTGTCTACAAACGTAGTTCGTTAATGACAACAGCTAATGTTCTCCAAATTTATCGTCAAACTATTTCGTCACTTCGCATTTAGAAATCAGCAGTATGTTGCTCCCAAGCAGAACAACAAATTGGAACTTCCGTGATTGAAACGTGAAGTAAGAGGATATGGTGTTTTCTCATATTTATACAAATACTATTTCTGGGGGGAGAAGGGACGAACAGGTTGTGTACCGCTCCTGTAGAAGGAGGTCTACTGGCCGGCCTAAAAAGCCCGAGTGTGCCAGGAGTAGTCCCAGGGAAGTCGATACCTTCACGTGGTTCCCCCTGTTTTCACTAAAATCGACTACCGAAAAGCGGATCGGTGGCGCTATAACCACCTCCCAGCTATGGGTTAAATAGTAACAGCACAAATGGTTTATCATGGCGGATGATATAGAGTGGTCTTTATCTCTATGCACGTAGTGGCGTGATGATGGCGGGCTTTTGGTCACTTCACTGACTGAGTCGGCTCTCATTTAGAGCAAATGACTTGTATTTACCGCCTAAACTCGTCTTGCCGAGCACAGTGGAGTGGTACTAAGCCTGTGCTTGTTCATATACGCGTTGTTTTTACACATTCGTATGGGATAAAACTTGTGGGACGCCCCAAGTTACGTTTACTATTGGCGGCCGATAGTCCTCATTTTCCGACTGAGCAAATTTTCAAGTTCTGTGGCGGGACTGCGGAAGGAGTAATGTCGAGTCTTGTTACTCGTCATGTTGTGTTTGTTTTGGGCTTTGACTTTTTCATGATACTTCTTCCCCCAAAACTTGCCATATTTTGGGGCAATTTTGTGAAATTCGATTGCTCCTCTTTTGATCATTGCGGACGACTACGGGGGAAAACCGTGCATTCAAGTTCATATCTGCGGAAAGTGGCGCAATCATGGCGGCAATTTTTAACAGTTGGATAGTTGAATCGTTGGCCACCACCAGTGATATTCAACTCGTGCGTATTGAGATTTTCGGGGTGGGGTAGGTATCTGAGAGAATGTTATGTTGGGAGGTATTACTGGTTGCTTGTACTAGCGTATCGAAAGTGGGTCAGGTAGGTGTCGGACTCGCTTCTCGTGCCAAGGTAAGTCTGTCCATGAACAGCTTTTGTTGGTAAGGCTTCTTTGATATCACTGTATCAACACTTTTTTCCAATGTATTTTTAATGCTCTACACATACCTGATTGGATATCCTACCGTTTAATGTTTCAGGCCTCTCACGTTCAAAATTTTGGCGCGAGTGGTCTATCGCGCGGGCAGATTACGTTGATTAATTAGCAACAAATTGTGGGAGGGTGGTCCAAAAAATAAATTTTTCAATTTTCTTGTAATTACATTAATCTAATTCCGATATGAATACAATGTCGTATCAATGTTTTTTATAACAAAAGAAGGAACAGAAACATTAAGATATTGCTTCAGTCCGAGTCGCTTTCGAATTCCTCTTGGAAAAGTTGAAATTCACTGTCCTCATTACTGCTTTCGTCTTGGTCAAGTGTTGCGTGGACCTCGTCAACAACGTTAATGGTATTTCTCACTGACAATTTGATTTGGTTGAGACCTTTTTCTGTCTGTTTCATGTCATATATTTGAACAGCATGCTCTATTATGGCCTTTTTCTCTTCTCTGCTCCAAAGCGGGTTGTTTCCATGGACGATAAGGCTTTCATTCAAGACGGGAGCGTTTTGAAAACAAAACAGTTTGACAGGCGAGCGGAAATTAACATTTGCGCGCGTCCCACTGGGAGGCCTGATTGACGTTTTCAGTTTTCATTTACTGTACCAACTGTCATACCCTCACTTAGCTCGCCTGATCTGGCTTTTAAGCATTCCCGTAATGTGGAGATCAGGTTGGTTTTGAAATGTGTTTAGCCCTTCTGTTTCGAGACGTTTTCCGTTAAGGAGTAAAATCGACTAACGTTAACTAGAGTAAAATAATGTGCGAAATCTCGCATTTAAACAAGAAAGGATTTTTTTTTTATTTCGATACTTTCTAACTTTTTGCTGTTCTGAGCCCTCTCCCCTTATCGAATAAAATCGATTAGCGTTAGCCGGAGTCGGATAAGGACTTAAAAGAGCCAATGCCAACCGTTTTCGTGCACATGGAATAGATCAATTCTTTGTGAGTTCCAATGGTAGAGGTAGAGCGGCGGACCGGTATCCCGAAGGTGCGAGTTCAAATCCGGCTCGAGTCAACATTTTTCAGTTGACTTCAGCAGTGTAGGTTAATTGTGAAGTTATCATTTCATAATACCCTGTGTAAATTCATCGGGTAAGCTTTCGTTCTATTGACTCGAGAACTTTGGATGCTTTAAGTCCCGTGTCTACAGAACGAATACTTAACGGGTAACGTGTACGTGGTGTGTACCACAGAGCTGAATAGACCAGTTGATTCACGGATTTAAAACTTGAAGTGGAGAAAAAAAATCGATTGACCACTCGATTGCAACTATGGTAAAAGGGTGAAGATGGGGCAACTCCTATACTGTAGTGTAGTCTACATTCTCGCATTTCATGCAGTTTGATATTCTCGATCGATGGCATATATCCCGGACAATTCAAGAAGCTGGAGTGCACTTCGTAAAGGTAAAGTGCCTTTGTTTATACGGAGTAACCATATCGATTATCTGAGCTGCTCTCCTTAGAGGTCCTGTAAGGGCCACCCCTCGTGGGTCCAGTGTTACTAAAGGAGAAAACCGGATTACACCGAGAAAATTTACGATGCTTGGTACAGTCAAATTGGACAATACTCTTCTTATATGTAGCAAAGGTAACTTTAATCTGATAACTGAACGGAGCCGGAATCGAACCCGCAACACAGTGGTGCCCACAACCCACTTGAGCTGAAGTCTCCAATACTGAGGCAGTTCTATTTGACAACGTCGGACAATCAATTCCGCGATGTGGTGGTCACTTGTCAGGAGAACTATGCCCAAACTATGATTGGTTTGGAAGGGATGAATCGGTCGTATTGAAATAGCCTGCGACGCTGACCGCACAAACCAAGTCTGTCGCAGGCTGCGAAAAAGATAGCGGCTTATACATTTAACCACAATCCTTTAGGAGCAGTAAATGTTGCACCTTTCTGAAACATTGGAAGATTGGATTTCAAAAAGTCGGTTGTAATATGGAAACTCTTGGCCGTTGAGTTGTTGGTATACGTTGAAGAATCTTCGACTGTTATTAGAAGTTACTTGGGCCACAAAGCCTAGTGAATAAATGTTCATTGCTACCATCTTTAGTAACGTCACTTACCATTATATATGTAGCTACTTGTATACAACGTAGTTCGTTAACAACAACAGTTCTCCAAATTTATCGAACTATATCGTCACTTCGCATTTAGAAATCAGCAGTATGTTGCTCCCAAGCAGAGCAACAAATTGGAACTTCCGTGATTGAAACGAGAAGTAAGAGGATATGATGTTTTCTCATATTTATACAAGTATTATTTTTGGGGGGAGAAGGGACGAACAGGTTGTGTACCGCTCCTGTAGAAGGAGGTCTACTGGCCGGCCTAAAAAGCCCGAGTGTGCCAGGAGTAGTCCCAGGGAAGTCGATACCTTCACGTGGTTCCCCCTGTTTTCACTAAAATCGACTACCGAAAAGCGGATCGGTGGCGCTATAACCACCTCCCAGCTATGGGTTAAATAGTAACAGCACAAATGGTTTATCATGGCGGATGATATAGAGTGGTCTTTATCTCTATGCACGTAGTGGCGTGATGATGGCGGGCTTTTGGTCACTTCACTGACTGAGTCGGCTCTCATTTAGAGCAAATGACTTGTATTTACCGTCTTGAGTCGTCTTGCCGAGCATGGTGGAACGGTACTAAACCTGGGTTTGTTCCAATACGCATTGTTTTTATATATTCGTATGGGATAAAACTTGTGGGACGCCACAAGTTACGTTTACTATTGGCGGCCGATAGTCCTCATTTTCCGACTGAGCAAATTTTCAAGTTTTGTGGCGGGACTGCGGAAGGAGTAATGTCGAGTCTTGTTACTCGTCGTGGTGTGTTAGTTTTGGGCTTTGAGTTTTCATGATACTTCCTCCCCCAAAACTTGCCATATTTTGGGGCAATTTTGTGAAACTGATTCGATTGTTCCTCGAAGGTGATCATGGCGGACGACTTCGTGGAAAAACCGTGCATTCAAGTTGATTTCTGCGGAGAGTGGCGCAATCATGGCGGCAATTTTTAACAGTTGGATAGTTGAATCGTTGGCCACCACCAGTGATATTGAACTTGCACGTATTGAGATTTTCGGGGTGGGGTAGGTATCTGAGAGAATATTATGTTGGGAGGCATTACTGGCTGCCTGTACGTATCGAAAGTGGGTTAGGTAGGTGTCGAACTCGCTTCTCGTGCCAAGGTAAGCCGGTCCATGAACAGCTTTTGCAGGTAAGGCTTCTTTGGTATCGCTGTATAAACATTTCTTTTTTTCCAATGTATTTTTGATGCTCTACACATACCTGATTGAATATCCTACCGTTCAATGTTTGACTTTTTCAATTTTCATTTACTGTACCAACTGTCGTACCCTCGCTCAACTAGCCTGATCTGGCTTTTAAGCATTCCTGCAATGCGGAGATCAGGTTGGTGTTGAAGTGTGTTCAGCCGTTCTGTTTCGAGACGTTTTCCCTTATGGAGTAAAATAATATGCGAAATAATCTCGCATTTAAACAAGAAAGGATTATTTTTTTTATCTCGACACTTTCTAACTTTTTCCTGTTTTGAGCCTTCTCCTCTTCACGAATAAAATCGACTAGCGTTAGCCAGAGTCGGATAAGGACCTAAAAAAGCTAATGCGAAACGTTTTTGTGAACATGGAATAGATCAATTCTTTGTGAGTTTGAATGGCGATATATATGTACTCGGTACTAGTTATTGTATGTACTGCGTAAATTCATCAGATAAGCTTTCGTTTTATTGACTCGAGGACTTAGGATGCTTTAAGTCCTGTGTCTGCAGAATGAATACTTAGGTGATAACAAACGTAAAGTGCCTTTATTTTTACTGGTTAACCATATCAACCATTTTGACCAAACAAGTTTGTATGAGGTTGCGATTGATGTGTCTTAAAATGTTCTTCTCATCAACGGCGCACCCAGGATTTTTGTAAAGGGGAGGCTAGAAATGTTAAATCAGCTTCCACTTGGAGGCTTTGTGAGCATGCTCCCCCAGGAATATTTTTTACTTTAGAGTCTTCACGTGGCCAATCCCGGCATTAAGGAGACCGTCTTACCTACGTGGGTATTTGAGAAGGGGGTCTGGGGCATGCTCCCTCAGAAAATTTTGAAATCTTGATGTCTGGAAACACCATTTCTAGCAATCTCAGACGCTAATTTCTATGGAAAATGCACGGTAAATTGATCGTCATTTTGCACTTATTTCTTATTAAAAAAATGTCACTATAATGAAAGACAAAGTTTCCTAATTCCTCAGATTAAGACATTCATTGAGACGAAGTTATAGAAATCCGATATTACTGACTTATGTCCTGTTCATTTCCTCTACCTGTTTGCCACTGGCGCCATTTTTTAACCGGCTGTTCCTTGAAGCAGATGTCAAAATCGGAATTTTTCCTATCCCAACAGCATATAGGTTAGGATTTGGGATTTTCATTGAAAATCGGGACAGTTGGTCAATCTGATTAAGACTTGACAGTTCTTATACACAACACACAAGTAATTGTGAAGTTATCATTTCGTAATACCCTGAGGATGATTCTGAAACACACTAGTAAGGTGACAAGAAATTATAAACGGTTGTCTGTCAGAGTTATTGTACCATCTACGGAGTTTCCTTTTGATTTTACGTTGCATTTTTTTTTCGTGGACGCAAATATATTTATGTGGCTGATAAGGGAGGAGCTTAACCCCCCTAAGCCCCCTCCTTGGGTACGCCACTGCTTTCCATAACCTGTGATGATACTCTGCATTGAAAAGATGGTACAGTATTGTGAAGGATCTTGAGAGAACATTTGCCCAACATACACAGGACTCAAAATTTACAGTATCCTAATTAACTAATTGTTAGCCATTAGTAACCTGACATGGTTAGTAAAAATGCTGTTTGAAATAATTTCGAACTGGAAAAAAGTCTTATGTAAAAGAATATAATCATATCTTAGCAAATGCTGATGTTTGTTTTGTCTGCTTTGAGATTGATTGCTTTTTAAATGATCAGAAAATTCGAATTTAAATCTAAAAAGTTCACATAACAAGCAGGAAATTGGAAATTTATCTATAGAGTCTCGGACAGTAAACTTTGTAATTTGATTAGTAAAACTCCAATCTACCAACCTAAGTGGTTAATTATCCCAAAAATTAAATTGGAGCCCTGCATAGACGTGGTGAAATCATAAAACTGATCTAACATTGCGTGTTTTTGTCTGATTTTTTTATCAAACTACTAAACTTTTGAAATTTGTTTTAATTTTTAACAAGTATATCTTGCAGACTTGATGGCAAGAATATGTGTGATATACCTCAACTAAATGTTTCAATGGGCAAACTACGTGCAATAATCGTCATGTCAGTTCTTGACTTAACATGATACCTGTGTCTACCTGGGTTTCATCATCTCACCATAAACTCATTGTGGCTGTGGCAACATGGTTTCAGGATATTTAAGGCTCATCATTTCATTGAACAAGAAAAATATGAAAAATAAGTTCAGTTACTACATCAGTGACTATCTTGCTTCCAAAAATTGTGAAATTTTTTTGAAATTGGCACATGCACTTGCAAGAATAAAGTTTAGCTGGCTTCCGTTTTGATATCCGGTCAAAGTCAGCTTGTGGGTTTTTAATTGGTGCTAAAGCAAAGTAGTTATATGACAAAGTCTACGAAATACGGGAAATTTTCGTTCTGCCGTAAGTTTCAGGGAGTTTTAATACGCTTTGTCGTTAATGTTTTAACTGTGAAAACCGAAGTGTGATCGTAAATGCATATCAGTGATGAAGTGTGTATATGGTCGGAGCAAAATCAAGTCGCAGTCATCTTCAGTTTCCATAGCATTTTATCAAAATGATAATCATTGGTAGATCTTGATTTTATTTTGAGGAGGAATCGATCTGAGATTAAGATCATAATCCTGTGAAAAAGATTCATGTAGTTTGCAATGGAAGAGTACTGGTCCAGTTTCGATCTTGGTCTCTGGGAATAGACGGAGCCACTTTGACAATGTGGGTGGCCTGGTTGACCCCACCCTAGATCTGTTAGTGACCACACTCAAGCTGTGAAACAGCGGTACAACTTCGTGTATTAATTTGTAATGTTGTAACCGTAGTTGTAAAAAGGTAGAAATTGGTCTCCTTGTCTTTTCACTTGTCCTTGATTAGTCGTGATTAGAATTTTTACTGGAGTTGGTTGCTGAGTCTGGACGACATATCCAGTTGATTAGTCCTGTGCGACAGGCATATTCTCTCACGACAGAGAGGGCGATCGGTGTTATTTATGTTCAGAAGAACCAAACATGTTTGGTGGAGAAATTTTTGTGGACTGAACCATCTGATGTCAGAAGTAATATACCGGAGGCCAAGCTTTAAACAACCGACCTTGTGTGTATATGACCAAATTAGGTTGTTCACTTGCGTACTTGTTGGCATAGTCGGTCGAAGAATGGTGAGGAAACTATTAACGTCAAAGTGGCTGGCAAAGAAAGATGATGAAGCTTGGACTTATGTTGAAAGGGGTGTTACCATTCACAAAAGTTTTCTCCAATGGATATTTAACATTCGAATTGCAAGGTTGAGGAAACGAACTCGAACATTTCTGTTAGTTGATTGGTTAATTATTCCAAATATTGTGTTGAGCACGTTGGTTCTGCACAAAAGCAAACTAAAACAAGAGTTTCCAGAGCATTCTTTGACTCACTGACGTCAGGGCGTGGACATTCTACTGTCATATTGGTACGTCGGTATAGATACCGAAGTATTCCTTCAATTGTGGTTAAGTACCCTATAATTCATTACGTATTATTAAGGTAACCATAATTATACCTTACGAAAATTAGAGTTATGAGTCCAGGATTTTTGCATGTCCGTGGGGAAAAGATGGATCTAATTGTATGCCACGCGTCTTGTAGTTGGCATATGCATCGTAGACGTTGCGTACAACAGGTAATCACAATGTTACATTCAACTGAAATACTGTATTGGGCAAAATATTGATAAATATAGAGTAATTATAAATAGAATAAATACTGTAAGTTCTGTGTACTACTACGTAACATTTTCTTGTGACTTGAGTGGTTCACCCAAGAGACTAAACAGTTACCATTATCTGATGCTTTCTAGGAAGTACTACTGTTTCCTGCTATGAAACCCGACGACAAGAAACCTAAAGATGGCGAAACGGATCCTGTGAACGAGGAACAAAAGTAAAATTCATTAATAATGTACAGATCTGGTTAAAGAAAAGAAAAGTCCCTGGAAATTTCTGAACAAATTTCGTAACTGGCTAACCCTAAGGAATAAATTGGATTTTCTTGGAAATTAACAACTCATATTTAATAATATCTTCTGAACTAATGGCAACCAATTTGCTTAAATTAAGGCAGTTAATGACAAATGTGAGACCTTGGTTGTCTTGGCTGTGCCATTTTCATGTACAATAATCTTTAGTGTTCTTACTAATTGATTACGACCTCACAACACTGCCAATTATTTCTGGCTTGTGATGTTGGAAAATCGACTAAACGATCCAACATTTATCACACCACATCATTACTTGGGTGAAATGTTTGACGAAAGGTAGACTTTCATCAAACTAACACTACTGGACCAACAAGTCTTGCAATTGTTCAGCAATATTTAAACATATAGCCAGCCAAGCCTTGATATAGTAAACGAATGAATGCCCGACTCAATATATAAATATACCTAGAAGTGTGCTGACAGAAGAACAAGGACTTCAACAAGTTTCTGATATATCTGCAAAAAAAGTTTTAATAGAAAAGTGATGTTAAATGTTGGCTTATAGTAATATGTATGTTTTAGAAAGTGTGACATGTCATAGCGATGCTGTGAATGGCTCGGGTGTGGCATGGCGTACCTGCTATGAACCTAGGAATTGGGTAGCAAATTTAGATTTCCAGCTGGAAGGGGGAGGGGAAAAAAAGGATGTGCGAAGTCAGATTTAAATTAACTTAAATTTGTAACGGTCGGACGTTTCTCATACAAACTGTTAAAACTCCAACAATAATTCATTTTAAACGTCAGGGGAGACGACGCCTTTTAAAAACACATGGGCCGTGGTCTCCCTTGAGCTTCCTTATGGTTGGACATGAGGGAAGCAAAGAAATTGTCGAAAGAAGCGAAACTGCATTATTTTTGTATGCTGTTATGGCGAATTGTCTGTGAACGAAATATGCACAACTACCAGAACGCATAACGGTTTTCTTTGATTGTAATTTGGTGATGAAATTGGTTCGGACCCAGGCTACCGTAATTATTCGCTTCAAAGATCACGTGGCTGTTTTAGCTCCAAATTCAAAGCCCATGCGATGCCCATGCTGTTTCTACTCTAACGTAACCCAAGGTAAAGGTACGAGTATTTTAACTCAACGTTCGCCGTATAACCTACCAAGATAAAAAAAATGGAGCCTGTGGGGAAATACGGACTGCTAACTAACCGAAGCTTTAGCTCAACAAAATTTAAAACGTCCGGAATCCGAAGCAAATTGACCTGTTGAATGCAAGGAGAGGCAGAAGACACAGCCGTCCTGAACACGAAGCAGACATTTTCCTCAGCGTCCTTCAGTTGGTATTCTTTTGCTGTTGTTAAATGTTTAGATTATACTCTTACTAAACTACGCTTCTTACTAAACTTCAGGTTTTTAAAATTGGTATTTAATGTAGTCTTGTAGACTTTAATCTACCCAAAAGGTTGTTTGCATATATATTTAGTGCCTAAGGCTTTGTTAGTTTGTGAACCTTTGAACCAGGAAATATCAATTTCTCCACGTCTTTTAAACAAGTGTTTTGGAAACAGCTTTTAGACACACGGTGAATAAACTGGGCTTAATGCAAGACAGCACCCTTTCCCAGCAGATTTATTTTTGGAGATGGGGCATTCTCTTGAATTGTTGATGGGCATTGTCTCCCCAATGTTTGCTTCATTTTCACATCAAAATTTTTTCAGCTGGAACACGATGAAGAAACGTATTGGAGTAAAACTTGGCAACAAACTTCCCTCTTTCAATTACTTTTTTCTGTTCCCAAATAAATGAATATGCTTGAGTGTTTCATGTTTGTATTTTACTATACATTTCATAGACATTTTGACTCATTCGACAGTCAGACCTGTTTCAAACTGGGTTGTTTTTTTCAACTGAGAGCAGTAATAAAGTTGTGTTGTTCTGGGAATTTATTCCCTCAATGTATGCAGGATACTGAGTATTGTTGCTTTCTGAATATCATAAGCATTGGGTGCATTTGCAACTTTGGGGGCTTACACATGAGACAATAATTTATGGTCATAATAGTTCTATGTGATAGTCTGCTAATTATTGTGATAGTAATTGGGTGCAACTGTTTTGCTGCTAGTTATTTTCACATCCATGACTGGTACAGTGTCTTCAGTAACTAATATGTTGGATAAAAAGAAAGCTAACTGCTGCCAAGATACAAACCAAAAAAATCTATTCACAAGACAAATAAAGAAAAGAGAAAACTTTTGGACTTATAAAGGTGAGGACCAGGAAGGTTGTAGTGTTGGTTTGAGAATGAAGAGTGCTCAATACCATACCAGTAGAGCAAATAAAGAAGTAAAATAGACAAAATTTTTTGCTGTCGCTACTCTGAGTTTCACGTGCTCAGGTGATCATCAGACAACTAACAGATTATTTAATTATTCACACAATTAGGATATTTGTAAGTTCAAAGATGGTGTTGTGTTACATGTTGGCAAGTGCTGAAAAGCTCTGAGCATGAAACTCAGAGTAGTGACAGCAGAAAATTTTGTCTATTTTACTTATATATATATATATATATATATATATATATATATATATATATATATATATTAAGCAATGCCCACCGCTCGAGTAGCAGTTTGAGCACTCTGGTCCCTTATCAATCCAAGTTTGTTTTGAGCTGCACTGATAAGCTGTAGTACAGCAAAACGTATGTCTGCAGATTGAACACACACCCATATATGTAAATACATGCACACATACATATATACTTATATACATACATACATATGTATGTATGTAGGTTATATTTATGTTTATATGTATTTATGTATGTATGTATGTATATATTTACCATATAGCTCACAGGTGAATAGTGTGTTTTGTGCAACCTGATTGGTTCCTCTACCTCGGAATATCGTGCACTTTTCACCTCGGAGCAAAACAAGATGGCGTCCCGTTTTGTTTCAGTTACGGAACTACAAAATTGTCTTTAAAAATGAAGTCGCCGTGCTAGACAAGACGAAAAAAGTAACATATGTATTACTTGCATATTATTTGCTTTTTAGCGATAAAGACACTCAGAAACAGTTCAAAATGTTTTGTTTACAAATGACGAGCGGTCGACAACCCGACGTTCCCTAAAATTATTTTAAAAATTTAAAAAAAAATATGCGTTAAAACAGTTATACGAGGTTTATACTAAAACAATTATTCACCTTAATGGAGGTTAATGGTGTAGATATTTCCCTCGCCTCCTCTTGCCTCGGTAAATATCTCCCACTATTCACCTCCGCTTTGGTGAATAATTGTTATATGTATATATATATATATATATATATATACACACACACACCCTTATATAGATAGACACAGGCAGATAGGTGGATAGATAGATAGATGTAAAATATCATATATGCGGAGTGTTTCTCTAGATAGTCAAACACCGAGAAATGAGGTGAAAAACAAAACGTTAACCAACTTCGAGGTGTTTGGATACCTGATGAAAAACGACTGTCAAGTGTATGATATTGCATCTCTAACGAATCCGTATTTAAAGAGAAAATCTGGTTCAAAGTTGTCGAAATTCTATGCTAATTAAAATCAGATATCCAAACTACGTCTCGGTACTGATTTCTGGGTTTTTTTTCGCTCATGAATTGTTAATGAGCTTGGGAGATATACTTACTGTATATATATGTATATGATATACTTACTATACCCATACTTATAACTGTACCTATACCTATAGTTTCTGACGAAGAGGCTATGCCCCGAAACGTAAATGTGTTCTCTTTTTTTAATAAATTTCTTTAGAGAGGCTATATAAATGTATGTTTTTCGGTATTGGCTCCTGAATCCTGATATATATATATATATATATATATATATATATATATATATATATAACTATACATATATACATATATATATACATATATATATAGAGAGAGAGAGAGAGAGTAAATGGTTGAACACAAGTAAATCTATAGGTAAAAGTTGTGTTGACAACAAAAAGATATCAGTATGAATGAAAATCATAAAACCACTCGTATATATGAGATGCATGTACGTGTTTGTGTATACACACATGAAAATGAAAGACTTTTTGGGGGGAGAAGGGACGAACAAAAAGAAAATTTTCCCTGTCTTGTTGAGATATAATTTCTTAATTCAAGTAAATATGTTTTCTTTCTAGAAATTTTTTCCTATCAAGATAGCTTATTAAGAAAAATTTTCCTGTCTACGGGACAAGATAGCATTTCTTAGTTTAAGAAATATGATCTTAAAACAATTTTTTTTTTCTTAAAATAAAAGTTTTATGTTTTGCTGTATAACCAGGGCTGTTTCTAACAGGGAGCTTTCTTATATCCCTGGAATTTTAGAAATGTTTAATTTAAATATGCTTGGTAGTAGGTACTATATCAGCTGTGGTGGTTCAGGGTAACTACCCTACCATTGGTAGAATGGATTAGTTTAATCCAGAAGATCTTCGCATCGTTTACGCAGCAGTAGGAATACCTTGGAAAGGATTTGCCTTTAACCAATTGCTCTTGAGATTTTTGAGGAAGCTCAGGTCCAGGAGTGAGTAATTAACTCCTATTTGATGATTTGTTGCAGTAAAAGATCTTTTCTCTTCGAGTGATTTTTTTCGCGCGAAGCGACATTTTCTGTCGTCTGAAAAACTGCAGGAACTAATCAAAGTCTATTGAATTTGGATGGAAAAAAGTCAATTCAAGCGATAAAGTTGGCCTCATGGAAAATCGCGTTCACTGCTACTTCGAAAAAAATTAAGTCAACTCCAACTACTTGTCTACAAACGTAGTTCGTTAATGACAGCAGCTAATGTTCTCCAAATTTATGGAACTATTTCGTCACTTCGCATTTAGAAATCAGCAGTATGTTGCTCGCAAGCAGAGCAACAAATTGGAACTTCCGTGATTGAAACGAGAAGTAAGAGGATATGGTGTTTTCTCATATTTATACAAGTACTATTTCTGGGGGGAGAAGGGACGAACAGGTTGTGTACCGCTCCTGTAGAAGGAGGTCTACTGGCCGGCCTAAAAAGCCCGAGTGTGCCAGGAGTAGTCCCAGGGAAGTCGATACCTTCACGTGGTTCCCCCTGTTTTCACTGAAATCGACTACCGAAAAGCGGATCGGTGGCGCTATAACCACCTCCCAGCTATGGGTTAAATAGTAACGGCACAAATGGTTTATCGTGGCGGATGACATAGAGTGGTCTTTATCTCTATGCACGTAGTGGCGTGATGATGGCGGCCTTTTGGTCACTTCACTGACTGAGTCGGCTCTCATTTAGAGCCAATAACTTGTATTTACCGTCTTGAGTCGTCTTGCCGAGCACAGTGCGGTGGTACTACACCTGCGCTTGTTCCAATACGTGTTATTTTTTTTATTCGTATGGGATAAAACTTGCGGTACGCCGCAAGTTAAGTTTACTATTGGCGGCCGATAGTCCTCATTTTCCGACTGAGCAAATTTTCAAGTTTTGTGGCGGGACTGCGGAAGGAGTAATGTCAAGTCTTGTTACTCGTCGTGGTGTGTTAGTTTTGGGCTTTGAGTTTTCATGATACTTCTTCCCCCAAAACTCGCCATATTTTGGGGCAATTTTGTGAAACTGATTCGATTGTTCCTCGAAGGTGATCATGGCGGACGACTTCGTGGAAAAACCGTGCATTCAAGTTGATGTCTGCGGAGAGTGGCGCAATCATGGCGGCAATTTTTAACAGTTGGATAGTTGAATCGTCGGCCACCACCAGTGATATTGAACTTGCATGTATTGAGATTTTCGGGGTTTTTTTTTTGGTATCTGAGAGAATGCTATGTTGGGAGGGATTACTGGCTGCTTGTACGTTGACTTGCACTAGCGTATCGAAAGTGGGTCAGGTAGGTGTCGGACTCACTTCTCGTGCCAAAGTAAGCCCGTCCATAAACAGCTTTTGCAGGTAAGAATTTTTTGATATCACTGTATAAACATTACTTTTCTTCCAGTGTATTTATAATGCTCTACACATATCTGATTGAATATCCTACCGTTCAATGTTTGACTTTTTCAGTTTTCATTTACTGTACCAACTGTCATACCCTCACTCAATTAGCCTGATCTGGCTTTTCAGCATTCCCGTAATACGGAGATCTGGCTGGTTTTGAAATGTGTTTAGCCATTCTGTTTCGAGATGTTTTCCTTAAGGAGTAAAATCAACTGGCTTTAGCTAGAGTAAAATAATATGCGAAATAATCTCGCATTTAAACAAAAAAGGGTTGTTTTTTTCATCTCAATACTCTCTAACTTTTTGCTGTTCTAAGCCCTCTCCCCTTCACGAATAAAATTGACTAGCGTTTGCCAGAGTCGGATACGGACCTAAAAGAGCTAATGCCAAACGTTTCGTGAACATGGACTAGATCAATTTTTTGTGAGTTTGCATGGCGATACATGTACTCAGTACTACTTCTTGTATTGACTGTGTAAATTAATCAGATAAACTTTCGTTCTATTGACTCGAGAACTTTGGATGCTTTAAGTCCCGTGTCTACAGAACGAATGCTTAGCTGATAAATGTAATGGCGTGTACTACAGAACTGAATAGAACAGTTGATTCACGGATTTAAAACTTGACCAACTGGAGGGGGAAAAATAATCGATGAGCGACTTGATTGCAACTATGGTAACAGGGTAAAGATGGGGCAACTCCGATACAGTAGGGCAGTCTACATTGTCATGTATTTCATGCAGTTTGGTATGATTTCGATCGATGGTATATACCCCGAACAATCCAAGAAGCTGAAGCGCACGTCGTGAAGGTAAAATGCCTTTATTTATACTGGATAACCTTATCAGCTGTCTAAGCTGCTCTCCTTAGAGGTCCAGTAAGGACCACCCCTTGTGGGTCCAGTGTTACTACAGGAGGAAAACGGAGTACTCGGGGGAAAACTTGGGATGCTTGGTAGAGTCGAGTTGAACAACACTTCTCAAATGTAACAAAGATAACTAATCAGATAACTGTACGGAACCGGAATCCTACCCCAGTCGCAGTAGTGAGATACCTGTACTACCAATGCGCCACCAACACCCCATTTGAGTTGAAGTCTCCAATACGGAGGCAGTTCTATTTGACAACGTAGGACAGTTCCGCGTGGTCACTTGTCAGGAGGACCATTCCCAAGCTATGATTGGTTTGGAAGGGATGAATCGGTCGTATCGAAATAGCCTGCGACGCTGACCGCATACACCAAGTCTGTTGTAGGCTACGAAAAAGAGAGCGGCTTATACATTTAACCACAATCCTTTGGGAGCAGTGAATGTTGCACCTTACTGAAATATAGGAAGATTGGATTTCAAAAAGTTGGATATTGTAATATGGAAACTTGGCCGTTGAGTTCTTGGTATATGTTGAAGAATCTTCAGCTGTTATTAGAAGTTACTTGGGTCACAAAGTCTAATGAAAATGTTCATCGTTACCATTATTTTTGGTAACGTCACCTTTACATCAACGACAGCGCATGATGATGCATTAATCCTCGAAAAGTTTCGGTGACAAGTTCGTTTTCTCGTATCTTGACAATTTCGTAATAGAAAACTGTAGCGGCTAAACCAGAGCTATTTCTATCAGGTAGCTTTCTTATATCCCTGGAATCTTAGAAATGACTAACTTAAAGGTGCTAGGTAATATTGTAATGTATCAGATGGGGTGGTCCAGGGACTTTTCAGAGGAGCTGCCCTACCATTGGTAGATTGAATTAGTTTAATCCAGAAGATCTTGGTATCGTTTCCACAGTGGCAGGAATATCTTGGAAAGGAGTTGCCTTCAACCAACTGCTCTTCAGATTTCTGAGGAATCACAGGTCCAGGAGTGGGTAATTGACTGCTATTTGGTAATTTGTTGCAGTGAAGGCGATTTTCACTTGGGCGCTTTTTTTTTCTCTTGCACGAAGCGACATTTTCTGTTGTCTGACAAACTCTGCAGGAACTAATCAAAGTCCATTCAATTTGTGTGGAGAAAAGTCAGTTCAAGCAACAAAATTGGCCTCAGGGAAAATCATTTCATTGCAACTTCAAAAATAATCAAGTCAACTCTAGCTATTTGTCCACAAACGTAGTTCGTTAATGACAGCAGCAGTTGTTCCCCAAATTTATCGAACTATTTCGTCACTTTGCATTTAGGAATCGGCAATATGTTGCTCCCAAGCAGAGCAACAAATTGGAGCTTCCGTGATTGAAACGAGAAGTAAGAAGATATGGCGTTTTCTCATACAAGTACCATCTTGGGGGGGAGAAGGGACGAACAGGTTGTGTACCGCTTCTGTAGAAGGAGGTCTACTGGCCGGCCTAAAAAGCCCGAGTGTGCCAGGAGTAGTCCCAGGGAAGTCGATACCTTCACGTGGTTCCCCCTGTTTTCACTGAAATCGACTACCGAAAAGCGGATCGGTGGCGCTATAACCACCTCCCAGCTATGGGTTAAATAGTAATGGCACAAATGGTTTATCATGGCGGATGATATAGAGTGGTCTTTATCTCTATGCACGTAGTGGCGTGATGATGGCGGCCTTTTGGTCACTTCACTGACTGAATCGGCTCTCGTTTAGAGCATGACTTGTATTTAACGTCTTGAGTTGTCTTGCTGTGGAAATTTACGTTAGCTGACTCGGGTACGGTGCAGTTATACTAAATTTGCGCTTATTCTGATGCACGTTTTTGGTCACTTTGGATAAAACTTGCGGGGGCGTTCAATGGCGGTTGACTGTCCTCATTTCGCCACTCAGCAAATTTCCATGTTTGGTGGTGGCATTGTGGAAGGAATAATTACAAATCCTTTTACTTGACGAGCCGAGGTTAGTTTCGATTTTGGCTTCTTGACTCTGCTTAAACTTACCATATTTGGCGGCAATGTGGTGCGAAATTCGTCGGTTGTTTCTTTTTGTTTTATGATACGGAATTTGGAAATTTCGAAAGAAACGGTCTTTTTCGGTACGAAACACATGTTTCACTCATCCAGCGTTTCTGAGCATTTTTCCTCGCTATTGGGGACTGTATCAACATTTTGGTCTTCATCGACTTAATGTTGTAATGGAGATCTCTTTCTGTGGTTGTCTTTAATCTTTATGGCGGTACGAGATTGTCAGATCTCTTCGAGTACTTCTCCCATATCATTTCGTCTGGTGGGTTGGTCTGGTGCGTCAAGAATGGAAGTGGAACCGTAATGATAGGTTTGTTGATAACTCGTAAACAAGGAGTATTAATTCACTTATAATTTTCTATAGAAGTAATAGTACTATTGGCTTACAATTTTCTGTAGAAGTAGTAGTAGTGGTTAGAGGGGTTAACCCATGGTTCTTGACGATTTTTCAACCAATTTCTAACTGTTGAAATGAACTGAAACATGAAAGTTTAGATCAAATCATTTAGTTTTGTCCTTATTTCAATCAGTTTTGCCGAAGCTTTCGATGAAATTTTGAGGTGGGAAAATTTCAGTCAGTTCAGGCTAAATTTTCGATGAATTTTCTGGATTTAAAAATTTCACCAAAAAGTGAAGAGATTAACCTATCGTTTTAGGCGATTTTTCGCCCAATTTCTTCTAATGGTCGAAATGAGCTGAAAATATGAAAGTTTGGATCAAATCATTTAGTTTTGTCCTTATTTCAATCAGTTTTGCCGAAGCTTTCGATGAAATTTTGAGGTGGAAAAATTTCAGTCAGTTCAGGCTAAATTTTTGGTGAATTTTCTGGATTTAAAAATTTCACCAAAAAGTGAAGAGATTAACCTATCGTTTTAGGCGATTTTTCGCCCAATTTCTTCTAATGGTCGAAATGAGCTGAAAATATGAAAGTTTGGATCGAGTCACTCAGTTTTGGATTTATTTCAGTCAGTTTAGACTAAAATTTCGATGGATTTTCTAGGTTTAAAAATTTCACTGAAAAGTAGAGGGGTTAACCCATGGTTATCAACGATTTTTCGACCAATTTCTAACTGTTGAAATAAGCTGAAATATATGAGTTTTCAAATAACTTAGTTTTGGCTTTATTTTAGTCAGTTTAGGTTAAGCCTTCGATGAATTTTTTAGGTTTAAAACTTTTACCAAAAAGTAAAAGGGTTAACCCATGGTTTTTGAAAATTTTTCGAGCAATTTCAGAGTTTCGAAATGAGCTAAAAATATCAACGTTCAGATCAAATCGTTTAGTTTCGTACTTATTTCAGTCAGTTTAGGCTAAAGTTTTGGTGAATTTTCTAAGTTTAAATAACTTCACCAAAAAGTAAAGGGGTTGACCTATGATTTTTGACGATTTTTCGACCAATTTCCAATTGTCGAAATAAGGTGAAAATGTGAAAGTTTATATCGAATCATTTAGTTTTGGACTTATTTCAGTCAGTTTAGGCTAATTTTTTGGTAAATTTGCTAGGTTTAAAAAATTTTACCAAAAGTAGAGGGGTTAACCTATCGTTTTTGATGATTTTTTCATCAATTTCTAATTTTCGAAATTAGTTAAAAATATGAAAGATTAAATCAAATTGTTTAGTTTCACACTTATTTCAGTCAATTTAGCATAAAGTAAAGGAGTTAACCTATGGTTTTTAACAATTTTTCGGTCGAC
The DNA here is from genome assembly GCA_030142905.1 of Heliopora coerulea. Taxonomy (NCBI): domain Eukaryota; kingdom Metazoa; phylum Cnidaria; class Anthozoa; order Scleralcyonacea; family Helioporidae; genus Heliopora; species Heliopora coerulea. The sequence continues at coordinate 1,017,282 of JASJOG010000011.1, read as the reverse complement.
TTTAAACTTTCGAAATAAGCTCGAAACATGAAAGTTTAGGCAAAACAATTTAGTTTGGCACTTATTCCAGCCGTTTAAGCTTAAAGTGCTAACAGAATTTTGAGGTCGAATATTTCACCAAAAAGTAAAGGGGTTAACCTATGGTTTTTGACGATTTTTTGCCAATTTCAAACTTTCGAAATAAGTGCAGAATATGAAAGTTTAGGCCAGGTAGCTTAGTTTGAAACTTATTCCAGTTGTTATAGGTTAAAATTCGAAGATAGTTCCGAGGTGGAAAGTTTCATAAAAAAGTAAAGGAGTTAACATGGTTTTTGACGATTTTTCGCCCAATTTCAAACTTGAAATCAGCTGGAAACATGACAGTTTAGGCCAAATAATTAAGTTTCGCACTTATTCCAAGGATAACTTTTGACGATTTATGGGCCGATTTAAAACTTTCGAAATAAGCTCGAAATATGAAAGTTTAGGCCAAATAGCTTAGTTTCACACTTATACCAGCCGTTTTAACTTAAAGTTCGAAAAGAGTTTTGAGGTCCAATATTTCACCAAAAAGTAAAAGGGTTAACCTAGGGTTTTTGTGGATTTTTTTGGCCGATTTCAAACTTTCCAAATAAGCTCAAAATACGATAGTTTAGGCAAAACAATTTAGTTTGTCTCTTATTCCATCCCTTTTAGCTTAAATTTCAAAGAGATTTTTGAGGTCGAATATTGACGACTTTTCGACCAATTTAAAACATTCGAAATAAGCTGAGAATATGAAACTATAGGTAAAACAATTTAGTTTGGCACTTAGTCCACTCGTTTAAGCTTAAAGTTTGAAGAGACTTTTGAGGTCGAATATTTTATCAAAAACTAAAGGGATTAACCTATCGTTTTTGAAGATTTTCTCACCATTTTCAAACTTTCCAAATAAGCTCAAAATATGATTGTTTAGGCCAAATTATATAGTTTGGCACTTATTCCAGTCGTTTTAGGTTAAAATTTGAAGACAGTTTTGACTTCGAATATTTAAGCTAAAACTAAAGGGGTTAACCTTTGGTTTTTGACGATTTTTCGACAAATTTCCAACTTTCGAAATAAGTGCAGAATAGGAAAGTTTATTGCATAGAAACTGGTTTTGCAGTGATTTGAGTGGTTTTCAAGGGAAATTACGTTGAAAATTTTAGGTGGAAAAATTGGACCAAAATGAAAAGGGGTTAACCTTTGGTTTTTGACGATTTTTCGACCAATTTTCAACTTTCGAAATAAGAGCAGAATCTGAAAGTTTATTGCATAGAAACTAGTTTTGCAGTGATTTGAGTGGTTTTTAAGGGAAATTACGTTGAAAATTTTAGGTGGAAAAATTGGACCAAAAAGTAAAGGGGTTAACCTTTGGTTTTTGACGATTTTTCGACCAATTTCCAACTTTCGAAATAAGTGCAGAATATGAAAGTTTATTGCATAGAAACTGGTTTTGCAGTGATTTGAGTGGTTTTTAAGGGAAATTACGTTGAAAATTTTAGGTGGAAAAATTGGACCAAAAAGTAAAGGGGTTAACCTTTGGTTTTTGACGATTTTTCGACCAATTTCCAACTTTCGAAATAAGTGCAGAATAGGAAAGTTTATTGCATAGAAACTGGTTTTGCAGTGATTTGAGTGGTTTTTAAGGGAAATTACGTTGAAAATTTTAGGTGGAAAAATTGGACCAAAAAGTAAAGGGGTTAACCTTTGGTTTTTGACGATTTTTCGACCAATTTCCAACTTTCGAAATAAGTGCAGAATATGAAAATTTATTGAATAGAAACTAGTGTTGCAGTGATTTGAGTGGTTTTTGAGCGAAATTACGTTGAAAATTTTAGGTGGAAAAATTGTAACAAAAAGTAAAGGGGTTAACCTTTGGTTTTTGACGATTTTTCGACCAATTTCCAACTTTCGAAATAAGTGCAGAATATGAAAGTTTATTGCATAGAAACTGGTTTTGCAGTGATTTGAGTGGTTTTTAAGGGAAATTACGTTGAAAATTTTAGGTGGAAAAATTGGACCGAAAAGTAAAGAGATTAACCTTTGGTTTTTGACGATTTTTTGACCAATTTACAACTTTCGAAATAAGTGCAGAATATGAAAGTTTATTGCATAGAAACTGGTTTTGCAGTGATTTGAGTGGTTTTTAAGGGAAATTACGTTGAAAATTTTAGGTGGAAAAATTGGACCAAAAAGTAAAGGGGTTAACCTTTGGTTTTTGACGATTTTTCGACCAATTTCCAACTTTCGAAATAAGTGCAGAATATGAAAGTTTATTGCATAGAAACTGGTTTTGCAGTGATTTGAGTGGTTTTTAAGGGAAATTACGTTGAAAATTTTAGGTGGAAAAATTGGACCAAAAAGTAAAGGGGTTAACCTTTGGTTTTTGACGATTTTTCGACCAATTTCAAAGTTTCGAAATAAGCTTAAAATAGGACAGTTTAGGCGAAATGATTTTGTTTGGCGTCGATTCCCATCGTTTTAGCTTTAAATTCGAAGAGATTTTTGAGGTGGAAAAATTGGACCAAAAAGTAAAGGGGTTAACCTTTGGTTTTTGACGATTTTTCGACCAATTTCAAAGTTTCGAAATAAGCTTAAAATAGGACAGTTTAGGCGAAATGATTTAGTTTCGCGTCGATTCCCATCGTTTTAGCTATAAATTCGAAGAGATTTTTGAGGTGGAAAAATTGGACCAAAAAGTAAAGGGGTTAACCTTTGGTTTTTGACGATTTTTCGACCAATTTCAAAGTTTCGAAATAAGCTTTAAATAGGACAGTTTAGGCGAAATGATTTAGTTTCGCGTCGATTCCAGTCGTTTTAGTTTAAAATTCGAAGAGATTTTTAAGGTCGAAAATTTCACCAAAAAGTAAAGGGGTTAACCTTTGGTTTTTGACGATTTTTCGACCAATTTCCAACTTTCGAAATAAGTGTAGAATATGAAAGTTTATTGCATAGAAAGTAGTTTTGCAGTGATTTGAGTGGTTTTTGAGCGAAATTACGTTGAAAATTTTAGGTGGAAAAATTGGACCAAAAAGTAAAGGGGTTAACCTTTGGTTTTTGACGATTTTTCGACCAATTTCAAAGTTTCGAAATAAGCTTAAAATAGGACAGTTTAGGCGAAATGATTTAGTTTCGCGTCGATTCCCATCGTTTTAGCTTTAAATTAGAAGAGATTTTTGAGGTGGAAAAATTGGACCAAAAAGTAAAGGGGTTAACCTTTGGTTTTTGACGATTTTTCGACCAATTTCCAACTTTCGAAATAAGCTTTAAATAGGACAGTTTAGGCGAAATGATTTAGTTTCGCGTCGATTCCAGTCGTTTTAGTTTAAAATTCGAAGAGATTTTTAAGGTCGAAAATTTCACCAAAAAGTAAAGGGGTTAACCTTTGGTTTTTGACGATTTTTTGACCAATTTCCAACTTTCGAAATAAGTGCAGAATAGGAAAGTTTATTGCATAGAAAGTAGTTTTGCAGTGATTTGAGTGGTTTTTGAGCGAAATTACGTTGAAAATTTTAGGTGGAAAAATTGGACCGAAAAGTAAAGAGGTTAACCTTTGGTTTTTGACGATTTTTTGACCAATTTACAACTTTCGAAATAAGTGCAGAATAGGAAAGTTTATTGCATAGAAACTGGTTTTGCAGTGATTTGAGTGGTTTTTAAGGGAAATTACGTTGAAAATTTTAGGTGGAAAAATTGGACCAAAAAGTAAAGGGGTTAACCTTTGGTTTTTGACGATTTTTCGACCAATTTCCAACTTTCGAAATAAGTGCAGAATATGAAAATTTATTGCATAGAAACTAGTGTTGCAGTGATTTGAGTGGTTTTTGAGCGAAATTACGTTGAAAATTTTAGGTGGAAAAATTGTAACAAAAAGTAAAGGGGTTAACCTTTGGTTTTTGACGATTTTTCGACCAATTTCCAACTTTCGAAATAAGTGAAGAATATGAAAGTTTATTGCATAGAAACTAGTTTTGCAGTGATTTGAGTGGTTTTTGAGCGAAATTACGTTGAAAATTTTAGGTGGAAAAATTGGACCGAAAAGTAAAGAGATTAACCTTTGGTTTTTGACGATTTTTCGACCAATTTCCAACTTTCGAAATAAGTGCAGAATATGAAAGTTTATTGCATAGAAACTGGTTTTGCAGTGATTTGAGTGGTTTTTAAGGGAAATTACGTTGAAAATTTTAGGTGGAAAAATTGGACCAAAAAGTAAAGGGGTTAACCTTTGGTTTTTGACGATTTTTCGACCAATTTCCAACTTTCGAAATAAGTGCAGAATATGAAAGTTTATTGCATAGAAAGTAGTTTCGCGGTGATTTGAGTGGTTTTTGAGCGAAATTACGTTGAAAATTTGAGGTAGAAAAATTGGACCAAAAAGTAAAGGGGTTAACCTTTGGTTTTTGACGATTTTTCGACCAATTTCCAACTTTCGAAATTAGAGCAGAATCTGAAAGTTTATTTCATAGAAAGTAGTTTCGCGGTAATTTGAGTGGTTTTTGAGCGAAATTACGTTGAAAATTTGAGGTGGAAAAATTGGACCAAAATGAAAAGGGGTTAACCTTTGGTTTTTGACGATTTTTCGACCAATTTCCAACTTTCGAAATAAGTGCAGAATAGGAAAGTTTATTGCATAGAAACTGGTTTTGCAGTGATTTGAGTGGTTTTTGAGCGAAATTACGTTGAAAATTTTAGGTGGAAAAATTGGACCAAAAAGTAAAGGGGTTAACCTTTGGTTTTTGACGATTTTTCGACCAATTTCCAACTTTCGAAATAAGTGCAGAATAGGAAAGTTTATTGCATAGAAACTGGTTTTGCAGTGATTTGAGTGGTTTTTAAGGGAAATTACGTTGAAAATTTTAGGTGGAAAAATTGGACCAAAAAGTAAAGGGGTTAACCTTTGGTTTTTGACGATTTTTCGACCAATTTCCAACTTTCGAAATAAGTGCAGAATAGGAAAGTTTATTGCATAGAAACTGGTTTTGCAGTGATTTGAGTGGTTTTTAAGGGAAATTACGTTGAAAATTTTAGGTGGAAAAATTGGACCAAAAAGTAAAGGGGTTAACCTTTGGTTTTTGACGATTTTTCGACCAATTTCCAACTTTCGAAATAAGTGCAGAATAGGAAAGTTTATTGCATAGAAACTGGTTTTGCAGTGATTTGAGTGGTTTTTGAGCGAAATTACGTTGAAAATTTTAGGTGGAAAAATTGGACCAAAAAGTAAAGGGGTTAACCTTTGGTTTTTGACGATTTTTCGACCAATTTCCAACTTTCGAAATAAGTGCAGAATAGGAACGTTTATTGCATAGAAACTGGTTTTGCAGTGATTTGAGTGGTTTTTAAGGGAAATTACGTTGAAAATTTTAGGTGGAAAAATTGGACCAAAAAGTAAAGGGGTTAACCTTTGGTTTTTGACGATTTTTCGACCAATTTCCAACTTTCGAAATAAGTGCAGAATAGGAAAGTTTATTGCATAGAAACTGGTTTTGCAGTGATTTGAGTGGTTTTTAAGGGAAATTACGTTGAAAATTTTAGGTGGAAAAATTGGACCGAAAAGTAAAGGGGTTAACCTTTGGTTTTTGACGATTTTTCGACGAATTTTCAACTTTCGAAATAAGAGCAGAATCTGAAAGTTTATTGCATAGAAAGTAGTTTCGCGGTAATTTGAGTGGTTTTTGAGCGAAATTACGTTGAAAATTTTAGGTGGAAAAATTTGACCTAAATGAAAAGGGGTTAACCTTTGGTTTTTGACGATTTTTCGACCAATTTCCAACTTTCGAAATAAGAGCAGAATCTGAAAGTTTATTGCATAGAAACTGGTTTTGCAGTGATTTGAGTGGTTTTTAAGGGAAATTACGTTGAAAATTTTAGGTGGAAAAATTGGACCAAAAAGTAAAGGGGTTAACCTTTGGTTTTTGACGATTTTTCGACCAATTTCCAACTTTCGAAATAAGTGCAGAATAGGAAAGTTTATTGCATAGAAACTGGTTTTGCAGTGATTTGAGTGGTTTTTAAGGGAAATTACGTTGAAAATTTTAGGTGGAAAAATTGGACCAAAAAGTAAAGGGGTTAACCTTTGGTTTTTGACGATTTTTCGACCAATTTCCAACTTTCGAAATAAGTGCAGAATAGGAACGTTTATTGCATAGAAACTGGTTTTGCAGTGATTTGAGTGGTTTTTAAGGGAAATTACGTTGAAAATTTTAGGTGGAAAAATTGGACCAAAAAGTAAAGGGGTTAACCTTTGGTTTTTGACGATTTTTCGACCAATTTCCAACTTTCGAAATAAGTGCAGAATATGAAAGTTTATTGCATACAAAGTAGTTTCGCGGTGATTTGAGTGGTTTTTGAGCGAAATTACGTTGAAAATTTGAGGTAGAAAAATTGGACCAAAAAGTAAAGGGGTTAACCTTTGGTTTTTGACGATTTTTCGACCAATTTCCAACTTTCGAAATAAGAGCAGAATCTGAAAGTTTATTGCATAGAAAGTAGTTTCGCGGTAATTTGAGTGGTTTTTGAGCGAAATTACGTTGAAAATTTTAGGTGGAAAAATTTGACCTAAATGAAAAGGGGTTAACCTTTGGTTTTTGACGATTTTTCGACCAATTTTCAACTTTCGAAATAAGTGCAGAATCTGAAAGTTTATTGCATAGAAACTGGTTTTGCAGTGATTTGAGTGGTTTTTAAGGGAAATTACGTTGAAAATTTTAGGTGGAAAAATTGGACCAAAAAGTAAAGGGGTTAACCTTTGGTTTTTGACGATTTTTCGACCAATTTCCAACTTTCGAAATAAGTGCAGAATAGGAAATTTTATTGCATAGAAACTGGTTTTGCAGTGATTTGAGTGGCTTTTTAGCGAAATTACGTTGAAAATTTTAGGTGGAAAAATTTGACCAAAATGAAAAGGGGTTAACCTTTGGTTTTTGACGATTTTTCGACCAATTTCAAAGTTTCGAAATAAGAGCAGAATAGGAAAGTTTATTGCATAGAAAGTAGTTTCGCAGTGATTTGAGTGGTTTTTGAGCGAAATTACGTTGAAAATTTTAGGTGGAAAAATTTGACCAAAAAGTAAAGGGGTTAACCTTTGGTTTTTGACGATTTTTCGACCAATTTCCAACTTTCGAAATAAGTGTAGAATATGAAAGTTTATTGCATAGAAAGTAGTTTTGCAGTGATTTGAGTGGTTTTTGAGCGAAATTACGTTGAAAATTTTAGGTGGAAAAATTGGACCAAAAAGTAAAGGGGTTAACCTTTGGTTTTTGACGATTTTTCGACCAATTTCAAAGTTTCGAAATAAGCTTAAAATAGGACAGTTTAGGCGAAATGATTTAGTTTGGCGTCGATTCCCATCGTTTTAGCTTTAAATTCGAAGAGATTTTTGAGGTGGAAAAATTGGACCAAAAAGTAAAGGGGTTAGTCCATGGTTTTTGACGATTTTTCGACCAATTTCCAACTTTCGAAATAAGTGCAGAATATGAAAGTTTGGACCGAATAATATAGCTTTGCTCTTATTTGACGAACTTTAGATTAATATTTGATATAATTTTTGCGGTCGAAAAATTTCACTAAAAAGTAAAGGGGTTAACTCATGGTTTTTTAAGATTTTTCGTCCAATTTGAAACTTTCGAATTAAGCTGGAAATATGAAAGTTTGGGCCGAATTACATAGCTTTGCCGTTATTTGAGGGACTTTAGATAAATATTTGACATAATTTTTGAGATCGAAAAATTTCACCAAAATAGTAAAGGGGTTAACCCATGGTTTTTGATGATTTTTCAAACTTTCGAAATAAGATCATAATGTAAAAGTTGAGGCGAAGTAGGTTAGTTTAGCACTTATTCCAGTCATTTTAGCTTAAAATTCGTAATGAGTTTTCAGGTTGAAAGCTTCACGAGAATGTTAAGGAGTTAAGCAATGGCTTTTTAAAAATTTTCGGACATTTTTAAAGTTTCTAAATAAGCTCACATTATGAAAGTTGAGGCGAAGTAGCTTTGTTTAGTAGTTATTCCAGTGGTTTTAGCTTAAAATTCGTATTCAGTTTTTCGGTGAAATATTTTGTAAAAAAGTGAAGGGTTAACCTATAGTTAGCTAGCTAACTGTTCTGGAAGCGTATATCACGGAGTATTTTAATCTTATTTTGAAGCTGACGTTAAAGTTAGTATATTTTCTTGTTATGAACAGCCAAAAGTGTAGTAATGGCGCATTGTTTTTACTTAGACGTGAGGTACTTTGGACCCGTTCCCACATGTGAACAGCTACGTGAGTTTGGTGCCTACGGCGCCTTTATTTGCGCATTGGTACTTTCGCATTTTATTCGTTTGGATGTTCTTTTTACTCACCCATAGGTACGTTTGGTATATTTCTGGTTGCGTTACGGTTCCTTAGCCATAGTTACGTGGGTGTTTGGTTGCGCTTATGCATTTTTTCCTCTTGCTCTTGGGTGCCTTGAGTATTTCCTTGCTAGCGTGTAAGTTCTTAGGAAATGGGTTAAATTTCCTTATTGAAAATTGATTAAGTCCCAAGAGAATTGGAATTCCCATGGGATTTATTTTCCCAAGTTAAAATCGGCCAAAATTTGATTTTCCAGTTGGTGTAATAAAATCCCAGGGGAATTTCAATTCCCAAGGGAATTGATGTCCCAAGTAAAAGTTTAGTGAATTCCCAAGGGAATTTCAATTCCCATGGGATTTATTTTCCATGTCAAAATCGTCCAAAATCCGATTTTTCAGTTAGTGTAATAAATCCCAAGGGAATTCCAATTCCCATAGGATCTATTTTCCCAACTAAAGATCGACCAAAATTTGATTTTTCAGTTGGTGTAATAAATCCCAGGGGAATTCCAATTCCCAAGGGAATTGATGTCTCAAGTGAAAGTTTAGTAAATTCCCAAGGGAATTTCAATTCCCATAGGATTTATTTTCCCAAGTCAAAATCGGCCAAAATCCGATTTTTCAGTTAGCGTAATAAATCCCAGAGGAATTCCAATTCTCATGGGATTTATTTTCCCCAAGTTAAAATCGGCCAAAATTTAATTTCTCAGTTGGTGTAATAAATCCCAAGGGAATTCCAATTCTCAAGGGAATCGATTACTCCAGTGAACATTTGGTTAATGCCCAAGGGAATTTCAATTCCCATGGATCTATTTTCCCAACTAAAAATCGGCCAAAACTTGATTTTCCAGTTGGTGTAATAAATCCCAGGGGAATTCCAATTCTCAAGGGAATTGATAACTTAAGTGAACATTTGACTAATTCCCAAGGAAATTCCAATTGCCACGGGATTTATTTTCCCAAGTCAAAATTGGCCGAAATTCGATTTTTCAGTTGGTGTAATAAAGCCCAAAGGAATTGCAATTCCTATGGGATTTATTTTCCTAAGTAAAAATCGGCCAAAATCTGATTTTTTAGTTGGTGTAATAAATCCCAAAGGAATTACAATTCTCAAGGGAATTGATGACTTAAAATAAACATTTGGTTAATTCCCAAAGGAATTTCAGTTCCCATGAGATTTATTTTCCCAAGTCAAGATCGGTCAAAATTAAATTTTTCAATTGGTGTAATAAATCCCAGCGGAATACAAATTCACAAGGGAATTGCTGCTCCAGTGCAAGTTTGGCTAACTTCCGGTGGAATACTAATTCCCTTAGGACTTATTTTCCCAAGTCAAAATTGGCCAAAACTTGGGTTTTCAGTTGGTGTAATAAATCTCTGGGGAATTCCAATTCCAAAGGGATTTACATGTGGGACTTATTAGAAAAGGGGTTTTTAAAGAGATGTTGGAGGCTTCACAAATTCAGTCCCTTCCAAACAAATTCACATTTTGAACCTGTTTAATTTAATAAAAGGCCTACACAGCATTTAATAAGGTTTAAATCTTGAACATGCAGTGATCACAACAGGAACCTGTGGTAGTTTAAAAGGAATGTTGGTAAATCTATGAGCAAAGTGTAGGATGATTGAGGTTAATGAACTGTACAAATCTACAATCCTATCATACAAAATTTCAAAGTAGAAATGTACACAAACTTAACCTGACAGCTATAAATCTGAATCTCCCTGAAAATAAAGTAAGAGCAACCTACCTTATATCTTTCGTATGATTGTGTTGTAACATTACCATGCAGTAATGACACATGAAACGCGGTGCTGGCAACAAACCATGGTACCTGATTTGTTTCAGCATTTATTTCAAAATTTTTTATTTCATTTCATCCAAATTTTACATCAACACAATTATTCTATCTTTATTCTCACTTATAACCAGTTTTCCACTACAGTATCCACCCATATTGAAGTCTGATGAAATTATATTGGATCACAAAATCCTTATTTTACAAACTGTCCAATAATGCCCAAAAAATTTGTCAGTTTTGTTACTGTTTAGATTTACTATTGTTATTTAAATCTGATGTGAATAGAATTGAATCTGCACATGAAAGTCAAATACACAAGCCCTAAATTGCAATTCCATAGTTAAAAGATTTTTGTTGCCAATTTTCTGCTAGAGAATGACAATCTGCGACTGGTTGCTTATCCATATGATTTTGATATACTGTACACAAACACAAATCTACATTCTGTGACACTTTTGAATTTGAAAAGTCACATTTTTGACTCCAAGATTAATTTTACTTCAAACGATATTCACAAAATGATAACCAGTCATATTCCATGATAAAAAGATCTTTTTGTGTGTCCTATGTTCTGTGGGCCCCTAACATGGGATAAATTTTCAACCAGAAGTCCAACTCACTGTCAGCAGAGTTGAATAGAGTATGTTTTAATTTGAAATTTCCTACTAAATAAAATGTAAAAGAGAAACATTACACATACCAGGTTATTTGTTCAAAAAGTCTAATAAATTTCATAAAGTAAAAAAACCAAAAAAAAACCGTTTAAAGTATGCTGTTGTGTTTGTTATAAGTTTTAAGAGTAATTTTAAATATTTTTTTTTACATTTTAAAAAAAGTGCTATGGCACAATGTCTGAATTAAAATTCTAACTTTCAATACAGTGAGTCAGGCATGTCATGTACAGCAAATGTTACCTTAAAAAAGAAAGAATGTGATTGATAAGAATGTTTCAAAAAGCCCAATTTTTGACACTAAAATAAATTTATTTACTCAAACTGTTTGACTCACCAATCTTTGCCATCAATGACAGAGTTATAATGTTTCCCCAAACCATAAGCATGATGGTGATATCTATGGCAAAAGGAATAAGAAACATTCTAAGAATAACTACAGTGACTACCCACTTAATCATTTTATCCACAGCACTTGCATCAATCAAAAACTGTTAGAATACAAGACATGAAAAAAGTGATATCAGGCTTCAAAAAACTTTAACTAAAACTATTAACTGACCTTAACTATTAGCAAACTACATGTATTATCTAAGTTTCAATGGCAAAGCTAAGCATAGCACCCATAATGTTATGCAAATTAAAACAGGACCAAAGCATAGCAACAAGCCATAGTTTGCAAATTTAAAATGATCTACAATATTTGGTATCAAGCCATACTCATGCACCAGTGCAGCATAGTGGTCAAGGTAATGGTTATACTTACCATGACTAGAAATTCCAACAAAATAATGTTATGAATATGTTTTGGTTATCTAGATATTGTACATAATTTTATATCTGGATTACATGATCCTCTGGTTTGCACAAATAATATCAAATTTGCATGGCATGAACAGCTGCTATGCTTAGCTTTGTCACCACTAACTATTTTCCCATGATCATGTAAAATTGTCAAGAGTTATGTTTTCATTATTGCTGAGTTACTGAAGGTGACAGATAATTTTACACTTCTCCCAGTGGTCAACTCAAAATGCAGTCTCAAGATTATGCTTACGATAAAAGGATTTCTTTGCCATCATATTGTTTTCCAATTTCTATTACTGGTCCAACAGCTTGGTATATCTTTACAGGAATTTGTAAACAACTAGAAATTGCCTGGATCTAAATTGAGAAATAAGATAACAAAATTACCTGAGTTATTTTGCAAGTGACAACTTTTGGTGCCATATCAGTCAAATCAATCAATTTGTCACTCAATCAATCAACCAATTAATAATAATAATAATCATATTACGAAAGTTGAATTAGTTATAATTTGGTTTTGTTTTGAAACCATCATCAGACCAATTAAAATTACATCAAGTATTCAGAGTTTATATATATATATATGCAGATGACATCATTCTAGATAAGCCTAATTAACATAACCCTTGTTGGCTTAAACAGTGAAACCTCTAATAGTGGACACTTCTACACAGTGGATACCTCCACAGAATGGATGCTAAAGTCAAGAACAGAATGTTTTCATTATTATTTTCTGTAAAAATTCTCTCTGTACAGCAGATACCTCCAAAGAACAGACAACAGACACTTTTTCCAGCTCCCAGTGTTATAAAATCACCATAAAAAAACCTCAATACAGAGGACACCTCTGAACAACAGACTGCAAACTGTGGGAAATTGGAGCTCCTTAGATGAAAGCAAGTCAAGCTTGGCTATGAACTATTAAAAATAAGTTGTAAAACAAGCTGTTCTTTATGAGTTATTGTGGAAACTAGATTCTGAGGCAGATTATCCATGATAGGACAATGGACACTTTTCTCCAACTCAAAGTGTTATTAAATCTTCATAAAAAGTCTTCTACACAGTAGATTCATCCATAAATGGACACTTCCATGTGCCATCTTTTAATCCAAAACCCTTATAAAACAACCTAACAATGGACAGACATGACTCTCCAACACCCCACAGAATTATTCATAAATGTTTGTAAAGCCTTAAGTGGTGTCGATGATTTAAGGGTTCTAGGATGACAACATTGATTCATGATTTATCTTTTAGTTTAGAATGTCAATGCATTAAGAATGTTACACAAGAGTGTCAAAGACTACTTTATGACAACAACATTTAACTTAGTTGTTTTATCACATGCCTGAAATAGACATAATAAAGCATATGGATACCCTTTTTTTTGTTGTTTTATCTCTAAAAATAGAAAACCCTCTTGTAGAGCAAAACATCTCCATACAGCAGACACATGTATTGATCCTGTAAAGTGTCTGCTAATTAGAGGTTCCACTGTAGTTATGTTAATAAGACTTATCCAGAATGATATCATCCACTTACATATATACATATATATATATATATATATATATATATATATATATATATATGTACGTCTGCAGATTGAACATATATACACTCCCACATTTCGATGTTGTTGAGCACTCTATGAATATATAAGGATAACCGATAGCATTAAGCAATGCCTACCATTCAAGTAGTGGTTTGAGCACTCTGGTCCCTTGTTGATCCAAGTTTGTTCCAAGCTGCACTGATGAGCTGTAGTACAGCGAAATGTATGTCTGCAGATTGAACACACACACACACACACACACAAAACCCTCTTGTAGAGCAAAACACCCCCATACAGCATATATATATGTGTGTGTGTGTGTGTGTGTGTATAAACTCTGAATACTTGATGTAATTTTAATTGGTTTGATGATGTGTTTTGAAATAAAACCAAAATATTACTAATTCAACTTTCATCTTGATTTTGACTCATATTCTAAGTTTAAGATGCTTCTCTTTGGAAAATGTCTTATCTTGTATTTTATATGCCATGTTAAACAGATAAACAAAAATAACTAAAAATTCTAAAATATGACTACCTCCAACTGTCCACCCCAGGCTGCAGTCTCAGATACATCTTCACAATATTTGAGAAACTCCACTGCAGAAAAAAAACCCAGATAAAATTACCATCTGGAAAGTTCTGGCTTGCATCTTTAATCCATTAAAAGGCAAAGACAGACGAGTAAAATTGTCTAGCATTAGCCAGAGTAGAATACCAAAGTGCACCCCAGCCCCTTAATGAATTAATGAAGGCAAGTGTGCAGCTGGTTAATTGAACAATTCATACCACAAGAATAACAGTCCCCAGTCTGTGGATTGATTAAAAATGGAATGAATTTATCCTGGTGATCCATCATGTACTTGGCAGCTAACTGACGAAGGCTTTTGCAGTCATGCTGAAAAAACAAAAATGACCACTGCTGTAAATGTCTTTCAGTATGCTACAGTATGTTGAAGAAAAAAATACACGATAAATTAATTTTATTTACCAAGTTTGAAAAAAAATCACTAAAACAAAATTTGAAATATTTAGCATAATTTTGTAATGATGCTGACAGTGCTATTGTGAATAAAATCTAATAACATTATTAATTAAAATTCATATTTAGTTACCAATTGCATAATAAAAATTGCCTTAAACTGGCACCTTAACCATAAACACTAGTAACACAAAGCCACAGCAAATAATAATGCAAGTTGCTGCAGTTTTCAACTTGCTTATTCTTTGACTACCATCAATGCCTTGCTGCAAGTTTGAACATTTCAAATTTAGATTGAAGTTCAAAAGTATTTCAATCTTTGACTTGCAACCACTGACAGTTCTATTTGACCAAGGATTAATAATCCTATTCAACAACAGCTATACACTTTTGTGGTTAGGTCTTCCTTGAGAAGAAAAAATCTGGTGTTGGCCAGAATAAAACAGTAGAGTACTTGATGTAAGTTGCAGAAGTGTTAAGGAGATGGTTTTTAACACTCACAACTACAAGGGACCCTTACTGGGTAAAATTGTCTAGCATAGACTAGAGTAAAATTGTAGATTACTCATTGTCACAAGAGTGTTAAACTATCTTAACCATAAGAAAGAAAGTATGAGCTCCAAATGCTATAATAATCATAAGCAAACCAACCTGAATATTCATTCTCTCTAGTTGATCAGAAATTGCTTTATACAAGCTGTTGTAGAGAAAAGGGAAAATAGCCTAAGTGGGTAGTAGGTGAATTAAAACTGAGCACTTGAGGAGAATACTTGGTCAAAAAAAATGTACATAAAATGGAAGGATTAGGAAAAGAATAAGACAGTGCATTAAAAAAACTTTGAAAAAAAATTACCAGAATTTCTTACCAATGTCCATCAGGTGGGACCTGTGAAAGATTAAAATTTTATTACTGCACTAAGAGCTTTCAAACAACACCCTTCAAACAGATAGTCAAGTTCAAACAGATAGTCAAGTTCTAGTCTCAGTTGACCTGGCAGTTTACAATGAAATAGCCAGTCCTCACCTCATTTATTTTAAGTCCCATTGGCATCAGTAAAGTTTTTAATTTTTCCTGTTCCACATTTCTAGCTGAGTAAATATTTTCAACTTCAGCTTCTTTAATTCTTTGTTCTCTTTCCTTTTCCAAAGCAGCTTTTTTGTCCTTTTTTAAAAGAAAATAAGTAATCAAAGATCAGGAAATTAATTTTAAATATTTTTAATTAAACAATCAAAAAGCACTAGAGTATAGTACTGTATTATGTTCTCCTTAAGAGAGACAACCTGTAATTTTGTTCTTTAACAGGGACACTGACCCCAAGTGTAGTCCTTTCAAGTTGCCATATGATATAAAGTACTAGATTGAAATAGTACAGCAAAGGACAATGGCAATAATTCCAAGATAAAAAAAAAATTGTCTCTTTGCCCATTTCTTCATTCATTTACTCACTTATCTTTTCTTATTTGTTTATTTATTTACTTATTTATTCATGCACTTACTCACTCACTTTTTTGAAACAAACATTGTTTGATTATCTATTTACTAACAGTGTAACAAACTTAATTCAGTTATCATGTATTAAAGCAGAAAAAATGCATCTTGAAAATTTATGATGCTATTGTGGGTTTGTTTCACAAGTTTTCAGAAAGTGTTCATTGTTTTCAATATTTTGCCACATTATCTTCAATTATCAGAGATGAAATAACCAAGGGTTTTTTTCCTTTTCCAAATTTTTGTGATATTGTTTGTACCATAATCTGGGGTTACTTTGGCATCAGGGGTATCTTTGGTCACCTCTTTCAATTAGGATTCAATTAGACTTTTTTATAGAATGTCTGCTGCTGAATAATTTTTATACCATATCGCAAGTAGTATGGGTTTTGTTGTTTACAATGATGGAGAACTGCTATGAATTTGACTTCAGCTGTGGTTTCAAATGATGGAAAACAGTTTTTCTGAAAATGTACCCCCAGAATGTTACCCAGCAAAACACTACCTTATATTCAAAATGGCAGCACCTACTGTACCTTGACTTACGATTAAAATTTGGTTTAGTGTTGGATGTTAATATTAGGAGTGATAAGGATGGCATACTTCACTTTTTGGATTCTTAAAGGCAAGTGGCCAAAGTAACCCCGTTCATTTTTGGAGCTTGGGGTTACTTTGGCCACCTACTAGTTTGCTTGCTGCTGTTCTGCCATCATAGTTTTAGCTTGGATTCAGAGACAGAAGAACCACTGTTATCCAAAAGTGAAGAAAGTGAGATTGAATCAGATTCAGGGAGTGCTGCAAATGGGGAGATTGTCCCTATTGACATGGAGACATCAGGATTGGTGATTTTGTACTTGTTCAGTATGACTACTCTCGATTGGTCAAGTACTACATTGGAGAGTGTGTCAGAAGAGATGAAGAAAACAATGGAGTCACCTTCATTATTCTGGAACGTATGTATAGAACGCTGTTCAAATACAGAGAAAATGTGATCCATGAAGATGTCAGGATATCTATGATTGCAAAAGTGTTACCACCACCTACAACAACACGTCGTGGAGGCAAAATGGATTTCCAGCCAGCCAAGCAGATTATTCACTCAGTAAAATTTCTGTATTGAGGTGAGTGACTGTATAGACAGGTTTTATTCTCTTTGTTGTAATATAAAGGTTCCAGCTGATGATGCATGAAAGTAATTTTTGTTCTTCCTAGTAGCTTAAATATATACATTATAAGATTATCCTGTTGGGTAACTTTGGCCAGGAATGGCCAATGTAACCCCAAGCCAGGTTAACATTGGCCATGTACAAAATTTCATTTATCTGGTACTACCCAAACACGCATTTTTCCTAACAATATTTTTTACAAAGTACTAAGTGCAGCCAACCTTCTAATAGCAACAAACCCTTTCCATCACAAGCACACACTTATTTTTATAATTTCAGTGCAAAAACTGCCAAAGTAACCCCAGTTTATGGTATCTCTACAGTATATTCAAATACAAAATGAAACTGAGACTCATCCAATCAGAAAATGCTAATGTATTCTGGGAGAAAATGAGGTTTATCCAATCAAAACATGTGTAGGATGTATATCATTTTATAAAAAGAAACAATAATTAGTTACCCTTCGCTTCTGAGCTCTGGTGATTTTTGGTTCCAATTTATTGTTTATTTCCAGGGAATTTATTCCAGAAATTATTTGATGTTCAGCATCATTTACCTCCTAGAGAAACAACAAGGAAGAATGGGTCAACAATCATTAAAAATTTCTATATGAAATATAATGGAGGGATCACAGAGGGTCCTGACTGAATCAGAGCTGTATCATTGATAAGAACACTTTAAAATTTGGTACCTAACCCTTCAACCACAAACTGCACATATTATAGGTACAATTTGACAGATTTTCAACAGTATTTTAAACAGATTGAATAATTTACAATATCTTTTGAAAAATGTAGGTGCCAAAGGGCTTTTTATGTTTGATGGTTATCAGTTGTGACCAGAAAAGAAATACTATTTTAAGCATCACTATAAACAAGGAGGATTGGTCAAAACTATTGTACCATGACTGACTGACTATAATAAATTTAAACTTTAAATAGTTTTCAAATTACAGTAGCTGTGATAATAACCATAGTATGGTAAACATTCAAAATTTTTAACTAATATATTTCACAATTAAATCATGTTTCATTTACCTTTTCACTTTTAGAGTGTTTAGAATATTCATTTATTTCTTGTTTATGTTTTTCATCTAATTTGGCTTCTAACTGAGCAATTTCAGCAGCCACTTCTTTTTTCTTTCTCTTGTCACCCTTTGGCACACTGCGCTTTAGTGACTGGATTTTAGCTGCAAACAAAAGTAATGATTGTATTCTTAATACACATGCTCTCAAGCTGTTCTCAGAAAAACTTTCTGAGTCCCTGACGGGAATTGAACCCATAACCTTCTGATCACCAGTGAGATGCTCTAACCATTGAGCTACAAAGACTCAGATTCCCAGTTCAATTCCTGTCAGGGACTCAGAAAGTTTTTCTGAGAGAACAGCTTGAGAGCATGCATATTAAGAACATAATTACCAAGCTACCACATGCAAATCATTGATTAATGATTGTATTGTTTAGCTAAATTGTACCAATTTTGTTAAATGTATCAGAATGGAAAAATTAACAAAACTGCCATTATTAACTAGTAATAGATTATGGCTATGTACAAGACATGCATATTTACTGGACAAATTACAATTATACAATTCAATTCTTGACTTTTTCATTTTCTGTCATAAGCTTTTGTAAAAGTTAGGCTGGCATTTTATTCTAATGGGAGCTAGCCAGCTAGGGGCTAAAAGCACAGTACCATAGAACAGATCATTTATTGTACACTGAAAAAGGTTAAATTTAAAAGAACCCGTATTTTTACCATCAACAAAGATGTTACAGGTTATGGGATTTTTTTTCTTTTAATTCCAATCCCACAAAAATATTAATTTTGGCTGAAAACATTGATAAAGGCCTACGGCATTAGCCTCAGATGATGATAAGAGCTTCAACCGTGATATTTCTTGATATCAGAAAAGTCGCATTCAAGTTACATAATTTCTAAGTAGTATTACACAAATAGAATGATTTACTCTCATACAATCTCGATTCTAAACAAACGATTTTAACCTTTATCCATACAGATACCTTTTTATCTGTATTGTGATGTTCCACTGACTTTTCCGTATCAACTCACTCGCAGTAAAACTAATTTTCTACTTTTTTATCATGCCTCACAGACGAGGGAATCTTGATCAGCTGAAGATAGCATTCTGTCCTTTTATACAAGGAATATCAGCATAACTAACACCAGTGTTATGTATTTTTTTTATTCAGCAAGATTTTCTTACCTTGTAACTCTTTTCTTTCTATTTTATGGCGCTGTAATAAACTTTCGTATTCAGTTATCCCGCCATCTTCGTCTGCCATTTTTTCATGCTGAGTAACCGCGTCATAACTAGTCAAAATTCGGGTGGGGGTGGGGGTGGGAATTTGGTCAACACGGAGGGTGCTAAATCAAAGACGAGAGGGGTGAATAAGGAAGAAAATTAGGGTCAAATCATCCTCCCACGAATGTGATTTACTTCAACCTGGCCCATTATTCGTTCCCATTGGTTAAAAAGATTGAAAAGTCATTTATTTAGCACATCAGTTCCACAAAAGTCTAGCAAAGACTCAAGGACACAGATATACTAAACTTCCGCTGTAAATGGAAACCATTACTTGAAAATGTGTCCGATAAGACTCCCTGAAAACGTGTTTGCATGAGAAGTTCCATACTATTTTGAAAAATTCGAAAGAGTTAATAGGATAAAAACAAATAATACCTAAAATTGCATTGAGGACTCATTGTAAGGGAGTTGATAGGAGGCTTTCTTTAGAGAGAAGTTCGAAATTAGTTGACGACGAGATAAACATAGAGAAATCGCCAGGAATTGTGTCCAGTGTCACTCTGGGGATGGGAAATGGCGGAAAGTAAGTGGCTGCCCCAACTTCTAGCGATTTCTCTATCTTAACTTGCTCGTCAACTAGTTTCGACCTTCACTGGAAAGAAACTTGATAAGAATTTTTATTTTGCTGTGATTAAACAGTGTTAACCAGAGACGAAAGCGAGGGGACAGTGCCATATCTGTAAGACTTCCACAGAAAGGAACTTCCTCATGGAAAAACGTACGGAAAATATTATTCTTTTGGGTGCTTTGACAGAATACCTCTATTGGTATTACAGAAGAGATAGAAAAACTAGATACAGTTTAGACGAGATCACAAGCATAACGCCTATGCGTAACGCTCTCACTCGGTGAAGCGGGGGACCCCCCGACCCAGAGTGGCCCCAGTAGACGCATCTTGGCGTCTATGGGGCCCCAACGCATTTCTGAAGTCGATTCTTAGAGCTTTTAATATGGCAAAATTGCTCTGGTGCTGGAGGCTTCTCCCCTAGACCCACCATGGTTTCACCCTCCTGGACCCCACCGTGGGCCCTACCCGGCCTCTGGCGAAAGGCATGTCGTCATAAGGGCCACATTATGTTATAAGCCGGGGGGCCTCAGGTCTCCACGTGACGCCACAGGATGAGAGGTATTTTCGCCCTTACAGCGTAACAGTGGCTCGCGCAAGCAAACTTCGAATGCTTTAAGAGAAAGCTAGGCGTAGCTTTAACCACCTTATAATAGAAGCTGAGTTGTCTATTTTAAGCAATAAAAAAGTTGTTGTTCAAACGCATAATTTGCTGGGTAAAGTCTCCGTGCTATGAGTTGTTAAAACAAAAAATGTTCTCGAGGACATTCGACAGTCAACTACCATTGAATGGGGCGTTGTTATTTGACATTTTATTTACTTGAGGGAGTCTTATGGTCATTCAGATTTTGATAGCTTGTGAATCAACGTTCTTTACACTCAACGGCTTACGTGTCCCAGAATTGGTACGGAGATTATGAATTTCAGCTGCCAAATTTTGATTTTCAGCAACCAAACTTTGATTCTCCTGGAAAGAAGAAAAAGAGCTCCCAGTATAAAAATATTTTCCCCTATGAAATATACTTATTCAGAACGAAGCTGTAGAGCCTTCACATATCCATTAAGCCACGACGCCATTCTTTTAAATTTCATTCAATTTTTCTCATATAAATTGTGCAAAGAACGCCACAACCAAGAAAATTCGACGGAATTCAACGAAACAAAGTAGAGGATTAACGGGCATGAAATAGCATGCGGAGCAGGCAACCCTGTAACGCCTGCTTTGCAGGGTAGGTATGAGAAGGTTCTATTTACCTCTTTTAATAGTTGATAATCTTTCCTCATTTCAGTGATGTACTGGATTTTTTGCTTCAAATTCTGGTGTCCAGCAAGTCGGCCATTGTCTGCCGATGCCTTCTCGTACTTTTCCTCTAACGTTTTATAGGCCTGCAAGGATAAGACCAACAGAACATTCATTAATACCTGTTGTAAACTAATCCACAACGTTACACTCCATACCTCAACGTACCACATCGCAGTTCACAATATATTACTTCTCATAACAAGAGCACATTTCACATTTATGTGAGAAATGACGCCACATTTCATGTATCACACCACAGTACATTTAACATTGGATCATTCATGTATCACATCACAGCATACTGGCTATATCATATCAGGAATCACACAAACAGAACAAGCCTTATTACTTCACTATGTACATACCATATCACGTATCACAGCACACTCATCACACCACATTATATGACGTATCACACTGTACACATCGTTACAAAACAAAACGCGCCAAACGGGATGAAGTTTCCCAGGAAAATAAATCACACTGTATATGATACCGTAAGTCACCTCGCATAACTATCTCTATCATACTGTCAGAGATCACAGATCTGATCATTCCATACATCACATCATCACAACACATCACATCAGTTCACACTCTAGGACACTACATATCCCACATCACACCACACTACATCACCTAACTTTACCTCGCCCTAGATAACCTTGATTATATCTCGTTTCACATAACACTTGGAGACAAGTCAGATAATACACCGCGTTACCTCACGTTACACTACACATCACAGCACAGCACAGCACATCTCATGACATCATACCACACCACACCACACCACACCACACCACACCACATCACATCACATCACATCACACCACACCACACCAAGACTCACATCACATCGCAAAGCACCACACCACATCGAGTTTCAGCAATTGGCAAACTACACCATATCATATGAGAAAGTATCGCGCTACAGAACTCGCCTTATTATACTTTATGAAATCCTCATTTCACCTAACCACCTAACGAAGCCCTCATGAACGCCAAGAAGTTAACTTTATCATATAAATAACCAACACCATCGATTTTCAGTCAATTACGAATACGAAATGCAATAAAATTTGACTTATTAAAAGATCATATGTTTCTTCAAAAACAGACAGACGTAGTATCACGTTGCTTCTCGTTTGCCTTTCCATACCTATCCTGTGCGGGTACCCTCAGCTTTACCTTTTCCAGTTTGGTCTTTTCCTCCATTTCTCGTCCAAACCGCTCATTCCATTCGTCTTCTTTCTTGTGATATTCCTGAAGTTTTTCAGTCAGCCTACAAATATTTAAGAGACACCATCTTACTCTAGAGAATTAATGAACGAAAACAACACAAAGCAAAACAAAACAGATCAAACTAAATGAATCAATTAAACAGACAAACATATAGAAAATTAAATCTAGTAATTTCTCGCTTACCGAACGACAGACTCGTAATTAAGAGTGCAATCTTCCTCAGCCAGCTGTACTCTGGATGTCATTTCTGCCAATCTAAAAACGAAACAAAGTGGGTTTAACCTCAACCTGGGATAAAGTATAAAGGCACGCATAATTTTATGTAGTAATTAGTTTTAAGTATTAATCAGGTTTAAATAGTAATTAGTTTTAATTGGACAAGTTTAGAACAGAGAAATGACTCGAAGAAGACTCCTCTTAGGTCTGTCTGAAGTCATCTGAGGATGAAAATAGATGGCTGAAGAGTGTAACATACTTTGCTTCTGCTAGACGTTTGATCCGAATAGCTTCATCCTGAAATGAACAGAAGAATCCAGTTCTCATTCGACAGGAGGGGTAAGACAAATCAAAAACTCCGTTTTGACTTCCTCGCATAAGGGAAGTAAGTTAAGGGAGGGAAGGAAGAGAAGGAAAGAAAGGAAGGGAAAGAAGGGAAGCCAGTTAACGAAGGAGAGGAAAGGAAGGGAAGAAAAATAACGAAAGGGAAGGAAAAGAAAGGTATGGAGAAGAAAGGCAAGGAGAGAAATGCAAAGCAAGGAAAGTAGGAAGGAAGGGAAGGGAAATAAACGAAAAGGAAAGGGAGGGAAGGAAAGGGAGGAAGAGAGAAAGGACGGAGGTGTATGGAATGGAAAGAAAAGCAAAGGAACGAAAGTAAGGAAGGATGGAGGGATTAAAAAATGAACGAACGAACGAATGAAGAAGAAAAATAAGGCAGGTAGAAAGGAAGGTAAATGCCAAAATTCTTATATATATTACGACAGTTTGGTCCTAACCTTCAATCTGTTTGCACTATCACACGCCGACATGGCAACAGCCACGCGGTTTTCCAGCTGTTTCATTTCAAATTTATGCACCACCTCCCTATTTAAAAAAACAGGTCAACGTAAGACGCAGGTGATTCTTGTCATGATGCATAAAAAACATACGTAGAGTAAAGTGTTCAGTAATTTGAAATAAGGCAGTAAGCAACAACAAAACGTTACCGCAGAGCAGAGCCGTAGTACAAAGACAAAAGCACTGGATGGTAATTCGCCCGCGGCAAATTCCTTTGATGGCGCACCCTAATTCATTCCAAGCTCCTTATATCATAATATATATATTATATCTACTGATACTGTAGAAGTGTACAACAAAAAGAAGTACTTCGGCAGCAACAAGAGTTTTCACGTGTTTGTTGCTTTTTATCACTCTATAGGTAATTAAAAATTTGAAAAAGCTTCTCCAGAGCCTTGACATCTGCAACGTCGTCAATTAACGTTGGGAAATCGAGACATCGATTTGACACTTTGTTGAGCTTTGCAAATGCTTTTGAATTTAGAAAAAGAAAATGGCAAAAAGTCGAATTTTTGTTTCTGAGAATGTCGCCCCATAAAATTTTGCACCCGGAGCAAGCACCCCAGTCCCCCCCTCTTGGTATGGCACAGTGGCAAAGTCAATTAGGCTAAAGTGAGTGATGGTGATGGAGTAGGACTTGGTCCTAAATTAGTACAATGACACGATTACAATAACAAGGATGATATCTGCAAGGTTTACTTACTTTTCCTCAGTTTCGTTTTTCAAATGTTCCAGCTCAATCTCTAAATCCCTGGCTGTTTCTTCAAAATGCGACTTCTCTGCCAGGATTCTAATTCTCGCTTTGTAACCCTCAAGATCTTGAGCCTGTTGACGGAATGTGGTCTCGTAGCTGTCGAGAACTTTTTGGAGTTTCGCTTCTCGTTTTTTCATGTCATGAACTTGAGTGTAAGATTGGTCTAACACTGAACTGCTTAGAATGCTATGTTCGACGCAAGTTTCTGATTTCTTTTGATTTATCTCTTCTTCTAGAGCTACAAGTTGGGATATCTGTTTGGAAAAGGCGTCAAAATTGTCAAGTTAAAGACTGTTCTTCAAAGGACTGTATATTTGTAAGCAATATACTCGTCATCACGAAAGTCACAGCAGCTAGCTCAGATTGCTGAAGGTGACACAAAATATCTCACAAATGATGAGATGTTTGATGAGTTCATATGCTTTTTCCAGTATGATAACGCACTATGATTCCAAGCCCAAATTGAGATGATTCACGTCTTACGTGAAAATGGTGTGCATTATGTACCAGTTCGATGTGTAATACTTTCAAGATGAATAAAGGAACAAGACAATATGTGAATCTGTCTGCAATCCTCACCTTCTTATTAAGCTGCAATAGTTCTTCCTTCTTCTCGCTCAGTTCCGACTAGAAATTAAAGGAAACGTTCAAGAAATACCGTCCGAGAATCTTACCAACCAACGTTCTGTACTCAGAAAATCACGCTAGCGTAAGCAAAAGACGGACAACTTTCAGATCGAGTTTCAGACTTTGAGGCACAGTCCACCGCAAAAAGATACACTAATTTACAAGTGCTTAAGCAATTTGAAAAATTTCCCGAAATTCCCTAAACACACTAAAAGCAAACGACAATTTTCCTTGGAATCACCACTCCAGAAAGGTTATCAAAACTGTTGCAGAAGAAAGCACGACAAAAACATTACAGTTAAAATAGGTAAAAATTTGTATTTACAATATGGTAAAAAGTTGTAGTATAGCATTTGATACAGAGCGATGTATCATCCTCTGAAGTAGGATGGGAAGAAGTGTGGTCGTAGGGACCAGAGCGAGTCAAACTTTGTTGTGGCCTAATTATGAAGATAACAGTACAAACCATCCGGAGCCCCAGGAATGAGTGACACCTCGATCACAGTACCCTACTTAACAGTGACCTTATAGTCTTACGGTTGGGATTTTAGGCCTTAGTAGAGTTAGGGTTAGGATTAGGATCTGTATTTGGATGAGGGTTAGTTTTAGTTTATAATTTTTGACTAACTAAATTTTAGGATTCACTCAGTTCACTCATCCCTGGGAATGAGTGACTGGAGGTTCCTATACTAAGGGATCAGTGACTGGGGATTATTCATAACTGGAGATTATTCCATCCTGTAAAACTAGCACAAAATCTTCACCAGCTCGTTGTGGCTATATGACTATTATTGGCCTTTTAACGAAATCTTTTTTCTCGAATGGTATCTAGCCCTCGTAACTGTTTTGTCCATCATAGTCTCGTTTCTGCCACGCTAATCTGCCGTCTCAAAGCAACTCCAGTTTGCTGTCTGAACGAAATGCAATGTAACTTCACTTGCAGTAAATGTATGAATGCCTCATACAGTAACGAATGGACTTTGATCCCTGTCGATGTAGAGTGAACGCGTGGTATAAAAGCACTTTGCAAAGTTCAGTTCACAGAGATAAAAAAAAGTGTTAAAGCTGCATCCTTTTACGAGGTGTTCGTCCAGAGTCAAGGAATCTATGTCACTTAGGTAAGTGTTCCAATCTTCTTCCGTCCTCTGCTCCCAAACGCCGCGTCCGCGGAATGAGTTGGAGAACCGTATGTTGCAACGTAGGAGCACAGCAAGGGAGAGATCAAAGGACCCTTTTATCATATGGAGGCTGACGCGAATAGTATGAACACCGCGATGACTATCTCATTAAAAATGTTAAAAATGAAATTTACACTAAACTTTAACCCAAACTTTTATTCTGATTGTCTTCACCCTAATCCTGATTCTATCCCAATCCCCGTTGTATTTTGGAACCAAAGACAAACTCTACTATTCTCCGCTCACTTAATACCAATCCAGTATGACAAAAAGGACCTCTGACCTATGCCCGAACGTGCGCATCGCCATTCTTGAATAAATAGAATGACCAATTCTCATGAATCCGGTGAGCACATTAAAAACAGCATCCCAATGACAGTGTCTCTCGCGATACTAGAACGCGAAGAACATTGCGGACGCGAGAAGAACCAGAAGAGTCACGTTATTCCCTTCAATAGAACAAAACGAGTACATATTTAGAATTGGAAGGTTTTCTCTAAGACAGCCAAAGGAGATATCAGAAAAAAGAAAGTGAAGTGGCAAACGATGATTGATACGAAGCACATCATGAGGATCACCAGTGCTCGATAAAACTGTCATTATTTCTGTGCATAACAGTTGAAAGTACTTAAAAGTACTCTGCCTTGCAAAGGCATACTTCTCTGGACGGGTACTCCGTCTTTATATGAACGTTTTGGCGGACTGGTAGTACTTAGAAGTACTGTTTGTTAAAAATTCATAACACAGAAAACTGTAGTACCTTTACATGAAGTTCCTGATTAGATTCGTGTAAAAAATAAATTGTAGATGGTCAGTTGAACCATCCAAAGTTCACAAGATTCTGGAATAGCCACTTATCTTCATAAGAGTTTCTGTTCAACTCGTAGTACATAAAGCACTGTTTGGTGACAATTGACAAGATTCTGAGAAGCGCAATCGTCTTGAGGAGAAATTTCTAATAAAATCGTAGTACTGAAAAGTACTGTTTACATTCATTATAAGAAATTCCAGTTAACTGGTAATTCCTAAAAGAACTGTGTGATAAACTTTTAAAAAAAATCCAGCAAACATCAACGTTCTTCAGGAAAAATTTCTAGCACCATCGTAGTACTGTGAAGTACTGTTTCTTGACAATGACTTGAATATTGCAAACTGAGGCTGTCTCCGGAAGAAATTTACTAGGGGACTCAGTGCAATGAGAAGTACAGCTTGTTAAAAACGAATAAAATCCAGGAATCACCATCTCGTACTTAAAAATGTCGTTTTTCTTAAAAAAAAATTTACCAGATACAAGACAGTTAAACCATAATGTTAAATTTCGATAGCGGCATATAACCATCAAACAGTGCACTCAAATTTTTTCGATGATGATATGCTATATTAGTAGAAACGTAGTCGAGTACTATTGCAAATGCTGCATTCTGATTGGCTACGCTACTCGCTATCTATTCGTCGATAGATAGCGAGTAGCGAAAATGGTTTCCGCCGCCTCTCGTTTTTGTGAAGTTTCTGACGAAATATAATGCTTACTTGAAAGTGCAATCCCAGAGAAGACGAAAAATGGTCTTTGCAAAGTCTGTTTCTACTAAAACAATTAGATTATTCGCTGTCGATTTCTATGAGGTGATAGTTGACGAGGGCGAAGCCCTCGTCAACTATCACCTCATAGAAATC
This sequence comes from Heliopora coerulea, assembly GCA_030142905.1. Lineage (NCBI taxonomy): Eukaryota > Metazoa > Cnidaria > Anthozoa > Scleralcyonacea > Helioporidae > Heliopora > Heliopora coerulea. The sequence goes on along the minus strand of JASJOG010000011.1, from coordinate 989,754 downwards.
GACAGCGAATAATCTAATTGTTAATTAGATGTGCGTTTCACCGTCGGTAAATTCACTATAAACCAAGGCACTGTTCGTGAAACCTAACTTAGTTTCATGTCATCAGATTAAACGTCAAGTTATTTCTACTTAAAACAACGACCACAGGTGAATCCTCGACCGCATACCGCTATGAATTAGATCTGGGTGCTCAAATCAAGCAGTTGGCAACAAACTTTCGTACCTGTAATATCCCGAACTGCCGCTGTTGTTCCTCTAACGTTTGACTCAGCTCTCGACAGTGATCTGATGTTGTTTTTAATTCGTCCTTGAGCGCTGCCATCTAAGTGGGTGAATAAAACAATATTAATTGCTCAGAAAAACTCCTTCAAAGTTCGACACGAACAGTTCAAGTTGTCTTCGCTGACCATAACGCTTAGTAAAAGCTTACTGGTCAGACAAACAGGCCTAAGCAGAAGGGGACGATGGAAGCTCTAATGGCTGTGGCAGGCCTTTGGGACATTAAAGACCAACAACTGGAGCGAAATAGGTTGAACAATTTTTCTCAAACTCATTAATAATTCACAAAGAAAAAACAAAAGAAATGCATAATTAATCAGTATTTAGAAATCGGAGGAAGATTACAGCTGAATTTTTCCAACTTTCGGCTGGATTTTCGCCTAAAATACTGGTTCGTTTGAGAAGTAATTTCAAACACTCGTTTAGTGTTCTTCCTCCGATTTCTAGATACCTCGAAACTCGTTAAAAAAACTCGGCTTCGCCTCGTTTTTCAACTCGTTTCTCGGTATCTAGAAATCGGAGGAAGAACACCAACTCGTACTTGAAATATTACGTCAAAAATATTAATGCCCAGCATAGAATACAGAAACGAGCCATTCACACAATACAGTGTAATATATTTAGTAGGATCTGACGTTTCGTTGTTAAACTTGCAACATCTTCAGAGAGTGTCATAATAATTACTGTACAAATAATAAAACTACATACAAGGCTGAAATATATATATTTAAAACTAAAAAGAACCAAACGTTTTCGACATTAAGTCATCTTCAGGGTTAAGAATGAAGATGACTTAATGTCGAAAACGTTTGGTTCTTTTTAGTTTTAAATATATATATTTCAGCCTTGGATATAGTTTTATCTTCAGAGAGTATTTACAAACACTTGCAATCATGAGTTAACTCCCTGTTCTTCTCATTTCGATATGATACCTTCCGAAGTGTCCGTTTTTGCAATTCTCACAAGCAGTTCCCTACAACTTCAACGTAGTGGAATTAACATAGTACCGGAGTAGGATTATCCATAAATCTGTTGTTGATGCTTTGTCTTCAACAACGTGCTTCTGACATGGTGTTCCTACTTAATTTGTTACTGATGGCATTTATAAAATAACAGGCGTTCTACGCACGCTCTGATTGGATGAGCCTCATTTTCTCTCAGAGTAGAGACACGGCTGACGTCATTCATTTTGTATTAGAGTACAGAGACATGAATGAAATCACGAAAACTCGAAAAATCCTTGGTTATTTTATAAAACCAATAGAAAATAGCTTTCGTGTCTCTGAACTGTGATAGAAACATGAGTGACACACTAGGCACTTTCCCCGTTGAAATGATGTCATTCATGCTTCTATAACAGCACAGAGACACTCAAGCAACAGGGGCGTATGCAGGATTTTCCAGAGGAGGGTTACAGAAGACTTATTCCATGTACTCGAGCCTAATACAAAAATGAAATAATGATGTCAGGAGTCATGTGACGAGGAAAGGAGATAAAGAAGATAGAGAGAAGGTTTAATGGAGTATTTAAGGCACTATTAATACATTGTTTGTTTTAACTAAACAAAAACACCAATGTCTGGACACTGTCTGACAACTGGCATTTTCCGGCTGAAATGACGTCATTCATGTTTCTATCACAGCACAGAGACACTCAAGCAATTTTCTATTTGTTAAATACAAGACTTCATCATAACTAGTGTTGTCTTTACACAAGTTTCTTCCGGCGGTTATTTACTTTAAATAAATTATTATTACACTATCACTATTCAACATTAATCTGTTTCATTTCTACCGCTTACAAACAAGCGTGAAGAAAGCGTAGCCATCAAACTGAAGTAAACCACACTTACCTCCTTCTCATAGGTTTCTCTCTCTTGCTCGTTTTTGTTATTAGTACTTTTTAATTTTTCTTTCAGTTTCTCGATCAGAGATAGCTAAATAGTAAAGATCCATTAATAAAACCAGTAAAATACTGAAGTCGATCTCTGTCTGTCAAACAAAGGAGAAACAAGGCTTTTATAGGTTATACACGCATATTTCACTCATGAATTACGCGCCAAATCTTACAACCAGGGATTGTCTCGGATCATTGTGGACGGCTGGGATACTTTAAGGCTAGGCAAAGATGGCAAAAAATGCATTTGGGAGCAAGTCAACTTGCATCAAATTGCAGTATCCTGGTTCGAGGCCATGGCCAAAAAATGGACGTAAGTCAATGCAAATTGAATAAAACTTAAAAAACGTCATCTAAATTTGAATTGGCTAAAATCTGCTGCAAACCAATGCAAGCCGATTCAAGTTGGTGAAGCAACTGAGAGAGAAGCTGGCCAAATGAACACTATCATCCCGCTGCATAAGGCTTCAAAAACTTTGGGTAGAAAAGAAGGTTATGATTCGCGCTCTGGATGATTTTGATAAATGTTCGGAATAAGATCTACTTCCTCAAAATGTAAGTTATATGGAAAAAAAGTTTCAATTTCCTTGGTTCAGACTAAAAAATGGCAGAGTAAAATATAACTCGAGCTTTTCGATTTACCCTTCTTGAGCGAAAATTAGGTGGGTAATCTGGACGCTAGTTTCTGTTGGTATCCCAAGCGTCATGGTAGAAAACTGCTATCGGATGTCGTCATTTTTTAGAAGACAGGAAGGAAAATCATCAGTGGTGATGTAGTTGTTGATATCAAGATACCTCTACATTGTGACCAAATTTGATCGCTTGAAATCTAAAAACTTAACACCGCAGACCAATTTAAGAACAGGGGAAAAATATTTTTAAAGAAACTCACTTTCTCTTGAACACTACTTGATAACTCTTGGTGTTGGTTTTTGTTTTCGTCTATGACCATATTTAGTGAAGTGATTTTACACTACCAAAGAAGGAAAACCCATTAGAACCATGACTGTTCAGTTAAACAACCACTGTTGTAAATCTAACCACCAACTACACCAATAGCTACGACCAGAACCACAAATACATCCAAAATTATGGACAGAACTACACCCACAGTCAGTCAAACTTACATTAATTTACACCTGATATCACGACGACCCACGGTTATGGTTACAAGCAAACAAACAACCAGCCACAACAACACCCACAACTTTACTCTCAAACCCACGCCTAATACAGTCTTAATTATCCATAACATTTACGCCTGGAACTAAAAATACAAATAACTACAATCACACCAGTGACGACAACTACATCAGCAACAACGATCACCCAGAAGCAATGTCCACACAAATTACCAAAACCAGACCAGTAACTATCACACAGTTAACAACTATCAAACCAGCATCGACAACCACAGCTGCAACAAGAACACCTAGGTCAACAACTACAACAGCAGTAGCTTTATCTGTAACAATAACAGATACACACAACAACAACAAATATGACGCCAACGATGGCAAGGATAGAACCACATACCTCTTTTTCATTCAGCGACGACTTCAACTCTTTAACTGACTCAATCAACTTAGTTCGATAATCCTAAGTAAAAATTAAGCACACATTTAAGTAAACATACAGGGATGTAATAAGCACAAAACATAATCAGGAGTCGCTGGTACCTTTTCCTCTTCAACCTGTCTTCTGAGTTCTGCGACCAGTTCTTCACTTTCGTCTAGTTTCTTGGTTAGTAAGTTAATCTTTTCAGCCTAATAAATTAATAAAATTACCAGAATGACAAAACATATCATCACCACAGCCAAAGCCGTTATTGTGCTGCCACGTACCTGTTCTTCACATATTAAGTTGCTTCGCTGTAGCTCGGTTTTTAGGTTAACACATTGCTCTAACGCGGCGACCAGTTGTTGTTGTTTATCGGCCTCCGCAATAAGCTTTTCATTTGCTTCAGTTTGGATATGTAATTTCTCCAAATAGCTCTAAAATTAGAGTCGAAGCAAAGGATCAAATTGGAGTGTAAAAATACAAAGTTTTTTGAACGATAGATGAACGTTCATCAAGCTCTATCCTCAGAAAAACGATTTCTGAGCCCCAAACGGGGATCGAACCCGCAACCTTCTAATGACCGGTGAGACCCTCTAACCATTGAGCTACCAAGACTCAGATGGTGAGCTGAGGTGCAAGTTCGACATATGTGCGACCTGAGCGGAGCCACTATATGTTAATCTCCAAACTCCCACATTTCAAAACATATATCTCAATACACAGTTTGTGGTTTCTCTTTCTCCTATCGTCTCCTATTCACTTTTTCATTTGTTTTCCACTTATTACCTTATATTTCTATGAATTTCATTTTTTGTCTCTTCCGTTTCTCCTTCGTCTGTCTGTTCGTTTAACTAATCGTTCATGTGTATTTGTTAACACGTAATATATTTCCTTTAATTTCTCGGACACTCTACCTACCTCCAGTTCGTGCTCCAGTGACTTGACTTTCTCCCTTTCTGATCTCAACAGATTTTCCCATTCTGACAATTTGTGGTCTTTAAATTGAAGTTCATCGCGCATGTTTTCAACATCAGCCTAAAAAGATTAAAAACACACCGGATATCTTTATAAACTTCCAGCAAAGACTTCATGGGGAAAATCAAGCATTTATATAAAGAATAATGAGTGCAGTGTCGAAGTGGGTTGCACTTAACGTAGTACACCAAACGTAAAACGCGTTTTTAAGTTACCTGGAAGTTTTGATTTAATTCGACTATCTCCTCCATTTCATTTCTGGTATTTGACAATTCAATCTCCAAAGAACACAACTACAATTGAAAGATTAGTTGTCTGAAAATACACCTACGCAAAGGGTTTCAAATTCTAGCACATTAATCATAGTCCAGCCAAGTAAAACTCTTCTTTTCTCTTATTTATCACCTAAATCATCACTAACTTATATTTGAGCAAACGGCATAAGAAACAACGATTAAAACTTCCACAATCTTGGTAATCAAAGAACCAGGCGGAAATCTCAAGCTAAGTATAAGGAGTAGTGCTGAGTATATTGCACGGAATAAAGGCATGACAAATTCGTCCTATTCCTCTATCCCTGTTCTAACTGACATACTTCTATTTCATCTTATTTCCTTTTATTGATCTCTTTATTCTCGCAACGTGTCGTAGCTCTTCCCTTACCTTGTTTGTCACTTTATTTTAGTCTCTCTGATTGTAATATAATTCTAGTTAGTCCGCTGTATAATTGACGTTATCTTACCTATTGTCTCTGATGACGTTCGTGCTGCAACAAAACGTTAGTATCTGTTCCTTAATAAACCATTCTTTAAAGTTACGAATTTGTTATGCCTTTATTCCTTGCAATATACTGCGCACTTCTCTTTATACTCCGCTTAAACCTTCACACACGAATACCTTGCTTTCCAACGCAGCTGTCTTTCTGCCTGAGTTGATGCTATCCATGTCTCGATCTTTCTTCAGTGATTCTATTTGTCTGTCAGCTTGTTGTAGACATATTTTAAGGTCTTCGTTCTCACCTTTAAGGACTGAAAGAGACACGTCTAAGTTAAAGGCTAGGAGTCCACAAGACTACACTATGCAACAAGGTGCATTGAAAAACCTCTGTTAGTCTCTCAAAAGTGCTGTTTTTGCAAAAATGCGACCAACTCTATGACTTTTAAATCCAAAGAGGTTAACAAGACAGAGCCAATGACTTGTAATACTCCACCTCATCAATATTCGTATATAAATGTCAAAATAAGATAGATTCTTGTGAAAAAGCATAAGGCTCTGGAGTAGAGCGTTCAGAAATTTTTCATGATGATCTGACACTGCCGAAGTCAACATTTTTCAGTTGACTTCGGTAGTGTCAGATTATCATGAAAAATTTCTCTTCATGCATCTCTGAGGATGATTCTGAAATAGACTGTTCAACTAATCACATTTTAACTGGATTTACGGTTATACCTAAATTAATGGACAGTTATATACCTACCCATAATTTCAGATTTTCCCTCCTTTAACTGATCGGTCAACGTTAACAACTTCATGTTTAGTTCTGTTTCAGTACTTCCCCATCTATTTCTTTCGGACGAAAGAAACTAGAATAGAAAAGAGAACGCAATTTAGTCAAGTCAGCTAAGGAGTGTGGGCGATCAACGGCACCCATCTTGTTCGCGGTTATAAACAGGTAAGAGTAATTTTGTACTGAACATGTCCTCGTGAACAATGTTGTACTGAACACTGTGAACTATGTCGTGCGGTAGACTGTGAACAAATGAACAATGCTGTGCAAACCCTGTGAACAGTGTTGTACTGTACATTGTGAACAATGTTATTCTACGAATTATGAACAATGTCGTCCAGCACACGGGACGTGAACGATGCTGTGCTAAATCCCGTGCACAACGCTGCATTGTACCACGTGAACAACATTGTGCTGCATACTGTAAAGAATGTCCTGCAGCACTCCATAAAAATACGACTGTATTATTGTGTGGTGGCGCGAAGCTATGAATAGCTGGAACAGATTTTTTGAAGGTTAAAAAGCCTACGAAGGTTCTCAAGGTTCGAAACTTTTCCCACCCCAAACGACCATCTTCAGCCCAGCTCCCCCCTACCTCATTTAGCTGCTGTACTTGATGCTCCAACTTTATCTTCGTCTGGTTCAACTTGATCCTCTGAGCCTCCTCGTTTTGTTTCTCCTGCAGCACCGCGTTATACATGTCTTGTAACTTCTTAACTTCCTCCATTAATGTCTCGGCATAGATCTCCTCATCATCAGGAGATTCGGAGTCAAACTTGAAAAACTGATCGTCCAGATCAGGGTCATTGAGATCGTGGTAGCTATCACGGCGGTCCCGGAGAACGCCATTTGGAGGTATTTCATCAAGGATACCTGAACCATTGTGAGACAACGAGGCGTTCATCAAACGTTTCTTCGAAGGTGTGCTGAAACTTCGAGGCGATGACAGAGTCTAGACGAGATGATGGGAAAGCTTCAGTAATTCAGCTTTACTTATTACCTTTACAAAGGTTTCACATGTGAAATTTTCATTGCACGCATGAAATCGGAATGTTTCGCTTATGAAAGGTTGGTATATGAAACATGTAATTCACATATGAAATGTAATTTTCATAGGTGACACAACATGAAAAATTTTCGCAAGGGTAAGTAACAGTCGTATTAATTACTAGGTACGAATTTACTTTAATCAGACTTATAGCCAGAATAAAAACGCCAAGCAGGGAAATTTATTTCAGTTATTCAAAAATGTTTGCACCGTCATGACTGAATGCAGCTTCCTGGCTTTTTTATTTTCTTTTTGAGTGGGTTTTATGAACTGATAGAGGCCAGTCTTTACGAAAATTGTGAAATTAAAGTGAGTCGAATGATACTTCTAAGTCCTCTAACGTAAAGAGAATTTCAAAAGGAAGACAAGAAGGAACTTAAATGATCAAGGTTACGATGTGAACACACTTTGTGCAAATTAAGAAATTGTGTTTTCTTTGGCATTTGCAAGATTTTCTAATGCATCAAAACAAAACATCTTACCTTGATCGTTTGCATGTGGACATCGTTCAACGTCGTGCGTTCGATGGCGGTTTTAAGTTGCAATGTCTCTAAGGTTCTCTGAAACAGAACGACAGTTGTATTACAACAACAGCAAAATTTAAATGATGAGCATTCTAATTCTCTCTAGGATTTAAACATGACTCTTTCGTAGCAAGAACGAGACAAGTAATTAAAAGCAAAATTCACAAAACTTTAAAAAAATTTCACCCACAATCTACCTCGAGCTCTGCTATCGTTTTCTTAGAAGCAGCAATTTCTGCTTCGGACTCCACCAGTTTTTTCCTAAAAATGTCGTCCTTCTCGATAAGCTTTTCCTTCGAGTGTTGAAGTTCTTCACGCGTCTGATGGAGCTCGTCCTTCACTGAGTCAAGATGTCCTTGGAGTTGAGTCAGTTCAGTCTTGTACCTGAAGCGATAATCGTACATTGTGGAATGGAAGAAACGACACTCATAAGAAAAACGTTTTGACCCATGCTTTTGTATTTTCTACAACGCAAGGATTAATACATAACGGTAAATGTGCGACGAAACTGGGGAATGTGTCATATAAAAAACTTTGCTCTACAGATGACCTCAGAGTGGCATTTTTACCGATGAAGTTGTGTACCCCAAAGTTCTAACAAAGGCTCATAAATTGACCCCAACAAACGTCCAAACATCTCAAACGCCTTGTCACATAGTGCTAGGGTTTCCAATCCCAGGATCGCGACCTTAAATAAGGTTTCCAGGATACTGGTACATTTATGAGGGCCGCTAAGTTGTTTTTTCAGCTGGCTAAACATAACGAAAGGATAAAACGAGACCACCTTAAAGATCTTTAGGATGTTTGTACGGTTGACTTTCTTTATATATATTGTTTTGCTCGAGGACCACCCCAGCTCTTAAAGTGGTATTGTATCTCTATGGTCTCCCTGACATGGGCGAAAAAATACTAGGACTTGTATATTCATACGCAATTGCTGGAAGCTATTTTAGTTTTTCTAAGTGCCGAAGGCTTCTTTTAATCTGCCTAGAATGCCTTTCCTACCCATCACTGGGTTGGAGCCAGCAGAATGAAAACCGTTGCTTTGAGCAAGAAAAAGGTAGACACTGTAGGACAGCCTTGAAGATCTTTTACTAAAGGTTATCAAAAACTTGCAGGAACCAGAATCTGAACCCTAATTCACACTGTACCCCAAATTCTCCTTGGTTCTAACCCAACCTTGAAGGATCAAAGAAAGCAAAAGTAAACGAGAGGAAGAACACAAACGAAAACTTCCAAACTGTGTCTCCCTGTGATTCGATCTAAGACACTGGCGGATGGCAACATAAGACCCTAACCACAAGTCAATGCAGGAAGTCCCAACCAGCCAAAACCTAAGATTTAACAAGCCTGTTTACTTAAGAAAACGCTGATAACATGTTGCGGGCGTGGTTTGAGAGGTTCAGCAAAGTCATTCTATTTAAAATCTGCCATATAATCATTGAGCAGCTAGGACTTAGATGATGTACAAATTCAGATTACTAATTTGGACTGCTTCACAAAATGTTACATCATGCAATAAGCATATTTATGTACCGTTCCACTTCAGCGTTGGACGCCTCTAGACTTTGCAAGGAACTTGACAGACTCTTCTCAAGGTCACCACTTCCTGGTGATTTTAGAGCATCTCTTAGCTTCCGTTCCAACAGCATGGCGTAGTATCTGCTCTTGCTGAGGTCGTACGATAAATCATTGTGCAGCTGGTCACTTGAACGAAGCTTTTTCAACTCAGCTACCAATACAAAACAGTAAAGCAAAATAAGATCGACCAAGATATAAAATAATAATAACAATAACAATAACAACAATAAGGATGAGGATGATGATATAATCAAAATCGAAACTCGACGTAATAAAAAGCAGACTCTTTGCGTTGGAAAGAAAAAGAATCAAAACGCCGAAGACATCACGGACCTCTGAGTTCCAAATTTTCCATCGCAAACTTTGTAACGTCGGGATGATGTTCGACTTTTTCTTTTAAAATCTGAATTTCTTCCCGCAAGATTTCCTGTAGAAAGAAAAAAAAAAAGACAAAACAATAGTCAAGAACTCCATTTTCGTTTTCCTCAAAGACCAAAACAAAAGTGCACTCAACCGGTGAAATAAATAATTACAATTTCTTTATTCCTGTCATCAACTGTATCCAGCTGAACATTCTTCTTTTGTATTTTTTCAAGCTTGGCAATGTGATTCTCGCGGAACTTGAGGATCATCTTTGTGGACTGGAATGAAACAAAAAGTTACTTGAGGACAAGCGGTCGCGCTGTCAAACTCACAATTTAGTTCAAGGAAAAGCCGGAATGAAAAATAGTAGTGACTTTGGTATGGGTGACTCTCAATATCATCCTAAGCCTTATCCTGTAACTGTTTAACATTGGCGAAATGAAACCCGTCACATCACCAACATGATACGAAACTTAACACTGGGGCCAGTACATACCAAAATATCAACCTTCCCTGATCCCCACAATATGGTGTAATGTGCAGCCTGTTATTAAAAGTTACCTGCTTTTCAACAGGACGTTTAAGAAAGTTGCATCGCCGACACCGTTCGTCAAAGTATTTTACTTTAAATTTCATGGTCGTGAAGCAAGCCACACATGATGCTAAACTCAGGATGTTTCTTTCTTACAGCTAAAATAATCTAAGCAATTCTAGCTGGCTCATCAATGTTTTTAGTCGATTGCAATCCGAAACTCTTCGTGTCTTAAGTACCAACTTCATCGTGGAAATGTATAAAAGCTCTTTACCACGTCTTATTTTGTTTTGAAAGAGAAGTCCTATTGTAACGTTAAATCGTCCACGACGTCCGCGTCGTGTTTTTGAAACACCTTAATAAGTCCTCGCAGAAGGACATACGATAACTGGTAGTCTGAATAACTGCTCAGCTAAGAAAAGTAAATCACAAGCCTGAACTAAACGTCTGGCCGTTTGTTTATACCAAGTCATTTTCACATCGGATGTACCGCACTCGAAAAACAATGATTCTCTCCATCAACCCACTTACTTGCAGAAACTTCTCTTTCTTCTTACAAAGTTCTTCAAGTTTCTTGACTTTCTCCTCTAGGGCCTGCGGGGAAGAATTGTGACTGTTAAAACATAAAGGGGTGGACTTCAGCGAGCAACCCTTAGACAATCATTTTAACATGGTTACTGCAAGTCGATGCAATTAACACAAACCACTAATTGGCCAAGAATGTCGTCTGCCCTTGAGAAATATTGGGCAAAGTGAATGTTTTCAAATACGGGCAGAAGAGTTTTTAGGTAAATACTAGGGACAGTTCGAAGGAATTAAATGCAGGCAGAAGGTTTCTAAGGATTTTAGCATGAAAAGGTTCAAAAGTTTAAATAATGACAAAAAGGTTTTCAGCGTTTAATTACGGACAGTTCCAAGTCTTTAAACACAAAAAGAAAGGATCAAAGTGTTTCATTTACGAGATTCCTGAGAATTTAAGTATGCGCAGGAGGGTTTGCTACTAAATTGACAACTGACTTTTTACTTAATGAAAACCTTAAACCAACGTTTTAGGGTCTTCATAACAAATATAAAATTTTTTGCTTTCACATTGGTTTTTGTTTGTTTTGCCGTTGGCGGTTCAAAAAAGCAAATTCCAGACTGCCCAGGAACTGATCAGGTTACAACATTTCATGATCCAGATCATTTGTACAAATCCGGTAGAAAAGGGCTTTGCTAAACAAACCTGCTTCTCCTGTTGCGCCTTCTCTTTCAAATTAACGGCATTCAGCATCATTTCCTTCCATTCTTCCTGGTTATTCTGTTCTGATGTCTCAGCATTATGTCCGATGCCAACAGTAGACGATTGACTTGTGGTTTGGGTAACACTGGCTGACCCTTAATTAAGATGTGATTCATTATGTTAAAAGGAAATTACTGTCAAATCATTCTATCACGAAAATCATTGATTACAACGTCCCGTAATTCAACGGTCCTAACAAGGCTGTCCATGCTAGTTCACCGTGGCATTCAAAGGCAATTTTCACCCAAATACAGTAAATGACAAAGGAGCGTGACTTTCACGGAAAAAGGGCTCAGGCAATGTACACATTTCTAGGAATGGGTATCGTTCAAGGAGACTTATTTTTCTTTTAGTGTCAATTCGAATTTTCTTACATAGTCTAAAACTGCAAAACCTCGGGAAGAGTGCTCCTGAATAAGCCAAGTTCCCAGCCCACGGGCGCTTGAAAAAAATTTTTCATTTAGGTTTATCACATCCTAGCCCTATCCCAACACTTTCTCGGCATCAAAGTCAAATATTTCAGTCTTAAAATCTCGATCTCATTCACATCATTAATTTTCCATGGTGCTAATCCTTTGTCAATCCTGGTGTAAAAAGTGAAACAACACGCCGCTCTGCATCGGTTTTGAGCCGTCAAGCGAAATCGCGAATAAATGGTCGGTAGAACATACCAAAACATTTCATTTCTTGAAAACACAAGCAGATATCACAAAAGGGTTTACTTATCAGTCATCTATATTATGATATCGAATCATTTAAATATTAGATATAGTAAAAGTCTGAAGCAAAATTTACCAGTGTCAGGGATTGATGAAATGTTCATTCCAGCTACATTTGAAAAAAAGGAAATACCATCAGACTAGTACAAGTGATGAATAGGCATTTGTTATACTTTCAAATGTTTCAACTTTTTGTCATGGGTTTTGGTTGGTTTTTCCCAAAAGTCTTTATGGTGACATACTAGCTAATCACAGCATCACAGCTCATGAAAGTAATCACAACTGTCTCTGGAAAAATATGTATGGGGGCTAAGAGTAGACAAAAGATTGCCAAAATAAAGCGAAGAATCATCGTGTGCCAGGTTAACCAGCCTCCGTGCAATTCACTAGTATTTTAGTTACAGCTTTACCTAGTGAAAATTCTGCAGACCTCCTCACCTCTCGCTTCCTGTAACAACTCCTTCAACCTTCGGATCTCTTCTTGTAAACTAGCAATATTTCCAGAAGTATCTTCATTCACAACAGCCTAATTAAGTTAAAAAAAAAAAACAAACCAAGGGTAATGTCAAAGTGCACAAGTAAATTGAAATATATTAAAAGTACAATCATTTAGACCTGAGCATATTAAGATAACGGAGAAACATGCTCGCCAGGGCCAAGGGTGATCCAAAGACTAGCGATAACCATGATCAAAAAGACAGCATTAATATTGATTAATTCTAAGAGAACCTTCGTCAAACAGACTTGAAGAGTATTTTCAGTTTATTTTTCGTATGTAAACTTTACAACCTTGTTTTGGTCATTTTCAGAAGGCTCAACTATTTTTTTCAGATTCTTATCCAAAGGAATCAAATTATGTGAACGTTTCACAAGCAGTGAGCCAGAGGAATGTGAAGTTTCTGAAACCTACCAGGTCCGCCAGATATCAAATCTTACCTTATTCTTTATCAGTTTCGCTCTGCGAGCAAAGTTCAATGTCGACAAAGTTTCACCAAAACACCTACCAGAAATAGTGATGATATCAAAATGTGAACAGTTTATGCTAAGTGAGCACAGCTACAAGTGTCTGAGGAGTAATGGACGGAACATTGTTCCTTCAAGTTAAAGCCATTAAGGTGATGTAAGTGAAAGGAAAGTTTACCTTGCTGATGGATGGACGTTGGCGATGATATGCGTCCGAGCATTTCCTCCAAGGGAATCCTGCAGAATTAACGTTAGTTCGTGTAAGAAACAAAATTCTACAATTGCAAAACAGCGGACGTTTGTGGCATAACTAATGGTTAACCCAGGGTTCTGAAGAAGATAACATTAACCTAATGCGAGTGGAACTTGTTCTTCTTGTTTTTCTCTGTGCCAACCAGTGTCTTCAAGTTAACAACGACTGTCCTGGAGTGAACATCATAACCGGATTTTGATCTCTTTAAATCAGTATAACCAGCCAGCTATCATGGAAAACAGAGGTACTTACTCTCAGCAAAAAAGTCAGCTTTGAGTCCCTGTAATGAACGTGTCTCTGTTTCCCATGCGTAATGTCTACCAACGCCATAATCACATTACCCAAAGCAGACAACGAGCGGTTGATGCTACCAGCCTCCTAAAAATAAAGGAAATTTCAATCTTGTTAGTTGTTTTCTTAGTATGTCTGTCCGTCGGCTTGTCTGTTGGCTTGCTTGTCTTTGTAGTACTCCTTTATTCTTTTCCTCTGTCGCTTGTTAGTCCGCTCGTTCGTCCGTTCTTCTTCTTCGTCTCCTCTGTTTACTTTTTCTTCCTTCACTCCCATTCAGGATTTTAACGTATCCACTCATCCATTCGTTCGCTCTCTCCCTGTACCACTTAAGTACTCATCCAATCACTCTTTCATCTGTACGTTTTTCGGTATCTCTCCATGACTGGCCTTGCACAAAAATTGGATCTCGCAGAAATGCTTGCAATTCCGTCAAAGAAATTGTTCATCTTTTATTGCATGATAATCACCTTTTTTTTTCTTTTCACTCTTATGTTTACTGGACTTTGCCTACCTTCAGCCTTACTCCTTCAGCGTGGGTGTCTCTTTGCCTCTCAGAACCCGCCAAATCCACGAGGTGCAAACGGGACACCTTGATGTTGTTAATATTGCCTTTCACTTCCTGCAAACGGTGACACAGTGATTGTGTAAGACTACAGAGGTTCCAGATGGTAACAATTTGACTCAAACTTACTGATACAAGGGTTATGTAAGTCACAAGAAATGGAGTCTAACTTAACTGAAAATAAATTTTCGGGCGTCAGAATAGCACATTTTAAGACCCGACCGGGAGGAATTGCATTGACAATGGGAAATTTGCCTTCACTTAATATACACTACAATACGTAAGATCGAGGCCAAATACCTCATAGTTCTTTTACATAAGCTTAACTTTATCGGCATTACCACCTCTATATACAGATAACGCGTGACGATACTCTCGACGAAGGCCTTCGTAGCTCAATTGACACAGGACGTCACTAGTTTGGCACCTTTTACTTATTTGAGCTTGGCGAATGTTCGTGTGATGTTCAAGAAAACTCACTACGAAAATGACATTTAAAGTTTTCATCCCAAGTGCAAACTCCAGTGGTTTAAGAGCTAACACCATTTGCTGCAGATGCAAAGAAGTCATGACTGGCGTCTTGTTCATCACGAAATATTAGCACTAACGTAACTGTAAGAACCGTTTCGTTTCTTTAAATTTCCTTTCGAACTTTTCGCCTCGCATAAGTTTAATGGCATAAGGCAACATTTTGGGAAATACTGAGTTCTCAATTGACCCTACCTTTGACTCTATAGCGATGGTGAAGACTGCATGACTTCGGCTACTTTCTCTGTTCATAGATGTTGAAGCAACTCGCCTGTTCAGCCAACCTGAATTTAGAACCTACAAACAGGAGTTCATCGGTGACATATTGACCGACAGAGACTTTTTCTGGGAATACGAGTTTCACAGACTTTGCAATATCGCGTCTATGCTACTCGAAAGACACAATTATAGGAGCTTCACAGGCGTCGTGTCTATCTTTCATGATACTCGAAGCTCCACTTGGGTAGCGCTAATGTAGAATATCAGGAACGTTGGTCTCGAGTATGTCGCTCTCCATGCACAGTTTTATTCAACTTACATTATACACATCCCGTGCAGTCGAAACTTGCTTTTCCAGCAACCCATCGACAAAAACACCTCTTTTGATGTCTTCGCGAAGGTGTAGCCCGCTTGATGTAGGATCCAACAAATCAAAAATCTGTTCATTGTAAATCTCTAGAAAACTACACTGACACAGGAATTCTACTTTGTCGCCAAGCTGAAAAAGAAGAAAAGAAAACAGCAACTGAAGCAACGAGCATCGCGAAAAATCGATTAAACTTGGTATGTCACTTCGTGTTTACTTTCGCTTTTAGAAGACTTCCAAGAGGACCAGTGGTAATTTTTTGTTTTGTCTACGATTAAATGAACCATTTAGGGTATGAATCTATCCTTTCTGACACAACCCGGATCAGTTGTGATGGCATCCCATCCAGCCAAACATTGCTGGTTTTTCTGTCGTGGTAAAAACATAAAATAATCCACATTATTTTACTATACCTTTTCTCTTTCCCTGTTGATAAGGCTGAACAAATACTCAAATCCACGTGGAATTACACCCCGAAGTTCATGACTGAAACTGTCTTCTTCAACAGGACCTGTGAGAAAGGTGCAATGAAGAAGTAAAATGTTACGCAGCACCAAATTTTTGGTTGATCACCATATTCACATCTTATGGGCATCACGTCTGAATGACGGAATCTCGGAAGACATAGGGGATGGTTAAGATAACACGGTGGACAATTATTAGTGAAAACAGAAAGTTACGGCACAGTTTTTTACAATATAATAAAATATTTGACCGCTCAGCAGCCAATCAGCATGTGTAATTTTGCTTGTGGACTGGAAAACAGGCCAAGCCATATAATAATATTATTGTTGGTAACGGTTGATCATTCAGGTTAATGTAATCTTGAGAAAAACTGTTGGTGACTGACGTTTCGAAGGCCTCAGCGGCGGTCATCTTCTGAGTCGAAAAAGAGTTCGACTCTGAAGATTACCGCCACTGAGGTCATCAAAACGTCAGTCACCAACAGTCTTTCTCAAGACTTCACTAACCTGGACAATCTACCATCACTAACATGTACCAATTCTCCTGGGTTCAAACATTTACTTTAATAATATTATTTTCACAGTTAATGGAAAGTAAGATATGCCTTATTTTTGCAAACTTGAATTAAACTTGTATGTTATTATTATTGTTTATTGTCATATTGCTAGGAATGCATAATACTTACCAAGCATAGTAAAGGTTTTACCTGATCCTGTCTGACCACTAAATGAATTCAATGAATATTACAATTATAATCAAAAAAATCCAAAAAAGATTGAAATATTGATTGTAAATAAACTGAATATTCCTTATGATCTTTATACTAGTTTATGTTAAAATCATTTACTGTACAAGAGTTTGCAATGTGCAGTTTGCCTAACACTTTGGTCAAAATAAGGAAAACTGCACAGTCATCAACTTGTAGATACATGTAAATACCCAAATTTCATCAAACTCCATTTCTGGAAAAAAAATGGAGTCATTTTTCACCAACAGGTTTGAACTCTGGTAATACAGATGGTATAATTTATTTGTAAAAGCAATAAAAGGTTATGTTATATCTTAACCAATTATTTAGGTACTGCTGTCATAGAAATCTTGTATAAGATCCTCTAAGATGTTATAAGATACTAATTAGTATCAAGATCTTTAAAATTAAGATCCTGCAGAATCTTAGAATCTTAGTTATGAACAAAATTCTATTTAGGATCCTAAAGAAGGACAAGAGTTGACTTAGGATCATAAAGTAGGATCTTATTTTTGTTTAGGATTCAAAATTGAAGCAGGATCTTAAATACAAACAAGATCCTTACCAAGATTCTAAGCAGGGGCCTGTCCCATAATCCTTAATAGAATTCTGTTATTTGAAGGAAGATGTATGTACTAAATAAATAAAGATCACAGGCTTTTATTGGGTATTATGGCTAATTTGCTACACAAATAGTCCCACAATATCATCTTGATGCTCCTGTAGCCTGGGGAGAATGCTAACTACATATGAGTAAAACCCATTATTTCTTTCTGGAGCTGAGTGTAATTGTTATTAAAATCTGTCTCTTTATGTCGAAGTGCATGTGTGAAACATGGCACTACTTGATTTAGTTTCTGGCTTTAGGTGACATGAAAATAATTAACTCACTAGGCAAAAATTGTTCCATTATAACCTTCCAAGCATCCATCAATAATTTTCTTTGCAACATATGTAAATACCTCTTCCTGCAAAACAGCCATAACATAAAGATAATTACTGTTACTAAATGTAATTTACCATATTAACTCATTAAGAGTCAGGGCTTATCCCTTCAATAAATAAAATTGTCTGGCATTAGCAAGAGTAAAATGCTAAAGTGTGTCCTTGCCTCATAATGCATTAAACCTACAGTACTGTACTCCTCACAAACAGTGAAATAAAACAAAATCAAAGGCTCTGGAATAATCCAGAGCTAGGCCATTTTGTGAGTCCAGTCTCTGGTAGATATCCAGCCAACAGAAGCTTATACTTCAAGGCTTTTGATTCAAAACTATTCTTTTTTCTTTCCCATCCCCCCTCATGATCTCCTTTAACTCTTAAGTTATTGATGGAGTCAGTCATGTAGACAGGTTGACAAACAGTAAACTTAAGTGCAATTACAGTGGGTATAAATACCTCACAATTGAGTGATTGTACATTTGCTAAAGGCTAAAGCCTATTAAAAAGATTTAATAACCAATGAATCAAACATCTAAATTCTAAAATGGTTGTACCTGTGTAGTATTTGCATCAGCCACTTGATCATAAGTAAAAACTTTGGGGTCTGGTTTGGAAAATAATGTCAAGGATGTCTTTGATGTTACTTCCAAGCATGGCTTGTGGTCAATATCATTGGCATAGCTATCTGGTGGCCTAACTCGTACATACACCTTGATATTATTATCACTGAAAAAGAAAAGTCTGGGATTTCAGAATACTGTACTAGGTGGGCTAGCCTACCTTAGCTGTAGCCTTGCAGGATGGTAATCTTGATAATCTATCTCATGGTTGATAAGGATTCCTTATATACTAGTATGTGATATATCCGCAGTATCATATTAATTATACAGTACATATTGTATACTGAAAAGCATATCAAGAACCAGGCTCATAGCTATAGTATAGTTGTTGATCTAGCAGTCTTAATTCTTGTCCAGTGCTAATTCATTTTACTAGTAGGACTGATATTAAATCTGTGAATGATAGAGATGCAATTTTCTAGCAATGCCCTGAATTAACATATGCCAAAGACAGAAATTATAATTTACATCTTAATCTGTGATGCAAACTAACCAGAACCCATCTGCTTTTTTATTTTATAAGCCATACTATGGCCTTGAAGTGAAGCCACCCCAAAATTTATTTAGTACACTTAGATTCCTTTTAGGTATCATATCTAGGGCACAATTTAAGGATTTTTCCTGGCCTACATAAAATAATGTTGCTTTTTAGGCCAAGTAATTTCTGGCACACAAAATGTAAGTTTGGACTCACTGAAAAAGAGACAAGAGTGATTCAAATAAATATTACTTTTTTTTATTGGATAAAATCAAGCAGTTCAGTACTGTTAATTAGTGCAGTGAATGTAGCCTAATATAACACACTATTTAATAACAATAGTTATATATCAGGTAAAGTAAATGACAGCACTATTATTGCATTTAATGTGTTCCTGTATATCTGATATCATGAGATTGCTTTTTGGAATTATCCTTTTGTTTGTTAATCTTTCATAATGTAGAACTGTTCAATCGATAGTGTTTTCTAAATGTTAAGTGACTAAAATCTTGGACTACAAATTTTTTTCAGAAACATGTAGGCCATGCCCTTTTTGGCCTATAAATCTGGGTTTTTTTGCCTACTTTTTGCCATTTGTAGGCTGTTAAATCACACCCCACATATCCTCAGTTCAATAGACTTATAAATATTTGATTTGATGATATAATGCACAACTGACATTAGACAATGATTATCATCTGGATAAACACACAAATTTTTTCTTCAGAAGAAATTTTTTAGGTTTCCTCTCCCTGTAGATTGCAACCATGACAACACATTACACAATGTCATGGAAAAGGATAAGGAGCAACCATCATGGAAAAATGACTTGATGCTTGAAAAAGGAAAGGGCATTTTAAAAATATAAGGGGTAGAATTTCTGTTCAGGCCTAGCAACAACACTGTAATGCACATTACAAATTGTAATATTTATGCATTTGCCACTGTCATAGTCACAAGAGGAGAGTGGAAGTTGTATTACAGTCATTCCTGTGACTCCAAAACTTCTAAAGTAACTGATCCTGATGTTCAATTAATCATTCTGAAGTAAGCAATTCACTCACAAGAGTCATCAAGTACCTATCATAATATAAAATATGCTCCAATATGCTTTTGTATTCTAGTTAAATCACATTTTCAGGATGATTAATCAACCCAATTAACCTCCGTCTGTCAATGTACCTTTGCTGAATCTATACTTTCAAATATTACATGTATTACAGTTGACAACAAACATACCTTGCATTTCCACTGCTCACGGTGCTTTCTGTTCCAGCATAAAGTTCAAAATAAGGTTATTTAGAAAAAAAGGGAAAGAAGGAAATAACGTCTTAAATATAAAAGTCAACTCTTCAAGCAAATGACCTTCACCGAACAAAGACAAAACGTCCTTCACTGACATCGACAAGCGAGTACATAATATCACGAAGTCTACAGCAAAGCAGCGGCATCTTATTCTGCACCTACCTTTCCTGCTACGATTACTGTTTTCTAATACCATTCCCAGTTTACGCTACAGAGACCATAAATAGGCGAAATTAGAGTTTTATTTAATATTACAACTGAAGGTGACACGACAGTTTCATGGATACAAATTTGGCGCTTCGAAACTTGTGCGGGTCAACATCGCGCATTGCACGCGTGAGACCACGCGTGTTAGGTGCGATAGCACGTGATCATTAACAGGAACAATAATAAATTAACAACGACATTTATTAATGATTTTTTTAACCCATTTCCTTGCTAAAAAGTTGCAATAGCCAAGAAAAGGTCTTTAAGTGCGATTAACTCCTGTCTTTGAGATAGTAATTAACAGAATATCAAATACTAACAGAATCTATTTACAACAAATGAACGCAGACGATTAACCAATGCTAAACAAGACCCAAGCCAGTTGAAATTCATACTGGTTTAATCAAGCATTACCCGCTGACAACGATTTCACGCTACGCGGATTAAGCGAGGCCGAGCAGTCAAAAAGCTTTCTTACCCGTGTAAATAATAACACAATAAAGCGATTTTCGACACAGAAATTAAACATAACGTGCATTCTTTTAATGCTTCAAGCCTACATTAAACTTCACTTCCCAGCATAAGCTTACAAAGAAAGCAAATCATATCAAAATATTACCATTTAATGTTTCAGTGCGAAAGTAGATTGAAAAATTAACGGAACTGACGTTAGATTTGTTCACGATTCAGTCCGAAAACAAAGCGTTCCGTTGATGTAATTTAGCAAATTTGCTTTCCAACAAAATCAGTAACAAAAAACCTACGAAGAGGAAGTCAGCGTGTGTGTTCGTCAACGCGAACCCAATCAATATTTGTCGCATGGTAACCTGAGTATTGTACCTCTTGTACTAAAAAATTGTTCGCTGACATAGTTTGCTTGTTTTGCGGAAAGAATAAGCGGTATTTATTAATCTACAACAAGTTAAACACAGATGAATAACGCAAGCTGGCCTGAAAAGACGCTGACGTGCGTTCTAATTTAACTCGCTAACGAGTTCTATTCACAAATTCTTTAGCTAGTTTTAGCAGCAATTTAATTCGCGTCGCTACGCCGGGCTTCTTCAACCGAGATACTGAGCGTGTAGTATGTACGAGTCGATAATATGACTATTCCACCCTCGTTATAAAGGACTCAAACGACCTTAAAACAAGCTGTCATAATATAACATGTGAAACTGTCGATTCAGTTTTATTAGATATGATACTCACTTGACTTGGACTTTTTTGTTGACAGTGTGAAACTAGCACTCAAATCCTCCATTTGTAAGAAGTCCGTATCTGTGGCGAAGCAGTTGCCATTTATAAAGCTCGGTTGTTCTAATATAACGCAGGCATCATGCGGAATAGTGGATTTGGAGTGTACAATGTGTAGTTCCGACAAAAGCGCTCTTCAGCCGTCCGATACTTAATGAATTCAGACTACATGAAGTTCAATTAGGAAGATGTAGTATGACACGGTGCGTTAAGCAACTGTTGAAGTTAATCTGTTTAAACAATCGATCAGCTTGTGATCGTAAGAGGTAACTAACAAATAAGATGTTACAGTATGAAAAACAATTCTTTGGATCACGGGCTGCTTACTTGACGTTTCAGAATTCTAAAGTTCATGACCGGTTATCTTAGCTCTACTCTTTGTCAACCCGACCGGTAAAGTATCGCGGACTCCTGTGGCCAACGCGTAATATCAGTTACGTTTTTAACATTTGTGTATTTAGTCACTTTGCTAATGGAATTGCGGGCTTACTTTTCCAATTGAGCAATCGCAGGAGGTATCATTAGCCAATTTCTTTTTTTGTACTTCGCATGTTTTCGTCTTTGTTTGCCAAGACAAACGTATTATAGATACGTATTCACGGTTGGAAGAGGGGAAAGAGCTTGTTGAGAGCAAGCGAATTACAGCGAGATTGTGAGTTTGCGAGAGTCATAATTTTTTGTTGTGCCTTTATTATGAGAGTGTACACTACGACATACCGGGATTATAATGCAATTAGGGAACATTCTAATTGACGATAGAGTTCCCTAATGAAGGTCTTACTGCCCTCAAAAGGAATAATGCACGATGACCCTCTAAACCGTTCGCTTGCCCAGTTAGATCTCCAAGATTGTTCGCATGAACTTACCATATGTTTAAATTTAACACAGATTCCGAAATGACAGCTGGTAAGTTATCTCATGGTCAGTGGCACACCCAAGGGGGAGGGACTTAAAGGGATTAAGCCTCTGCCTTAGCAGCCTCAACAATGATTTCTATTTGCATCCATAAAAAACCCTATAAAAATGGTTATGTATAATTAAAAGAAAACAGCATGGAGGGTACGAAATGGTTCTCCGTCACCATACCAGTGTGTTGTGTACAAGGACTGTCAATTGATAGTACCGGAATTGACCCTAGGAGACGTTAAAATATGAAATATTGCTTAGGGAACAAGCCCCCAGGTACCCCTTAGTGGAGTCTAATTTGACATTCTAGACCCCCTTACAAAAATCCTGGATGTGCAGTTGCTCATGGTTATCTGAAACCAATCCCGACATTATCATGTGTTTCCATTCAAGGACAAGGTTAACTTGATTTCCGTATCGGATTTGATAATTGATATCGATTACATTAGTTATACTGTTTACCTGGAGTGCTCCATAAACCCTTCCATATACAGCAAATAATCCACGTGAAAAGTACAAAACTTTCCTTAGGTTATAAAAACAAACAGCAGCTCGCATGGCAATTTTTGGTTCGCCTCAATACTTATTTACCAAAAACCCAACAGAGGGATGTGGGATGTTTTCACGACCTAAGAAATTACGGATCCGCCATGACATTAGCAGAGAAGGCTGCAGCCAGCGATGCGCGTGATAATTTTCAAACAGTTTACAGTGCACGAGATTGTTTGGGTATTATCGCATGTATACTTTTATAAAATAAGAACCTAGAACGTTCGAAGAGCGTGAAAAATAATGCAAACATCATGCACCATTTCATTCGCTTTTGTTTTAATTTCGTTAACGCCAACGAATTCGGGTACTGTTCGTACCAAGGTATGGTATCTTGTTCCATTGACGGAACATTAGTACGATAACTATGACATAGAAAATTTACAAATATGACTTATTTCATAAGAGCTTTGTACAATAATTTTGAATTACACAGTTCCTTCTCTTGTTCCATAACTAGTAGAAGATCTTTAAGGATAACTCGACGAGTTCTTTGACGAGGAAACTGCACAATCAAAAAAGAAATTGGAAACATAATTACTTTCATTCCTGGTGGTTCCTTGTCCATTGAATAATCAAGAAATTAAAGACATAATCCATCTTCACCTTCCAGACTGAAGAATGTGTAAAGAATGGAACAGACAGAAAGAATAACAACACAGATAGGACAGGCTGGACTGATGAACAGATTTACAATGATGACAGCGATAACAGAGAGAACAGATAGGATAGACAAGACTGATAGGACGGACGTAAAAGACAGGTCAGACGAAAAAGATAAGATAGGCAAGACTGACAGGTCAGACAAGACAGATACGACAGCCGCGACTGATAGGACAAGACAGACAAGACAGATAGGACAGACAAGACAGATAGGACAGACAAGACAGATAGGACAGACAAGACAGATAGGACAGACAAGACAGATAGGACAGACAAGACAGATAGGACAGACAAGACAGATAGGACAGACAAGACAGATAGGACAGACAAGACAGATAGGACAGACAAGACAGATACAGACAAGACAGATAGGACAGACAAGACAGATAGGACAGACAAGACAGATAGGACAGACAAGACAGATAGGACAGACAAGACAGATAGGACAGACAAGACAGATAGGACAGACAAGACAGATAGGACAGACAAGTCAGACAAGACAGACAGGTCAGACAGGTCAGACAGGTCAGACAAGACAGTCAGAACAGACAAGACAGGAAGGGCCATCATGACAAACATACAGACAGACCGAGGTAGAGAAATTGAAACGCTCCAAACAGTACAATTAATTACAAAGTCATTTCTGTTGGGTTTTGTTCTCGTTTTCTTGTTTTTTTTTCAGGCATTATCAATATTAATAAGCTCTATTACATTAAACGTAATGCGCTTCTACCTGACTTCGAAGGCTGTTTGTTGACGATGTGCTTTGGTTGGCTGTTGTTCGCGGGGAACCCTGAAAATACGTTTACATGTCATCAATAGTGTTGACTTCACCCAGAATTTTTGTTTGCCATACCGAATCTTCGTTTAGTACAACTGCAACCCTGCAAGCAAATTTACCTCGCTGCTGTTACTAATAACGTCGTCCAGTTTTCGTTTTTTCCGTGGGCCAATGGCGTCCAGTGCAGTCTTATTGGCCGCGCGTTTCCTCAATGTTTCCTCTTCTTCCAGTTGTAACTAGGAAATAAAAGATTCCATGTCATAAAAAACATTCGTTAAGAAAGCAAGTAACAAAAATGCACAGCATCGCAATATTCAAAAACTGGCTGTAGTGGTACCACAAAGGTCACTAAAAGCAATACATAAGAAAACGTGATAGAATATATTTCAAACATATTTCATTTTAAACAGTATATTTCAAATATTTTTGGTAACACACGGAATAGCAGAGCGCCTTCCTAGCTCATACTTGACTTGTGGTTTAGAAATAACACCTGTGCGCAGCGCTATTTGATATTGGAGGACAATTTTTCAACTCATCACCAAAACCGATACATGTCGTGTAATGAGTGAGGTAATTTTAGCTGTCTTATTAATTTTGTAGGATGATCCACAAGCAACACAAATGTAAAAAAGTGCCCTCAGTAATCTGAAACGCTAAAAAAATATTACAAACAAAGAACTTTGAATTCTAACCATTCAAAACTGCATAAAACGACTTTGTCATCGGGCTTTGTACAATTTACTTAAGCAACCTGGGTTTTGAATGTTTCGTCGTTATTTTCTGAAGTGTCTGTTGCTGCTAACTATCGGGCTTCATTCCGCAACATTTTGGGATGTGTTTACTCACGAGAACAGGCGGCGTGGCAATTTAAAGAGTCCTCTGATAATGAATGGTCATGACAATGAAGAAATGGCATCATGAAAATGATAAGTTGGGCCTTAAAGCGGGCTTTCGCTTCGTTAGGCAGACTTGAAATTCCCCAACTTCACTTGGATATATTCATGTAATTTGGAGATAGATATGAGACCCCAGTTTTAATTCAGCGCTATATGCCATTGGGAGTGCTGGTGGCACAGTGATAGTGCACGTGTATCTCACCACTGTGACCAAGATTCGATTCAGGCTCAGTGTAGTTATCTGATTAAAGTTACTTTGGTGACAAGTGAGAAGAGTGTTTTCCAGTTTGTCTCTACCAAGCATCGCTGGTTTTCTCCAGGTACTCCGGTTTCCTCCTGTAATACAGTGGCGTATACAAAGGGAGGCAGAGGGAGCGACCACCCCCCGGACATTTCTGTCGGGAAATTTAGAGCTTGTCGGAAAATTTGAGGGAGGATACCTTACTATATTTCGTTTGCTGAGAAGTCAAAAAACCTTCAGGACTAGAAACGTCAAAAATTGGACATTTGTAGATCATAGAAGTCATACAATATTACAGTAAATGAAATTTTGAAACAAATTTAAACATCTTTAACCTAAACCGAATGCAGAAAACCGAACGTTTTCTTTTGAAATATGGCAACTGTCTGCCTACAAACTAACGTGAGAAAATTCATTCCTCGCTGTTCGTGTCGACAGACCACTAACAACGTGAAGTCCGCCCATAGCAACGTCTAAGTTTCGTCCAATAAACTTCAACGTCATAATTTTGTAGTACAAAACATAGGAACAACGGTAGTACAAACATAGGAAAATCGTGTAATCAAAATAGCCTATAAAATTGTTGGTAACATTTTGTGTTCTGAAAAGAAGCCAGTCAATGCTAGTTGGTTGGCGCCGCTGTGTCCGCGTACTACAGCCGAGGCTAGACTGCTGTTACTAATTCTCAACTCTAAATGACTACTAAGAATGCGTTTGCCGTTTGTTCAGGTAACCCGATTTAGGTTAACTCTTGTCGGAAATTTTTCAAATCTCGCCCCCCTCCAGAACTTGTTGTTATGTACGCCGCTGCTGTAATAACACTGGACTCATGAGGGGTAGCCCTTACGGGACCTCCAGGGAGAAAAGCTCAGGTAGCTGATAGGTTATCCAGTATAAATAAAGGCACTTTTCCTTTACAGAAAATTGTAACCAATCATAAGTAAAAATAGAATTTTACCTGTTTCGCTTTTTCCTTTAATCTCGCCTGTTCGGGATCCTCTTGCCGCGATCGACTCTGAAGAATCAAGAAAGAAACAAATTTTTGAGTTTTTGTACAACAATGATGACGGTTTTCAGTTCATTCCTCATGAAGAGAAAATACATACCTTCGCAGCTCTTATTAACACTTCCCTTTCTCTTGCCTCTCGTTTTCTTCTTTCTATTTCGTCGATTTGTTCGAAAACTCGTAGTTGTGATTTCACATCAGAAGTTGTTTGATAGGTTGGGTCATCCTACATCAAATTTGAAGGTTTTCAGAAGACTTGGTAACACATCAGGAAACATTTCTGCAATCCAGTTTTTGTAAGTAAGTGTCAAGCAAATAAAATGCAAAAAATAAAGTAAAACGAAAGAAGAAAGGACGGAAAGGACTAAAGAAGGAACGTAACAAGGAAAGCAAGGAAGAAAGAAACAAAAATAAGAGAAAGGAAGAAAGAGAGAAAGAAACAATGAATGAACTAGAAAGAGAAAGAAAAATCAAAGAAAGAAAGGAAAAAAGTAAGAAAGAAGGAAAAAGAGAAGGAAAACATAAAAAGAGAAAGAAAGAGAAAAAGAAAGAACGAAAGAAAAATAGAAAGAAGGATAGAAAGAAAGATAAAAAGAAAGGAAGAAAGGAAGAAAGAAAGAAAGAAAGAAAGAAAGAAAGAAAGAAAGGAAAGAAACAACGTAAGAAGAAAGGATGAAATTACTAAAGGATAGAAAGAAGGAAGGAACTTAGAGGAAAATAAAGGAAATGCTTTTTGTTTGGTCGGTAAATTACATCAACCTTGACGATAAACTTTCAACCTCTTATGAAGCCAAAAAGGATGAAAGGAATGAACGAAGGATGCAACCCACAAAGGTACAAGAGGGGTATAACCATCACTACATACCTTCATTGTTTCTAATCGGTGTAAACTAAAAATCGATAATTTCTCCATAATGCTCATTAACCTTTCCTGCGTTGCGTGCGAAACAAGCCCGCAGATACTTGAACCCACCGTAGAAACTCCGTGTTTCGAAGCTAAAGGAAGAATAAACTAGACATTAAACCCAACAAGCAAAACCATTACATGCCGACAAGGAAACCATAAAACATAACAAATCCCGAAAAGAAGAGTGATCTTGAGATCCCAAGATCAAAATATCTTTGTTTCCACTGTCTTTTGATGGGTACGATCAAGTATAGATCACACATCATTCCGTAATGGCTAACTGAAAGTTCACGGAAGATTTTTGGTGGTAGTGACTGGCGTCTCAACAGCCCTTAACGACGGTTTATAGTAACTACGGGTAAATTTCTCTTTTGCCATAATAAAATCCTCATTATATGTTCCCGAACAGTTTTAGAATTAAAAATCGTTTCCAGTCTCTAACTCACCTATTTTCTCAATTTGTATTTGCAATACTTGATTGTTTAGAAAATACGAATCCTTACAACTGCGCAGCTGAAGATTCAAAATTTCCGAATTTGTCGCCAGAATTTTAGACTGCTCTTCCTAAAAGATATAAAAAAAACAAGAACAGAGTTGCATGGACGTCGTGAATTGTGCAATTCTTCCTCGTTTTATGCAAGAAGTTATTCATGATCACCACACAAAATTCCTGCCGTGGATATCCGAAAATCGAGTAACTTACTAATGGAAAACTCTAGTGAATAAGATGTAGCTGACTAGCCACGACATATAAGAGTTCTGTATTTGACAAGAAATATAAGTACACAACTTGTAAATTCGCGCCATGCACATGTTCGAAAAGTACACTTGCTGACTCAGAAACATCGTAGACGCCATCTTGCCTCGACTAAAATACTTGAAATAATAATACGTGATAAAAGCTAATCAGAGAAAAGCTTTAGAAGATCGAATCCTGGCCAGCAAAGTCAGGCCACTTTAACGTCATAGAAGTAAAATAAAAACAAGCTTTTTTTTAAGCTATTCGAATGTCAAGCAACATACCCAAATTATGAACCACAGTATTCAAACACATGAAAATCATTGCGCATTACTTTTGTAAAATTATAAGACTGGATGTGCAACACAAACTTCAGTTCACTTTTGGCGGGAAATTTGCCGTGTTGGGGTACCCTGATCCAAACACGGGTGTCAAGCAGTATGAGCCCGCATACTATGCATTTTATTTTATAATTTATGTTCCTTGAACAAAGCAACCATAGCCTATTCTGAGTACTTTAAATAACGCAAGAGTCTTACCTGGAGATTTACGCCCGCCATACAAGCCACATCGTTAATGTCGTCATCGTTGCCACTAAGAAAAAAATCATTCGCGTTTTTGAGATAGTTATAATTCTTTCTCGGCAAATGTTCCCACATGACGAGTTAGATCATCAGGCAACAACCAGATTAAAATAATACAAGACTACTCCTACCGGGAAAGTGTTAGCCGAGATAGTTTAAGGGTAGTCAGACTTTTTTACACTGTAGATTGAAGCATAGAGATCATATGAAACTAGAGAGGGAATCGGGGCCGGAAATACGGGTCAAATTGAACGTTGCCATTTTGAGTAAATTAAGGGCAAGTTGTTCTTTGCCAGACCCTTTTCCGTCTGTTCGAGAACCTCGAGGTCGAACAACTGACGTTTGAGTAATTGCTTCGTGTTTGTTTCCATCAACTGTATCGCAGAAAAACTGCTTTTCTAGTCGATAGTCCGATATTGTTGCCTTGAAGTGTATTTTAACCTGACCTTGAACTTTTCATCCCGACTATTTTTGATTTGGTGAAATGATCGGAAAGGTCTGAGTAGTGCCGAAATGTGAAGAGTAGTTTTCTAACGTTTCGAGCGAAGGCCCTTCGTCAGAGAGAAAACGGCACTTCACATTTCGGCACTATTCAGACCTTTCCGATCATTTCACTAAGATTACAAAAGTGCCTACGCAGCACTCTATTTTATTTCATATTTTTGATTTGTCCCCCTATTTATCTAATATTGCAGGCATCAATTTTTCGCCTGCGGTTGAGTGACATTTAGCTACAGTGTCCCCTTTAGCCAATATATGATCTCCATGGATCGAAGACAGTCGTGCATTGCTGCGGACGATCAGAATCAACATCAGTGGCGCATCCAAGCGGGCCTTTGGGGCTCATACCCCTCCCGTTAGCAGCTACAAAAAATGATTTCTATCTGCATTCACGAAAAAATTCGAAAAAATGGAACGTAAAATTAAAAACGTTCAGCGTACCTCTGACAGATGACCGCGAACTTCTAATTTCTCCATCACCTTACTAGTGTTATGTATACAAGGACTGTCAATTCATAACATCGGGGTAGACCTTGTAGGGTCTTTAAAATATAAAATATTCTCGGGGGAGCAAACCTAGGCTCCAGAGCCCCCTAGCGGAGGCTGATTGAAAATTCTATCCACTATACAAAAATTCTGGGGGCACCGTTGATAAACATAAATACCCAAAGGACTTCACATATTCAAGACGCCACTACGACAAACCGCATGTGCTATTTATGCTTAACGTTCTGTTCCTTGATGATATGCTGTTTTCGAGTGATATCATCGACGATGCAAAAAAAAAAATCCAATTATTTTCGTATATTTTTAAGTTACATTTCCTGGATTGTGATTAAAATCTGAGCTGTCTTCCCCAATAACGTATGCTCGAATTTTCAGATTGTTTGAAAAACGCACGAGATACCAATTCCAAATTGAGAAAAGTGCCTTAAAAATTTACTAAAAATCGGATTAACTTCATTAAAAAGTCGATTCCTGAATAGTCGCACATATACTATTTTACATCAGCTTGGTTCAAACGACTTTCAGAAATACCTTAAAGTGTTAATGATGAGCGGAACGTACTGAGCTTTTACATTTTTTCCGTAAGAAACGACAACATTACCAAACTTTAAAGCGGCGAGCGCTAATAACCAACAATTCCTGTCACGAAATTCCAAATTTTCAACCCTACTTCTTTTACCTTGTCACTGCCGATATAGATGACGTCGGCCTTGCTTTGGACTTATCCTGAGCTTGAGCGGCAGTTGTTGTTGACGGCACTGGCTTGACAGCACTAGCAGTGGTAACTGTTTGGGGGTTTGCTTGAGTCGATATGAACACTACACCAGCTAAAAAGAATCAAATAAACTACACTTTAGCGCTCGGCATTGGTTCACGATCTTTTATAGGAAATGGTTTGAACTGAAGACAATCATCAAGGAGGCTTGATAAACATTCCTGAGAAAAGAGAAATGTAAATATGAGACACCAAAGCCATGCATAAAAATATTTCGGAAGAAGAATAAAATTGAATGGCATACATGGAAAAATTGTCTGAGAATCAAAACTAATAACAAAGTAAGGAGTTTGAGGATAGCGGGAAGTGCAGCTTGAAAATGACGATAAAAGTCAAGCATAGAATTTTAGAGTTCTTTTCCTCGCAACTCTCAAGACATTGTGACGTTAACAAAAAGTTCGATCTTATCAGGAGTAAATAATATCAATCAATTTTCTGGTCTCCAGGATTATTCCTAAAATACTATGAAAGAATTTGACCTTCATTCCCAGCGTGAACTATTAATGTTTCACGCTGGAAATGACAGGTTTTCAATAAGTTAAAAAAGAATACTTACGCTTGGATGTGGCCACTTGAGTTTTTGGCATTAGTTGTTGAAGTCGAGGATACTGTGCAAGTATTTGTTGCTGTTGTTGTGGGGTGAGCTGTGAAAACGTTTGCTGGTTAAGTACAATCTGTTGCGTTGTTGTGGCTGGTTTTACACGAGGCTTAGTGATGACGGCTGGAACCTGAAACACATGATGGACAGACGTACATGTATATATATATACATGTATATATATATATATATATATACAGGCATATATACATATTTACATGTACATGTTTATGTATACCTATATGTAGGTATACGTTAACCAAATAGACTATATATATATATATATATATATATATATATATATATATATACACATGTATATGTATATACATGAATATGTATATATATGTATATGTATATATATGTACATGTATATGTACATATCAATTATGGAAAACTCTTGATTAAAAATTATCACCGACATGATTCATGATTAAGATAAAAAAATTTTAAAATTTGAGTGAGGATATAGACTTATATATACATACTGGTATACATATACATATGCATATATAGAAACTACTGAAATCCACTTTAATATAATTTACACCAGTGTTCTAGCTATCAGTATGTGCATGTAAAATTATTAATACAAAGTGACTTCATCACAAGAAACTAGATATGACCAATATCATATCTTGATGTAATTTCTGAGCTCTGAATCATGGCTTTGACTTTTCCTTGTTTTGTTTCCAAATTATTATTAAAGAGGTCTAATACTACATCAACTATCATCCATTATTTAAATACAAAGATAGTTTGTTTGATATTAACCTTCATGGTGGATAATATTCCTGCTGAAAACAATATCTGGGTAATAGAAGGAAATAATCAAGATATTGGTAAGTAAATCTATTTACCTGCCGAGTTGCTTGACTTGCTGGTTGAATTGTTGGTTGTGCTTTGCTAGCTGCTGCTACTGACTGGACAGGCTTCTGAACCTGATGAACAGCTGGGCGAGTAACAGACTGTTGTTTGTACATCCGTAGAAATGGTAATGTTTTCTAAATAAAGACACAGGTGTTGTAAGTAAAAGTAATTAAAAACAACAAAAATAAACTCAATAAAAACAGCAACAAGAAGAACAATAACAGCAATTTAATTTTTGAAAGTAACATTACTCCAGACAATAACAATAATAACAATATATAGTCATATATATATATATATATATATATATATATATAAATTGTATATAATATATAAGGAACATTAATAATCTTATTATATATAATATATTATATATAAAATATACAGTGTCTGTAATATATACTCACCTTCAAGAAACTAACAAGATTAGGTTGGGAAGGTGAGTGTAAAGTTTCTTCAAGTTGGGCAGTAAAAGTTTCTTCAGTTAATTGTTGATCCTGTGACAGAAGATATACATATCATGCTCTATAGATACCACAATACATGATTCTACATGGACAGCCACATGACAATTTCATTGTTTAGGTAATTCATGCTATTTAGGTAACTCATTAGCAGCTTAGCCATTATTTTTAGTCTTGACAAATAGTAAATATAATAAAAACTTCATTAAACAAAACTTACACCAATCATTTGACAGTTCACACTGGTTTGGGCTTTTTATCAAGTAAGTCATTCTCCTTTTCACATAATCATATTGACTTTAAATTATCATAAAAGCATGAGTAACTCCACATACTGAACAAGTCATTAAAGTTCTTCTCATTCATGTTTGGTAACAAATGGGTTCCTTAAGAATTATTTTATAATATTTTTTACCTTAATTAACCTGATAGTGCAAACATGATCTAAAAACATTTTATTTTGGTTATTGCTAGATCATTTTATGCAGCTAAGTGAGAGGTCAGCAATTAATGGTTGAAATATATTTGTCACTTCATCTTTATTGAAATTAACCCACAAGGTTAATGTCAATTAATCTATCACCTTAACAGAGCCCTATAAGAATTGTATTCTGAATTCAAAATAAATCTATTCTGTTGAATGAGATACCTCAAGGTCTACGGGCTAAAATATGTTTGTAACAAAAAACTTTAACTTTAAGATACATCATCACAGCCAAAATGTTGCCTGAAGATCATCATCCTGTTTTCAAATCCAAAGTGCAACAAATTAACATATTTTAACACACTGATTACTATGTGACATTATATGGCTGTGGCAGTGAGTGGTCTGAATATGGAAATCCTGCAATTTGATTGGTTCATAAGCAGTAAGATATTTCCTGTATTGCCCACTCAGGAGGGGACATTTAAAAAGCCCAGCTTATATTGAATAAAAATTAAAATTTTTGACAATACGTAAAGTATAAATGTATTATGAACAATCAGAAAAGGAAAAGTAACCACATAGAGTGAACTTGGCGAAGAGATTCTACATCCAATGATGACAAAATTGTAAGTTTTTACTTGAATTTTTCTACCTTTGCACTTGACAGTTATATTTCACTAAATCCATAAATTAAACTACTTATTGACTTTGCTTGTTCAGTCTGTACTAGTGAAATGTCAGACCTCTGTTTTTGCACTGATCTAAAAACATTACTCTGATATTTCACCATTACAGACCTCTCACTCAGTCAATAAGTAATACGTAGTAGACCAAACAGGGGGATAGAGGGTTTAAAGCTACTAAAACCAAGTAAAATAGTGATTTAAAAAAATTATATTAATGTGTACAGACTTTTACAGGTATTAAATCATCCATTGCAGTAAAAAACAGTAAATACAATCAAAAAGCACCAAACTTTTATATCAGATGTTTAACATGTAGTGCGTATTTTATACATCTCTATTTTGTTTATGCCCATTAAGTCAAACTCTTTAAAGCCCCAGTATGTGTGCACTGTGCCCCAAGACACCTTGGTTAGGCAAATTTTGTTGGCAAATTGGGTGTTTATAATGAGGTGTACTACAGTATAAAAACTCAATACACATAACCATATATGCCACACATACTTCTCAACATCAATAATAGCTGGGAATGTGCTTGAATGTACAGCTTTATATGTGATGAACATTCTAGTCTGCTTGACTTTTACAGGAACACGAGCCCTGCTGCAAAACATTCACTTACCATAACAGCTTTGATGAGTCCACGCACCTTTTCACCAACTGCAGGTGACTGTGCGGTTGCTAGATCAGTCAACTTTGTGAAGAAGCCCTGTAATTTAGCAACTTGTTCCCTGACATGGTTTACCTGTGCTTCTGTGGACATCTTGCTCATATTACTCTGAGCTGTCCCAGAGGTACTCCCACTAGATATAACACCAGTAGTTGTCACAGTTCCAGTTTTGGTAAATACAGTTGAAGGCACATGATTTACAGCACTGCCTTGAGCTGACACACTTTTCACTAAAAGGTTTGTATGGTTCTGAGTAACTTGGACAGTTGTTGGGGTTTGGGAATGAAGGTTATTGTTTAAAATAGGCGACTGGCCTAAGCGTTGTTCATGTTTTATACCCTGATTTATAGCGATCCTCTGCGGTGATCCGGTTTGCTGCACATTATGAACTTGAGAAGAAGGTTTGGGAACAAAATTTTGAGGGGTAGCAGTCCTGGGAAGTGACAAGGCGCCCGGTACCATTCCGGGTGCAAGAGGCATTTGTCCTCCAACTGGGCCCATCATCAATGGGAGACCGATTCCTCCCTGCACCGGTAAATATCCCCGTGCTCCACTCCGCGATGAGAGTAACGTTACAGTCCTTGGTGCCAGTGAAACGGCCGTAGTAACTACTGGTCTCGGAGCGATATTGATAGGGGTAGAAACCGCTCCAGAAGTACTATTTGTATGGTACGACGACTTTGCTGTGATTGCCAGGGAGGCTGCTGTGTTGTTTGTGATGGTGGCTGCTACCGAATTGTTATTTTGACTCGTATTGCTCGCCGCTGAACTTGAAGCTGAAGGCACTTGACCAGAGCGTTGCAGAAGAGGTAACGTTTTAACTGTGCCCACACTAGACGAGGCACTGCTTGATGGAGATGCCAACTGACTCTCCAATGAGCCCACGACAGCACTCACAGCCTTTTCATCGACTTCTGACCCGAGTATATCTTCGATGAAGGACGACGCCATACTAAACACGCTTTTTTCGAACTATGCCATTAAAGCTCACACATCATCATCATGGGATAGCAATGCGCACGCAGTAGCTTATCAATGGAGCTGATTGGTTGAGAAGAGGTGATGCTCTTTACGTCACCGAAACACTACATTATCCGGTCGGAAATACATACCCTAGTGGCCTACCCTCATTATTGAACATTTCTTTATACTAGTATATCGTTTCCTACTTTTTGACTAGCCCAATATTGGGGTTACACATAAAAGTTTACAGTTGTCTTGCATTCTAAAAGCGATTTGACTTAGAGTTAACGTTCTTGAGACTCGAAACAAAACTGGCTATGTTTTTCGAGTAGGGCCAATAAAAGGAAAATGGTTAGAATTATGGAACGTAAAGCTTAAATGATTTCAACGAAATTTCATTCAAAATATCAGTAACGTTTAATTCAAAATATTACACTTCCATTACGATGTGTGACCTAATGTTGTAGATAACGAATGGTGGATTAAAATCGTGGGTCGTGGGGAGAAGATCGTAGGAGAATTTTCGTGGGCAAGTTGTCAATGGTCAACAATCCGTTGAAATTAGCGTCAAGGAATAAATACCGCGAAGTATCAATGACCGAGTTAAAAGCATAATCATGTGTTCTTCACTAAAACGACTTTTCGTGTTTAGAAATTTGAAGGCCAGAATATCAACCACAAATGCGTTTTGTTGACGGTTGTGCATTTCTTTCTTATAATAAAATTATGCACAACATATATTACGCATTTTTTATTCTGAATCCCGGTACTTCAATTAATTTCTTTTGTTTGTTTGTTTGTTTGTTGGGGTTTTTTTGCAGTTTTTGTTAAACCCAGCCTTATTCAGTTAAACACCGCCCACACAGGGGATGGCAATGCGCACACAGGAACTTTTCAGCAGTTCTGATTGGTTAAGAAAAGGCGCTGTTCTTTACGTGGTCTTGGCCCGCAAGTGGCATTTTAGCCTTAAGCCAAACGCACCACCATTCTCTCACAATACAAACCCTCATAGAACCTTACAGGAAAAAACAAAGCAACTTCATGATTGTTTCTCTGCATGGAGCACGGAACATTTTTTCAAATTGGTGTTGGTGGGGGAAAAACTCAATAAGAGGTTCATTCACCAGTTTGATAACAACTTGGTAATTCGAAACGAAAGTAAAGTCGCCAGGAAGGGCGGAAGAGCAATTGCCCCCCAGCTGCGCGATCTCTGCTCTGAAGTACATACGAGACTTAGGGCATGATCGAAGGTTACGCATGTCCAAATTATTCTCTGATAATATTTTCGACTGAAAAATCTGATAGCGTGAAAAAAATACACAAACCACTTCCAGCCTGCGAGAATTACACAGCAGTTCAGTGTGTGATATTTAACATGTCTGATGTTCTGTGCCGCGTATGTCCTGTCTCGTGTCGCATTTGAGCGGATGTAACATCTCATGCTAAAGGAAATTTGCAAAGCGGAATCTGTCTAAATTTGCGGTAGCCCCAAATTAATTCAAATTGTCTTTTACGGTGGAGAGACGATTTTAATTCCGCAAATCAGGTCAGTTTGCCAGGTTAGATTCCGTTTGTGAGCCCCCCCCCCCCATATTATGTGATAATTGTTTCTCGGTAGGTAACTTGAATTCTGAAAACTGTGATATCAGAGCTTTTAATTCTTAGCACGCCATCCATATTTGTTCACAGGAATCTTTTAATTCTCAGCACATGATACTGATTTTGCAATGGATAATCTGCAGTTCTTGTCATATTTGATGACTTCGACTAAAAACATTTCATGAAATCGTGCAAAAAATTCAACACAGGCTGATTTCGTCCATATTTAGCCCTTTTGTGCCATAGCGTTGTTGTCCAACAACAACTTAAAACAAGAGAATTAACAAAAGAACAAAGAGAACCAAGAGCAAAAGAATGAAAAATCATGCATGAAAGAATCATATTAAAGACCGTCTTTAATTTCATACAAGTCGTTTAGCACGCAAGTGCTTTTCAAAAATAAAGTTCATGAGTAACTGCAAAACTGGAAAAACAACAGCTATATGTCGATACATAACGAATTTCATACACTGCACATCATTTTAAAACGTTTCATCTTTAACTGCTGAAAAGCTAATAGACAAGGGGGAACTATGCAAAATATTGTAAACAACAATGGCTACCCTCAACATTTCTTCGTACATCCGCTTTCAATTTCAGTTTCCAATTGTGCAGCATTTTTCCCGAGGTCGAGAGAAAAACAACATTTTAACCCGGACAGTACACAATTTTAGACGTGGCTTGGATTTTTTTCTATCTAATCGGCCTCTAAAACAACGGAAATTGAGTGGTCGTGACTTGGGTGAGGCTGAGGCTCCACCCCCAAGTTCAAGGATTTAACTTTGAGATCAGCAAAGTCATGAGTAAGAGTGCTTGTGACCGGTTATCACCGGCAAAGCAGAGTATATCTTCCCGTTCGGAACTCAAACGACGCAGAAATTGAAACGCCGAAGATGTCTGACATAATTATCTGCGAAAAACCTGTCCCTCTTCGATTCAAACCTGAATCTCACTGCAAAAACACTTTACTAACATTAATGCAAATGCGTTCTAAGGCTATTTTGACTGATGTAATTCTAGTTGTGGAAGGGAAAGAGTTTCCAGCTCACAAGAACGTTTTAGCAGCTGCATCTGACTATTTCAACGCAATGTTCACCTGTCTCATAGGCTGTGATGAAAGAAAAAAAAACCTCAAAGGAGTAACATCCGCAGCTGTGGAGCAGCTATTGAACTACATGTATCGAGGGGTAGTCGAAATCAACGAAGATAACGTTGAAGATATTCTGGTTGCTTCTCGTCTGTTCCTGATGGACGCCGTTACTGCAGCCTGTTGTAAGTTCGCCCAAGACAGAATAAATGTGAACAACTGTTGGGGGATTCGAAATATGGCTGATAAGTACTCATGCAGCCATCTGCTAGACAAAGTTAATGCTTTTATCGAGGATAATTTTGCCGAAGCGAAAGGCTCAACAGAATTTGTGAAACTTCCATTCGAACTTATGAAAGAACTTATGGCTGATGACGAACTGAACATTAGGGAGGACGAACTTGTATCGGCTGTTTTGAAATGGATTGAGCACGATCGCCAAACAAGAAACCAATATCTCGTGACACTGTTCAAACTTCTTCGATTGGGCTACATTTCGGAGGAATATATGAAGTACTTGTGCGAGGACAACTATTTGGTTTCAACAAATCCCTATCTTGTGCGGCTGATTCAGGCCATTCACCACCAAATTGATTTCACGGCAACCCTCCAGGAACTTATCGCACTGGACGAGTTTGCGAAAATAAGCAAACCTCGAAAATGGCAACGGATAGTACCAGTACTGACAGCAGTTGGCGGTTCTCAGGCTGTCTTCTACAACACAGAGGAAAAGACGTGGGTTTCTATAGCGCCAATCACTACCCGGCATTGCCCAGGTCTGGCCAGCATTGGTACCAAGATGTATCTTGTTGGTGGCAGCCGGGCATGGATCAGGTTGAATGACTGTGAAATGTTTTCAACTGAGAGTGATGCATGGAAAGATATGTCTATGATGCACATTCCACGAAGCAATATTGGATTGGTTGTATTGGAGGGATTCTTATATGCAGTTGGTGGTTATGATGGAAACACTCCATCAAGGTTGGTAAAATGACATGTTGTCTACCACCTTTAACTGGCTTTTATGACAGCTGGTCTTTGTATGATGTAGCATTTCATTGAGATGAAGGGCTTTATTTAATATGTCACTTTTAAAATATAAACTTTCTCTAAGGCAATTGTTTTACTGACAAGCCTGCACCATTCAGCTATAGTGAAAGGGGATTTCAGAAAAACTATTGATTACTGTATCTTCAAAGGAAAATTATCTACACAGAACATGAAAAAAATATGTTCAATTCATTAAATGTCTTAAAATTTCTGTTTCCCTCACTTAAGATTCATTGTCACTTCATAATTTGAATAATATTTGAATACAGATGGTATGCATTGAATTCTAAATTATTTTTAATCTCATTAGCATTAGATTAAACAAAGATGACAGCAGGAAGTGTCAATCACTTCTTTACAAATCATGTAAAAGGCAGAACTCACTCAGTTTTCCTAACCAGGCAGTTAATGAGTGTTTGTTGGGTGCCAAGAATCAAATGACTGGGAAATAGTTAATATCAAGAGCTTTGACATTGGTAATTCAAATATTAATGTAAAAGTAAATGTTGTTCAATCATTAATTCATCAACTGATACCATCCTGCCATAAGAACTGTGGGGTTTAGATTGAATTGAAAATTGCTTGGCCTAAGCTGCCAAGCCTGGCCAGACGTATCCAGCTGACAATTAAAAGTTTCAGTTGTTATACACTGGCCCAAGCAAAGTGACAAAATGTGGACATCATGTTTAACACTGTCACCCCCATGTCAGCCAGGAAACCTCCATGCTACCAGGAAAATTACCCTCCATTGACCAAAATAAAATTATAAAAGGCTGTTTGTTGGTTAAGAGGTTAATTTAGAAAGGTTTTAAGCCTTTGGGCCTCAAGCCAGTCAAAACATGTCTTCCTGATGAGAAAAATTATTTCAGTATGTTTAAGTTAAAAGAAAAA
Organism: Heliopora coerulea; assembly: GCA_030142905.1. NCBI lineage: Eukaryota > Metazoa > Cnidaria > Anthozoa > Scleralcyonacea > Helioporidae > Heliopora > Heliopora coerulea. Next base: position 949,925 of record JASJOG010000011.1, on the reverse strand, counting down.
GCCAGCTCTGAGGTGTTAATGGATTAATTGGCAAAGTGAGAAATGTCAACCCTTGAAATCCTGAGCTAGCCAAGAAGTCACCTCTTAGTGAACTGTATCATCAGGTTGTCTATCTGATACCATATGGCTGCTCATGTTGTAAATAATTCATATTATATATACATATATATATATATATTTATGCAAGGTATTGTAAATAATATGTCCTGTATCTATTAGCCATTTGTTCAATTATTAATGAACTGGTTTAATTATGTTTGAACCAAATCAATTATTTTTTAACAAGTTTAAATATCAAGTTAATTAAAGTGCTTTAATTTTGGTGACTCAAATAAAATCCAGTATGTTTCCTTCCTTCTTCCCATCTCTTTCTTCACTCCTCCCTTCATTTTTTGTCCCCCTTCCTACCTTTTGTTGCCCAAAACTATTCTACTGTGTTGTTGCTAACATGGGGGGGGGGGGGTGTGTTACATACCCCATACTGTCTTCTGGCAATAGCCAGAGTAGAGTAGTCTGGCATTAACCAAAGTAAAATACTAAAAGTCAAATTTGGACTGAAGAATTAATTAAGATAGTCATAACTCATAGCCATATCTCAGCTTGACAAGTAAAATGATAATGAGGTGTCACCCAGAGCAAAATAACTAGTTTAAAGTTGGATTCAGATTAGAAAGAGTTGGCACATATTGAACCACTTCAAAAAAACTGAAGTGGTGCAGACAAAATTGAACTGGCTTAAAAAAATTAAGCAAAAGTTACAATTGAACTTTTGTTTACATCCATTTTAGTTTTCCCCTTTTTAAATTCGATTTCAAAATTTTTAAGGCTCAAGTTAAACTCTATCATAGACAGCTCCTGTGTGGTATGAAATATTGGTACCTGTACACGATATTTTTTTCATGGAGTGCCAAACACATCAAGCTATATTGACCAATATAATACTTTCATTTTGTCACTTCAACCACATTTGTGCTATTTTCACAATCTTCAGTTCATAATTGTGAGTTAATGTCATCTTATCAGATTTGTTGAACGTTACGACCCAGACAAAGATCAGTGGATAAATGTCTCACAGATGAACCACCTTAGAGATGGTGCATGTGTAGCATCCGATGGTAACTCTATTTTTGCAGTTACTGGGTTTGATGGCACTTCATATCTGAACACTATGGAAGTCTACGATCCAAGTGAAGATGTTTGGATGGTTGAAGGTACATAAATATTGAAACTACTTACGATCTTTAAATGTCTTGTATAACGAACTGTCATCTGTAATGTTTGTTCACCATCTCTACCCACACTGTTAGTGATAGATACAATATGAAATACCGAACAGTATGGGATTTACAAGGCAAGCCGTAGTAAATCCCATATACAGTAAAACCTGAGTTTTACGACACCCCTTTTTGCGACCACCTGTCATATACGACCAGTTTTTCTGGCACGGACGATTTGTAGTTAAAATATACCTGCCGTGAGCGACCACCTGTCTAATGCGACCAGCGACCACTTTTTAGCGGTTAAAATAAGAAATTTTACCTGTCACGAGCGACCACTGCAAATTAAAATTGCTGACCGCTCTACTCACGTGCCGAACCTGATTGATGAATTAAGTTCGGCAGAAGATCAGCGTCCTCTTCTGCCGAACCTGGTAGGTACGGGAGATTTAATTTGATCAATCATAATTAAGTTTCGTGAGTTAAGTTCGCCGTTTAAATCAATGCCGCTCCACAATCGCTCGAACTGTCTCGGCAAGGAGAATACAGGAAGCAAGAAAAACTACGCACTTACCGCTTCGTTCTAGTTTTGATTACTTCCTTGCAGTTATACTTATACTGTTGTGAATTTCTTTTTGAACGAGTTAGAAAATCGAAGCAGTTCACGCTGACCAATTTCTTTTCACTTAATAAGTAGATGAACTTAAGCAAATTCTTGTGTGATTCTTAGTTGAATAAAATAATCGTCTATAAAATTTGGGTTTGCTTGTTCAGTCATAACAATGCGCATTTTGCTTAAATTTACGCATTTTCCGGAATTTCCACATGCAAATATGGCACCCACTAAGTTACATCACATCACTTACCTGTCTTAAGCGACCACCTAGCATTTACGACCACTTTTGGCTGGCTAAAGAGGTGGTCGTAAAACTCAGGTTCTAGTGTAGTTCGAACGCAATACAATATTGTATCTTTCGCACCTAAATGTCCATATTTACCGACAGTTATGAACTTTCAGGAAATTTTAACTGAGAAAATGGGGGGAAAAGTTTCTGTAAATCGCAACAATGCTGTGTCCGATTTACAGCATACTAATTTGGAGCCAATTTCTTTTGTGTTTTCTTCATGAATTGTCAATGACTTTAAAAACCGAGCAGGAATGCTTTATCGGATTTAAGACACAAGGCGATAGCCTAATGTTTCATATTAGATAAAGCATGTACTGCGAGTTCTCTAAATGGCTTATAAAGCGAACCTCTTAATATTAAGGGTACAGTCCGATTACCGAGGAAAGACAAGACGCCATGTCAGCTTACGTGGACGGAAAAATATACGTAATTGGAGGGTACCGAAATCAAGACTGCATGGCTTCCGGCGAAGCCTACGACATCGAGGAAAACAAGTGGACATCAATTTCACCTATGAATTGTGAACGGAACAAAGCCGGATGCGCTGCATTGAACAAGAAGATTTACATTTGTGGTGGGTGGGAAGGGAGCGGGATGGTTCTCACCTCAGTAGAGGTTTACGACACAGAGACTGATTCTTGGTCTTCCTTGCCACCGCTACCCACTCCTTCAGCCATGAGGGCTACGTTTGTGTATTTTCCGAGAAAGCAGGTGGATAAACTAACCAAAAACGCCAGAGGAAAAAAGAGAAAAAAAATCCACGCAAAACTTTCAAGTACACCAAGTTGAGAAATTTTTCAACAGTTTGGAAATTAAACGTAGAGTAAGTGACTTACCTCTGCTTAGCAGAGGAATAAATGTTATTTAATCTGAACAATATATTATAGTCGAGATATTTAATTGCTATGAGAAATGTTAGTTAAAAGATTTTGACATGCGGTAATATCTAGAAGAAAGATGACTGTATCATATATATCGAGTGGAATATACTTGTTTTATATATTTATGCTTTAGAAGTACATGTATTCTCATGTTCTCTCTCAGCTATTGTCTTTCTCTCGGTTGACAGTTTGGAAATTAAACGTAGAGTAAGTGACTTACCTCAGCTTAGCAGATGAAGAAATGTTATTTAAGTTGAACAATATATTGTAGTCGAGATATTTAACTGCTATGAGGAATGTTAGTTAAAAGATTTTGACATGCGGTAATATCTAGAAGAAGGATGACTGTATGATATATATCAACGAGTGGAATATATTTGTATTATATATTTATCCTTTAGAAGTACATGTATTCTCATGTTTTCTCTCAGCTATTGTCTTTCTTTCGATTGACAATTCGTGTGCTCATCCAAGTCGGAATGTTAGTCTGCCTCCTATCTGGAACGCCAAATTGGTGAAAAGAACTCTTACATTCTACTCATAGATGAGTCCAAACTTCGAAAATGTTTGAATGCTTATTAATGGGAGCGATTAGCTTTGTGGCGTGCTGCTTCAAAAAATCGGCACAAACTCGACGAATTGATATAAGAATCGGTCGCTAACTTTTTTTGAGTTGGCGACTACTTTAAAATATTTAGAAGCCAGTGGTTCCTGGAAATAAAAATTAATTTCCTACCCTGAAATAATTTCGACGAACCGGAGAAAAAAATCGATGTTAATAAAGAATTTATAATTTGGATTTGGATTTTGTTTTTTAAAAAAACTTTTTCGAAGTATCATAATTTGTGAGTTCTTATTTACTTTTAGAAATAGCTTCATAATTGTGTTGGGTCCGTTGAGCCATTAATCCATTTTACACTTAAAATACTCGAGGTAAAGGTTTACTTATGCTCCAACACACTCTGTCGTTTGAAGTCCTTCGTAAAATATCATCAATCTTTATTTGGAGTTTGTTCATAATGGTTTTGATGACCAAAATTTACAATCGTATTCCAGTCATGGCCTCAACAAAGCATAACGGTAAACTTTCTCGACAGATCTGTCATATATCTTCCGATCATATAAAGCATACCAGTCCTATTATCCTGTAGCCTGTCAACAATTATACCAAGATCTTTAAAAACGTTGAAAACCTCAGAAAATGAGCTATCTAGATCTTTTGACCGTATCAGACAGTTGATTTCCCAGAAACATTTTGGACCTTAGCTTTGTTGGTATTACGTGAATATCTATAAACCAGTCCATGATGAAAACGGTGGTACGCATTGTTCGGTCCGAGTAGAATCAATTTTTACTAGTCAACTTCAGTCTTCTACCGGGTTTTGCGAGTCATTCCCAGCTTCTGCAAGCCTGTAACTGGCGGATGTGGTTTACTTATTCGTGGAATTCAATATAGGGTTTAGTTTGGATGCGAAGAAGAATGTACACTGCCAAGGATTGGTCGTCAAGTTTCATCGACCAGTTAATTACCTGATAACCAGCCGTGCACTTTTCTGTAATCTTATCTCCGGGTACTCCGGGACGTCAGTTCCATTTTGATTACTCCTGAAAATCAGCCAATGAACGATTTGAAATGTCGGCCAATGAGTTGGTCAACCGCTGGGGAAAATAGATAAATCGGTGTTACCAGATCTGATTCATTATCTCGTTTAATTCTTGTGCGAAGCTGTACCGTTCAGAAATTTCTACCTCGAAAGAAACTGCTCAGTGAGGGTCAGAATTTCCCTAAGAAAATGAGGTAAGTCTGCATTTGGTAGAAAAAAAAAAAAAACAACTCAAACATATGGCCACACGGTTAGACGTTTTCTAAGTACTAATAACCTGTTCATCAATACTGCGCATTTTACTTGGTTCTAAAAGAACGACGTTTCTGCAAGCCTGTAAGTTGGGGTTGACTCCCTTCGCCTCCCCTTCCGGAGCCTTTGGTGACTGTTATTTTATTTCGGTGGTCAAACTTTCGCCCAAATTTAAGATATAATTAATTCGCCTAAGTTACAGCGAAAGTGCCTCAAATGTTCCTACTTTGAGTGTCTAACTTGGTTGCAGTTTTGATTAATCACGTTGCAAACTTGTAAAACGTCGGTTAGTGCCATGATCTGTGCTGAGCGTCGTGATTGGTCAGTGAGAATAGTTCGCCAGCAGCAATGCAGAGCTAGAACAGGCACCTTTAGGAAACTATAACGAGAAGTTTAGAACTTTCGGAAGGAACTTAGGAAAATTTCAATGGAACTTTGTAAATATTCCTGGGCAATTCGAAATGGAGCGGCGCGAATTTTCAACTTAATTGATCTAAACTGCAACCAGTTTAAAGACTCAAAGCAGAAACAGGCAATTTTCCTACAAATTTGTAGCACAAATCTGTGTCTTATTAACATCGATCAGTCAACGTATTTAAATGTGACTTAAATTCGACGATTGTACGACGTACATGTATACACCGATGATCAGTTTTTCATATACTCGATATGACTCTTTACTCCTGCTCCAGGGATAAAATTAATCCAGTTCTATAAGTTTGATTGTTACCCGCTGGGACTATCAGTAGCTATTCGCTGGATAGTGATTAATCCACTAAATTATTCTGGATAGGGTATCCAGGCTTTTATCAATCGATCCCAGGCCTCAATGTACATCGGTTTATCGAACGAAATCCTCAAGATGGTGATGCAAGAATTTGATCGTGCCATGAGGTAAAGCGTCCAGTACAGATACCGAACAAACTATGGGACTCACCAATAATTCGTCTAATCTCCAATTGTTGATCCGTCTTTACCAGCCATATGTAATGAGGTTTTCATATTTTGCATTTCTGTTGCATCGTTTGTCTGCATTTATGCGCACAGACTAACTAACCGTGGAGAAGAATTACTACTTGCTTAGTTCGTCCTTCAAGACGATTTAAACAGATAGTCGGTACGCCCATGTTTATACATTTACCGATGTATAAATATGGAACAGGTTTTTAACACTATGTCATCGTCTTGGCTGCAACTCAAAGGCAACACTGGCTGTTACTGTAAACGATTTACGTAGAATCAGCATACGGGCAATGCTGCAAAAAGGCACTTGAAAGAAATCTGTGTCGGCGGCGTTCCTTACTTTACCCGAAAGCTTACAGACAAGCCATAGTTCTTCCAGGGTTTTGAGTGTATATTGTGTTATTTCTAACATTTTTAAATTTTCTATGCTAGAACATTCGCGGTTTATGCTAGCCTCCAAGCAAGTCTTCAGAGCTGTCTTACTGCAAGGTTCAGTTTGATTCTTAAAGTATCATATGACCGTCAGTGGCAGCAAACACACTTTAACAACTCGCTCAGGACTGCTATTAGCTCTTCCCTCCACACCAATCATCAATAAAGAAAGGAATAGGTTACCCACTCAGTGGGTAACGTGCTGGTCGACTATTCTTCTATTTTGCTGAGTTAGATCGTTTGAACTAACGAAAAGAATACAAGTGGTAAATGTTTGTTGATATTAATGTTTATTGAATAAATTAATGTGAATCAACAACATTAGTATTCACCATGTGATACTGACAGACTTCGGACAGTTGTGGTGGAGTCCACCTTTCCCTTTTTTTGATTATATTAAAATTTTGTGCGTGCGTTTAGGTTACAGGTGCAGTTGCAGTGCTAGTTTCAACCGAGAATAAAACTACATCTTAGTTAGCCAGGTAATAGGAACATAGCATTTGCGAATGGCCATGTATTACCACGAAGATTATATTTAAAAAAGAAAGTGTGTTGTAGTTTCTTCCAGGTTGAATTCTGTTGCCAGTTAAGTTTGAACTACTAAAAATAAAATAAAAATAAGAAAAATGCTATTAGCCAAAAGCCACTCAAACGTTTAACTTTAGAGTATAGTGTGCGTATAAACTGTCCAAGTTCTTTTCCAAGTTTCCTAAATTTTCAAGGCAAACTTTTAACACTACAGATTACGAAGCACGATTGTTTAGAACAGATCTACTAAATAGTCACTAGTTACCATGCCTAAAATACTTAAATATGTGTTGCACTGTTTATGAATTTCTCACACTTCTCTACTCCTGTACATACGCGTGGGAAGCGGGGAACAATTGCCCTCTTTGAAAGTGGGGGTGGAGCAAACGTATGTTTTTGCACTCCCACTTTTTGGGAAGATTAAAAATTTATTTACTGCGTTTAACTTAATTTCAAATAAATTTAGTGCGCAGAAAGATGCAAGAGATTGCAATGGTTTATATTCCGCTTACAAAATCTTACACAAATAATTTATACATGGCAAAAATCAAGTTAGTGTAATTCTATCCCGCCTTGTAAGCAATCCTGATCACAAATTTTCAGTGTTCCCACGCCTTCATATCGGCTGGTATTTTTTGATTTCGGGTTGAAGGCGTCTGCTTCTTTGTTTCGATTTTAATTTTATCTAAGTAGGCAGGAGTAGAGAAGAGTTAATAAAAAATTCAGTGCCTCAGGATCGTATCAATGCTGTTCTTGCTCCCCCCCCCTACAATTTTAAAGAACATCCCACACCTATGCTGTGTATCTAGGATAAAAATAGTAGCTAGTGGGAGAAAGCAAGAAAGTGATAAGTGTTTCGCTCTTTCTTAGATAACAACGGTATATTTCATCCCTTCAGTTATCGTGTTCCCTCCTTTTTAGAGGCTTGTCAAGCACCACATGCAAATTTTCTGATTTTATTGGGTATCCTGTAACTGCTTCTAAATATCTACGGTTGACGTTTGACATATGCTACTCACTCTTTAGATGGTAGATGTCACCGGAATTTTTCAAAGCATATTCTCCGTTTAATCCAACTGTGACCATGTTGTATCCACCACCAGAACCTTCTTTCTTCCACCGCTGACCATACGGGTGCAGTTCGTCCACTCCATCTCGGTACCACACCTCCCCAGCCTCTGACACAGCCCAAAGCGAGCCCTCACTTCCGGCCTCGATGTACTTCATCTTCACGGGACTTGGTACGGGTATCCAAAGCTTGCCTTTGCAAAAATCAGGACGGATACCAAACCGATACAAAACCTCCTTGTTAGTGGTAAGAGCCCAACACCCTCTTGATCCACAAGTAACATGTTTGTAGGAGCCTTGAATGCGTGTCCATAGCAACCCCACTGGGGAGCCTGGCTTGATGCCGTCACGACAAAGCAGGTCATGGTTTTCGTCAATGCCGTACACAACACCTGCTGGTCCGGAGTCAATTTGTTGAAGACCGCCTCCCACATGCTTCCATTTCATTCCGGTCGGATTTAAGTGGCTGATACCTTCTCGGTAGAATATGTCCCTGTTCGCCATCACTGCCCACACACCCGCCTGGCCTGATGTAACATATGTGAATATGCCGCTGACCGGAACCCAGGTCACGTTGTCAAATACGAACGGCTTGCCGTCATCGTTCAGTCCCCACAGAGAGTTGGTGATCCCAGTGTCGATTTGTTTCATGTTTCCAGGAAGTTTAATCCACCGTCTTATAACAGGAATTTCTGTTTACGAGATACAATGAAAACAAATTAATGATGGGCATCAGGGAGAATTCAGTGAAGAACAAAATTATAAAGAACTCGTCGTCCCTTACCATGCTATTTTGGCCGCGCATCAATATTAATATTTTTTAAAATTTCAATCGTGGGATATTTTCACCTGATTAAGTCGACTTAATGCTAATTTTCATCACCTAATGGATCAGGGTCCCATCACAACAGGAAAATGTGGGACTGTTGGACGTCAGCTCTGTAGGGTTTATAGTGTACAATAATATTGTTTATCTCATATATGTCTGACGAACAAAATCAAAAAGTTCTCTAAAAATATCCGTCTATCTGCGTCACATTTTAACGTGAACAGGATGGTACATAGTTTTTTGTTTTTGAAGTCTAACTGTGTATGAAAGCTGAAGTTTATGGCTACAAACCCTCCACAAGGACCTGACACTACTAACATTGTTGCTTTCTTAAACACTTCAGTGTAATCTTAGTGGTTTAACGCTATTCGTTAGAATACTACAGAAATTGTAGCCAAAATCTCAACTTGGTCATTGTCCTCTGGGAAGGTACCGTCGTAAATATTTTATCGTACTGTAAAATGGAATGAAGTCTTACTGTGCTGACAGTTCCTTCCGGTGTAACCCACTGTACATCGACATAAGTACGTATGATCGCTGTTCACACACGAAGCTCCGTTACGGCAAGGTGAGGAAGTACAGTGATTCGCTGGTTCTAAAGCGAAGATAATTCATGGTTGTATAAAGTTGGATCATTATCATGTATAACACTCCCAGCATAAGTTTGAATGTGACATATGGGATTATTACGCATATGATTTAGATAGATGTCTACGATTTTGATCCTTATCGTGCATGTGACATAGATAATTATTATGTACATGACATAAAACATAATGCATATGGTTTAAACGTCCATTATGTATAAGACTGATCATTATTGTGTGCACAACTCAACTCATTACAATGCATATGACTTACTTCATCATTATATATATGACTTAGGTAATAATTACGCATATAACTCAGATCTTTACCATGACTTAGACCTTTATTATGTGTATGATTTAGGTCATTATTACGTGTGTGACTCAGACTATCACTATGTACATGACATCATTATTATGCATATGAGTTAGATCATTGTTATTTGTATGACTTAGAGCTCGTTTGGCAAAAGTAAAAATAAGGAAATGAGACATAAATTGAAATACTATATTACCATTTTCACAAACGTGTTTCCGGTAAACGTTTCCTTGATCGGTGATCACAAACAGACCTGCTCTGCCAACAGTCACGTGCTTAAAGCCGTGACTTCCCACTCGTTTCCAGCCCTTTCCGGTCGGATGATCCGCGCTAACGTGCACTCTGTTCCATAAGGTAGAGGTGGTATGGACACCCCACATTTCACCGTGTTCTCCTACCTCGAGTTGCTGGAGCGAACCTGACACTCTCTCCCACTTAGTTCCCTGGCAATGGTACTGAGAAACACCAAATCTAAACCAAATATTTGCGTTGGTATCAGACGCCCAACAGCCGTAGCTGCCACAACTAACGTACGACGCAGAGAAGGAACTGTGCACTGTCCGCCAGAAAGACCCCTCGGGCCTTTGATCCATGATCTTTGCCCGGCAGCGCACGTGGCCGGATGTATCCACAGCGTATACTACACCGGTAGGACCGGAATCGACTTGAAGTAACTGACCGGAAACCTTGACCCACTTCGTTCCAGTGGGATTGGACGATAAAACCCCTTTCCGGAAATACACTTTGCCGTCTTGCGCCACTGCCCAGACCCCTGCCTCTCCGGCGCTGACATGCTTCATCGACCTTCCGTGGACTGGGATCAAACTTCGGCCATGCACCACATAAACCTTGCCGTCCTTACTGACCGCCCACACAGATGACGTCATACCGGTGTCGATGGATTGAATGGAGCTCGATATAAATATCCAAGGTAGAACGTCAGGTGAAACGCCTAGAACGTGCGATAGTGAAGTAATATTAAATCTCAGAAGGTTTGCGTATTTTGTACAAATAAGCCATAATACTTTAAATAAAAATAATAACATGCATAACTACAACAACAACGATATCCACAACGGAAACAAGAAAACGAAATGAAAGTGATGGTGAAAATAGTAGTAGCAATAAAAATAAGAATAACAATAACAATAGCGATAACAATAACAACAATAGTAACAACAACAATAACAGTAACAGTAACAATAACAATAAATATTGACAATCAGAACCATAATAACAATATTTCAAATACAATAATACCTTTAGCATTAGTTTCAATTCAGAAGTATAAAACCTCAAAATTATCGTAAACGTGAAGCATTCATGCATTTGCATCAAAGAAAGTAACTTACAATACGTGTTGGTGAAAGTTGATCGTTCAGGTTACAGTAGTCTTGAGAACGACAGTTTTTGGTGTTTTTAGTGATTGACTTTTTGACGACCTTAGCGGCTGCCATCTTCAGAGTCTAATGAAGAGACCACTCTAGCCTGGAAGATCAACTTATACCTACACGAACTGATTATCCCAAATTCAAACATTTACACTGGTGACTTACATTCGGTGCAAAGCCTTCCTGTGTATCCACTAGGACATTGGCACGTGAAGGAAGTTTGTCCGCTGATGCAATATCCACCTTGTTGACAAGGATTGGGGTTGCAACGATCTTGGACTGTTTGGTGACAATGAGGAAGAAGTCAACGATTTAAGTACTACAACGTAAGCACGCTAATTACAATAACTTTAACAATAACGACAACGAAATCCAGTCTGTAAACAGCTGATTGCAGGTTGGATGCACTAACCAATGAGCTTCACAGACTCAGAGGTAGAGAGCTGTTAGGCTTGGCTCTCATGCCGGTGACCTTTACAGCCGAAATTCCGCCGAAATTCCGCCGCAGTTGAACTTGAGTCCCTTCGGCAGCATGCCGGCGGTCGAATCACACCCAAACCTATGTCATAATCAGAACATTAACAGAGAATAGGAAATCTGTCACTTTGTCGCCGGCATGCCTACAAACCTGATTCAAGTTCAACTTCGCAGGCATGCAGAGCCGGATTAAGCAAGTACAAGGCCCGTGGCAAACCAAGGGTGCGCGGCCCTTACACACATATACGTAAAATATGTATTGTGTCTGAACATGAATATAAATATGCATGTATTATTATTATTAGTTCAGAAGAAAAAAACTTCAATTTCCTTTGCTTGAAGGGCGGGACCCTCAAAACCGCGTGGCCCGCGGCATATGCTGCATCTGCCATTACGTTAATCCGGCACTGCAGGCACATCGACGATACGGATCACTGATATATGAGAACGGCATTTTTGAATTTAATCACAGGAAGGCCATTTAAGTCCAAAGCCAGGATATGATCTACACGGTACGCCTGTCCCATACGACTGTTCTGATGTACATGATTTAGTCACAAGTGTCTTCAGGACATATTGCAAAATTAGTGAGCAAAAAGTAAGCAGGAATTGTGCTTCCATAATTCAATCACGTACATCAGGGTTACAAATCGTACGCGACAGTCGAACCGTGTGGACGGGCTTTCATCTTACCGAAGTCGCAGGTTGATTTCGTGACCTTATCAACAATAGTGTCCAGTCCAGAAAACGAGGCTTTAAACACAAGTGACTTGTCCGCCACCAGAGCATGAAGGTTCGTGATGAAACGGTCGATGTTCAGTGGTGTGCCAGCTGCAATACCAATAATCCTTACACCAAGACGTTTGAGAGCTGTGGCCTCTTGAAGCGCAACCTTTTGATCATCCGCTCTTCCATCGGTCAGGAGTATCAAAATTTTGTGGACATCTTTTCTGCTTTGATCGCGATGTCCAAACACCTGTAGCATGAAGTATCACAGATAAAGTAGTATGTGAAAAAAAACTTTCGAGGTGATAATAATCCTTGTTTTGCGTTAAAATAACGGAAGGACTGAACAAGCTAACTAGGTTCCCTGATCAAAGTATTTTATTTTCGAGCTTTCGACCACCAGCCTGTGGCCTTCATAACTTTAAGTGTGTCTGTTTATACAGAACAACCCTGTCAAGTACTTAAACTCCTCTTCATAGAGGTCCAGTAAAGGCCACCCCTCATCGGTCCAGTGTTACATACAGGAGGAAACCGGAGTAACCAGAGAAAACCTGCGTTGCTTGGTAAAGTCAAACTGGACAATACTCTTCTCACATGTGACCAAGGCAACTTTAATCAGATAACTGCAAGGAGCCGGAATCGAACCCTAGTCACAGTGGTGAAAGACACACGCACTACCACTGTGCCAATAGCATCCCACTAACTTCTTCTATAACGACATTTACGATCCGAAAACCATTGTAAATTCGTAATCATACCTGCAACCTTGCCCGTCTAAATGCGTCTCCTACATATGTTTTTCCTCTCTGGTAGACCATGTGGTCAATGGAGGCGTTAATGCTTTTCGCATCTTTGTATTTGTTCAGGCCAAACTCAATCTTGGTGCGCCATGGCGAACTGAACTGAATGAGGCCGACGTGGGTACCTTTCTCCGACACGTTAAAACGAGACACGAGTTCTTTCAGGAATGACCGGACATGCGAGAAATGACTTGTGGTAATGCTCGCGGAACCATCAACCACAAATACAACATCGGCGCTCTTTGTGCATTTCGCTGGAGAAAAAAATTCACAGGTTAACGAAAATTTGGCAATAAACGTTGGAATAGAGTTTTAAGACGATAAAAGAGAAAGAACAGGATATAAGTATAGGATAAATAAGGAGGATGGAGGCTTTAATGTATCTGGCTTAAAGCCGACGTTCAAGGTATTTAGCCGCCTACAAAACAATTAAAAGATGTTTCCTTCGAGAAATGTTACGCGACATGATTCGTTCTCGTTTTGAGAAGAAAAATAAACATGTTTTTAGGTTGTGTTCCTTCTTGGATTAACTGTTGTCAGGGATTGCATATATAATCCCAGCTATTTTAGGTATTGTATATACAGTCTCCGCCAGCTTTTCAGAAGGTCTTTTGTTTATTTAGGCTCCTTAGGAGGGGGGGGGGGGGTAAAACTCTCGAAAGAACAAAGAAAACTGATTTAATCGTGTTTTAAGTGACATAAAACAACTTCAAAAGCAACAGAAACACGCACGAGAATTCCTTGTAAACTTAGTATGGTATTTGACCTGTGAGATGACGAGGCACTTTACTTGAAAGTAGTTAAGGCTCTATCCCGGAAAACATAGAAATTATTGGGAATAAAGTGTAGCTGTTTCTCTGGGCACCAGTCACGAAGTGAATAAGATACTTACGTTTTTCGCAGTGTTTTCCTGTGAAGTCTTTGGAACATTTGCAGGTGTAGGAGTTTACTCCTTCTACACAGGTTCCATTGTTCCGACAAGGACGGGAATGACACTCACCCATAGCTGGTAAAGGAAGGACAGATAAGGAGAATGTGATACGAAGCTTTATGACTAAGAGCTACAGAAACACTTGTGGAAGTTTGGAAAACTTGAAATACAATGTCTCATTTTTCCAAACTGTCCTCGCGCTTCGACAGATCCATGGCAACCCGAAAAACGTTTCCAACTTCTGGAGCAATGTACAAGTTTTAAAGATGGCCGCTTACGATAGCACGAATATCTTCAGTTTGTGAGATGCAATGGAGACTTTAGGAAGTAATTCAAGACAAATTTGAAAAAGAGATTCCCCCTAACTATTCCCAACACAACTTCGATAAAATTACAGACAGTCCATTACACACTTACGGGTTTCACAGTTCTTTCCTGTAAATCCTGCTGCACAATTACAGGAGGAAGAGTTAACCCCATCGATACAAGTTCCGCCATTTTTACAAGGTGGTGGAATACAGTCGTCAATATCTGTAAGAGATAAATAAATTACGAGTATATCGAATGTACTGAATACATCAGATATCTTTTTGTGGTAGAACTATCAATTTCCAGAACTAACCCGTTTCACATCTTTTTCCTGTAAATCCAGCGGCACATTCGCAAGTGTAGGTATCAACTCCGTCGACACAAGTTCCGCCATTTTTACAAGGAAATGGAATACAGTCGTCAATATCTTAAAATGAATAAAAACGATAAAATGATGCTGCCTACACAATATGTCCAAGTGAAGTTACTTAATTCTAGAAATCGCTCGTTTCGCAGTTTTTCCCCGTAAATCCAGGAGGACATTTACAAGTGTAAGGGTCAACTCCATCAGTACTAGTTCCACCATTTTTACAAGGCGAACGACGCTACTTACACGACCTGTACAAGTAGAATTATTTAATTCTAGAACTCACTCGTTTCGCAATTTTTCCCCGTAAACCCTGATGGACATTTGCAAGTGTAAGAGTCAACTCCATCGATACAAGTTCCACCGTTTTTACAAGGATATGGAGAACAGTCGTCAACATCTTAAAAAGAAACGGAAATTATTGATAAATTCCTTGACATAAGATGGTACCTACACGATGTTTACGGATATATAGCAATACTAAATAAGAAAGCATGCAGGAAGCAACTCACGAGGAGGCTCCAGCCCTTAACTTGATGGCTAACAAGCCTCCTTATAAGGAGGCTCCACAAAGATTTTCTCCCCATTCTCAGTAGTTCATGTTCACTATTTTTGTTTATGTTCCTTTAGTTAACTAATCCTTGCTGCAAGTTTTGTTATTAATACATGAATTATATGTCGTTAACCCTCCAATATTTCAGATCTACCCAGTAACTCCTGATTGTAGAACTCACTTGTTTGACAATTTTTTCCACTAAATCCCGCTGGACATTTACAAGTGTAAGAGTCAACTCCATCGATACAAGTTCCACCATTTTTACAAGGCGACGAAGAACAGTTGTCCACATCTTTAAAAATAAGAAATGCAAAAAAAATTAATGGATATTCTTCTGGGCTTGGTCGGTGACAATGCATGCAAACATATTGAGGCAAACCATACGAACTCTAAAGCTTACTTGTTTCACAGTTTTTCCCCTTGAATCCTGCTGGGCATTTACATGTGTATGAGTTAATCCCATCTGTGCAGTTTCCACCATTTTTACAAGGATATGGAACACAGTCGTCAATGTCTAAAGATTAAAAAATCGTTAGCTATTTCATTAACGTTTAACCCGTCTGCAACTTTGGAAATATTGCTAACTAAAACTAGAACCGGGTACGTTACACATGAAACCAGTCCCAGGTAAAAATGCTGTCATGAACCGGATAGAATGTTAATACGAAAACTCAATTAAAAACATCAAAAAGCCTTGTAGGCTTATTCACAAAAAACCGTTTTCTTTAGTAAATTTTGTTCATGGTTTCTTCTGTTTCCTGGTGAAAAAAATTTTCTCAATTCTTCATTTTTTTATTTCCGATGGTTTGACAAATTTTTCGTGTCTTGTTACATGCAAGAGACTCTTTGAGAGCTGAGCAGTACATATATATTTCTTTGTAAAAGTATCCCAATATACGTTACCCCAGAGCTAGCATTAACGTCAAACATTTTCCAAACACAATAAACTATCACTGGTTCCAGAAAAATTAAATGGTTATTGGGTAGCAATTCTTAGAGACTACAATGAGTTTTTCAACTAACCAGTCTCGCAGTTTTTCCCAGTGTAACCTTGTAAACATCTACACACGTACGAGTTAACTCCATCCACGCACTTTCCACCATGCTTGCACGGCGAGGAAGAACATTCATCGATATCTGTTGTAAAGAAACACGAAATATTCACGTAAGATCAATCCTCGTCATTTTCAAGTTTCTTTAAAGCAATAAATTTTTGGTAAATTGCCATATAGCCTAAAAGTTTTAACGTAGGGAAAGTTTTGAATTCACTTGTGAGATTCTTATCGAGTATAAGCGCAGGTAACCAAGTATCTTTTAACTAACGTTGAACATATGAACTCCCGTCCCTCCCTTTCTCCCGTCCCTTCCTTCCTTCCTCCGTCCCTCCCTCCCTCCAGGTCCGCCTCGATTCAATATTTTTCCTTACTATGTTCACAATTTTTTCCGCTGAATCCAGGCACGCACTGGCACAGATACGAGTTTCGTCCATCAATGCATTTCGCACCATTCAGGCAAGGCTTTGCCTCACATTCATTAACATCTAAAGAAACAAAAAGTACTCGAATCCGTCAGATAAGTAACAGATGAACTCAGGGGAAAAAAGCCTCACTCATCAAACTGGTTGTACAGTTCAAGTAAATCTAGAACCAAAATAATTGAAGTGCACAGAACAAGTACCGGTTTCACAGTTCTTCCCAGTGAATCCAGGTGGACAGACACAAATGTAGGACATGACAGATTGACCAATCTGGTCTTCGCTTTCATCTTCAATCGAAGTTTGGATACACTTCCCTTTGTTTCTGCAAGGACTCGAATCACATGGATTCACCTCTGAAAAACAAAGAACATCAAAATTAATAGTCTCTCCATAGTATCACTTAACCCGATTTGGATCTTCAAGATTATAAAATTGTGGTAAAGGTAGAGCTGAAATATGTTGGCCCATACTCTTTGAAATCTACTTCTAATATACTTCATCAATACAGTCGCATTACAGGACGCTAGGACTCGGAAGAACAAGAGTTATTGAAAATATATAACTATATATACGAACTTGTTTCGCAGTGCCTTCCTTTATATCCAGCCTTACACTGACAAGTGTACGACTTAATACCATCGATACATTTACCGTGGTTCTGACAAGGCTTTGAACTACATTCATCAATATCTAAAAATGGATCAAGAAGTTCAAGAAGTGAGTCAATATTCAAGCCTTTTGTAGATAGAGTTTTCAAGGATTTTCGACGTCAGATGTCTACTGCCAGGTGTCTGCTTCTTTATCTATGTCCATGTTCATGTCCACGTCCATGTTCATGTCCACATCCATGTTCATGTCCACGTCCACGTCCACGTTCATGTTCATGTTCATGTAAATGTCTGCGTCAATGTACGTTTACGTGTATGCGTACGTTCACGTTTGGTCTACGTCTACATGGTCTAGGACATCTACATGGTCTAGGACATCTACATGGTCTAGGACGTCTACATGGTCTACGACGTCTACATGGTCTACGACGTCTACATGGTCTACGACGTCTACATGGTCTACGACGTCTACATGGTCTAAGACATCTACATGGTCTACGACGTCTACATGGTCTACGACGTCTACATGGTCTACGACGTCTACATGGTCTACGACGTCTACATGGTCTACGTCTACATGGTCTACGATGTCTACATGGTCTACGTCTACATGGTCTACGACATCTATATGGTCTGTGACATCTACATGGTCTACGACGTCTACGACGTCTACGACTACGTCTATGTCTATTTCTATTTGTGTCTGTGTGTATCTCCATGCCCACGTCTGTGTCCCCACGAATGTCCATGCCTAGTTCACGCTTCTTTTTCAAATGCCCACACCCATGAGTGCGTGCATGCCCGCTTCCACGTTCACGTTCACGTTCATATCCATGCCCATGTTCACATGACTATATTGAAACCCATGCTCATATCCATGCCCTTGCCCCAGTCCACGTCTAAACCCATCCCTATTTCCATTTCCAGATCCCTTCCCACTGCCCATGCCCACGTCCACCACGTACCTTTACAAATTTCCTTCTCTACTTTTTTAGTTACTTTTTCAAGGGAACCGAATCCGCGGGCAGTGACAACATGTTCTTCTTTCGGATCACTCGCAATGACATTAAGTTGCGAGAGGTCCAAAAATGGGCCTATCCCGACAGCCATCACGCTTACGTTCATGGCACGTAACATCTTTGCCGGTGCTTCCACCTTATCCTTTGACTTCCCGTCGGTAAGGACAACCAAGACACGAGGTACGCCGGGTCTAGAGTGTTCAAAAAGGTCTTTCTTTACCCCTAATAGTCCTTTTCCTAATAGCGTGCCTTGGGATGGATATTTCACCACGTCAATCGCCTTTTTCATGCTCTCCTTGTCCTGGTATTTTTCAAATGCGAATACAGTCTTCACGTCTGTGCTGAAGACAACGAGGCCGACGCGAACTTCTTTGGGAGAGATTCTGAAAGTTTCCGTAATGTTCTTCACAAATTCGAGCGACTTCTTGAAGTTTCCTTTGTGAGGGGTATCAATGCTTTCTGAGCCATCAACTAGGAATCCCAGTTCAACGCGCTTCCCACAGACTTCTACAGAAACGATGAGGAAGCATTAATAATAAAAGTTAGGAAAAGAAAGGACAATGTTTGCCGTTTACTGCCGGCTAGAGGCTATTAACATAATTGGGATGCTATTGGACTAAAGGACATTAGTGATATATTTCAATTTGTACGTTTCTCCGTGTTATCATCAAGTACGGTTATCAAAGGCCTATTTTCATATCAATCGGCTTTTTTCTTCTGTCAAAAAGTACAAAAGTTTCTTTACTAAAATGCTTCATTTATCCGCCATTTTGAATCGTGCATTTTTGCCTTCACCACAATCAAGGTTCAGCTTCTTTCATCACACTTCGTCCTTCTACGTCTACTAGGTTTAAATGCTGTTTACCAATATCCCACTGGTAGTCGAATTAATGTAGACGGCCATTGCACGTCCTTGAGATACCACATAAAGAACATTACAGTCGTCTAATTTTAACTCACTTGCCACAGTGTAGTATATTTTTGAACGTAAGTACCAAGCATGAGCCCAGTTGCATAAAAACTCTTAATCACGACTTTACAACCCTTTGCGTGGTAAAATCTTAGTTAGATTTAACTAAGTGATCAAAGTGGTTGTATTAGGGTTTTTAGTAGAGGAAAAGACTCCAAGCATAACAATTAATGAGATTTCAAGGAAAAAAGCTCACGCAACTTGATCGAAACATGTTGTAAGCTAATTATAGTTAAGAAGTTACTCCTACGGTTAACGTTAAATGTAGTTAAGCTTAAACAGCTTTTTATACAACTCGACCCTTCTGGCTGAACGACCATGAAATGCAGTTAGTAGAGTGTTGAACTAGAGTTCTAGGAATGTTCATCCAAATGAATAACACCTACGTTTAAGGAATTTTAGATAGAGTAATAACGGTTGTACAGTGTTGGACTATAGAATACTAAAGGAAGCGGATGTAAGGTAAATACAGCGTTGTAGTTATCACTTCAGGTTGCGTAGAAAAGTTGCCCCACAAGAATCAACATGTAGTGTTCTTTTAGAGTCATTTACTTACTTATCTCACAATGTTCTCCTGTATAACGTCCAGTACAGTTGCATTTGTAAGAATTAACTTTGTCGATACACACACCACCGTTCTGACATGGTTCTGACGCACATTCGTCAATATCTTGAAGAAAAGATAAAATTCGTGATGGACGGACCAACGAACGAAAAACAGAAGTTGGCCGGGTACATAGATGGATGGACGAACAAGAGCATGGTTGAAGAAATCTATCAACAAACAAACGGACGGAGGAAGAAGCGGACGAAGTCACTCACTATTTTCACAGTCCTTTCCATTGAAGCCAGGAGAGCAAGTACACGTGTAATTATTTACGCCATCTTTACAAGTTCCTCCATTCAGACATGGAGTGCTTCCACACTCATCGATATCTGACAAAAAATTGAATGGAATTCATTGACGTACAAATATTGAAGGACTGACAGACGGATGAATCGATATATTGGTGGATGGATGGAAAGTGGATTGGTGGATGAAACAATGACTGGATGAATAAATGGGCGAAGGGATGAATGAATGAATAAATGAATGAATGGATGAAAAAATAAATGAATGAATGAATAAAGGCATGAATGCTTGACTGAAAGAAAGGATGAAAGAATAAAAGAATGAACATGCGAAATAACGACGATTTCAAAGTATAACAGAAAGAAAAATAGAAATGAAAAAGAAAGAAAAGATAGACCAACGAATGGATGTATGAGATGAGACGGGAAGAGGAGTACGGATGGACACGAACAGACGTGAACAGAAAGACAGATCGGTGGATAAACAAACCTGTTTCACAGTTTTTGCCAGAGAATCCTGGTTTGCATTTGCAAACATAGGAGTTTATTTGATCCTTGCATGTTCCGCCATTTTTGCATGGAGATGAATGGCACTCGTCAATATCTGAAAGAATGTAAAAATCATCGATTTATGAAACCTGTTTACGTTGGAAAAAGATAACTTACCACGCAATGAAAAACTATGTTTATGACTCTCTTGTTAATTCGTCATCTCTGCCTTTCGAACGAAGTAGCAAGTCCAATACAAGAAATCGCTCAACGCTACTGTCCTCGATCACAAGCTAAATTTAAAGGCAACTAAAATCCTTTTCTTAATGGGAAAGCTGGACAAAAACCTCTCGAAAAGAATCTCGCAATAGTTCAAAACTAGAAATAAGCGAGTAAAATTTAAGAAAATAAAAACGTCCCACATTTACGTAAGGAAGAAACTATATCCATGAATAATACGCCTTTTACGGGCTACTTTAGCAGTGATTTGATGCATGCAATATGTGAAGTTCAAAACATGCAGTTATCTAAAATGCAGGTAAGTAGTTACTACCTGTTTCACAGTTCTTTCCAGTGTAACCTTTGGGGCAGTTACAAACATAGGAATTCACTCCATCCACGCAGGTCCCACCATTTATGCAGGGTGAAGGTTTACACTCGTCTATGTCTATGAGAAAGATATCACTAAGCTGTTTATAAAGTTAAAAAATGACTGTGATAAATCAAAAATTACACAAAATGATTTCGATGAAATGCTCTTTGATTAAAAAGTAATGTCAAATATTGTCTCTCTTTGCTTCTAAAATGGATTTTAAGATGTAAAGATTGGAGACGTATTTTGTTCGGGTGGAGTATTTGTTATACGTTTTTGGCCTAATGAACAGCGGATTTTATTTCCCCCTGCAGGAAATCACCCCTGGCACATGATGTCAATCAATCCTAGACAGAGGGTCTGTACAAAAGAATATTTCTTTCCTGAGAACTTAAATCTATTCTTACGTCAAAAATTTTAATGGATCTCACATGACTTCAGGGTTCGAATTAGAACAAGAAGTCCAAATTTAATTTCAAAAAATCATTAATACGGCATTAAGAAAGCAAAGGGGAAATCATAACCATGTTGTGAGTTTATGTGCTATAGACACGTTCACTTCTTCTCGTCAAATTTTTCTGTGGCTCCCAATTATTAGCGTATAAAGAGGTTAATTTTCACGTTATTTAAAAAACTCGCAGTACGTACTTTATCGAATTTAAAGCACTGGACGGACGCCGCGAGTTTTAATTCTGGTAATATTACATTCCAGTTTCAGAAATAGTCCAAGAGGCCGTTCACACTAGCGTGTTAGATCGATCTGAGATCGATCTAAGTCAAAATCATCAAGAGTGTGAACGCTTGAATGTGAACTGAGATCGATCCAAACGAGTGTGAGCGCCTTCACCAAGCAAACTGAGATCGATCTCAGTGTGAAAGGCCCCTAACACTTTGCAGTTAATTGGCTACAAGAGTACCCTTGAATTCGGCTCGTACCGTTTATAGAATAGCGCAGTTCTTACCGGTTTCACAACGCTGCCCTGTAAAACCAGCGGCACACTGGCATGTGTAAGAATTCACACCATCGATACATTTGCCATTATTCTTACATGGTTTCCCAGCACATTCGTCGACGTCTAAAAAAAGATTAACATTAAGTTATTTCATGCACCTGCTAAAGTTTCAGGTCTTGAGGCTGACACTGTTCACCAGAGAAAGGAAATAACATGAAGCGAAGAACACAAAATGCTTGCAATACAGGGTAAATAATTGTAGACATTATGGAGTGAGTCTAGTGAGTTAGACAATTAAAAGTCAAAAAATGCCTTCAGCTGCATACACTTACGCATTTCCCACGATGTTTGAACTGGGTGTTCTTCGCTTTTTCGCGTTAGAGAGCACACACTGTCCGAAACGTCGTCGGAAATATGTAAGTACAACTTAAGTACATCTTTTATCTTGAGGCAGTTATCTTGTTTTCTATCGTTTACGGTTACATATATAATTACATATATACATGCATGTATATATATATATATATATATATATATACGTATACATACACAATTATTTTGAGAACTTAGCAGCATCTCATTTACACACTTCTTAACTAAGCAAACGCACCCACTGAAAGGCAGGTCAAACAGCCAAATAGAGAAAAATAAAACAACGTAATACAACGCAAAATAACTGAACAGAACGAAACGGAATAGAGCGGTGTGGAACTGCAAGGGTCTGAACGATTCGGGACAGAACAGAACAGAATTAACCAGAACCGACAAGAACCAACCAGAACCAAATTAAACAGAACAGAATAGAATAGGGTAGAATTGGATAGGATCGGATAAAATGGAATGGACGGATGTGATATGACACGACATGAAAATACCCTTTATTGGTATGGGAAATCTTAACAAGGACTTTAAAATTTCATGCCTAATGTCCATAGCTGCAATGAATGTCAAAAATTAGCCCGATATAGTCGCAGGAGAACTGAAACTATAACTTAAAGTTTTTAAAGACGTGATTTACATACCTTTTTCACAGTTTTTCCCGATAAATCCCGGACGACATCGACACTGATATGAATTCACATCGTCAACACATGTTCCACCGTTCTTACAAGGCCCAGAATTGCACTCGTTTATATCTAGGAAGAAAAATAAATATGTTAAAGCACTCGCGTGAGTGTATTATCGGGATTAACATTTAGGAGTTCGCTTAGAATGAACGAGAAATTAGTTAAATACAGTACGACGTGAAGCTGACTGTTGCATTTAGTTTCGAGTTCCTTATCAGTGATCGAGCGGATGTAAACCCTAACTACATACGAACAGAGTGTTTTATGCCTAGTAATATGAAATTTGAGTAAACTGGAAGAAGTAAACCATGGCGGAAAAAGTTCAATTTCAAAACGAAAATACATGACTACAGAAGCTTTCCAGTTTACAACATTTCAGATATTCAAGATTTCATCTAACTTAAAAAGACCTTTACAGTAACATTACACGCACGACCTGCTGCAATGGATAGGTATATGCTTTAATGATCGCATCTTAATCATATTAAATCACGGATATTAAAGCAGGGATCGTCGTTGCCATGACAAAGCATGGCTTCACGTGGTAAACAACCATCAATCAGAACTCACGAAACACATCAGTGGACGAAAACTGAATATAAATTACCCGTAAAAGTTGGGCTATATGGTATTTAGCGTGCGAATGGACATTCGAGGTACACCGATGCCCATAGGTATCCGGATATTTGATTTAAAAAAAATGAAACAAACTATTCACGAACCTGTTTCGCAGTCCTTTCCGGTAAAACCAGGAGGGCAAAGACATTTGTACGACGTTCCATGGTGAAGATCTACACATGTACCGCCGTTAATACAAGGAGTTGATTTGCATTGGCTGATTTCTAAGAATTTAATCAACCAAAGTTTCGTTCATTTGAGAAGGCAAAATCATGATGATGTAAATGAACATAAAACGCAACAAAGTTGAGTAACTTTTTCCCTTGTGCATTATAAAAAGCTAGTTGGGAAAAGAAGTCTTACTTGTTTCACAATTTTGTCCAGCGTATCCCTTTGCACATTGACAGCGATATCCGTTCACCTTGTCCGTGCACGTTCCACCGTTTTGGCAAGGATTTGGCGTGCAATCATCGATATCTAGGAACAAAATCAAAACAATCAAAGTGTTGACGATCGCATGAAATATGAGAATGAAATGTAAGAATGAAAAAAAAAAACCCCGAAATGAAAACAATAGTGAAGTAAACGATGTGAAGAAAAGACTAAGTCAAATTTCCACGAATGGGTTTTTAACTCACGAGGAACTATAAGTTACAAAGTTAAAAATAATCAACTTCCGGAAAGCATATCTAGCATGTTTAGAATTAATAGAAATGAAAAGACTATGTATAGACTACGTATTAACTATATTAACTATACACTCCCAAAAGCTAAAACGAATTTTATGAAAAGAAGCATAAGCTATTCCGCTGTAAGTCAATGGAAAAACCTTCCAAACTCTGCAAAAGAGGAAGTTATCTCAATCTCAAAATTTAAACCAATTCTCTCGGGCAATTAATGATTTCACTCAAAATTGTAAATACTTTCATAGTCTAGTATGTTTTTAGTATGTAATTAACTCCGCATGTTGTAATAGTGTAGTCTTGCTCTGTTATTATTGTTAAGTATTTTAATTATTATTTTCTTTACTTTGTATTGTAAACGGCCCCTTGGAAATCAGATGTTAAAAGATCTGAAGGGTTACCATCTTTAAATAAGATTAAATAATAAAATAATAATAATCAGCACGAGAATACAAATACCGACATCAGGATATCTGTCTATTTCAAACCACATAGGAAATTTTCCAGTTCTTCTTACTGGCCTTCCACTTTCTGGCATTATTACCAACTAATGCAAAATTTGTCTTCTCAGCTCATCCCTCCAAACGACTTTCATATCCTCATTTTGTCTTACACCACAACTAATCACCCAGTTTACCTCTAAATTTTCGTATCCCTCCAACGTCGTTGAGAAGTGCAACGAAATGTAGGCAATAAGTTATCTCACAAAATAAAATTATGTGTCTAGTTCCTTTTGACTAACTAGTTTTATTTTATAACAGTGACTTCTCACTGTTTCGTCAGTTATCACGATTCTCATGAAAAAAAGGAAAAAAAATTAGATTAACACATGTATGGTATACCTGTTTCGCAGTCCTGTCCAGTATATCCCGGCATGCACTTGCACGAATAAGAATTCACTCCATCAACACACGTTCCTCCGTTTTCACAAGGCATCGAGGCACATTCATCGATATCTACAAAGATACACAACGGGGGTATTAAATTTTACATTTATCGCATACCTGTGATTTGGAGAGCTTTAACCCAAGCACGACTAAGCTACAAGAGAGCTGTTTTTTTCTTCATTCCAGAGAAAAGGCCCAGCAACTATAACAAAGTCTACCTTCTTCACAATCTTTCCCCCGGAAACCTGGAGGGCACTTGCACGTATAAGAGTTGACGCTGTCAATGCAGGTTCCTCCGTTCTGACAAGGACGTGAGAAGCACTCATTGATATCTAGAAAAATTCAGAGCGTATGTCCATTAACAGCTTCTCGATTAAAGGATGGTCGAAAGAGCAATAAAAGGATCCTTCCATATCCAAAAATAGTTACTGAAAATAATTCTACGTCCAGTAGTTCCCTTAGTTACCCACCTGTTTCACATTTCGTCCCTGTGTATCCTGGTAGACACAAACATTTGTACCATAATGCACCGCTTCCACTGGCGAGGCCACCATCACCACTACCTCCACTGCCTAGAGCGGTTGGATCTACATCTTCACATGTGCCACCATTCTGACATGGGTTTACAAGACATTCACTAATTCCTGGAAAGAATTATTGTGTTCAGATAGGAATGGTCTTGGCTCACGATGTCTTACTACTACTTCCTTCACTGTTATGTGAGAAACATCATTTTGCGCCATATGCCACCTCATACCATGGAATGCCGTCTCTTCAAAAAGACATCTTCATATGCATCTCAACGGATTCAACTTAATTAAAAAACCCATTTTATTGACCACGTTCAATGCTATGCAATCCTAATGCTAGTACCATGCAGTCTCATTATCATCCTTTTTCATTCTGTCTCAAATTATCCTATCTAATTTTATCTTGTCTTCACCTATCTTAATCTGTCGTAACTTAGCCTGTCCCACCCCATTCTATTCTATCCCATCGTGTCCTATGATGTACCATTCCATTAAACCTTATCCCGTCTTATCCTATCCATTTCCTTTTATCCAATACTCCACCACATCGGATCTATTTCCAACTCACTCCATCCTAACACATTCGACCCTAAACTCTCGTATCCTACCCTATTTCACGAAACAAAATCCAGTTCATACTTAACTTTCTTAATAAACCTAGACAAACACCTCAATCCAAACGCCACACCTAATGATTATCTCCTTCCATTCCGATTGTATACAGTCCGCTACTACTCGAACACTCTCCTACCCTTGAATTGTTCTCCAGTGAAGTGAAACTGGATTTTCCTCAAGAAAATTTTCTGTTCTTGTGAGTCCTCAGATCAAACCAACAAGAAAGCTAAGTAGCTTTTAAACGATTTATGAGACCTGCGAGACATTAGGTGTCACGAGGAAAACCAGCTAAGATCTCCACACTATAAACTGATTAGAGACAACTTACTCTTTTCGCAATTTTTCCCAGCGTATTTCTTTGGACATTTACAAGAATAAGAATTGACGCCATCAATACAAGTGCCTCCGTTCTTGCACGGAGAAGATTTACAGTCATCGATATCTGGGAAAAAAGATTGTTTAAAAGACAGAGTAATGACGTTGTTATCACAAACATGTGTTTCTAGCTTCAAAGTAATATCTAACATGTATATCAAGCTCCAGTCTCGTGGGCGAAAGCTTTGATATTATTGTAGATGTAGACATCCCATCCGAAACTTGACACAGTAACTTGTCTGGTTGAAAGTCTTGGAGTGGACTGGCCGACTGGCAGTTACCATCACAGCCAAATGGCTCTGACTGCCCTATCAACGTCAGTTATCACTAACAGCAGTATTCTATTGACTACTTGCCCTTGAGTGATCAATTTAAACTAAACGGCGATGCTAATGGCCTCAAAGCATTTCCGTTTTACAATAAAGTACCTGTTCCACAACGTTTCCCAGTGTAGCCAGCTTTGCAGTAACAGGTGAAAGAGTTCACTCCATCTTCACACCTTCCATTGTTTAGACACGGCTGGCTTGCACATTCATTTATATCTGAGAGGAAAGGAAGAACATGTTTTCTCATTACGTCTTTTATAAAATATCTAGCTTACTACCGAACA
Organism: Heliopora coerulea; assembly: GCA_030142905.1. Lineage (NCBI taxonomy): Eukaryota > Metazoa > Cnidaria > Anthozoa > Scleralcyonacea > Helioporidae > Heliopora > Heliopora coerulea. The sequence goes on along the minus strand of JASJOG010000011.1, from coordinate 922,435 downwards.
AAGTTGGTTCACACATGAATTTATATGTTAGAAAACATACGAACATCGTCACACACATTAGATCAATTTAAATGTGTATAAACTGGTACAACTTTGGCGTCTTACATACGCATACAGTCAATAGCGTTCGGTTTCTACTTCTAGAATAAGAAGATAGAAGTGATATACGATTTGTTGTAACTTACTCGTCTCGCAGTTCTTCCCGATGAAGCCTGGAGCACACTTGCAAGTGAAGGAGTTGACTCCGTCAATGCACGTTCCACCATTAAGACATGGTTTTGAAGCACATTCATCGATGTCTGACAAAAAAAAATAAAATAAGATTAAGGTAGGGGTGATTACAGGGTAAGGTTAGGTGAAGAAAGTGGGATGAGCTGGGGTAAGATGAAGTGACTTGTTCAGTGGTGAGAAGTGATGAAAAGAGTTGAGGAGAGGAGAGCTGAATAACTTGAGCAAAGCTGAGGTAAGGTAAGCTAAGCTGAAGTGAGGAGAGGAAACGTGCTACAACAGAAGATGAAGTGAAGTTAGGTGACGTGATGTGAACTCCCTTCCTAAGGCAATCAGACATATTAAAGTCTTGGGTAGATTTAAAAGGTTGGTTTTTAAATATCTTTCAAATATGGACAAACATTCACATAATTGTAGTTTATAGTTTTTTACGTAAACAATAGTACCTACCTTAAAACAGCTTCTCCTGTATATTGTATTCAAGAATTATTTTATTTACTGTTCACCCGGGTAAGACCAGCTATTATAGCTGAATCGGTCATTACAGTATAAATAAAGAATTCATTCATTCATTCATTCCTTCTTTCCTTCATTCATTCATTTACTCATTCATTCATTCATTCATTCAAGTGAAGAATCTTGAGATGTCATGTGGTGCGTCTAGTTAAGCTAAATCGAGTTGAAGTGAGGGGAGTTAAAGTGTTGTAAGGTAAGTTGGAGAGAAGTGAGACAAAGTGCAGTAAAATGAGGTAAGATGTATAGTGAGGCGAGGCAAGGTGAAGTTAGGTGAATGCGGGGTAATGGAGTTTGGTGTGAAGTTGGTATGGTGAGCTGAATTCAGCTGAAGTGAGGTGAGATGAGGTGAGGTGAAATGAGAATGACGTGACATGAGGTGAGACGAGGTCAAATGAAGTGAGATGAAGGTAGATAAGGTGTGACAACGCAAGCCAACTGAAGACAACTCGAGAAAATGCAAGACATGCTAATGGAGCCCAAGTGAACTACTAAAGAGAATCGGGAGGAAAGAGGCAAGAAAGGATAACACCAGACAAAGTATAGGACGACCTGGATGGAACAAAGCGCGACAAAGAGTTTCCAGACTACATCCTTTCACTGTGAATGAGTATGGCAAGTACGACATCACGGTGAGATGAAGCAAGATAAGTGATCCGAATCAATGGCAAATCACGACAAGTCAAAGTAACTTTAAGTGAACAAAAATAAGCTAAGTTTAAGGATGGAATAACTACAGGAGGGTACAATACGAAAGGGTCTCCATTACGTCTATATTAAGAGGTAGAAGTAAAATAACGAATAACTAGTGTAAGGTAACCTAAGTTAGAACTGTGAATAGAAAGCTAAGACAAGGTTAGTAAGAGCAAGGTAGGTTTAGGGTGTCAGGTAGGATATGCTTCTAACAGACATGTACAGACGTGAGACAGGGCAAGATGGAAGGTGGACAGCAGGTCATCATCGTAAGTGAACCGAATGCTATAGTCACAATTTATTACCAGATTCACAGATCTTTCCAGTAAATCCAGCTGGGCAAACGCATTTGTATGCGAGCGCCGTGGGATGGATGTCAGTCATGTTAAGGTCATGGATAAGGTCAACACATTTACCACCATTTAAACACGGAAGATTGTCACATTCGCTGATTTCTAAAGAATGAAAATAACAAAATGAATAAAATGCACAGCTGATACAAAGGGGAAAACTATTCAGGCTTTCATTTCTTACTTTTCTCGCAGTTTGTTCCAGCATAACCACGCTTGCATTGACACGAGTATGCGTTCACGTGATCGATGCACGTCCCATTATTCAAACATGGAGGTGGATGGCATTCATCGATATCTAAGAAGGTTAGCAGTGCAGTAAAATTACAGTAAGTAAATTGTGCACGTTACTGGTTCTTGTTTTTCCTTTTAATGAAAAGTTTAAACCTGTTATCTAACTCAAAGATCGTCGCAATCCTAATTTCCTTAAATGCCTCTATCAGTGTCGTGGAGTTCATGTCTTGGACTTGTCTAAACAGGACTCGAGGACGCAGAGGATAACAAATCCAGCAAAATTTTGCTTGTTTGTTATAGAGTCAAGATTAAAATGATGCTGAGTTTTTGGCAGCAACTAGCCATTTACCTAAGTGACCGTGAACCAATTTCGTGAAACTTGGCCTTGCGAAAACTAAATTAGTAGCACAAACCGTGATTCCAACAATTCAATTGCTTTATACCTTTTTCACAATTTTCCCCTTTATATCCTGCTTTGCAGATACATTTATAGCTGTCGACACCATCGACACAAGTTCCATCGTTCTGGCAAGGATTTGGATCACAATCGTCAATGTCTGTAACAGGATACACAAATGGATTACGAATTTAAACTAACGAAATTTCAACATACGTCTGTATTTCGTTTCATGTAATAAAAGCTCAAACTCATGTGGCTACAGTCGTAATACCACCTCAAATCCTAAATGGCATACACGAGGAGAATATTCCGACATAGTGAAATCTGAGAAAAATCTCCAGTGAAACTGTAGTCTAAAGGAAGCCTAAGTCTAAACATACCATGACCATATTTTGATCTTTTCTGTGATATTTTTTCGTCCAAAAGTTTCTTTTGACATTGATAGTATACCGAAGACCTTCTCAGTCTTCTGTTTGCAACCTTGAACCACAGAAACTTAGTGATAAGGTTCCTCTTCTTTTTCCTAAGTTTCTGTGGTTCAAGGTTGCCAGTAGATAACCTACACATATAAATGTCAAAAGAAACTTTTGGACGAAGAAATATCACAGAAAAGATCAAGAACACGTGTTTTGACAGCCTAAGCAGCCGCTGCCTCCTCTCACCTTTCATCGTCGGCAAGAACTATAGACCTTAATTTGTCTCTAATGCTCATCCGAACTCTTATGTCAGGGTTAATCCTTACTTTAAATTCTTATCCTCGCTTGTGCTATTCAGTAATTGCTGGAATATCGTGTGAAATGTTGCACTTACTGCACCGTGTGTCTTCTACTTAAATCAAGTGCATCCCAAATTAAAGCCTGGTTTCCATTAAATCGCAAGAATCGCAAGAATCGCAATCGCAATCGCAAAAATTGCAATAATCCTATATTTGCGACTTAGTCGCTTGAGTCGCAAGAATCACTTCGATTCACGTTTCCATTAAATCGCAAGGGTCGCGACGACTGCTACGACACGATTTTTACGATTCTTGCGACTTAATGGAAACCAGGCTTAAATGCGTCATACTCACTTGTCTCGCAGTTTTTCCCTTCAAAACCAGGTTTGCAAGTACACTTGTATGAGTTAACGCCGTCATCACAAGTACCACCATTTTGGCATGGTAATGATTTGCATTCGTTAATATCTGGAGTTAAAAGGAAAAAAATCCAGTTATATTTCGGTCTTATACAGTGGTACAGATAGACAGATAAACAAACCTGTTTCGCATCTCTTGCCGGCGAAACCGGGAGGACAGACGCATTTATAAGAATCTTCGTTGCCACTGTCGAGTCTTTGATCATAACCCGATGACGAAAGGTCTTGATTGACACAAGTTCCGCCGTTAGCGCAGGGCTGGGAGTAGCATTCATTGATCTCTGTAAGAAGTAAAAAAGTGTGGAGTACAATTAGTTAGTAGCTTTCTCAAACTCGTTAATAACTCATAAAGGAAAAACAAAAGAAATACATAATTAATCAGTATTTAAAAATCGGAGGAAGATTACAGCTGAATTTTTCCAACTTTCGGCTGGATTTTCGCCTAAAGTACTGGTTCGTTTGAGAAGTAATTTTAAACACTTGTTTAGTGTTCTTCCTCCATTTCTAGATACCTCGAAACTCGTTAAAAAAACTCGACTTCGCCTCGTTTTTCAACTCGTTTCTCGGTATCTAAAAATCGGAGGAAGAACACCAACTCGTACTTGAAATATCACAACAAGGACAGCAAGGCCCCTTCTACTCTTTTATAGATATTCTCGCTATGAAATTTAGATTATCATGGAATTTCGCATTCTAGTCTCAGCGACATGCATCGGATATTCTTACAAAACTTTTCATGAAACGACTGGGAAATGGCAAAGCGGAAAATTCATCATGGCCTGGAAATGCACTTCCTCGGTATTTCGAAAGCCAATTAATCGATGACGTTAGGTGCAAGAAGCTGGGGTGGTAAGTCCCTTGAAAATCGCTTGACTACCTCTAGGAAGACGAGCCACGCAAGCAGGAAGAGTAATGTAGTCTCTACGCACTATCACATAAGACATTTCCATGTAATAAATTACTAGATGGTTACTAGAGTACGTGTTCAAGTAGCACCCCCTCAAAACTGTCCTAGATGTTGGCACTCCCCATAATTTGCTGAGGCCTAATCAAGCTCTCCCTACATGATATGTCCTTGTTACGTCACCCCAATAAACTGAAACTTTTCGTTCGGACGAGCACTCCTTCAATGCCTAAAACCCTGTGAAAGGTATTGACCCAAAAACAGCCGTAAAGGAATGAACTTATCTATTATCAATATTTCCACTAAAATTTCCCAAAGGTATCAAATACATATTAAACTGTGGGGAATTCGGCTCACTTATACACCTCACAGAGAAGATTCTTGTATAGTAACGCCACAAGCGGCATACGAGCTCGAAATTCTACTAAGACTTCAAGCTTACTTGTGTCACACGGTATTCCAACGTATCCTCTTGGGCATTGGCAGTAAAACCCGTTCACACTGTCTTGACACGTTCCACCATTTTGACATGGCGACGAACTACACTCGTCGATGTCTAAGAAACCGATTGATAAAAGGAAATAAAGAAATATTCTACACACAGTTGGTTAGTCCAACGGTATCTGATTATGGTTATTCCGTCTGCAAGTTTATCGTAGATCAGCAAGTAAAATATATTGCAAAAATAAAGCTCATTTCCACTTTTCAACAGCAGCGTCTGATGGTGTCGAAAATTCTGCTAAACCAAAAACTAAGAATTATCAGTAACTATACGTCCTAACTAAGCACGCAGTTACAAATTTTAAGATTGAATACTAACATTTTCAGTTATAAGTACCACATTTTAATTCTTACTTTTTTGTATTTCTTTCGTCACAGTCAAATTGGCTATTCAATATTTTACAACTGACTGTTCGTTTTTTTCATCTGACAACTGAAATACTGCATTGTGATCTTGCTTGCATTGCTTTTTCTAGTCAATGCAATACCTGTTTCGCAGTCTTTTCCAGTGTATCCAGCGACACATTTGCAAGAATACGAGTTAACTCCATCAGTGCAAGTTCCTCCATTTAGACAAGGAGAAGAAGAACATTCGTTGATGTCTAAAGAACATACAACAGGAATTAAGAAGAACCGCAAAAAATTCATATCTTTTCCTACTAAGCACTTAGCAGAGACATGCACATGTTTGTCGTTTGTGAATTCATGGAACAAATGATCGGAAATTTTTCACAGTGCAGCTTTTAAAATTAACATGATCAAGCTAAATTGAACACTTTGATATTTCGCATGATACAGCTCGTTATGAGGGATTTTTGCATGAAAACAATGGATTTCTAATTCAACACTGTTTTGTTGAACAATTTTTATAAGATGTCTCCCCCAAACACGCAATAGTATGGGAGATGAAAAATTATTCAATAACTGATGAAGCCAATTTTCTGTCTTAGCCATAATGACGTCTGGTGGATGGACTTTCTCCAAGGTTTCTTCAAGTAATACTTGGACACATAATTCAGTCCCATGAACGATAAGTCATAATGCTACTCGTTTAAAGTTTAATTAAACAAAAGGGCCTATCTTTTAATTGCAGTCGTACACACACATACTAACCAATGTACAATTTGCTGTCTACAGCTATCTACATGCACTTCTTACCAGTTTCGCAGTCTTTTCCAGTAAAACCGACGGGGCATTTGCAGATGTAGCCGTTGACTTTATCATGACAAGTTCCACCATTTTCACAAGGAGTCGAACTACATTCATCGATGTCTAAAGTTTCGCGACAGCACAGTTTATAGATTATATCACGAATATAACGTAACACGTAAACATGAAAACAGCGTAAACGGTAAAGTTGAAACGTTGACTATTTGTTTTAAATTAAAAGTACACGTATATTAGCAGCGTGACTTTATAGTGCGGATTTTTGGCCAGCGGTGGTACTGCGCTACAAGAACAAATTGCTATTTATTGCTCAAATGCAACAAAATTTGCAATTTTTACCTTTTTAACCAATTAGCAAGACAGTTCTTCGTAATTGTGCTTAAGGAATAGCATTCTTAAAAAGTAATTTGTTTGGTTTCGGGTAAGCGTAGAGAAAAAAATGCAAAATTTGGGACTTCATAATTGTGAATCTCGTTTTTGCGTCATGGACACTTCAAGCATTTACGCTGTTTTCGACCATATATTAGCACTTTCGTGTTTTAAAATGAATGGGAATTTTATGTTTCATCTTTGAAAACTACGAATTTGAATCTTAGAAATTGAATTTCGCGTTCAGCTCATCGACAATGAGTTAATGACCACACACATTTAAGGTTTATGATTCAAATATATCGGCAGTTAAAAGAGATGGGGATACCAAAATTCCCAAAGGGTTTTATAAATCTTTCATTTGTAATTCAATCCGCAAATTGCTGTTGAGTGTAAATCAATAGTATTTTTCTTACTTAAGATGGATGGGATTAAAATTATTATTATTATTATTTATTATTATTAAATCGGAATACTTCAAAAACCGCTGCATTTAACCTTTAAGGATCGTTCGATGCGAATATCACTTTCCCGGTCCTATCAGTCAATAACTACATAACACACCTGTTTCACAGTTTTTCCCTGTATAACCTGGCTGACAGAGGCACTTATAGTAAGTGGTGTTTGGGCTGCCTTGAACTTTTGATACAGCTCCCAAGTCAATACATTTGCCGCCGTTCAAACAAGGCAGAGCATCACATTCGTTAATTCCTAATTGAAGCAAAAGTAAAACAGATAGGGTTTAATATGCGTTTATTCCATCCTCCAGTTAATGCAGTGAAACTAACTATTAAGCTCCGTCTGAACGTATCATCTTGGGAAGGCATAGCGAAAAATCAAAAGCACTTTGCTCATTCTACAACTGGGATCCAGAACAAATTGTAGCAATTTCAGTCTCGGGAATGTGACAAATCATCTGCCATGATTTTGGATGAAATACTTATTAACCGAAAGCAAGATCTGCACGGGGAAGTACTTGCCTGAGGTTTTCGTACAGAGCAAGGGACTATACAGACGTGCGAAAAAACCGAGGAAAAATACTTTCCATTAAGGACTGAGGAAGCAAGGTTAATAAGGAATTTATAACATAACTTTTGGTTGATTTTTTTCCCATTTCTAACTGAGGTTTGGTCGTCGGATGTTGTTGTTTACCTTACCTCGTAACAAGTTCGTCTTGCTTCTGTTTTCACCAGTCAAACTTTGATATATTGTACTTTTATATAATTAACTTTAAACAAAAACATTACTAGGGTTCCAGCACATTTTATTGTTCGGAATATTTCAATGCAGATACTTAACTCTCCTTCTGTTTCGTTAAAATCAGCTTCAAGATTTTCTCGCCAAAACTCACCGCTCCGGATAAAAAGCGCATTGGAAAGATCGGTTCATTATCGTAAACTATCAGACCTTTTGGCAACCAATCAGCATGTCTGATTTTGCGCAAGGACTGAAAAACGAGTTCAGCCATACTATAAATGATTTATAAATGCTGGATAACACACTTAGTCTAAGTTAAAACTTGAGCAAATACTGCCCAATTATTAGTACCTACGTTTTGCCTGAGCCACTTGTTACCAAGTTGTCACACAAGCGCTTGCGTTGCCAGCGTATAATAACGCAAACAACATAACTTTGAACTTACTTGTCTCACAGTTCTTCCCTACGTAGTTCTTAGGACATTTACATGTGTATGAGTTGATCCCGTCAATACATAGTCCCCCATTCAGACAAGGACGGCTCTTACACTCGTTGATATCTGAAAAAGAGATGAAAAGAGGCCCATGTATTTTCAAGTTCGAATAAGTGCGCAATGTATGATACCTCACCATGAACAAACAACAAAAACAAGAACAAAAAAATAAACTGCAGCAATAAGCAAACTGTTAAATAAGCGAACGAACAGAAGAACGAGCGAACGAACAACAGGCAAGAAAGAAAGAAAGAGAAAGAAGAACAGAAAGAAAGAAAAAAGAAAGGAAGAAAAAGAAAGAAAAAGGAAGAAAGGAAGGAAGGAAAGTAAGAAAGACAGAAAGAAAGTAACAAAGAAAGATAGAAGGAAGGAAAGAAAAAAAGAAAGAAAAAAGAAAGAAAGAGAGAATGAAAGGAAAGGAAGGAAAGTAAGAAAGAAAGAAAGAGAGAAAGAAGGAATGAAAAACAGAAAGAAAAACAAAAGAATGAAAGAGAGAAAGAGAAAAAGGAAGGAAGAAAGAAAGAAAGAAAGTAAGAAAGAGCAAGCGAACAAAGCAACAAATAAAAGACCGAACGTACGGAGGGACGGACAAATTGACGAAAGGACGAACGAACGAATTAACAAGCGAGTGAACAAAAACAACAAAAAAAGCAAAACCAGAAAACAACAATTTGAGAAACATTAAATCATATTCAAACATTTATGGGAATGTAATTCACCTGTTTCGCAGTTTTCACCAGAGTATCCAGGTTTACACAAACATTTGTAGGAGTTGACTTTATCCACACAAGTTCCGTCGTTTAGACAAGGAAATGAGGCACATTCATCGACATCTGAAATTAAAATTTCATCTCTCGAAAATCACGGTCACCCCTAGTTATTCGTAAATAGTGGTTTGACGAATAGGAAAACCTTTTGTTCAAAGAAACGTAAGAAAAAGAAAAATAACAGCAAATGGCTGCTTTGACTGGCTGAATAACTTAATTGATCGTTGAATAAGTAAAGAACAGATGAAAGACTAAGTCATCCAAAGGACAGATATTTGTTGTTGGAGTACAAGCTGCCTAAGCAATCTACCGGTCAGCAAACGTGTTGAGCAATAGCGCAAACAACTGAGCAATCCTGGGTTCGAGACAACATTACAACCAATAAGAACTCACCAGAACAACTCTGACAAGGCAGACCTCTTGGCCCATGTCATGATGAGAAATCGGTGGAGTATATTATTATTGTCATTACTGCGCTTTATTTGACAAGGGTAATTTATAGATTCTCACTGTACAAAATAGTATTCTTCCAGGTGGACTTTGCCGTATAAAGCAGAGTAGTCACTTCAAAAATATATGCAGAATATATAGACAAACTAAACGGAATAGCAGCGAATCAATAAAATATTTGGTATGAAATTTGGAAAAATAAAAAGCGAGTCTGTATACATTATCTGCCCACCCAGAGACGGGCGGGTAAGGAGTAAGGGAGAAGCAAACAAGACAGACTGCAATGTAAGATTGCAGTAAAGACAATGCGGCAAGCCAGCAAGAAAGCAGCTACGCTAACCAGAAACGTTGAATTGAAAAGGGGAACGTTGACTCTCTTGGAACTGCCGAAATGCTAGGACTCCCGAGGGTTGGAACTACCATGTTAGGGAAGACTGTTAGCTGATTGCGTCAGCAGTTAACTTTGTCTAAATAAATGTAAGCGCATACATGAATGTCACTTACTGTTTTCACAGTCTTTCCCATCATAGCCGGGTGAGCACGTACACACGTAACTGTTCACGCCATCTTCACAAGTTCCTTGGTTCTGACACGGAGACGCTGCACACTCAATAATATCTAACGAAATCACAAAGATATCGCACAGTTTTAATCTGAATAAAGTTTATGAACGATGCGCGTTAACGTTGCAAAACAAATGTTCGCTTATCGTCTTCTTAAATCTGAATTAAAAAATGGTATTATTGATAAAAAAAAAGAAGCCTAAGGATTTCTCACCAATTTCACAGTTCTTTCCAGTGAATCCTGCGGGACAAACGCAGGAGTATTGACTTCCTGAAATGCCTCCCAATCCACTTCCTGATCCACTTGACAATCCACTTCCTTCACCACTACTGGAAGAACCTTCAACGCACTTGCCATCATTTTTACATGGATGACTGTCGCATTCATTAATTTCTGAAAAACAGGGCAGTATAACAAGAACCACAATTACCATCGACAGCCACCATCGAAACTACAATCATAACCACGATAACAACATACAACGACAATCAACAACAACAGCAAGAACAATAACAACAACAAATTCTGCTACTACAACGGCAAAGCAAACAACAAAATCAACATCAACAACAATAATAATAATAACAACAGCAGCAAAAGGAAGAAGGTCAGATAAGGCAGTAGCAACAACATCATGAAGTGATAGCAACAGTAACATCACTAAGAGTAATAACAATGCAAATGACCACAACAACAACAACACTGTCACCACAGCAACAACATAATCACCAACTCTACCAACAGAAACAAAAAAAAACAAAACCCCCACAAAAAACCCCACAAAAAAAAAACAAGTTTAAAGTATCAACAAACTCAATAATACTCATTAACAAAACAGTGATTTACTTGTTTCGCAGTTCGTTCCAGCAAATCCCATTGAACACTTGCATGTATAGCTGTTAATACCATCCGTACATTTGCCACCATTTTGACACGGGTTAGGTTTGCAGTCGTCGACATCTGCAAGCAATATCAAGGATTACGAGGAATTTTTACGAAAAAATCTGACTATTGATGACTACGTATGTTCTATTACTTACCAGTCTCACAGTTCGCGCCAGTGTAACCAGCTAAACATTTACAACTGTAAGAATTGACTCCGTCTGTGCAAGTACCGCTGTTCAAGCACGGGTTGGATGAGCATTCATTGATGTCTGGAAAATAAAAGATATGTCTATAAACGGTTCTTACATGTCCACATACAACTCTGCCTACCATGATGTATCCCTACCTGTCTCGCAGTCGTCGCCTGTGTAACCAGCGGGACATTTACACGAGTACGAATTCACTCCATCAACACACTTTCCGCCATTTAGACATGACGATGGATCGCAATCGTCAATATCTACGAAAACAAGACGAGCAAGCAACTTTTATTTGAGGGTCTGTTTTTAGGCCAAGGAAGATAAACATTACTAGAGAACTGAATCGCGAATATAATTCCCACTAAAATAAAAATACCTGTCTCACAATTTTTCCCAGTGAACCCTGGTGGGCAGACGCATTTATAATAGCTACCCCCAAAGCTGACATTTCCCAGGTCGACACATTTACCACCATTGAGACACGGAAGAGCATCGCATTCGTTTATTCCTAAAATAAAACAAAGTTTACTGTAAATCTATACCAAAGCAATCTGAAAAAGTAACGTTTTTAAGTTGTAATTTGATGAAATAACCGTCCATCTTACGTGTCTCACAGTTTGTTCCAACGTAGTTTTTAGGACATTTGCATGTGTAAGAGTTGATTCCGTCGACACAAAACCCGCCATTTAAACAAGGCCTACTCTCACATTCGTTGACATCTAAAACAGAGTGAAAAGAAAGTTCAATCGAGGGAACAGTTAACCAAGATATGAAACAACTGGAGAAAACAAAACATCACATGACAAACACCTTTTTCGTCGACGTTTACCTGTTTCACAGTTTTCTCCAGTATACCCAGGTTTACATAAGCACTTATAAGAGTTTACTTTATCCAGACATGTTCCACCGTTCAAACAAGGACCTGGGGCACATTCGTCGATGTCTAATATAAAAATAACATATTAAAAAACCAGAAATGACAGCATAGATTGTTGAATGGAACAAAAGGAGTAAATTACTGAATGATTTTCCGGTTGACTGAAAGTATGACTGAATTGACGACTGGATTAATATAAATAAAGAGAATGAATGATAAATGAATGACCGACAGGATTAGTAAACAAACCGATAAAAAACAAACAGGAGAATTAATAGAAGGAGAAAACAAAAGGACAAACAGACAAGGAAATGAAAGGAAAAAGTTACTTACTATTTTCACAATTCTTCCCGTTAAATCCAAGGGGACATGCACATTTGTAGCTATTCACGCCATCTTTACAAGTTCCTCCATTTTGACAAGGGGACTTCGCACATTCATCAATATCTAAGACATAGATTAAGTGTACAGAAAAAACGAACGTCAAAACAACTGAATCAAATTTTATTGTGTTCATATGACTCCTATTGTTAATCTGGATCGTGAGTATAAGTAATTTCACTGAAATAAAAAATTGAATAAGTTTCTTACCAGTCTCACAGTTTTTCCCTGTAAAGCCTGCAGGACAAACGCAGGAGTACCCACTCTCTGAAATGCCGACTAATCCACTTCCTTCACCGCTGCCGAAAGAGCCTTCAACGCATTTCCCACCATTTTTGCACGGTTGACTATCGCATTCGTTGATTTCTAAGAAAAAGCATGGAGAAAAATATTGACCCTTTCACCTCTGACTTTTTATAGGAAATTATATATTGTCCAATCTATTTAAAAATCTTTTGAAAATCTATTGAAATCTGTTCATGACTCCAATTTGTATACATTAAACCGCGCCTAGATGTGCGGTTAGGAGTTAACCCTTTGTTTACCTACGGGACTTGAAAGTCCGTTCTTCTATAAAGGGTTATGTCGATATGCATATCTAATCGAGGTAAAGAAAGGTTTAACTATGAAAATTAGATCAACAAAGTAGGAATAACCAAGACCTTGCCCCCTAAAACAATAAACAACGAGCACACAAACAAACAGCAACAAATAAAATAAAATAAAATTTAACTTACTTGTTTCGCAGTTCGTTCCAACAAATCCTCTTGGACACTTGCAGGTATAACTGTCGACACCATCAGTGCATGTCCCGCCATTTTGACACGGGTTAGGTTTGCAGTCGTCGATGTCTGAAAGAAGAATGGATTACCATGAATTTGTATTAAAGTCAAACCATTGCGTGATGACTAAATATCTTCTATTATTTACCAGTCTCACAGTTCGCTCCTGTGTAACCAGCAGGACATTTACAACTGTAAGAATTGACCCCGTCTATGCAAGTTCCGCTGTTTAAACATGGATAGGATGAACATTCATTGATATCTGGAAAACAGAGGATACTCATGTTTATAAATGTTACCCGCAGAAAACTTGTAACAGAGAACTCAACAAATCGAAGAGCGGAGTCGAGATACGCCCGAGACAAAAGCGGAGTGAGTACAAGAGGTGATACAAGAGGTGTTACATTCGGAGTCACAGTAAGAGTGGAGAACAGAATACAAGACAGAGTTGGGCTGAAGCACAACTTAATAAAACAAAGGAAAATTTTATTTAGGAAAACATTGCGTGAAAACCACACATAAAAGGAATTGCCATTAAAGATAACTGCAAAAGGTAAGTAGCATTTCAACTACTTAGCCGGATTACTACCACTGACATCCATTCAATATGCAAACCAGGATTGCCACATCCTAAACGGCAGTTTACACATGCGATTTTGTCCCTCGCGATTGACATCTTTGAGCATGTGTTTGACTGACGAGAGCGTCGAGAACAAACTCGAGCCAATCATAACCGGTTGTCTTGTTACGCAGACTGTCACGAGTTTATTACAAGCACCAGGATGACAATCACAATATGCGATTTTGTGCCTTGCGATTGACATCTTGGAGTATGTGTTAAACTGACGAGAGCGTCGAGGACAAACTCGAGCCAATCACAAGCGTATATCTTGGTACATAGACTATCATGATTTTATTACATACACCAGGATGAAAATCACGACGAGCGATTTTGTCCCTTGCGATTGACATCTTGGAGCATGTGTTTATCTGACGAGAGCGTCGAGGACAAACTACAGCGAATCAGGAGTGTGTAACTTGCTGCACAGACTGTCATGAGTTTATTATATACATCAAGATGACAATCGCAAAGTGCACAATCGCATGTGTAAACGGACCTTAAAAAGTCTCCCCTTGTGACCTCGTCTAATATGGTGTATCCCTACCTGTCTCGCAGTCGTCGCCTTTATAACCAGCAGGACATTTACATGTGTACGAATTTACACCATCAACACAATGTCCACCATTTAAACATGGCGATGGATCGCAGTCGTCAATATCTATGAAAACAAAAGTGGGAACAGCGTCTCCTTTTAGACTAGGGAAGTAAGTACGGAAAAAAGTCGCGCAATCGGCGGAAAATGTTTCATATGAATTTATAAAATAACATGCGTCCTACGCACGCTCTGATTGGACGAGTCTCATTTTCTTTCAGAGTACAGAGACATGACTGACGTCATTTTCAGTTTGTATTAGAGTACAGAGACGTGGATGACGTCACGAAAACTCGAGAAAACCTTGGTTATTTTATAAAACAAACAGAAAAAAGCTTTCGTGTCTCTTTACTGTGATAGAAACATGAATGACGCCGTATCAACTAGAAAAATACCAGAAAACACTCCGCTACTGTACGCCTCGCGTTTTGACTGGGCATTTTTCCGGCCGAAATGACGTCATTCATGTTTCTATCACAGCGCAGAGACACTCAAGCAATGTTCTATTTGTTAATTAAAAAATAAAATGCCAATTCCAGTTAAATACCTGTTTCACAATTCTTTCCCGTGAAGCCTGGCGGGCAGACGCATTTATAATAGCTACCGCTAAACTTGAAACCTCCCAGATCCACGCATTTACCGCCGTTCAGACATGGCAGTGAATCGCATTCGCTAATTCCTGAAATAAAAGCACACCACTTGTGAATCTCTTGCAAATCAAACTTTTACTTTAAATTATCAAAATCGAAAATTAACTGCAAAACTTCGGACTTACTCGTCTCGCAGTTTGTTCCCACATAGTTCTTGCGGCATTTACACGAATAAGAATTAATTTTATCAACACACAATCCACCATTCAAACAAGGTGTACTTTTGCATTCGTTGATATCTAAGAAAAAAATAAAAGGTATACCTTTTACGTCACTCGACCTAGCTATGTCTCAATGACCGACCCTTCGAAAAACAAAAAAATTATACCACCCATCTATGCGAAAAAGATTAATGAGTACGACAGCAATTAAAAATTAAAATTGTTCAGACATTGGCGAGAATGAACTTTACCTGTCTCACAGTTTTCTCCAGTAAATCCAGGTTTACACAAACATTTGTAAGAGTTTACTTTGTCCAGACACGTTCCACCATTCAAGCACGGAGCAGAGGCGCATTCATCGATGTCTGTAATTTAAAATGTAAGTAAGAAAAACTCCAAGATAATCGTACCAAGCGGAATGGCCGAAAAGAAAGGAATGGAATGGAAGGAGAAATTATGTATGGCTGGCCAGATGAATGACTTCAATTAAAGCTTGAATAAACGAACTGTTGAATAAGTGAACAAACAAACGAATGAACGAACGAACGAACAAGCAAACAAACAAACGAAAATACGAACGAAAGAACGAACGAACGAACGAACTAACCCACAAAAGAATAAGCTAGCAAGCTAGTGAACGAAGCAACAAATGAAAGACCGAACGTACGGATGGAGGGACGAACTGACAAAAGAACGAACAAACGAATGAACAATCGAGCGAACTAAAGAATGAACGGACGGACGGACAGACGTCACTTACTATTTTTGCAGTCCTTTCCATTGAAGCCAGGAGAGCATGTACAAGTATAACTATTAACGCCATCTTGACATGTTCCTCCATTCAGACATGGGGACTTTCCACAGTCATCAATGTCTAACGAAAAATATGGATAAATAGAATATACAGAACTAATTTTAAATGGCAGAAAATAAAAAAAATAAGGAAATAAAAATTGAAATGGCTTAAACTTCGGAGTACAGTAGATGTTGGTTTAAGTTGATTGTTCAAGTCTGGTCAGCCCAATGAAAGCTGTTGTAAGACGACATTCTTCGCTTGAATATGAAGATGATCCTGGCTGAGGTCGTCGAAACGACAGTGACCACCAACATGAGTTTTCGTAAAAAATACAGTAACAAACGTCTCTTTAGTTTGCAATTAGAAAGGAAAGTCCATGATGGTGAAAAAGAATTTTTACGTACCAGTTTCACAATTCTTTCCCGTAAAACCTGGAGGACAAACGCAGGTATACCCATTATCTGACACGCTTGCTAACCCACTTCCTTCGCCACTGCCTCCGAAACCTTCAACGCATTTGGCACCATTTTTGCAGGGTTGACTGTCGCATTCATTGATTTCTGAGGAAATATGAAACAAAAGCAATCAACAAAAAATACTATAAAGGACCGAAATGAATCAACAACAATAAAAACAATAACAACGAATCATATTTGGAATGTGTAAGCAAAGAGACAATGATGGATGTTCGTTGGACGTTCGCCAAGCTCAAATTAACCTCAGAAAAACGATTTCTGAGCCCCAGACGAGGCTGAGTAGGTGAGAGTAGCTCAAATCATTGAGCTCAAATCGGTGAGAGTAGCTCAAATCGGTGAGAGTAGCTCAAATCGGTGAGAGTAGCTCAAACCATTGAGCTTTTTCTCAGGTTAATTTGAACTTGACGAACGTCCAACGAGCATCCGTGAATATACATTCCAAATATCAGTCGTATTAAACAGAATCATTCGCATATCGTGGCTGCCGCTTAGGTCGCACATATGTCGAACTCGCAACATGGCTCACCATCTGAGTCTCGGTAGCTAAATGGTTAGAGCGTCTCACCGGTCATCAGGAGATTACGGGTTCGACCTCGTCTGGAGATCAGAAATCGTTCTTCTGAGGTTAATTTAAGCTGGACGAACGACCAGCGAACATCCCTGAAGAACAACAACATCAGCAGCAGCAACAACTGGTCCAGTAAGAAAAACAGCAATGATAGGTAACAAGAGCAAACGCTACAACAATGTTAGCAGCAGCACGAAGAAGAGCAGTCAATAAAAAAATAAAATATTAAGTAACAAAACTTCATTTACTTGTTTCGCAATCTGTTCCCATGAATCCTCTTCGACACTTGCAGGTGTAACTGTTCACACCATCCGTACATGTTCCACCGTTTTGACAAGGGTTAGGCGAGCAATCATCGATGTCTAGGACAAAATAAAGGATTACTACGAGCTTTCCAAAGAGTTTTACAATGATCACTGCGTATGACCAACTCCTTACCAGTCTCACAGTTCGCTCCTGTGTATCCAGCTGGACATTTACAACTGTAAGAATTCACTTCGTCTATGCAGGTACCGCTGTTTAAGCATGGATTGGACGAGCATTCATTGATGTCTGGAATTAAAAGATACCCATAAGTCTAAGCTACAAAATTTGATTCCTAAATTTCCCCAACCGATCCCATATGCTCCAACCAATCCCTACCTGTCTCACAGTCATCGCCAGTGTAACCAGCAGCACATTTACATGAGTAAGAATTTACGCCATCGACACACTTTCCTCCGTTTAAACAGGGTGACGGTTCACATTCACCGATATCTATTAAAACAGGAATAAGAATAAACTTTGACTGAAGGCTTTGTCTACAGGCTGTGCATGGAAATTACCACAAAAGCTACAGAGAAGTGGAGAAGTTGCATAACTTTTTCTCAACCGGCAGGGAACTGTGCAAGATTTCCAAGATTGAGGCTCACTCCCCACAGAAAAGGTCGTGTAGTTGCACTTTTCGGAACAGTTCAACTTCAAGGTATAGGGCATTCACATCATTGTTTGTATTCGATATTTCCCTAGCAATTTTCTCGTATGTGTTATGGAGAGTAAAGTCTAATATTAATCTTTATGAGGCGTAGCCCTGGAGTATTAATAGGGCTAGGGAATGTGGTGAAACTGCAGCTCTCCTTAGGCCTAGTTTATAAGCTGTGCCGTGCCGCGCCCTGTTGGCATATTTTATTAGCTTGGCTCCGTACAGCTTGGGTTTATGAAGCCATGACGTGCCAGCTTATCTCTGTCTGCAGTTTTCCAAAAGTAAAAGAAAGAATGCCAAACCTACGTTCCTCAACTGGCAGAGTAGTGTATGTGTCGGCAGCACACAGCTCACCTCAAATCGGTTTATAAGCTGAATTTCAGCCGTTCTGAGCCATGCAGTATGGCTTCGAAAGGCGCGAGGCAAGGCTTGGCACGGCTCGGCTCGGCTAAACTACTCAGGTTGTAAGTTGAGCCAAGCCGTGAGAGCGTTGGGACAGCTCGGCAAGGCACAGCTTATAAACTAGGTTTAAATCATTGTGAACAAAGATTTCTACCTTTTTCGCAAAGACGTCCAGTGTAGCCAGCAGGACAAACGCATTTATAGGCATCAATAACTTCACCAGAACCAAATCCACTGCCGGGACCTACTTCCAGGTCAACACATTTCCCTCCGTTTAGGCATGGAAGAGTGTCACACTGGTTTATACCTATAAAAAGAACAGAGAAAACATTTGAAATGCTGAAACAACTGACTTTCTTCGCAGGGTGTCTACTGTTCAACGTAGAACCAACCATTGACCACAGTCGGTCAAATAAAAGATCGCCCATTTACGTCTTCGTGGCCTCGGTATAAATTCGTGAGTTCATGTTCGAGTTTTCACAAACTGATTGGACAAACTCGCTGCCGTTCATTGCTTCACTCGGCAATTTCTGGTGTTTCATCTCGCCGATAATTGTGGCTACTTACCAAACCCCTGCTACAATGTTATATCGATCGCAATCTCTGTCGTTGTGAAAGTAAAACTGTGTTTTCGCTGGAAACGCAACCGTCGAGGTGTTGAACTCTTTTCGGTCCAAATCCGACCTTTATTATTTTACTCTGCCTAACGCTAGACGATTTTACTCGCCAAGAAGATGTCTCATGATTAACCTACACTGCTAAAGTCAACTAGAAAAGTTCACTTGAGCGAGATTCGAACTCGCATTTTCGAGTTTCTGGATCGCTGCTACCAGTTGAGCTATCGAGTCAAATGGACATCGTACACTCGTTTTATTCATTTTAAGAGTACGAGAGATTCTCTTGACAGCTTAACGCTTATACGTGACGATGTGCAGTCTTTCTACTCTTTATCAGAATTATCTACAGGTTACAATAAAGAGAAAATTATCTTCATGGCATCGGCTAATGATTCACCCGGTGGAAAACGTAGTCGAATTACAAAATGAGTGCCCAGCACAAAATACGAATAAGAGCCATTAAATAAGATAAAGAACATAATAATTTAATCCAACGTTATGATGATAACAACGAAAAGTTACAAAGTTTTCTCCTTATGTTACTCTGCGGATGATTCTGAAAAAGAGATGTCCCAGAAAAGAAACAGTTATGACTTTACAATTAATTTCCAAACGAACTGTCATTGTTCACGTTTTTCCAGCAGTTTGGTACCAAAATCTATCGTCAAAATTTAACGCCCCGTGAAAGTTCCTTACTTGCTCTCGAGAGGCGACAAATTTGTCACAAAGCTTTAAGACCTGTGTAAGTGAAAAACCGCTCAGAAAGTCGCAGGTTACAACAAACTATTATCCCATCTACTTACGTGTCTCACAGTTATCCCCTACGTATCCTTTGGAACACTTGCATTTGTAGCTGTGAACACCATCAATGCACGTTCCATTGTTAAGACATGGCTGGGGGTTACAATCATCGATGTCTGTCATGAAAGAGGACAAGAAGGAAAACTTAAAATGAAAACGACTGTACGAGAGTACAAAAGAAGATAAAACTCCAACACAACATTGGGGATATCAGAAGGAAAACATGAAGACAGGTATACGAGAAGGAAACCCCACAGAAAGCCGGCGAAAGTGTTGACACAAAAACGAGGCTAACAAGTGGAAACCAATAAAAAGAAATATAATAAAACTGCGAAAATAATAATAATAAAAAAACCCCAACAAAAAAGGGAAGACAATGAACATAGATATACCTGCAGAATATAAATTAGTAATGTTTCTAACCTGTCTCACAAACGACTCCCGTATAACCAAGCTTGCAAACGCATTTGAAAGAATTGATCTTGTCTACGCACATTCCACCATGCAAGCATGGGTTTGGCTTACATTCGTTAATATCTACGGAAAAAAAGACATGAAAAAATGTATATATGCATATACGTACGTACGTACGTACGTACATACATACGTACATACATACATACATACATACATACATACATACATACATACATACATACATACATAATATTGTTAATGAAAGAGCTTCTTGCTGCTACATCAACAAGACTGGTCCAGCGTAGGCATTGGCGCAACAACACAACACCAAGGGAGGGATTCTCGCTTGCCACAATCTGAAACAGATAAAAATATTCTATCCTCGACGTTTCGAGCAAAGGCCCTTCGTCTGGAAGGCCTTTGCTCGAAACGTCGAGGATAGAATATTTTTATCTGTTTCAGATTGTGGCAAGCGAGAATCCCTCCCTTGGAGTTGTGTTCTTGCTGCTACTCTGAGTTTCACGCTCTTTCGATCGCGAAAGAGCGCGAAAGAGCATGAAACCCAGAGTAGCAGCACGAAACCTTATCATTAACAATATTAACATCGCTCTACCTCTACGGTATTGAGCTCTCTATATGAAGATGGAATAACATTGAATAACAAATCTATCATTTACATAAATACATACATACATATACATACATACATACATATACATACATACATATACATATATATATATATATATATATAAATATATATATACACACATACATACATACATACATAATATTGTTAATGATAAAGCGAAATAATATATATATAATGATATATATATATATATATATATATATATATATGATAGACGCGATCAGTAGACATCATGTAATAAAAACAGCTGAAACTGATCTAATATAAAGTTTTATTAAAAAAGTAAATTTTCGGTTACGGTTTATTAAAAAACTAAATTCTCGATCAAGGTTGGTGCACACATACAAATCGGAGTAGTATATAAGTTGCGACATCTACCATCCGACGTAGTATACAACAACAACCACAGAAAGTAAACTACAATAACAACAAGAACTACAACGATAATAACAAACAAAATATAAACAAAAAGACGGACAGCCAAACATGACAATAGCAAAGAACAAGCCAATCGACCATAACGAAAGCAATAAACAGAAAAACATACATGTTAACCAACAAACAAATAACCAGTCAACCAAATAATCAACCAACCAGCTAGCCAACCCACCAATCAACAAAGATTATACCAACATTACTCGAACAAAATGTCGGGACAAATAGTACGGTACAAAGCTAAATGAACGTTGCCCAATACCTTTTTCGCAATTTTTACCAGCAAACCCAGGTTTGCATTTACAAGAATAGGAATTTATTCCATCAATGCACGTTCCGTTGTTTTCGCACGGCGGTGGAGAACATTCATCAGTTTCTAAGAAAGTGGGAGATAATAAATCTTTACGAGATGCTTATTGTTCATCAACTGGCATGAGCAGTCGCACAACACATAAAAATGATTAAAAAGAAGTTTCGCAAGTGTAGAATCCTTTGATATTTCTATTCTCACAAACCAAACTACCACCATCTTCCCTTTCTTTGGCGGGTGTTTGTGCAGTAGAGACAATACAGAAACCAGAGTAAGACCTCAGGTTAATTTTTACGTTAGTTACTGAGGGCTCTAACCAAGGATCGAAAAAGGAAAGTGATTGCTGTACTTTAATAACTACCTTTCTCACATCTTTTGCCCTTGTAGCCAGCCGGGCAGATACACAAGTACGACGTCTCTTCTGTTAAATCCAGTCCACTACCCTCGCCGCTCTCGCTTCCTCCTTCAACACATTTGCCGCCATTTTTGCAAGGTTGTGAGTCACACTCGTTAATCTCTATAAAAGAAATAAAAAACAATTGGATATGTTTTTCGAAAAACAATTATTTCAGTCATCCACGGAAACTTGTGATATAGCCCTTATGTAAATTTCGTATGTCATTTTACACGAATAAAACATACGGAATTGGAACATTTTAACATATGAAGCTTTCATTTCACACAAAAAATATGAACGTTTTCACATATGAAATACCTAATTCACATGCGAAATGTTTTAGTTTAAAATTTCGAATGTAAAATAATTTACTTCAGAATTTTCCATGTAAAATTTGGGGTACGATACATGCATTTCACATCCAAAAAGGAAGATTCACATATGTAATTTTCATTCACATATAAATTGAAACAATTCACAAAGAAAATACTATTTCCATATGTGAAATAGGATGTGAAAGTTTAGTAAGCAAATTCATCAGCAGACCGCGACAGACTACACATGGTCAATCTTATAACTCTTTTCTCATGAAAGACCCATGTACAATTCTTTTGAGTTCAATGATTTGTAGCTCCCAATGTTTCTTTCTCAGAAGACTTAATAAAAAACAATTTCAAACTGGGCGAGTCATGAAATAATTGGTGAAGCTATGGTCAATCGTGTGATACAGAATTTCAACATCTCTCGTGGAACGTAAATGTTCATTCGGAACCTGCGGCTTCTGGTGTCCATGAACCTTCCTCACGATGTCAAATCCGTCATTACACTCGCGACTACTGATTAATAATTGCGACTATCGCGGGACAAAACGTCAACTATAAAGACAAAATCTAGCTCAAAATGCAAACACTATTTGGTTAATCTTCATTTCATCCAACAACTGTAAATTTTTAGCGCTAAAAAGTCTGATCCGGCGGACATATCTCGCATATTGCAAACATGTTACTATTAAATTATAGCCACAAAGGTCTTACTTGTTTCGCAGTGATCTCCTACAAAACCTTTGGGGCATTTACAAATGTAGGCGTTGACCGCGTCTTCGCATGTTCCTCCATTTCGACATGGGGATGAAGAACATTCATCAATATCTAAAAACAAACATTAAAACGTCAGATAAATTGATTTACCACAAAAAGTAAACGCTCGAATGAACTCGAGATAAATGTTTTGAAGTTAAACGTCCTCATGTATTGATAAATTTTCAAAATATTTTTTTAAATATTTATTTTAAAGACATTTTAATGGGATTTTGTAGGATTTTGGTACAGCATACGAAAAACTGATGTTGTCGTCGTCTTCGGCTTCTTTTTCTCCTTCGTCTTTGTTGCAGGCTTGCAGTTGTGGTGCTCGTGTGGATAACAATAGTTGATATTGTGGCAATGGCGACGGTGGTGATGATGGTAGAGTGTTGTGGTGGTGGTGATGTGGATAACAATGGTTGATATTGTGGCAATGGTGATAGCGATGATGATGGTAGAGTATTGTGGTGGTGGTGGTGTGGGTAACAATGGTTGATATTGTGGCAATGGTGACGGCGTTGATGATGGTAGTGTATTGTGGTGGTGGTGTGGGTAACAATGGTTGATATTGTGGCACTGGTGATGGTGGTGATGATGGTAGAGTATGGTTGTTGTGATGGTGGTGGTGTTGACTGCTGTTGTGGTAGTGGTTGCTGTACGGTGGTGGTGGTAATGGGAGCAGTGGTTGTTCTCGTCACCGACGTGGTGGATGATGCTGGTTACTGTTGTTGTTCTAGTGGTTTTTGTGGCAGTTGTTGTTGTCATGGTGGCATGGTGACGGTGGCGGTTCCTGCTTTTAATGTAGTGGTGAGATGATGGTGACGGCAGTTTTTGTGGTGGTGGACATGACAGTGGTGGTTATTGTTGTTAGTAGCGTTTCCATGAAATTGTCTTTGTCCTGGTCGTCTTAATAGTACTATTGTTAGCGTACGCCATATCTGTTTCGTTCAAATATTCCAAGTACCATCACATTTTATTATTTCTTTCGTAAGTTTACACTATTAATTAGAGACAAAATTAACCCGTCAGCCGACTTCAGCTTCAGCTTTGACTCTTTCGTTATATTTTCCATGTCTTCAACCTTCGCTCTAGTTTTTCCGACGCAAGTAAGAATTCCCAAATCTTTACCTGTTTCACAGTTAGCTCCGGTATAACCAGCTTCACAATGACAGGTGTACGACGCGACACCATCGACACAAGAACCCCCATTCAGACAAGGTGAAGGAGAACAATCGTCTACATCTAATAATTGGAAAGAAGAGATATCAAAAGAGCTGTAAATGAGCTTTAAAAAGATTTTTAAAAATTTACCCTTTTTTTAACGGAAAATATTGATTGAATTGGATGGAAATCTGCACGACAAGCCTTGTACGATGTTGAGGCCAACGAGTTGGGTTTCAGATTGAGTTACTATGTGAAGGAAGGTGGGCTCACACTGCAGTTTACCGTAACATTTACAGAGCTAGAATTAGATGTATTTCCGTTTTCATGACTTCACTTTGTCTCTCTGTCTCTCTCTGTGATTGTCTCTGCCTCAGTTTCTGTCTGTCTCTCTGTATGTCTGCCTCTGTTTTTGTCTCCCCTTGCCAGCCTGCCTGCTTACCCTGTCTGTCTGTTTCTTTCTCTCTGTCACTTTTAACTCTCTCACTCCCTTTCTTCCTTTCTTTCTCTTCCTCTCCCTTTCACTTCCAATCTCTCCCTCTCGCTACCACTCTCTTCTCTTCCTGTCCATTTTCTTCGCTTTACCACCCAATCTCACTACTTAAACCTACCACATAAAATCGCGACTGGACATAGAATACTAAGAATAACTGGAATGAATCAAATACAAAAAACCATAACTAGCCGACAATTTTAAGAAGTAAAGTATAAAACATGGTCCGAAAATTAGCATCTTGAAACTTGAGATACAAGTTAAAACAAGACGACGACAGGTACGGTAATATTTCGACTTTATTGCAAAGCCATGATCAAACCAACGATGGCTTTGCAATAAAGTCGAAATATTACCCCACCTTTCTTCTTATTGTTTTAACTTGTATCTCAAGTTTCAAGATGCTAATTTTCGGACAATGTTTGAATCAAATACAATAGCAAGTCAAGTACGTATACTTAATACGTAACAAAAACGACTGTTATTCACGAACAGCTTATCGTTGAACTTGTCATATCACTGTCTGACTCAATGAACTCATAGTATCAGAATGGTAAGTTTGCATTGAACTCACTATTTTCACAATCCTCGCCGTTGAATCCTGGAGCACAAATACAGGTATAAGAGTTAACTTTGTCAACACAGGTTCCTCCATTTCTGCAAGGTAATGCTTCACATTCGTTGATATCTGAAGTAAAAATGCTGGAGTTAACATTAGCGTTCTCCTGTAGACTTCTTAAGTGTACTGTACTCTCCGTGTCGTAATCTAGTAGCAAGATATAGGAAGGCTTTTCCAGGGTAATTTGTAAAAGAAATGGATTTGTGAGTTTCTTCCCACAGCAGAAGTGTCCTTTATTCTAGTTCATATTACAGCGATACCGTTGATGCACTTTTACAAATATTGCTATAGTAACTTATATACATTCATATTACATGTATGTATATCACACACTACAATATACTACATTATTGCCTTTATTTTCTTCAAACGTGTTGGTGTGAACTTGA
Source organism: Heliopora coerulea (assembly GCA_030142905.1). NCBI lineage: Eukaryota > Metazoa > Cnidaria > Anthozoa > Scleralcyonacea > Helioporidae > Heliopora > Heliopora coerulea. The sequence continues at coordinate 896,748 of JASJOG010000011.1, read as the reverse complement.
TAGCTTCATTTGTCACCCTTCAGTTACAATAGACGGTTCCCGTTATTACGTCAGCTGAATACAACTACCAGAATACTTTGCGGTTTTTTTTTCATTTTCATGCAAATATTGAATTTCCAAAGCGAATGGAAAGACAATTGCTCCGATTAACATTAAAAACAAGATTTCGAAAGGTATTCTGGTAGTTGTATTCAGCAGATGTATAAGGGGAACCGGTATTGTCATACAAGTCATATTCTTGGTAACGTAACAATGTATGTTACATTAAAATAACATTTCCTTAGCGACAAACCAAACAGCTCAGTTACATCAGAACATAGCATTTACGAAACAGTATATATACTGATATATACAGTTTGCTATATTTCAGTCTACTAACAGAAGCTACTTATATAATGGTACTAAATACTGCTTAAAATTATACTATGATAGTTCACAACTAAGTTAAGGAGCATTTTTTACCTGTTTCACACATTTTCCCCGTATAGCCTGCTGGACATATGCATTTATACAGCGAAATTGATCCACTTCCTTCAATACCACTTCCTCCAATACCATTACCACTACCACTACCACTTCCACTGTTTCCAGTGTTCAGATCAACGCACTTTCCGCCATGTAAGCAAGGCAGCGAGTCGCATTCATTGACTTCTAAATGGAGAAAAAAGAACAGTTGTATTAAATTCATTTTAAATGCTGGAAAGATAATTCAGCGTCGCTTCGCCTAGTGATTAAATAATGATACAAATAATGTGTTATGCTGAAAGGTCGAGGGCTTAACCAATGAACGACAAGGTGTATACGGAAAATTATATGAAACAGCTTTTGACTGTTAACCACTTAACTAGGTCAAATTGCCAGGAGAAAGGTAAGCCTGGAGCAAATAGAACACTTGCCAACACTAATTTTGATTGTGTCCATGATCAGTGGTTGTCAAGGTAGTTAAATATAGTCACTTAATATAGTATATAAAGTAGACAGTCCTATTATAGTCATATAATAGTTATAGTTAATAGTGATAGTCATTGAAGTTAGTAGCTTTGGTAGGTATGAAAACTTGAACTTTGGATCTCGGTTACCGTTTGATTTTTGACGTAACAGCAAGTATACGAGCCTTTGAAATACGCTATACTTCATTTTCGTCGGAAAATAAATCACTCTTCGAGTCGCTTGTGAAACAGTGGTGTGTCTCTACTGGATTTGCGACCAAAGCCTGGAAAAGTAATCGAGCAACTATGCCGATGGTTCAACGCGTTTTAGGGTTTAAAGAAATCGTGTTACAACTGCTCTGAATAAGAACACATGTAGCCGAATGCAAAAGAGTGTCGTCATATTGAACAGGAATGACAATAGAAGTCTATTTTACTTTATAGTATAATATGGTACTCGACCCGCAGGATACTGTACAGCGTACTATACTTACTGTTTTCGCAGTTTGTTCCGATATATCCCCTGGGACATTTGCACGTATAAGAATTCACACCATCAACGCACACCCCGCCATTTTCACAAGGTGACGACTTGCACTCATTTATATCTAAAGAACCAACGACAAAAAGGGCGATAAAAAGAGATTATTTCACAAACCTAACGTCGCTGTCAGTGGATTAAAGCACTACCATGATAGGCATAAGTCAATATTTCACACATACTTGTTTCACAATTCTTTCCTGTGTATCCCGGTTTACAGACGCATTTGTAAGAGTTGATGCCATCGATGCACGAAATGCTGTGTTGGCACGAATGTGAGCGGCATTCGTTTATATCTGATATAAAGTGAAATAAAATGGAAATCAAATTCAGTTAGTAGGAAGAACAGGTTCGCTTAACGTGAAACAGTAACGCAGTTGAAGTGAGAGGAGGAAAAGAGAAAGGGAATGAGGGTAGCAATGCAGCATGGCGAGATAAAAAAGACTGATTAAAAGCAAAATGAAAGCGAATAGAAGTAAAGGGAAAAGAGTAGAAAAAATGGCGGATGAAGACGATAAGGGGGGGAGGAGAAGGAGGAAAAGAAGGACGGGAGAGAAGGAAGTCCAAGAGTAAAAGGGGGAGAAAAAGTAATAGAACGAGATAACGAAGAAGAGCAAGAGCAAGAAGACCAAGAGGTAAAAAAGAAGAAGTTGAAGAAGCGGGATAGGGAGATGGCAAAGACGAACATAGGAAAGAGAACTCAATAACAATGAAGGGGATGGTATAGGATGAAATATTTACAGATATGTAAAGTAAACCATCAAAATAACGATAATAGTGAAATGCCACTCACCTGTTTCACAATCTTTACCAGTAAATCCGGGAGGGCAGGTACAGTTGTATACGTTAATGCCATCCTTACAAGTACCCCCGTTCTGACATGGTGACGAAGAACATTCGTCTATATCTAGAATAAGTGAAAAATAGTGTGTAATGGGTAGTTTAAAATACTTTTTGCACCTTCTACTAGAACGATGGACTCCACGCCTGTCCCTGTTGGTTATGACCAAAAAATTTAATTTCAATTGTATCCAGCCGAAAATGGCTGGACTTGGATGATAATCATCATGAAAACAAAAGAATAACCTAAACACATGCACTTTTTAAACTTTTGCAGTTGTTAGAAAGTGATACTCACTTAACCTATTGCAGACTGCACAGCTGCTGGACGAATGGAGATAAGTGGGTAAGTGTCGAACCGTGATAGGAAAGGTCCGTCAATGACCAATTACTATCCAGACTAGATCTATTACACTTTGTTTTTTCAGCACTAATTTTTAACCCCACCTTATCTCGTTGTATAATACTGGTTTATATACTGAGTAATATACAATGAACTAGGACGTAATGATCGAACTCTCAACGCTTCAGAGTTTTACCAAATAACCATTCTTCCCACCTTTTTCACAGTTTTTTCCACTGTAACCAGGTGGACAAACACACGTGTAGAAGCTCTCGTTGTCTGTTTCCAAAGGTGCGTAGGCATTAGTGGTTCCATTACTTTCAACACATGTTGCTCCGTTCAAACACGGTTGGGATTTACATTCATTTATTTCTGAAATATCACACATAAAATAGTTCCGTGCAACGTCAGCGTGGACTGCAGAATAACCTTATACTTTCAAAACGTAATATTCATCCGTAGTGTATTTTGATGCAAGTTTCTGAAAAACTGATCAAAAATGTCTCCTTTCAGAGACATGTTTGATCAGTTTTTGATATTAACTACAATTTAAAAAGTAACTGAAATAACCGACATTGCGAAATGGGGTAATATCGATGTGGATTGCGCAATAAACGAAAATTTTTAATATTTAATATCATTAGATATAATGTCACGAGCATAAAATTTTAGTCATATTCACCAACTTCCTGAGTGAATTTACATACAAAACTAGATCTGTAACTTTAAATGACAGTTTTGGAACATTTTTGTATATATTATCTGTAATTAAAAAGTTATTAAAATCGCCGACTAGGTAATTTATTTGCCAACAGACTGGAGGATGGCAATCAAATTAATTCGGGAGGGCCACAAACTTTGCAGGAGAATTTTTGCAAATGGAAAGAACGACTTGAAATAGATACTATTTGACGATATATCCTAACTCTGAGTGATGTACTTGTTTAAAGAAAACGGGGAAATTCTCAAAATAAAAAAGAAAGTTTTTTATCTTTTCTTAAAAAAAGTGTAGACCATATACTCCTGATGCCCACAAGTTCGCACGTTAGGGAGATAAACCTTTAGAAATGCAGACCCAGTCGCCAAGCGTAACGACACGATTTTTCAAGGAAAACACTTGAGAAGATTGTTAGGCGTAGATTTTTTCTCGAACTAACCTATGAAGATATATCCCTTCAACTGACAAAAAAACATAAAGTGTTTGTTTTCTAAATTCCCTGCTAATCGCCTTTAGTTCTAACGCCTGATTAAATGTACATTAAGGAACCGTTCATTCAGGAGAAAAGAAACCGCAGCTAAAATAAACCGTAGCTAAAATAAACCGCAGCTGAAACCACGAAACAGTGGATTTATATGAGCGCTTTTGCGACTTTTAAGCCGCGGCTTATTTTAATCAGGAAGAACTTCAGTGTGAAGCGATTTATATAACTGCTTGCGGGTTATTGTAGTGGTGGCTTATTTTTTGATGAGTAAATACTCTATTTTAAACCAACTTAAGTCTACTTTAAACCAACTTTAGAAAGCAGTGTGGTCTTTTAGAAAGACTGAAATAAACATTACTGTTCTTACTTTCTTCGCAATGTACTCCGACGTATTTCTTTGGACATTGACAGTAGTAAGCATTAATTTCGTCATAACATGTTCCGCCATTTTGACATGGAGAAGATTCACACTCGTTGATATCTGGAAATTATCAATAATAAAATGTAACGGCTATCAGATTTATAATAGAAGTTGGAGAGGTATGGAGGCAGGATACAAGATAGAGGGAATAGAAAGAACTACAGGAAAACGATGAATTATTACCACATTACAAATAAATGACCACATTCAAGGGCAAAAAGTGATTGTCGGTCCTTTCAGATAACAGGAGAGAGGGTTTGAAGGAAGGAAGGAAGGAGGGAAAGGAAGGAGGAAAGGAACGAACGGAAGGGAACGAAGGAGGGAAGGAAGGAAGGAAGGAAGGAAGGAAGGAAGGAAGGAAGGAAGGAAGGAAGGAAGGGAAGGGAGGGAGGGAGGAAGGGAGGGAAGGAAGGGAGGGAAGGAAGGAAGGAACGAAGGAACGAAGGAAGGAAAGAAAGGAACGAAGGAAGGAAGGAAGGAAGGAAGGAAGGAAGGAAGGAAGGAAGGAAGGAAGGAAGGAAGGAAGGAAGGAAGGAAGGAAGAAAGGAACGGACGAACGAACGAACGAACGAACGAACGAACGAACGAACGAACGAACGAACGAAGGAACGAACGAACGAACGAACGAACGAAGGAAGGAAGGAAGGAAGGAAGAAAGGAAGGAAGAAAGGAAGGAAGGAAGGAAGGAAGGAAGGAAGGAAGGAAGGAAGGAAGGAAGGAAGGAAGGAACGAACGAACGAAGGAAGGAAGGAAGGAAGGAACGAAGGAAGGAACGAAGGAAGGAAGGAAGGAAGGAAGGAAGGAAGGAAGGAAGAAGGAAGGAAGGAAGGAAGAAAGGAAGGAACGAAGGAAGGAACGAAGGAAGGAACGAAGAAAGAAAGGAAGGAACGAAGGAACGAAGGAACGAACGAACGAACGAACGAACGAAAGAAGGAAAGAACGAAGGAACGAAGGAAGGAACGAAGGAATATTTATGAGCATGATAGTCATCCGTACTGTCGGATAAAATTGTAATTCATACTTTGAAAAATTCTGAAAGTACCTGTTTCGCAGTCTTGTCCAGTATATCCCTTCGGACAGAGGCATTTATACGAATTAACGCCATCAACACATTTACCACCATTTAAACACGGAGATGGAGAACACTCGTCGATATCTACAGGGATTGATATAAAACGCGCAGTGATTACATAGAACAGGGCTTGCCACGGGCAACGAATGAGTTACTAGTGATCAAGTTCTATCAATAAATATTTTGTAAAGCATCATCTTGTACGCTTTGACGATTCGCGCTTATAAAAAAAACATCAGAAAAAAAAACAAACAAACAAACAAACAAAAAAAAAAAGCAAAACAAAACAAGGCTGGGGCTGGTGTTCCTAAAGTGGTGATACAAACATACGCAATGGCGCATGGGCAGGCACAACAGCAAAAACATGTAAACGGACTCAAATATGTTGAGGCTATACCCCGACTTTGAAATCATTGTAAAGGTTTCCATCTTGTGTTTGTAACTTTTGCTATCAATGTGACAGAGAGGCCCTTCAAGTTGAATATAATCGACTGCCATTAGTCGGGATAAAATGTCACGAAGCGCTTTCTGTTTGGCAAATGGTTTACAATGAGGTGAGTAAACATGAAGTCTACTTACTATTTTCACAATTTTCTCCTTCATAGCCTGGTGCACATTTGCAGGTATATTTATTGCGACCATCGATGCAAGTGGCCCCGTTGAGACAAGGTTTTATAGCGCACTCGTCGACATCTGGAAAATCGGAAGAGCATGAAATTTTCACAGTAGACTTTCATATATCACAAAGTATACATGTACAGTGATATTTCGACTCCATTTCAAAGTCATTGTCAGCTGTTTGACAATTACACATACGTACATACGACAGAAAAACCAGCAAGGAAGATTTGTATCCCTTTGCGGCTATAAAGAAAACTCTTTTGTATATGGCCGATTTCCTGAACTGTCGTAAACAGTAGTATTTTTTACCTGTTTTACAATTTTTTCCTGTAAATCCTGGTTTGCAGATGCAAACGTATGGACTTTCCCCGGAGCCGAGTAAGTCGTCGAGTCCACTGTGAACATCTGCACATGTCCCATTGTTTCTGCAAGGGTATGAGTCGCACTCGCTTATTTCTGAAATCAGGAAAGACATATGATATATAGATATAAAAACTTGCATTTAATGTGAGTTTATCATTTAATGTAGTAACAAACAGGGTGACGTGTGCACGTGGACGGAGACAATAGCAGATCTCGTAGACTACGCATTTTTATGTCTGGTGTATGAAGTCTACGAATACATCCCCAGGAAGTATAGACTGGAGATTTACCAGGGTGTGTGTGGCTACCTTGATGGAGAGGGGATGGAATCACAGATTGATTCTCGACAGAGCAGCTTGGCAAAAAGTGTAGAAAACCTAAGCCCATCTGAAAATGTTTAAAACTACGTCCTAAGTATGGTCATAAACCAAGAAACCTTAAAATACCCTTCTAAGCGATGTCAAATCAGTTTGCTTAAGATTTGGACTAACCTTGTGCCTTGACATGCAGTGTAACGTTGTCCCCTACTGTAGATTACGTTAAATGGCACGTGTTTCAGTCGTTTAACGCGTTTTCACGAATAATTGGTGGTTAATGGGGATAATTTGTCAGGTTTACAATGAAAATAGCGGCTTTCCTAATGCTTTTAATCACGAAACTAAACTGATAAATTCGACAACAATCAGGGGACACAGCGTTAGCTGATTGTGTAATGATAGCTAGGAAGTTTCAAATCTTGTTGGACAAGGACAGGTGACTCAGCGTCTAGGAAATGTCAGGTTGTTGGTGCATTTGTTTTACTACAAGTGATAAGAAGTTAAACAAACGTACTTGTTTCGCAGTTTGTTCCAGCAAATCCTCTTGGGCATTTGCAGCTGTATGAATTAACACCATCCACGCATGTCCCACCATTCAGACAAGGACGTGACGAACACTCGTCAATTTCTGAAAAACAAAATATTACTTGATTAAGATTTATGGCACTTGTTTGTCGCTACATTTTTCCCAGTTGCAATGTAAGGTTACGGGTTCGATTCCAGTCGGGGGTCGCTACAAGTCGTTAGCACGAGGTGTATAAGCAATTAAACCTCCCATCCCAATCGAAAAGCTATTTAACTTTACCACTTAATTTCTGTCCAGTATCTTTCTACTTAATATCACTTAGTGATGTTATTATTGACGCAGACTTAATGAAGGACATTATCGGATTAAGAACGTTAAACATTGAGAATGGACAAGAACTCTAAATTAAATAGAATTCCACGGGCAGGAAGCATTCGGTGAGACCATACGATGCGTATCATGATGACCTTCACCACGATGTAGGATTTGTCTCATCCTAAAGGCCGTGCAAAGTCTTCTTCTCAGTAGCCACCCAGTTTTAACTTGCTCTCGTTCACATTAATGGTTGCATAGGCTTTAAAGTCGACTTACCGTTTTCACAGTGAACCCCTTTAAAGCCATCGGCGCATTTACAACTATATGAGTTCACTCCATCAACACATGTCCCGCCATTCAGACATGAACTTGAATAACAATCATCGATGTCTAAAAAAAAGGAACACATAAGAAAGGAAGATACAACACAACTTTTATGGCATGGTTTGGACATGAATTCTGGATTTTAATTGGCCTATACCTTTTTCACAGTCTTTTCCTGTATATCCCGCCTTGCAGACACACTTATAACCGTAGACAGCATCTTTACAAGTTCCGTTGTTCTGGCAAGGATTTGAATCACATTCATCGATGTCTGTTACAAGGTACACAAACAAGTCAAGAAATTTCATCAAATCCGACTAAGAGACACTTCCATAATAACTGCTATCGACTCTAGGTCGTGGCATATTAAATTCATCCATCATACTCACTAGTCTCGCAGTGTTTCCCTTCAAAGCCAGGTTTGCAGGCACATTTGTACGAGTTAACGCCGTCTTTACAAGTTCCACCATTTTGGCAAGGCGACGACTTACATTCGTCAATATCTGGAGTTGAAAACATGAGGATAATAACATTACCCTGGCGCTACAAAGCTTGGATAGATACTGGGGTTCCTTTCCTCTTGTCCACCACTAAGACATTCCTCTTGTCAAGAGCCAGCTCAGGGCTCCCAAATATTTAATGAACCAATCACCTCACAAAGTTTTCTTGCAGTTCCTGAAGTTATCCTTTCATACATAAACAGGATATATATATACATACATACATATACATATATATATATATATATATATAGTCTATTAAGTTATAGCTTTGAGCAACTGTCGTTACACCGTGTTTCACGCTTACGCGATCATCTGATGATCGCGTAAGCGTGAAACACGGTGTAACGACAGTTGCTCAAAGCTATAACTTAATAGACTATCAAAGCTCTACACCTTTGTATTGAGCACTCTTCTCTTCAGAGACCAAACAGCTACATCTACATCTATATATATATATATATATTTCTAAAATTCATTAAAAATTCATGAGGAAAAGACAAAAGAGAATCATAAGCGTATCGAATCTATATATGTGATAAAGATACATGTGCCTTTACATGTGAAGAAGAAGTTTAATTTTTTTCGGCTTACGGAAGATAAATTTCCAAACTTTCTTCGTGAATTAGCGTATTAGGAGATTCATTTTAGAGTACATTTAAAAAACTCGCAGTTCGTGCTTTATCGGGTCTAAAACACTCGGCTATCGCCTCGTGTTTTAAATCCAAATAAAGTACTCCTGCTCGGTTTTTAAATATTACATATATACATATGTGTGTGTGTGTGTGTGTGTGTGTATGTGTGTGCGTGTGTGTGCGTGTATGTATCTATGTATGTATGTATGTATGTGTGTATATTTATGTATATGTATAACTATATGTGTCTGTATCTGTATATGTATATGAATATACTTTCATACATACACACATACATGTACATACATACATACATTTACATATGTACTGTATATATTTATAGTATATATACATATACATGCATGCATACTGTATATTGTAATGGTTGTGTCTAAGAAATTAATAAACCATACGTTGTTGGTACAATCAAAAGGAATATTCATACTTACTATTTTCACAGCTTGGTCCATCAAATCCTTTGGGGCAGCTGCAGGAGTAGGAATTTACTTTATCCACACAGGTCCCTCCGTTTTGACAGGGACCTGATGAACATTCATCAATATCTGAAGTGAAAAACAATATCCAGTTAAATAATAACGAAATAAGAACTGAGCCATCTTTAGAAGCTTAAACACTGCTTTAGAAAGTTGGGGTAATACAGGGTATTCATTATGAACTGGAGATTGCCGAATTTTCCCATCACCACGCAAAATTTCGCCTTCGTGTTCACACCGGGTTAACAGGAAACGAATTAGAGAATGCAAAAGAACATGCTATTTCAAGTACACTGTACACTCGAATGTCTAAAAGGCATCATTTGTAGATACACTGTATTCGTATGCTCGAACACAAACGCGTTTCAAAGTTAAAATAGCCAGAATATCTTGCATTTACAGAACACCGATTCAGATTGAAACAACGATATGGACTCTCAGAGCGTTAACTCTTCCTGGAGGTAAAGCCAATGGTTTTAACTGGTTTACTTCGGATTTTCACGAGACTTCAAATCTTAATTAATGAATGCCCTGATCATATTGCTGTAGCCAAGGGTATGGGTATACTACTTCATGTACTATATTATGTATTGGATTCCAAAACTGGTTCCGGATCTAAAGTCTGAGCAACTAAAACTAACCAGTATACAACAGCAACATGTGTACACTAAAACAAGACGTTTCGTAAACACGTTTCTTTCTCTGACGAAGGGCCTTTGCTTGAGACGTTGGAATTCTTTGAGATCAGTCACAGCTGTTATCAACCTTTTAACTTTTTACTTTATTTTTTGTACATGCTGTGTTGGTGGGGCGCGGGAAGGACTCGAAAAAAGAAGCTAAAAGAATTTTCGCTTACTATTTTCACAGTTAGAACCGTTAAAACCAGTTGGGCATTTGCAGGTGTAGGAATTCTGCCCATCCACACAGGTTCCTCCATTTAAGCACGGCTTGGAGAAGCATTCATTCTTGTCTAAAATATGAATAATTACAGTACATGTTGACGATCAGCGAGTGACTAACACGAGATCAGTTATTTACACTCTAATTTTAGTAGAATTAAAAAAAACAACTCTTTCCCAGCATTATCAGTCTTCTATAATTTTACTTGTCAAGGGAAGACACTCTATTTCAGAACCATCCTCAGGGTAACATGGACAAAACATTTCATACGTACTTTAGTATGAAGCTATTCTGACTTAAAAGTTTATCAACGCGACTTAAAAAGCAACTGTTCATTACCCAGCGTTTCGACAATCCGGTCTTGTATCTTCTTCAGGGGCAATCACTGTGAGGAAGAGGTCCCTATTTATATCCTCACAAAACCACTGATGACGTTATCCATTGACAAGATGCAAATAGGCACGTGGTGATAGACCGCCTTCATCGCGATTCACTGGGGCGGGGGCGCTATTGATATGCCATGCCTCCAGACAACCTCTTTGATGGTACCTTGGATGGTACCTAGAATTTTCCCACGCGATCATGCGGTTTGTTTGGCACGCGTCCTCCGACAAGGCTGAATTTTCTTTTTTTTGAAAAGAAAACGGCCTTTTGGTGCTCTTTTAAACGCGTTCCAAACTGACGTTTGGTCTGGCCAAAAAGCGTTGGGTAATGAACAGTAGCTTTTTAAGTTGCGCTCATAAACTTTTAAGCCAGAGTAGCTTCATAGCTCATCTGATTATTCACCTGGCTGCGTTGGGAACTTGTTCGTTTACTTGCGAGAAAAAATATTTCACGATAAACCAACACTGCTAAAGTCAACTAAAAAAGTTGATTCGGGCGGGATACTAACTCAGATCTTCAGGTTTCCAGACTACTGCTTTGCCAATTAGGCTATCAAGTCAACTGGGAGCAGTATGCTCGTTTAATCTATTTTAAGTGCACGAGAGATTCTCGTGACAACGTAACGCTTTATATTCGACTCTATTTTAGAATCATCCACAGGGTAACATGAAGAGAACATTACTTGATAAATCTACACTAGAAAAGTTAACTTGAGCGCGATTCAAACTCGCACCTTCGGGTTTCCAGGCCACTGTTCTACAATTTGAGCAATCAAGTCAACTGGAAACAGTATGCTCATTTATGCAAGTTCGAATCCCACTCAAGTCAACTTTTCTAGTTGACTTTAGCAGTGTAGATTTATCGTGAAATATCCTCTTTATGTTACCCTGAGGAGATATCTTGCCGGCAAAGAGTCAAATACAGTGCAATAGTCACTGACCGTTGTCAACTTCATAGATGTACTGATAGTCCGGCGTGCCAACGCAAGGTCCCGGCGAATTCTTATCACACGAATGGAACCTGGGCTTAGGGCCCCAGCACTTCGACGGTGGTACCATTGGACGATGAAATTTCGGAGTTCCTTCAGCCCAACATTCAGCATAGTTTAAGATACCAAAGAATTTATAACCAGCAGCGGCAGAAGCTTTAGCACACCTGTAAAGAAACAAAGGAATGAAGACTAGTAAAAGGTTTTACATTCCCGGAATTGAATCCACTGGCTTATTGCAGCTACTTTCCATAATTTTCCTCTCATTCTGCACAATAATTCTTTATTATTGTCTCATTTAATCATTCATCTGATCCATCCAGGTCCATTTTTCAACTTCCCTAATAATACTCATGCTAAGTAACCTACCTGCAGACAAGATCTTTGGTGAAGTTATTCCATCCATATCCCCAGTCAATAAGAGATCTGGAGTCAAATATTTGGGTGTTAAATGCATCTCTGTCTTGATAACAACCTCTCTTGAAATATTTTGCTGAGCATCCCTCCACTAGAGAAATAAAAAAATATTTATTTATTAACTGGAGTAAAAGCCTCCTTAATAAAAGTTAGGATGGCCAGTTCATTTCAAAAGCAAGACATTAATATATTTGAAGAGTTGTCAATACAGTAAAACCATGTGTAGTGAAGAATAATCTTGTCATATCCTTTACCACTGGATGCAAAAACAAAGTAATTTTCAAGACCAGTATTCCTGCCCATCTACTAATTCTTAAACTTTCCAGCACCTACCATCATATTATAAAGTTTTGTGATATATGAGAAAATAAAGATCCAGAGGCATGTCTTGGTGATAAAAGGGTTAATTAAGATCATTTAGCTTATTCGCTACAAGACATCTCCCTCTACTGAATGAAATTATCTACTGTAAGCTTGAACAACATCTGAAAGGGATGCTTTGATAGGGTCAAGTTAAGCTTACTTCAGCATATACATTACCTGCACCACAGTCTTTTCCATGGTATCCAGCAATGCACTTGCAGGAATATGAGTCAACTTTGTCAACACAAGTACCACCATTCTTACAAGGGCTTGAAATGCAGTCATTAGTTTCTAACAAAATCAACAAATGTCAGCATAAGCTTAACTCATAATTTCACACACAAAATATGGGTTTAGCCAAGAAAACAACATTGAAGCAGTTTTGTGTACAGGGCTAGAGTAACAACCAACCAATCTATGAGGGTGTCTTACAGTATTAGAATTTTATTTGATGGTGGTGGGAGAACTAAAATAATCCTCAACAGAAATATTCTGGACGACTGGTAATTGAGTAGTTCAGTTTCAAAAGCAATTTCAAATTAAAGGGGAATGAGAACACTGAATGGAAGACCATGGGAGGGCTTAAAAGGGACATGGCTACCCAAATGATGAAAAAAAAAATGGGATTAAAATGCTAATAATGAGGGACTTGGGAAGTGATAATCCATTTTCCCCTCTCCCATACTTTAAGTCTGCCAGTCCTGTTAGGGGCACAAACTTGAAATTTACTAAGAGTAGTTAAAAATCTCAAGTCTGTTTTGTTTGTACAATTTGTCATCAGGTTTCAGCAGTTTCACTGACATTCTTCTACTCTCTACACCAGAGCTGTAAACAGTAATTTTCACATTGTATCATTGATGTGTACATTACCTTTTAAAGTTTTAAGGTTTCCCAGAAGAGTTTTCATGAGCAAAGGAAATATAAAATATGGTTTCTGGGGTGACATTCATATAAATTCAGATTTTAAAGAGCATATAATGTGAATTAAAAGAAATAGTGAATTCTTTGAGTTGATACACATGGTCACATAGTACTTCCTATAGTCATTTGTCATGGCACTTTTCACCTTCTAGTTTTATTAAGATATAATTAATTTATATCTATATCTTTTAAGATCTTACTTTACTTCAATACTACTTCATTATTGAAATGGACGTCTGAAACTTAAAACTAACCCACCTTTGCAAAGCTCCCTGTTTATTCGGGCCAAAAGTTTCTGGAGGGATTGAAAATCAAATATGTGCGCGTTCCTTGGACCGCTGGCCACCAGCTCTAGCTGACTCGGATCCAGGTTGTCCCCAACTTCCACCAGTAAAATGTGAACGCCCAATTTCCTGAGCGCGGTTGAAGGTTTTTTCACTTCGTCTTTGGCCTTGCCATCGGTTAAAACCACAATGATCCGCGAGACATTCGCTTTCGAGAAGTTGAAGGTGCGAGTTCTTGTCCATTCTAGAGCTTTGCCCAGGTCTGAACCAGCGCCAGGAAATTTAATGGCGTCAATAGCTGCAAACATAGCTGACTTATCGTGATACTTCCCCAATCCAAAGATCTCTTGAGTTTGAGTACTAAATAAAACCACGCTGGCTCGTACTCTGCCGTAGCTGATATGAAAAGCATCGATGACCTTTTTCACGAAATTTAACGAATGACGGAAATTTCCCTTTCCATAAAGTTCGATACTGTTCGAACCATCAACCAGAAATACGAGATCAAGATTAGGATTGCACTTGGCGGTTCCTGTGTGTTAAACAAGACGAACTCCTTGATTAGTCTTAGACTTGGACGAAGTATGTCAAACGATGACAATTGAAATAGAATACTACCTTTCCAAACATGAAAAACAATATTTTAAGCCTTACAAGTAACATGGTTGTAAAACCACTTTGGGACTTTTGGCTTTAAAAGTAATTTCAAAATTCAGAGTTCCCCTGAGCGATTGACGTCTTCTGCTCACACTGCATTCCTATGATAAAGTCAGGCTTTAAAACAGACTTTCTTGGCTGTTAAGACGAGAAGTAAACATTTCAGGCGCCAAAGCAATCTAACCAGGTTCTCTTCTGGCCCAATAGGCTAAAAGTATGAAAAATGGCCGAAATTGAAAATGGAGAACTCTAAGATTTCCAACGAATGCCATTTGTTATTAGCATTCTGATTTTAAAATACTCTGCCAAGACGTCTACTGTTATGTTTGCTCGATTCACTTTGGACTTAAATGAGCAAGGAACAAACCTAAACGAAATAATAAATAATACTGCGGCAATTTTACAATAAAATTTGTGTCCTTTATTTAAAATTTTATCTCACGATGCCTATGTTCCACATTTTTTGCTGGGCTTTGATTTTAATTCTACAATTACGTTTTCCGCCTGGTTCGTCAATCGCATTAATCCTGGAGCCGTTTCTGTTTCGAAAGGTTTTGTTCACTCTTACTCGGGACGTCTTCATTGCACCGACTGACCAAACCAGTAACACACTACCATCTTAAAAACTGAAGGTGAGGTCAGCGTGAGCTCATGTTTTCTTATATTATCGGAGGACTGGACACCGACTATACATCGTGAGACTTCTACCTTCTTTGATTCCGTATGTTTATTACGACATGTTAACAATGCAAGATGGCGAGTACTGATCATCATATGTAATGACTGCTTTAACGATCAGCGAAGAAAAATTATCATGATCTGATCGCTTGTCACAAGGTGTAAATTTTACTTAAATCGTTTCCTTAACGATAGTGTACTTTGTTCGAGTTTTTCAGGACAAAGTACATTGTCATATAAGGTAGCAATTGCGGGGATATTAGCTCGCTATGGCAACTGATCTATTCAAAATAAACACCCTCCTTCGATGGTTGGTTCAACACAATGCAAAAAGACTTACACGTGCCTGTCATGTGACATGAGTTTTCAGTTTGGTTCACATGAGATGTAGGGCCACCCGATTCTTGCTGCACGAATCGACTTGTCTTTAAAAACAAGTGGCTCTACAAATTCCTGACTATGTGCACTCGTATATCCCTATATACATATTTATACAACATATACATGTGTCGTAAAGTCGGTTACTCTGAGTCAATGGATCTGATTCTCCTTTAACTTCAAGGCTTCTACATGTTCGATGGCCTTTCTAGTCAGCCAATTTTAAAATAAATCTCCTATTAGTGAGAAAACCATGCAACATAAACTTTGCTTTACCAATCACTCCTTGCATGGCAGGTTTAATCCCGCGTAACCCAACTCGAAACGGCAGCTGGAAATTCCGCATATGTTTGGGAAAACACGGTTGAACATGTTTGGTTGGAGATGTAAGTGCGTCTCTTTAGACTTGCACATTTTCCATTTGCCTGTCGCTCAGTCTGGCCATGGAAAACGTTTCAAGCATTAAATGGTATTTGCTTTCGTTTAACCTCGCTTTACATTAGTGTTATCAAAAACCAGCTTGTTTTGATATGAATATAATTAGATTCTGTTATTTAACATAATTAAAGTACATTTTTCAAGCCCTGATGAGGCATGCGAATGTCAATGATCACAAAAAGACGACTTTGGCTTTGAAAAGTTTGCCATTAGATTTTAAAACGAAGCCGTAGGAATTAAGGTTTTATTTGTCGTTTTGTCAGCTAAAAACAGTGCACAAAAACGTCGAACTATACACCCCACGTTTGTTGCTAGGTTCTTCGTTATGGTTGAATTAGAATGCCAATCATTACCACACCGGCGTTGAAATAACTTTTAAATAAAACGTCAAAATGAGTTATTAACAGCGACAATTATAACTCAAACTACTGTTCAATATCAAAAATTCGCGGTTAAATGCGTTTCAACAGAAAAAAACAGACATTTTTTAACTCACTGAAGACAGGAATTAGGACAATGACTCATTCTAATAGCATATTCGAAGATGAAGCGCACAAATATTTAAACAAATGAAATCATTGATATCTTTCGTACATTGCTCGAACAGCTCTAAATTTTTCAAGCACTTTAAAATGAGAGAAAGCATTGTACGGTACTAAAGCTTAAAGTTGACGCGCAACATGAAATTTCAATAGTTTTTGGACAGAACAACTGGGAGGTGACAATGTAATAAAACAAAATGTTCTCACCAGGATTAATTAATTTACCGTACCCATGAAGTCATTTTTTATGTTTCTTTATGCAGCATTCAGAAACCGTCATTGTACATTTCCGAGTGCAAAACGTTGTTGCTAAATAATGTCAGGTGAGTTATCCGCAGCGAAAAACTAAATGCTCATAGAAATTGCTAAATCAAAATAGTCGCCAAGACTTTGAAGTCAAAAACATCATACGCTTGGCGAGCACGAAAATTTCATATGTATATGTACATGTACAAATAAATATACATGTATGTTAAACACTTAATAGCCTAAGTAACACTTGTTGAGCCTAGCAATTCTGCTTATTGCAAGCAAGGTCAATCCTGTCCTTTTGTAAGAAATGATATGAAACGAATTTGCTTGAGAAGCAACTATCTCAAGTACTAATATTTGGGTCGCATGCCGACGGAATTAGGATAAAGATATGCAGTAGACCATTATTGATTTATGACTCGAGTAATTTGGCGCACTAATGACCAGAAACCCGGGAATGGTGAAATACAAACAAAATGACCCACCGGTCTACATTGTACAAGATTATAATGCCCTACGAAATCGTCCAACACAAGAGGAACGTTCTTTTCAGCCTGTTTAGGAGTAAATTGTCTTAAATTCTTCAAAACTTGAACAAAGTCCGCAGAAACCGCTAAATTAGTAAATACCACTGTAGGATAGATAATTCTGATGAGAACGTTTAAGAGGTATATTATATAGGGAACTTCATCTCGAGCCGAAACCTCTGCTTGGTCACATGGGCTGAAATATTAGCCCAGGCTCATGAAGAAATCCACTGAAAATTATCCCCCGATGCAGAGGAAAATTTCCGGCCGGGTTGAGCTTTTTGAATTTCTATGTAACGTGCTTGTGACTGCCATGTTGATGCATTGGGTACTGTCGAAATATTTGAAACAGTAGAACATTTGAAAAGTTTAAGCTTGGCAAAATTTACATTGAATGAACGTACACACCAATAAACTTTCTATGGCTAGTTTGGAATATTTCAGGGCGGCGCAACTAATACTGTTACGCACAGTATCTACGCAAAAGTTCCTTCTGGGTGATCTGTACAGAACTGTGCGTGCGACGCTTCAAACAAGAGTAGCCAGCTTTCCACGCGTAACTGAAATTTGCGCAAATTTCGTTCCATGTAACAACTTCGTCTACAAAACACTTCAAATACCTTGGCTATCAATGCTTGGTAAACATATTGGATTCAATATACTCTTACCTCTAACTTGTGCGGTCAGGACGAAGCTTGCTAAAAATGCGAGGAATATCAGCCTCATTTTTCGTCAGAGTTCCTTGCGGAAAGGTTGCGGACTTGTCTAGGAAACCGTCAATTTTCTGCCAATCTTTTTTAACCCTTTGGCACTTTCGAACCCTGGCCGGTTAATGAACACCGACTGAAGTTCGACAAACACAGACAAGGCGCTTTAATGTCAACTTGATTTGTGGCATTAAAAACCGCCTTTGTACTGATAATCGCAAACAACCAATTGTGATGGTAATCTGGGTGATCAAAAAGTGAAAAAGAACTTCCCATGCCAATTTGTTCTTCACGCATTTCTACGTCGCCGGTGGCTGGACGATTTGACTGGAAGGAATTCTTGAATCCCTTGACAAAGAAATTCCGCACCTTACTTGTCACTCGCAATGCGCTTTCAGCAAGGTTAAAAACTCGGCAGAAACAATTCCGTTACGCACAAAAAGGCTTGGTAATTTAAAACGATCAGAGAAAAATTATAAAAAATCATTTTAAAACCGTAACAATAAATTTGCATGCATTATTACACCATTAACCGAGAGTTCCCAATTTTGGCTGTCTCAGAAAGAAATAATGTTAGCACGTCCAATGGCTTGGCCAGGGTAGAACAAGTGGGAGTCCTGGGGGGGGGGATGTTGGTCAAAGACTCCCAGATACTGCGATGTACGGAAAAATTCTTAATTTTACACTCTTTAATTTGCCTTTAACGTTCCTCCAGGCGGACTATAGCCACTTCCATACGGTGGAAGGATTCCATTGTTTTAAGGAAGACTGCAATCCCCCCCATCTGGACATGTTCTCTTCGCATTTAAGCGGATCTGGCTCCCAATAGTTCTAAAAAGTGGGAGTCTGAATCCCCCACTACCCCCGTGGCCTCGCCACCGAGCAGGTCAGCACGACGACGAATCGAAGAAATTAACCTCAGCAAAATGATTTCTGAGCCACTGACGGAGATCGAACCCGCAACTCTCTGACGACCGGTGACAATCTAGCAATTGAGCCACCTTGACTCAGATGGTCAGCTGAGGTGCGCTCTGCCTACGCGGTATAGCCAAGATATGTAGATAATTCTGTTGAATACGACTGATATTTGGAGTGCGGGGGCTTATACGTGAATATCCCTAAGCTCCCACAATCCAAATATCTGTCAAATTGACAGAAGTTTCACTTTTTTTGTCAAAAGTACAACGTTTTGGGCGTAACTACCATGCTTACTGTTATATAATTTGTTTTATTGTTCGGAACGCAACGAGCAGGAATCGTTAAGTCTAAAATCGTCCGTAATTATACCTGTGACCATGAACAATAGACATGCATAACCCAGCACAGAAACTGAGTTGTTTTAATGGTGGGATGATCGTCATCTCCTCTGCTTTGGTAATCTGTTATTTACACCTGACAACGTCGCATTAGTTTCTTACATACTAAAGAATAAAACCCCACAATTGAAAGCAAGTTTACTAATGCAATGTCACTAAACAACTGTCCTGTACTTTCGACATTATTTAAGTGCAATTAAACTTTTTAAAGGAACTTAAGAATACTCCTTCCTTTGTTTTGTTTAGTAACTAGGCTTGAAACACTCACGACAGTAACATATCCAATTTACCTGCCTACTATAACAAACTAAATACCCAGCCTACACAAACTACGTAGATGGCGAGGTGGCGACGCAAGAATCGCTTTCAAAACTTGCTATATCTCTGTGTGGGTGATGGTTGGTAGATGGTAATGATTTCTTGTGTGGAGATTCCAAGTTTTGTATCGATCTACTGGGACTAATTCAGTCACTAATTCATTTTAGTAATTACCTAATCTGGATGCACTTTGATTTTTTTCATGGCATCTTATTAAAATTATTCGATATTTAAATCGCATATACTCCATTGCGTCAATGTTAGAAAAAACATGGAAATGACATTTTTTTCTCCATACTAAGCAGAGAAATGATTCCGAAGACGTTATATTGGAGATTCTCGTGAAACATTTCGCTTCGAATGAAGAAGGCACTAACTTAGTAAGCTGAACCCTTAACCCAGACGTGTCCTCTTTAAAGAGAAAAAAATTACCTGGCGTTAGCCAGAGTTAAATTAAGACGTCGGGCACAGGCCGAACAGTTAATTAAGGTGTTTTTCAATGAGGGATTCTTAACCCTTTCTGGTCCACGACGTCTCCATTTTGACGAGGAAAATCGTCTGGCGTTAATCAGAGTAACATTGGCTGGCGTTAGGCAGAGTAAAATTAAATAGTCGGGTATGGACCGAAAAGAGTTAAATTAATGATCGTACATGTTTTGAAAATTTACTTTATGATTAGCTCAATACTATTATTGTATAACTCTCCGTTAAACAAGTAGAATCTTACGCAAGCAGTGATTGGTCGATTGGCCGGGTTTACGCACCAGCATAGCGAGTACATAACCAGGTGCAAACACTCGTTCGAGTCGGGGAGAATGCCATAATATTCGAGTTCCCCCTCACTCACCCTCTCATAAGTATCAGTCCGTTTAAACAAAGGAGGCCATTTTCTACTTCTGAAACAGATCAAAGCATGAAATTGTTTACCTGGACTTCGCAGGTAGAGAATCTACATGCTGATTGCCTCAACGACCAAGCGCCATTTCTATGTTATGTTATGGTTGATTTTCTACAGATTATTTTAAAAGGAAATATGAAACGTATTCTGCATGTTCTCTGCACAATTACACTTGTGGATGATGAAAAATACTGTGAAATACCAGCAGAAACACTAGTGCCCGTCGACCTTGCGTTCACGTGGCCATTTCTCGTTTCCAACTCCCTTTCGTGTCTCCATAACTCTATGGAAACAAAGATAAACCTTTCCATTCGTGAAGGAAGAAACAGACTGATGATGAAAGGTGCTGCTACACAGGGAAAAAATGACGCCCGTAACACACCATTTGTGAACAATTTATGAAAACTCTTTTAACCGACTTTTTCATCAAAGAAAGCCGCAAATTTAACACATCTTGGTTAACGTCAATATCTTCTGTGCCACTGTTTACGTTAGTTCCAGTTGGAGGTGTTCGTTTACTTGTTTGCAAACATTCTTGGCTAACCAAGTGCCTAAGGGTAAAATGATTGATAAGGAAGGTTGTTCGAGTGACATGAGCGAGATTCGGTAGCAAATGCATTGAGTTTTGTCACATCACACGTTATCCAAGGGTTACATTTATTCTATATGTACATGAAATTACTCGAAGTATTTTGCGAAACTCCATTTAAAATATACATGTTTCAGATGGTGAAAATTAAGATGACTTTAGACAGATTTGTGATGATTTTTATCCTTGATGTTTTTGACGTCAAGGTACAGTGATTGGGTGGTATGGAAACCTCTTCTACGTCATAATGAAGTGGAAAACATTAAAATGGTCGCATTCTTTCGTTTACATCAAGCTAGCCAGATGTCAGGAGTGGATTGACAATACTGCAAACCAATAAATAATAGGCCCCATAATTAAGATGGTTATTAGTTGAGGTGATGATACCTCTTTCTCTGCTGGAGCTCTCCCTTTGACGAGTAAAATCGCCAGGCTTTAGCCAGAGTAAAATAATAAAAGTCTTATGCCGCCGGGAAAGAGTTAATTGAGATGGTTTTAATAAAAGTCCTCCTTCCGTTTCAACTGGAATATTGTAACTGAGCAAGGCTAAAAAAAGTACTGGAAGTAAGTTTCCCAAGCAAATGTACGTCACTAGCTTAAATCATCAGAGCAAAGGATATATTTCGACCGAAGCTTCAAATTAGCGCGAGGTGAAAACTTGATTGGGTGGACGACAACTGAGCGACTGCACTGGTTTTCAACTGTTTTTGAGGTTTTCAAAATTTTCCCGAAGGTTTGTTCTGTGACCTAAAGTTCAACCTTTCTGGTAGGATGTACCCCGTTCACGTGTAAGATGATCCGGCGTTAGCCAGATTAAAAATAACAGAAGATTGATGCTGCCGGGAGAGAGTTGAAAGAGAAATATAGATTTTTGTGTCGAATGCCGTTTTTTGGAAATGCTGTTCTTGGTTGCCTTCCTGAGAAGATCCCGAAGATGTGCCAGGGGCGGCGAGCTTGCTTAACCCTTTCCTGCCCAAGAGGTCACCCCTTGACTAGTAAAATCTAAGTCTGGGGCTAGCCAGAGTAAAATACCAAAGTCGGATATAGACCCGAAAGGATTAATCCGCCCCTGCTGGTTGGGTATGACATTCACCATGGAAACGAATGACCGCACATTCGAGTAAACATTTTTAAAAAGACAAAAATCATTAAATGTTTTCTAAAATTATGAAATATTCTATGAAAACCAGGGGCGGATTTAGGCGGGGGCGCACTGGACTCTCTCACCCTCTGTTTTGATTAGTTGCCATATGACTTTAATCCTTGGTTGCAAAACACAAACATTAAACCTGTTGACTACCAAGACGACCGATGATTATTTTCAAAGAGTATCGGAACAAACAGCAAAGAAAATGAATGGGTGAGTAGAAGAAATTCAAATTCAAAAACTACCAAAAACGACAATAGCATAAAAATTCTTCCACTAAAACGTCACATTGAGGCATGAATTTGTAAAAAATTGCGCCCCTCCTTTCTAAAAAGTTCTGGATCCGCCCCTAAAAACTTCTTGGGAGATAAAATTACGAAGGATTTCTGGTAAAATTTGTTGGAAATATATGGACATTATCAAAATCTATAGTCTCACTTTAAGGACAATGCTTTCTTAAAGACAATAACGAAAGACTAAAGGCGTCACTTGAATACTACACAAAACAATGCTGTCACGATTGGTCGACTTATCTTGGTTTCATCTAACTTTCTGAGAAGTTTTTATCCTGGAAGAAAAATCATAAAAAGCTTTAAAACAGAGGTATTTGTAATTATAATACCATGATCGTTTTTTACTTCCAAGACCTTTAAACCAATAACTTCCCTCATTTCATGCAAGATGGAAATTTTGACTTTTTCAACTGAATTCCCCTAATGAATAACATGAGGGAAATTTGGCAGAAAAATTTCTTTCCCTTGTACTAAATTTCCCTCGTGAACAACAAAAGGGAAGTAGAGAAGACCCCTTCTCTTCGGGGCACAGTTAGGCTGTGCAGGAGAGTCCAATGCATTAGCCCCTGCCTTGCCATTACAGCTCAGGTCTCTCAAAGTTTTTCTCGGTTATTACAGTACCACAAAGTTACACCATTAGTTTAGGGAAATTAAAGTACATTACCGCTGATGTATATGCTGTGACAGACTGTAGTAGTCTGTTCGTTTGTCAGTGTTGTATCAGTTTGACATAACGGACCGATACATCTACGTTCGTCACAGAACTGTTGCAATCTTTAATGCAACAGCAATAGAGAAATAGCTATGACAGATTATAAGCTGGCATAAGTTGGTATGCGTTCGAACAATTTGACCCAACAAGCCATGCCATGGTTCACATTTCAATAAACAGCACAATTTGATTTGATTTTGATTTGAAATCAATTAGACTTGATTTCTGGCCTGACAGGGAGCGTGAATTTTTGCGCCTGTAGCCTAAAAAAAGTTCCGGTTCCTGAAAAATTTTTTGATAAGTTTTGCCAGAACACAAAGCGTGACTTTTTCGAGTATGGATAATTGTCTCTAACATAACTACCTTCACATAGTTGTCTCGACATCATCGCTCGCCGTGCGAGTTGGACCATTCAAGCCATTATCCGGGCGATTATTCTCGACATCACGACCGCTGGCCAAACCATCTTCGTCCTTTCCGTCGTAGTAAGGTAGGAACGGGACATAACGAACGAACGGGAACTTTTG
Organism: Heliopora coerulea; assembly: GCA_030142905.1. Classification (NCBI taxonomy): domain Eukaryota; kingdom Metazoa; phylum Cnidaria; class Anthozoa; order Scleralcyonacea; family Helioporidae; genus Heliopora; species Heliopora coerulea. The sequence continues at coordinate 873,069 of JASJOG010000011.1, read as the reverse complement.
CAAGAATGACGTCACAAATGGAAGGTCGTACGTGCGAATCGAAGTGATTTGAATGGAAGCTTCCTCGTGACCTTGATAAAGGTCACGCCATTTTAAAATGCCGCGTTCTTCATCCGTCCCCGGTAGAGTAACATCTAAGAAGAAACCAAGTATACCGCCAACCCACATGCTTGTTTCAAGCAGGACAAGCAGGACTTGATCGAACTCTGGGGAACCTGTAGATGCAACCAAACAAGTCCCATTAGATACCATATACACCCCCACACGCACAGGTACACAGATTAAAAACGTCCTTATATTATTCCCGTTGGCTTAGTTTCTGTTGCTATCCGAAGGCTGATAGGTAATTTATGAGTGATAGGTAATTAATGAATACCTTAATGAGTTAAAGTATTCATTAACTTTCCGACAAAATTTTGCTGTTTCTCTATATTAGTGGAGCAATTGAAAGCCTCCTGGCTAAATATCACTAACGATGATATAAGTGAGTTGTATACCTTCCACCTCCATACGTATATTAATACATACACAGATGCATATATGCGTAAATGCATTATTGTTGCATATCAATCGACAGACAAAGAGAAAGCAGATTGACTGAAGAACTGATAGACAGACAGACATACAACTGCAACTGACATACATACAACTGCAACTGGACAGACTGTCTCTGAAATTGAATACAAGCTGGGGATAGACATTGTTAATGTTAAAACATGGTTAGACGCCAACAAATTAACGTTGAATAAAGGAAAAACAGAGTATATGCTTATCGGCTCGAGAAGGCGTTTAGAACAGTTAGAAAGTGAACCTGTAATTAAAATTGGAGACCATGCAATCAAAAGAGTCTACAAGAAAAAAGTGCTCGGGTAATAATCGAAGATAAATTACAATGGGCGAAGCGTTTAGATGAACAATGCAAAAAGATTTCTTGTTCTATAGCCGTACTTAGAAAAGTAAAACCCTATGTCCCCCAAGCAACTCTAGTGACTATATACAAGACATTTGTACTTCCTTATTTTAATTACTGCTCTACTGTATGGCACGATAGTAATCAAGCGAATTTTACAAAAATGGCTAAATTTCAAAAGCGTGCGGCCTGGGTCATAACTGGTTTAAGCTATGAAGAGAGATCTTCCAATATTTTTCAAATGCTCAATTGGACCCCTATCCAGTCATTATGAAAAAAATAGAGAACTTATTATGATGTTCAAAGTGCTTAAGGGTATGGCTCCAGAATACTTAACACATATGTTTAAGGTCTCTACCAACCACACGTATGACTTACGAAGTAATCATAAAAAGCTTTATTTGCAGAAGCCTAAAACAAATTTCCTAAAACGGAGCTTTGCTTACAGGGGAGCTGCTTTATAGAATGAAACCTTAGCAGGCAAGGCTCCAATGATAAAATTAAATGAAATCACTGTCAAAGTTTTTAAGAGAGTGATCAATGATGTATGCAATTGAGCCGGGATAATAATAGCACACAATAGTTTTCTGTAGAGTAATATTGTAAGTTTGTAAACTAGTATTGTATATAGTTGTTTATATAGTTTTTTTGTATAGTAATATTGTCAGTTTGTAATTTAGTATTGTATATAGTTGTTCATAACTTAACACGGCCCTTTGAAAAACAGGAAACTGAAAGGCCACCGTGTGTAAATAAGTTTAAATTATTATTATTATTATTATAAAGCAGATTGTTGCGTCGGTTGTGTGGGATGACATTTTGAAACGTTTTTCGTCAAAATGCGAACAGCTTTAGCTCGACACGTCAGTCTTTTTTCCGTTTCATTTTCGACACTTCATCAACCTCTTAGACTTCTACGGACCAACAAATAGGAAAACTGATTGGTATTCATTTAGGATGCACAACCTTTGTCCTCTCGGTGCCACGCAAGAGATCAGAAGTAAAAGGGGCGGACGCGCTACAAGGAAAGCATTTACGTTTAGAAGTGGCTGTTTCCATTTTGAAGCATTTGATGAAGCAAGCGGACACAACACATTTATTTCTAGTATCGTGAATATGGACAAACAAAAAAAAAACTGAAAAGGAAAAACTCATGAAAACATAACAGTCTCTGCAGTCTGTTTCGAGGCGTATGCTCTTACGGGGTTTTACGGGGTGGTGAATCATTTTAGCTTCACCGAAGCCTACTAACTAAAACAACAAATAAAACCTTTTAGCTCGATATAAAAGAGAGCAATTGTTAAAACTTCAGCAGGAAAGTGGCCGATGATCCAAACATTACATTGGTGGGATCTCTGACACTTTTTACAGAAGGAAAGCGCTTAAAATAAGTCGACAGATCATAACTTCCAGTTTTGCTATTGGTCTATCATTAATCTTGCAGTCATTTTTGAGGGTCTTAATTTGAGCATTCCCGGGCCGTGGGTTCTTTACAACTAGCAAAACAGATTAGATAGATTTATCCACTAATTCATGTCTCTAAGAACGCAACTGCCTGATACTTTAAGAGCACTATTACCTGTATCAATGATATCTGTGTTCTTTTTAATCCATTTTGGAATAACCAATCCGAAAAACAGGCTAAATCCAATAATGAAAAGATTGCGGACAGAATTGAGATCGACAAACTGAAGATTAGAGATTCCAACCGCAGTAACCATGCTGAACATGACTATGAAAACACCTCCGATAATCGGTTCGGGAATCGTGGCAAACAAAGCGCCGAACTTCCCGAAAACAGCTAAAACAAGCATGAATAATCCTCCAAATTGCAAGACGCGACGACTTCCTACCTGAAATTGTTTCAATTAAAATATTGGATAAGTGAAAGTACATTTTCGAGAGTTAGAATCACATATTTCAAGACCCAATCAGGACTGGAGCCGAAAAATACAGGTTTTGGGCTTCCGGCTGGGAATCAAGCTAGGAAATGCAGGTTTTTATAAATCGCAATTCATTGGAATTCGCCGGAATTCACGGTTTGCGATCAGTTAGGATGGGTTCCGACTTATAAAACCTCACTACAGATTTCATCCTATTTCTGGTTTTAAAATGTCGTATTTATCGGAAGAAACAAATTTTTTTTATTCCGTGGGATGAATTCTGATCAAATCCGATGCATTAGGATGAAATACGACACACGACTTTCATATATTGGGGGTTGTTTCTACATGTCGGAATTCACCCTAACTGATCGCAAAAAATAAATTTCCGACGAATACCAATGAATTGCGATATATGAAAACCAGCCTTAACCCTGGAAATTTAGTACAGTACTCTGCCAAGTGAACTACCAAGGCCGTTGCCGACACACCCCATCTTCAGGCGATCTAGTGCAAATGCCTTATAATGGATAAGCAAGGCCCGGTTCTCATATGCTGACGCAGTTGAACTTGAGTCAACTTCGTCATCATATGGGATTTTGAAGATTCAGGAGGAATTATGTCTCCAGATGTCACTCACCAAGTGCGGCGTTTTACCAGGTACCATGCAGCATTCGTTTCTCGACCGGCTCGATCGTCAGGTGATGGTTACTCTTTAGGTCAACCACACTCATACAACATATGTAAAAATAAACTCCTGGAGCCCTCGAACTCAGTAATAATTCACGAGGAATACACAAATAAAATCAATGCCTAGATGTAGTTTGGAAACCTAGTTTTTAATGAGCGTGAAGTTTCAACAACTTTAAACCCGATTTACTCCTTAAATATGGATCATTTTGAGATACAGTACTATACGATACACTTAAAATTAGTTTTTGATTAGCTATTTCCGAAAACCTAGAAGTTGATTTAAGCACTTGGCTGTCGCCTCGTTTTCCAACTTTCTTTTTGTTGTCTAGAAATCACATCAAACACCCCATCAGGTGCAAGATCTGTTACGTTAAATAAGTCAGTTTTACTAACTTTTTGGCAATGACCTAATCGATGAATCTTCGTAGTAACATCGCAAGGAATAAAAACTACGCCCAAGCACGTCTGTTCAAATCCAGAGCCATACCTTAGTAATCCCAATCGCTCCAATGTTTTCACTGTAGGACGTTGTTCCTGCGCCACTTCCAAACGCTCCAGCAAGCACACAGCAAAGACCTTCCATTAAGATCCCTCGGTTGAGAGCATGTTTCGGAACTGGAGGGGCACCCGACAGACGAGCGCATGCGTAATAATCACCCACTGATTCAATGATACCGGCCATAACCCCAGCCATCATGCCTATGACACCAGCAACTGAGACAGTGGGAGTTCCCCACTGACCTGGAAGTGAGACAAGAATATTTCTTGAGGAGGCTAAGAGAGATGCGTCAGCAAACAAGAGAATGGTTAATGGTGGGTGACAGCAACTGGGAATGTGGTGTCTAATCTTTCTGATCATTTAACCCAAGCTTAAATGATTAGAAAGAAAGGTGATTAACGAAGTAAAGTCAATCAAAAGGTTCTAGTTTAAATTTCTCACGACAATTCACGGTTGGGTTTGCAACATAGGATTTCCTCAACGCTACTTTTTTCTCTTTAATTTTGACTTCAACAGACACTAGTGACAAGGCAGTTTTAGGACGGGACAAGCCATGCTTAAATCAGGCATAGTCTAAATGTCAAAGAATTTCTACCGACCTGGGTATGGTACTCTGAACCAAGGTGCCTCGTACAAAACCGACGATCTTGTGTCAGTTCTTGCCGGATGTCCTTGGCCAAAGTGACCTGATACCGTTAATATCACGCACAGTATCCACGCCAACCCGATGGCCAGTAATACCTATAAAAAGGACAAGTGTTAACACGAAGGCTTCAATTGCTAGACGCAAAAGGTGAATGGTTACTCATTTGCGAATTATAGCAAACACGATGGGAAGTCGCTTGTAATGACGAATGTGAAATGAGTACTAATGTTAGCACGGTCTCCATGAATAGCACAATAAAGACTGGGTATATTTTTTTCTAATACCAACGCTTAGCTTCCGTTTTTTGTAATATTTTGAAGTGTTACGTAGCACTGGTTAGTTTATTGTAAAATATTATTCGCTCTCAATTTCTGGGCAATGAAAACTGATTCTGGCTTCGCCCTCATCAACTATAATTTTACAGAAACTGAGAGCAAATTATCTAATTGTTAAATATGTTGTCCTGTATAGAAATATGTTGTCGAATATATGTTGTCCATAAATTCTATCCTGGCATGATTAGTACGATTTTACTCGTCAAAGAAAGACAACCTGCCGGGAAAGAGTTATAATTATTCCTGATAGGATCAGCCTTTTATCATTCCACTGAGGCTAACGCCACACAATTTTACTCTTCAAGTGGAGACATTCTGTCGGAAAGGATTTTAACAAAATACTTACCGGAAAAAGCTCGAACAATTTCGCTCGTTTTCTGTGCAAACCATTTGTTCTGCTGTACGCCGGAAAAGGAACTTGCACATTCCTCAAATACTGTGAGAAGAGTACCACCAGTATGATTGTCCTAAACCAAAAAAACCCAAGCTTTTTGTACCACAAAGTTTTCCCGCATACTTAGTTAATATATTGAATTTTGGTCATTTTCACTTCCTTCTTATGAGGTCCTTTACACAAGGCACATTAAATTTTGAATTAGAAAAATGTTTTGTGGGCGTTTAATATCACGTTTCGTCGCGTGGCAACATAGTTTGTTGATATTTATTGGTTATTTTAGGAATTCCTTTGTTTTTTTTAACGGTAATGAAAAACAGATTGCTCTCCCTTGCCTGCATATCCAGCTCGGGAAAAAAATTTACCAAGAACGTACGTTAAAGAGATTAACAAACAAATACTCTTGTCATTACATTGGTGTAAGTTGTATTTACGAATAATAAATGCCAGCCGGATGAAGTGTCAAATTTTGGTGAAAAACAAGCAAAAGATTCCCAGACAAACAGACAAACTAACAAACAAACGAAATGAAAACAAACAATCAGATAACTTCGATAATCGTTTTCAGCAACAATAGTTCTTCATTACTTACGTTATCGCAATCCCCCAATGCTTGGCTATAAAGAAAACATTTAAATAGATTACATGTATTTTTTTCACCTGTCTATTGCCTCAGCATTTTCCTCTTCATCCACCTCCACACCCTACATTTCCGTTTTGCTCCCCACCTCTATATATCTCCTCCTCCACCTCCATATCCAACTCCACTTCAAAACCCTCCTCTTCATCCACCCCGACACTTTAGATTTCCGTTTTGCTCTCCACCTCTATATATCTCCTCCTCCACCTCCATATCCAACTCCACTTCAAAACCCTCCTCTCCATCCACCTCCACACTTTAGATTTCCGTTTTGCTCTCCACCTCTATATATCTCCTCCTCCACCTCCATATCCAACTCCACTTCAAAACCCCCCTCTTCATCCACCCCGACACTTTAGATTTTCGTTTTGCTCTCCACCTCTATATATCTCCTCCTCCACCTCCATATCCAACTCCACTTCAAAACCCTCCTCTTCATCCACCCCGACACTTTAGATTTCCGTTTTGATCCCCACCTCTATATATCTCCTCCTCCACCTCCATATCCAACTCCACTTCAAAACCCCCCTCTTCATCCACCCCGACACTTTAGATTTCCGTTTTGTTCTCCACCTCTATATATCTCCTCCTCCACCTCCATATCCAACTCCACTTCAAAACCCCCCTCTTCATCCACCCCCACACTTTAGATTTCCGTTTTGCTCCCCACCTCTATATATCTCCTCCTTCACCTCCATATCCAACTCCACTTCAAAACCCTCCTCTTCATCCACCCCGACACTTTAGATTTCCGTTTTGCTCCCCACCTCTATATATCTCCTCCTCCTCCTCCACCTCCATATCCAACTCCACTTCAAAACCCTCCTCTTCATCCACTCCGACACTTTAGATTTCCGTTTTGCTCTCCACCTCTATATATCTCCTCCTCCACCTCCATATCCAACTCCACTTCAAAACCCCCCTCTTCATCCACCCCGACACTTTAGATTTCCGTTTTGCTCCCCACCTCTATATATCTCCTCCTCCTCCTCCACCTCCATATCCAACTCCACTTCAAAACCCTCCTCTTCATCCACCCCGACACTTTAGATTTCCGTTTTGCTCTCCACCTCTATATATCTCCTCCTCCACCTCCATATCCAACTCCACTTCAAAACCCCCCTCTTCATCCACCCCGACACTTTAGATTTCCGTTTTGTTCTCCACCTCTATATATCTCCTCCTCCACCTCCATATCCAACTCCACTTCAAAACCCCCCTCTTCATCCACCCCCACACTTTAGATTTCCGTTTTGCTCCCCACCTCTATATATCTCCTCCTTCACCTCCATATCCAACTCCACTTCAAAACCCTCCTCTTCATCTACCCCGACACTTTAGATTTCCGTTTTGCTCCCCACCTCTATATATCTCCTCCTCCTCCTCCACCTCCATATCCAACTCCACTTCAAAACCCTCCTCTTCATCCACTCCGACACTTTAGATTTCCGTTTTGCTCTCCACCTCTATATATCTCCTCCTCCACCTCCATATCCAACTCCACTTCAAAACCCCCCTCTTCATCCACCCCGACACTTTAGATTTCCGTTTTGCTCCCCACCTCTATATATCTCCTCCTCCTCCTCCACCTCCATATCCAACTCCACTTCAAAACCCTCCTCTTCATCCACCCCGACACTTTAGATTTCCGTTTTGCTCTCCACCTCTATATATCTCCTCCTCCACCTCCATATCCAACTCCACTTCAAAACCCCCCTCTTCATCCACCCCGACACTTTAGATTTCCGTTTTGCTCCCCACCTCTATATATCTCCTCCTCCACCTCCATATCCAACTCCACTTCAAAACCCTCCTCTTCATCCACCCCGACACTTTAGATTTCCGTTTTGCTCTCCACCTCTATATATCTCCTCCTTCACCTCCATATCCAACTCCACTTCAAAACCCTCCTCTTCATCCACCCCGACACTTTAGATTTCCGTTTTGCTCTCCACCTCTATATATCTCCTCCTTCACCTCCATATCCAACTCCACTTCAAAACCCCCCTCTTCATCCACCCCGACACTTTAGATTTCCGTTTTGCTCCCCACCTCTATATATCTTCTCCTCCACCTCCATATCCAACTCCACTTCAAAACCCTCCTCTTCATCCACCCCGACACTTTAGATTTCCGTTTTGCTCTCCACCTCTATATATCTCCTCCTTCACCTCCATATCCAACTCCACTTCAAAACCCTCCTCTTCATCCACCCCCACACTTTAGATTTCCGTTTTGCTCCCCACCTCTCTATATCCCCTCATCCACCTCCATCTCCATCTCCACTTCAAACTCTTTTCTTCATCATTCTCACAATCCTCCACTTCTCGCTTTCTCCTTCCTCAGTCCCACTTTTGGTAAGTGAATGAAACATTTATTAACTGACATGCTGAGTCGGCTGCAACGTCAAACAGTGACAGCCCGATGAGAGCAATTGCTGGCGTAATCGTAAGAGGTCCAACGTAGTTCATGAGGAAACCCATACAACCAGTTGCCCCAATTACCACTTGAAGCAATGACGCAACCATAATTGCTCCCTGAACCTAGTGAAAAGAGACCATGGGTGTCGAGTCAGACATAATAGCAAACAATTTTAATGACAACCTAGCGATTCATTCGGTTAGCCACGTAGACGGCCACCGAAACAGAACCACACGTTTCGTAATTTTAACTGGACTGTTTTTGTGTTCGCCCACGGGTTTAAGGAAATAGTGCGTCAGCTGAGCAATGGCCTTGGGATATTGGGAGAAATCTATTCATTCAAAGACTGATAGGTTTTAAAATTATCCTTACTACCAATATTTGAAGCTTTTCAAACATTCACCTCTCTTATCCTAGGTTTCCAAATATCGTCATTGTCCTCCTTCGGCGGGGAAGAGGGTCTTGAGGTATTTGTTGCTGAAAAATAAGCAACAACTCTCCCTAAGTTAGTAAATGCCTCCTTAAAAAAACCCGAAGCCTGACCCAAACATTAATCATCCCCAACTCCGAATCTTTCACGAGACACGCATCAACGACTGGCCACCATTTCGGATTTATGCTCGCTTGCAGTACAGAACAAGGACAAAAACGAGCGCGAAAAACCTATTGCATGGCCAGGCCGTCAATCACCGTTAGTCGCTCAACGTACAGACTCAGTCTCAGACACATGATAAATTTTTTATTATTCGTGAGTGTTTTGGGAAATAAAAAAATAATTTCTGTAATTAATACAAGGCACAGAAAGTCAGATCGGAAGTTTAGGAGAACGAATGATGCCGACGGGAACTCGAGGGACAGGGCGAGCGCGGTGGAATGAGATCAGTGGTAAATTTTCCTCATTTTTCGGGATGGCGTCTGTGATGGCATGAGCTTTTCTACGTGTCTGTTGAGTTATAAAAATATGGCTTTCGGCCGATCACTGCTCACATTAACAAATATTGTTTTATAAAATGATAAACAACACTGAGGCTCATAATCTAAATGTTTGTGGCCTTTACCTGTTAAGTTTGTCGGCAAAGTTGCGTTTAAGGTTCGGTTCTGCGAGCAGACATACTTCCAACAAGATGAGTTGTTATCTTTGAAGTACAGTCCATGTGTAGAATTCCGGCACGACATTAAGTTTTCCTTGACATCGGCGTTAGCTTATGAACACATTGGAAAAAAATTGTGTTAGTATGAATATTTGAGCTCTCTAGATCAAAATATCAAATTTTATTATAACTTACAAGACTTAAAGAAAAGGTGAAATTAAAGATCAAGATTGAGTCCCAGTAATTAAAAACTATTTAAATAAGAGAATGAGCAAAGTGTCATCATCAAGTATCCTTACATCATTACAAGTAATAATTGTGGTATCTATGACAACAATAGCAGCAATATCAACTGCAACAACAGACACCGCAGCAGAAACAACAATACCAGCAGTAAAAATCCACGCAACAACAACGGAAAACAGCAACAGAATGGCTACAAAGACTCAAACATCAAAACCAAGGCCAACGCCGACATAACCGCTATAACCAGCCACAAAGGAAACGCCAGCTGCATTGCTATGTCATGTCTTCAACTCGACTTTAAACTCGACTTTAAACTACAGTCTTAAGACGACACCAAAACTGATAATGACGTTGACTGAGGTAGCGGCGTAGCAATCACATTGGCAAAACCAGTGCTTGTGACACTTATAGATGATCTATGAACGTTCGTCAAGCCCTAACCTCAGGCACTCATAGCGACAATGAAAGGTGTTGCATGCTGGTGTTTGCCGTACAAGTAGTGATTGCTCTTGTAGGAATGACAGTATTTGTGCCAGAGGTAGTTGTAGAGGTGGTAGTTGAAACTGTGGTATAGGGATAATTGTAGTGGTAGTGGAAATGGCATATGTAGTGGAAATGGTGTCGGTAGAGGTAGAGGTTATGACAGAAGTAGAAGTAGCGCTAGAAATGCAGAGGCGCAACCAGGAAGTTCAAAGGGCAGGGATCGGAGGGAAGTGTTGAGGCATCGTGGAGTGATTTTGATCATTTCGATTTTCGAGTGCAGTAGGTCTACGTGGTTTTGGGGAATGAGGAAAAAAAACTGTCGCTAACAGGGCACACCTATGACCCCTTACAAAAAAGGCACGGGTCGCGACACCGCCAACCCTCCTAACCCCCTCTAGTTGCGCCCCTGAAGTAGTGGCAGTGGTTAAAGTAGAGGAAGTGGAAGAGGTCTTTCTGGAAGTGGTGGTAGTGGTAGAAGTAGTGTTATAAGTACCGATAGTAGCAGAGGTGGAGCTGGTGGAAATGGTACAGGCAGGGATAATTGTAGTGGTAGTTGTCCAAGAAGAGGTATTGGTAATGGTAGAGGAAATGCTAGTGGTGACATTGGTGGTAGTAGTGTGGTAATGGCAGTAATTATGGCCGTGGTGGTATAATAGTCATGATTATGTTTGCGCAATTATATGCCGAAATTTGGTTAGGAAAGTCCTCTTTTCCAGACGATAACCTCTGAGTATGCGTACTTACGTTCCTTTAGAGTATCTGGGCATTTCCACTTAGGCAGATTTAAAATTGCGAAGGTCGGCGCCAAGAAACTAAATGTTCCTCCTTGGACGATTGGCAGTCTATATCAACAAAGCAGATTCTTAAAAGGGCGGGAAAATTTCGTGTTTGCATACTCTTATTCATATTCGGTTATGGATATACCAGAATTTGTTTAGGAAGCCAATTATTTTGTAAAACAGCATTGTATTGTAACCGTCAGTATCCATTTGTGACGGAAAATAACATATCTGAGCTATAAGGACAACAATATTTATCAGATATTATGTCGAACAATATTGAAATGGTATAAGTACACATGTTCTGAAGCTTAGAAACCGCTGTGTCGAACTCAGCTATATTCCTAGGAGCTCGGCTCTGGATCAAAGCCTGAGGACCTTGTTGAGCACGTAATGCTTCCGTTCACTCACCGAACACCAATCGTGCTTTGCAGCAACGTAGAGATTCCAGAAACAAAGAATATCGTACAAATCAGTTGACTTTTGGCCAGTCCGTTGTCTCCAGCGCACAGAGATTTCGCAATAAGTAAGGGCAGAGCCACTGTGCCTCCGAACATTGTAAGGTAATGCTAAAACGAACAAAAATAAGCCGAAGTAAATCATCCACAATGAATACACCACGATTACTTAGCACTTCAGGCAAATGAGAAAACATTGTTTCCTTACAGTATTTCCCGAACATGGCGAAACACCTCTATCATTAAAATCTTTTAAGCAGAACGTGAATTGAGGTCACGGAGCACCTGCTTATTCGAATTACGCTCAACTCAAAAAGTTGTTTCTATATTTAGTGATGGTACATTTTCGAGTGTCAGAATCATGAATTTAAAGGCCCAACCGGGACCATACGTTGGTCGTATCGGACACCTGACCCCGTTTTCAATATCGCCTACTTCTATGCTAATTTCTGCTCGAGACAAAGATATTCAACAAGAATCTAGACGAAATTCGTATGAAATTCAGCGAACATTTTTGTCCTGCTCTCTCTTCCTCTTCCCCCAATTCAATGTTATCGTACCTGGCCAACCATTTTGGTTTGGGTACAAACTTGAACCACACTGAACGAGTGGGACACAGATATACCGTTTCCAAAATTAAGAAATTGTATATTTTTTACCACTTCGTTACATGTCTCAAGTGCGTTTTTTTCGAGACTTTTGACCAATCAGCACTGAAACAAAGGATATACATCAGGTTGTTCTAACGTTCCTGTACAGTCTCATCCTTTTTCCTTTAATGCATATCGCACGTGAACCTGGTCACCAATTATTTTATACGATTGCACTGCTCATGCGCAAATTAAGGTTGCGCGAAAAAACCCAAAAAACAACCAATCTAGCAACGACTGCCGGACTGGGTGGAGTTGCTGCAAAGGTACTACTTTGGAATTCTACCTGAAATCCGAGAAACAGAGACAAGTGCCATGGTGGATTATCATCAATGAAGTAAGTCATCTGAAGGTGTTTTGACTTTTGTTGTACTCCCAGGAACGCCTGATAAATAAAAAGAAAAATTATTGGAAATCGTTTTTCCTGGAAAGCGTATCCAAGGGTTGTTATTCCTGCGTTTAAGATGGCACCTATTTAGTATTTTGACCTTGTTAACATTCTCGACTACTTTGGCATATGAACACAGCGAGTTTCATTAACATGGATAGCATAAGTTCCACTTGGGCTCTAAAAGTTTTACTTTATTAACGTCTTAGGACGCATTTACACGACACGATGATCATGTACGATTGCTCCCCCGGGGTATGTGATGTTGTCTCAAAGGCACAATTCCTGCTTTCGATTCGCTTACTAATGTAGCATTACATCAGAAAGGCTCCAGTGAGTTAATCTGATACATCAGAACGACCAGTCGCACACAACAAACGTGTCGTGTAAACGAGCCCTTATGTAATTACGCTATATGTGTAAGTCTGGAGTTACGACAGACCATACAGTAGCTTTTGTCAAGCTCAAGTCCTCACAAAATGTTGCTGAGGCCGGACGAGGATAAAAGTAACGGGTCTGTTTATTCTGGGCTTGGCTTTTGTTAGTTTGATCCCACGACGTCCTTAAATTGCCTGTTAATTTTATTTCCCGAATTCTTTACAGCTCAACTCCTGAACTGTTACATGTTTATTTATTTATGATATACCTAACCATTAGGCTTATTTTACTGAAAAAGGGTTCAACACCTGCGTTCACCTTACTTACGCAATTGGATGGTAAGGTGCAAGCTGTAGACCGAAGGACCTTGGCACTAATGGTGGTATTAGGATTCAGGTTAAGATCCGACCAGAAGACATCTTGAACTGACCACTGCCCCCTCTTGGCGTAGCTTGCACTTATCACACCAATACAGATTGGTGCAAAGAAACTTACCATTTAAACTTTGAATGAAGTGTGGGACGGTGGGCGATGAGATTTAAGGAGCAGCCTACTGTACTTGTGACTGCTTGTCGTGCAAGTGAACTATTGGTGCTCGTTGAGCCGCACCCGTGCCTTAAGTTATCATCCTGGATGTAAATTCACACCCAGGCCATACCACGTGCGGTTCCTTTGTTGTTAACCTTGTTTACGTCGTAACCTCACTTAGATTTCTCACAGTACAGTGAACTCTCTCTTAACGGACACCTCCCTAAGACGGGCACTACGTTTGGTCCCGGCTGTTTATACATTATTTTACCATAATTAAGCTCTCTTCAAGACGAACACCTCTATAAGACGGACAACGGACACTAGTCAAGTAGAAAAACGTTCAAAATACCTCTCAGAGCGGACAGATAACGGCTTGATCAATAGATTCGGGTAACGAAATTTTAATATGTCACAATAACGAAGATGACTTCTGTTCCAAAAATTAACAAATTCTAAATCGAGTGGTTAACTACCTGACTTACATTGAGGGGCTTTCACTCGAAATGTCAGGATCGTTCTCTCGCGGCAGAAAGACTGACGCTGAGTGACCGAGGCTTAATCGCTTTAATCCTGAAGGGCGGTGTCAGATTGCTTCTTCTCTCTCTAAGACGGACACTTCTCTAAGACGGACAGTAAGAGCGGTTCCGCAAGTGTCCGTCTTAGAGGGAGTTCACTGTACCTGAAATTCTGCCCCTTGAACTACCTCATGCCCGTAGGGCAATTGACCCATTTAGTCTCGCATGCCAACTGCCCACTTCAGACCACATAATGTTTTGATTTTCTATAATACTTAATAACGCTTCGAAGCTCATCTGGACATCATTAAACTTCAAAGAAAGATATCTCTTGAGTAACCACACATGGTCTGAAACCTTGGGTCCAAGCACCTAACATTTGTGGCCTTTTTTTTTAGCGGAGGTAAAGGAGCAAAGAAAAGAACTGCGTTACACGAGGCTAGTCAATGTCTTGCATCGCGTGATTTAAGGCGATATATCGACCTTTGGACGGCAACTTCAGGTTGACTGAAGCTTAAACCCTCGGCAACGGTTCGTTTCAGTCATCGCACTCTCACAGTTTACAATTGCATTAACACTTCTGCAATATGAAACCATTGTTGAACGGTGGCTTACTACGCACAAGGTCAACAATGTGAACAAGACGGACCATTTGTTTATTTTTATCGAGTGTTTCCACTCGTGATCCCATAAGATCCGAATGACAAAGGGCATGATGACCGTGTTGGGGTACCCAACCATAGAAGACGGTCAACATTCTTTCGTTAGGTACCTCAGCATAGTCGCCATTTTTGGGTACCAGATTTAACGAGCGGGGGAAGAATTTAGGATGACTGAAATTCTTGGATGTTTCCTTCGTTCCTTGAAAGAACAAAAAAGGCAAGCGGTGACGGGTACTTCATTTGAACCCTTCATTTCTCCTATTTTTTGTTTCTTCTATCTTTGTTCCCTCCCATGCAGTGTGTGTGTGCAGTATCACTCTGATGTTATATCTCTCAGTTACCAATCTCAACCCTAAGTAATTAAATTTATCCATCTCAGAATCATCATCAGGGTAACATGAATAGAGTATCTCATTTTTTATTTTACAGGTTTATCATGAAAAGTTCTGTTCTTGTTACCTAGAGGATAATCCTCACATAGAATCGGGCAGTTGGAGGCACAGTGGTAGTGCACGCGTCTCTCACCACTGTGACCAGGGTTCGATTCCGGCTCCGGCAGTTATCTGATTGAAGTTACCTCGGCCACATGTGAGAAGAGTGTTGTCCAGTTTGACTCTACCAAGCATCGCAGGTTTTCTCCGGGTACTCCGGTTTCCTCCTGTAGCAACACTGGACCCACCAAAGGTGGCCCTTATTGCACCTCTAGTGAGAACAGCCTGTGTAGCTGATATAGTTATCCAGTATAAAGAAAAGCACTTTACCTTTACACACTACACATCTTCGCAGATATAAAGCGTTCAGTTGTCACGACTTTCATGTAAAGTTAAAATGAATAAAGCGAACACCCTGTTCCCAGTTGACTCCATGGCTCAAGTGACAGAGCAGCGGTCCGGAAACATAAACATGCGAGTTCGCATCCCGTTCAAACTAACTTTTCTAGTTGACTTTAGCAGTGTAGAATTATCATGAAATTTATCCACCGTTTTATCCACAGTTTATAGAAGGGAGACTCCATGTTTTATCATACCAAGCGAGAAAAACCTCGTTTGAACAGATAACAACAAATAAACGCTGCATGCCCCAATCAGCTTTCTTCATTGTTCCATGACGGCTCAAGCCGACCAGTCATAGCCCTAGCGCTTGGTCGAACTATTTGAGGCACGCCAGACGCAACGGTGAACCGCCGCAGCTCACATTACAGTATCATTCGATACTTGAAAAATGCATGTGTTTACAAAGACAACCAGTATCTTAAACCCCTTTCATACCCATTCAAATAGATAGGTAACCACTTCAGGTAATACATCGCCTTAGAATTATATCTGAATTTTCTGAATCGTTCAATGAGAACATTTTCTTGCTTTAGATAATTCAATTATTTCGGACTGACTAGTTTGCGATGCAATGCGACGAGATAGTTTGCGATCAACAATGGCAAAATGATTCCGGTGTTAGCGACGGATAGGTGACGAGATGGGAAACAGCACTAACGGAAGAAGCAAATAAGCCATAGAATTTTGACTTGATTCCATGACTTATTACTGGCTGAGTTAATTTTGAATCTATCCTTCCCCAAGATCTGCTTTCTTAGTTCAATTAACCATAATTAATGTTCCAGTTTGTGGTTTCTCTCTAAAAATACCAACAACATATGCGAGTTTATCCTATTCTCTATCGCTTAATGGGTATATTTTAAGATATATTATGCCAGTCGTTTGTTTACTTTACCAATGATATCGCAAAATTACCTGACACACAGTTGAACTTCCATTACGCATGTAAAGGTCGTATATACGGGTAAATAGAGCAACACGTCCTCACTTCGGTGACATGGGGTTAAAGTCCTTTTTCTGAATTTCTTTGTTGAAGACTTCATAACGTACCGTGGAATTGCATAATCGTTTGAAATAATCGTACCTGTGATTCTTCGGTCTTCGCCGAAACTTTTTTTTCCGAGCGTTGCTCTTCGAAAGTTGACATCGTTGCGCACTTTCCAAGTGAATATGTTGGATAATGCCAAAGGACCAAAGATCTCTAAAGAACTAAACAGCGATCGATCGAAAGAACTGTGCGTTTTTAACGTACAGCTGACCGGCAGCGCTAACTTTTAGTCATGTAACCAGAGGAGCCTGAAAGCACGATTCAAACCGTCCAACAAACGTCTGATTTCGTGTTTACCTTGCGTTTCGACCTGCTGTGACTACACACGTTAACTGAATGCCTTGATACTCAGGAAATAACGCTATGTCATCCATGATGTTTTATCCTATTAGACCCTCCTTAATTGCGTCACACCTGGATGTGTGTCGCTGATATCACTTATAAATTGAGATAGAATGATGAGTGATCTTACAATACTTCAAACCATTTCAGCGAGTGTTTTGTACCAGTAACAAGATTTTCGTCATTTCATTCCTTAATTTCTAAGTGATCAGCATACCTGATGTCTCTGACACTATCACAAGGCTTGAACGCGTATTTATGAATCAACGGAATCATGAAATAGAGCTTATTTTCGAAAATGGTACATTCCTGATCTAGTTATGTGAGGCGGTTTTCGAAAAAACCCGAAATTGAAAACTGTCACGAAAAACCCGATAAAACCGACATAACCGATCTTTCACATTAACTAATTTATTGCGGATCAAAAGAAAGTTAAGAAACATATGTTTACTTTATGGAACGATAATATTGTTGAAATCATTCTAGATTATTTAACCTTTATCATTTATTCATCAAAATTTGAAATTCTATGTATTCAATACAAATGCTTTTGATCTTGATATCCAAAACATTAACCTGACTTCCGAATGATCGGACCTACGATCCGACAGAGCGCTACTCGAGTCGAATCCGAATTCGCGTCGAATGCAAAGCCGACAAAATCAAACCGACAAAACCCATCTCTAAATAAAACCGATCTTGTCTGGTTAACCACCTCACAATATCATCTAGTAATCCTAACCTCGGCAGCTCATAGCAATAGGAAGTAGATTTGTTTCCGCTATTTATTCTAACATATAGTTAAATGTATGCACAGTCATCCAGACATTGCTGACCAGGGGTGGACTTAGGCGGGGCTGCACCGGACGCGCGCCCCAGGGTTTTTGATTAGTCGTCACATGAATTTCTTGATAGAGGAAAATTCGAAATTTTCCTTTATCAATAAACTTAACTGTCAATCGAGTGTAAATGCCACAATATCCTTTAAGGTATGAATTTTTGCTTGATTGCAAAACACAAGCATTAAGCATGTTGACCACCAAAACTGATGACTATTTCCGGAGAGAATCAGTCTTCAATATTTTGCCAAGTTATGGGTTATATCGAATAAAAACATCCCGCTTGGGTCCGCCAAACATTTAAATTTGACGTTGGCATAGAAGTGGTTTTGGTTGGCGATGTTCACACTGAGGTGGTAATGACGGTAGCATGAAAATTCTTCCATTAAAACGCTACATAATGGCAAGGATTTGTAAAAAGAATTTGCGCCCCTTTCTCAAAATTCTGGATCCACCCCTGCTGACATATTGTGAGTTCTGACCAGGCTTTGCTTAAGTCACGAGGGCGAACCGGATTGAACTTGTACTGTAACCTCTCACCATCTAAGTACAGCGTGCTACAAGTTACCAGAGGATTATAGATTCGATCTTTCCCAAAATTGACTAAAAAATCTTGATTCTTAATCATCGACTGACGATCCCCATATTGTCAAAGCTCAACTGTTTGTTTGAAATTTAAAATTTGTAAGATAAAGCAGTAGGGTCTGAACAGTTAAGCACCTACAGTGTCCTGAAGCAGCGCTCACGCAGGAACCAACACATCAACACCTTCAATCTTCTATCCATTGCAACATCTAATTCTACGTAACAAAACATTTTATTTTCTGCGCAGGAAGGCCATGTTAACAAGTTGGAGCGGGGGATACGTCTGGATTTTGTATGATCTTCCGTTCATTTGTGAGCACAGAAGGGCCAACGACTTTGAGGGAAGGAGAAGTTCGTGGGCACGCCCATCTGAACAATTTTCACATCCTGGGGTTCCTTCAAAATCTTGGGAATGATCGAACCAGTAACGCTCTGGTAACCAGAGTGACACGCCGTACTTAGATGGTGAGAGATTATATAACAAGCTCGGTAAGGTTTATCCTCATGACATGAGTAAAGCATGGTCAGAACAGCTCGCAGCATGTCAGTAATGTATGGATGACTGTACACAACTACATATTAGAATAAACAGCTCAAACCAATCTACAGCAGAAATTTTTCATAATCTGACACTGCTGAAGTCAACTGAAAAATGTTGACTCGAGCGGGATTTGAACTCGCACCTTCGGGATACCAGTCTGCCGCTCTACCTGTTGAGCTATCGAGTCCACAGGGATTGGAGGCGAGTTTTTATCCAACGTGCACGAGATATTCTCGCGACAACTTAACGCTTATCCATGAGAGGATGTGCAGTGTTACAACTCTATTTCAGAATCATCCTCAGAGATACATGAACAGACATTTTTTTTCATGATAATCTGGCACTACCGAAGTCAATTGAAAAATGTTGACTCGAGCGGAATTTGAACTCGCACCTTTGGGATATCGGTCCGCCGCTCCACCTGTTGAGCTATCGAGTCCACAGGGATTGGAGTTCACTTTATTTTGAAAGTTCGTTCTATTATGAAATCTAAAACATGTCTACAACTGAGCATGGGGTACGCCTGATTTTTGTACGACATTCTATTGATTTGTGGACCTAGAAGGTCCAACAATGTTGAGGGTAGGAGAGGTTTGTGGGTATACTCACCTGAACAATTTTCACATCCAGAACCCTCGGTGATGCAATTTTAGTGATTTGAGCAAAATTCTCGACGACGTCTTATTCAAACTAAAACACATGACATTTATGAAAATTAAATAACTGGAACATTGAACTCTAAAGACTGAAACGATACGTCGCAGTACCAGGCCTCGCGATTCAATGAGGCCGGCATGGGGGGAGGCATGTAGGTCAAAAACACTCGTGGGAAAAAGTTGTATTAAAACTTCACCTTTCATTGACAGTTAATTCTGACAAATTTGCAGTCCTACCAACATTGTCCTCTACTTTCTAAGGATAAAAAAGAAAACTGTCAAAAAATGCGAAATTTAGGTTAAGTTTTTCGCAATAAGTTGCGTATTTTATCGTATAGGGGACTGGGATGATCTGCAAAATTGACTTACATGTCAGCCTCTATGTCGGCTTCAAAATACTGTTTGCAGGTATCGTCCCAGTCTTTTTAAAGTTCAATGGACTGGAACAGCAGCGCTATGAATGGTGCACGACAAGTGATGGCGAAATTTTGATCACGTGGGCCCTAGATCGCCTCTCGCGAGTTCTCGCGAGTCTTGACTGGCGCGGATGGTCAAAATTATGATAACCGGCTCTACCCCCACCCAGAATCTTGCAGAAAAAACTCGTTTCTTTTTGAAAATTTTCTGACAAGAATACCTTTGCACTTCCCTTAAAAAAAGGCCCTTACCCGGACATGAGGGGGGTCGAACCACCGCCAACCCTTCCTGGATCCGCCACGGTTTACGTAGATGTGAAAACAATGAGGTTTAAAAACTCAGTAGGTTCAGTCGCGTAGCCAGAAATTTGAAAGGGGGGGGGAGGCAGAAGGAATATGAGACAATGTAGCCGACAGATGTAACTTAGGTAAAACCAACTGTGACGGCAAAAGTAAAACTGTCAGCAAAATTCGATAAAAAGAATGACCAATTTTTACCTAACCATTCTGACTGACATTCAATTCGAAAACGATTTATTAAACGGTAATGTGCACCACATCAAGAGAGGTATGACACATAACAACTTACCGCCTTTTAGTTCTACCATCACCGCTACCACTACCACCATTTTTTACTAAGACAGACCGAATCTGTCGGTAGCCATGAACCACATAATTTTTGTCGGTAGAAACAGGATTCCTCGCATTGTGAGCTATTCATACCCTTAAATTTAAAAGTTGGAACTTATTTATTGACTTTTCATCCTGGTATTACAAACGCAAACAAAATCCACGATGGACGAGCTCACAGTACCGACAAATGTTATGGATGTACCGACAGACTTAGTCTGGCTGAAAAGTGGGGGGGGGGGGCAACTGCCTCCTTGCCCTTCCCCTGACTACGGTACTGAGTAGGTTTTAGTGACTCTGACGTTAACACACGTTGTCAACTTCTCTGATGACGGCCTGAGTTCGCAGACCGACAGCTCAGACAAAAAATCACTCGTTTTTTTTTTTTTTTTTTTCGAAAACCTAGGGACAATACTTTTCCGTCGAGACTCCGCATTCTGTTAATAAGTAATCATGATAGCGTTTTTACAAAAATCTACCCAAGAGAACCAAAGATAATAGGTCTTTGTTATATTCATGAGGTCAACCGCACTTTAGCACACAAAACTGTCGCCAGCGCAGTCGCTATGTTTCTTCAGGTCCGTCGCGTAGCAACTACAGGTAGAAATTTCAAAAATTTCGAGAAAGCAGCGGAAAAATTGGAACTTCAAAACAGGCCAACAAACTTGAATAAGAAGAGGTATATTAACTTAAAATTTAGCCCTCTATTAATATTTCGCTTATTGACATTTCATCTTCAAGTTAAAACGTACTATTTCTCAAATAGCAAACAGGATTAACGCAGGTGTCGAAAGTACTAACGAATTCAAAACAGCATAGAAACCGCCGGTTTAGGAATCTAATTCATGGTTGAAAACTTGGGTAGTAACTGTTTGAACATGAAAGACGTACTTAATTAAAATATGTAAAGTAGATAGTAATTGCTTGAAATTTGTTTTCTCGCATACGTTTCAGCGAAGTAGGAGTCATACAGCTGTTTTGAGCAAATTCTAATGCTACAAGAACGCTCAGCTTGGGTAATTTTGTAAGCAGACAGGTACGATAAAAGTGTGAGTCTTTTTAAGAAGCTTGGATGGTTGAGATTTCAAGATGATTCAAAATTTTATTGACATGATCGCTTGTTTACAAAGACTTGCAAGGCTTCGAGAAATTGTCCCGTCCATTTACGTCGTCTATAAGATACCAATTTCAATCGGATGAAGGTAAATCCTTCTCAGTTTCTTTACCTCTAATTTAGAATGGCCCTCTGCATCCATTATTCGCAGTTTGCCGGCGATATAAGACAGTTTTAAGAACTTGTATCAGAACCTACTTTTGGGTCGTAACGATGATATTATACTAAACATTAAACTATATTATACTAAACATATTGTACTATATTATTATACTAAACTGACTTCACCTAAAAGTATTAATTTCTTACTTACTTGTTTTTGCTGCATCTTATTAATTTTTTTATATTCTAAGGGTAGGTCTATTTCGTTATTTTTGAATAATTCTTAATGTAAAAATCGAGGGCCGCATATTAGCCAGTTTTGTAAACATTTTTGAGTTCTCACTTTTGTTAAAATGAATAAAGTTTCTATATTGATCAATTATTAGCCGAGTGTGATACCTGCACGGAAAAGTATTTGCCTGAGATTTTCGTATGGACCGAGCGACGAAGGAGCGAGGTCTGTGCGGAAAAAACCGAGGGCAAATACTTTCCCGTACAGACCGAACAAACGAAATTAATAAGAAATTTATTACATGGCTTTTGCTTCCTTCCTTCATCGTTTCCAACAAAGGTTCTAGTTCGTTAGCGGCTTAGTTCTACTTGCTTGTTTTTACCTATTATTTCGTGTTTTTGGTATCTATTCGTATAGTTTTCTGCTTAAAATTATTGTTGAGATTTTTTGGTAGTGTTCTTTAACGTAAATCTTTTGTAAAACGTACCTGAATCCGATCAAATCGTATGTAAATAGGTCATTTTATAAATAAAATACCAGCCTCGTAAATAAAACTAGATTTCGAAAATGCACACTTCGATTGGGCTCGAAGCCGTGTCCCCAAATTGTTAGACGTTCGTAAGAGGTGATCGTAAAAGCACAAATTCAAAACTGTCATCTCACTGAAATCGAGAGAGAGAGTAAACCGTTTTAGAAGAAACTAACTTAGCCAACATGGTTGGAAAACCGGGAGAGAAGAAACGAACAGTGACTTTTAAAATGGGGAGAAGGGTTCATAAGTGGGATCTTCAAATGAACATCGGAGTGTTAACACTGATGCATTAAGGCAAAAGTGTTTAAATGAAACATAACGAGTGTTTTAGTGACACTACAACAGTGTCGTGTTATTTTTTATAGACATTTATAAAGATGATGCGGGTGATCTTCCTTTTGGCGTTACCGTGTCTTGTACATCACGTGAAACAACTGACTTCAGCTGGTAAGCAAGTACAGTGACAAATGCGCAGAAATGTATACAGTGAAACAAGCCTTCTACGACGCAAAGGCGACGTGAAATTGAATTTCGGTTGACCATTTTGCTTCTCCCCAATTGTAATGAAGCACTCGAATCGAGTCGCAACATTTGGCGTATTTTTTAACACTGTAGGCTAGACTTGCTATTCCTTGATATGCGCGGTAACTTGAACCTGCGCTTTCCTTTTGTAAATTTAGACTCTCTAGACTTGTGTTGCCGCAATTCCTTTTAGCCTAATTTGATTCTGAATTGACTTTACGAAACCATAATGCCTCGAAACTTACACAGTTATCTATTAATATCAGTTCAGTTTTTAATACGCATTTATAATTACGAATAAGCATAAGGAATATCTAAAAAGTCACATCAAAAAGTAAAGGATTAAACTGGATGAATTTGTTGATCTTCGGCTCTTTCTCGAAGTGAGGGAATGATTTTCCTTTACAGATTTTCCATTGAAGAAAAACCGCTGAGATTCAGAGAATAAAGAGTTCTGCAGGCAATGGTCTCGTATAGACATGGGCATCTGCAGGTTGGAGCTTGAGGGGGGGCATTTGACCCTCTTGTAATAAACAATGCAACACGTTTTCGGTTAAAAAAACAAAAAAAAAATTGAAAAACCTTGCTAATTTTCGTTCGTTCGTTTTCTTTTCTTTTTTTTTCAGAACAAACGTGTAGCAAGGATGTGGACATTGCTGTGGTCGTTGATGAATCTGGTAGCATTGGATGGACCAACTTCGAAAAAGTGAAATCATTTCTCAAAGAAATAATCTCGCGATTCAATGTTGCTCCTTTTGGGGCTCATTTTGCAATCGCGAAGTACAGTTCCGATCCAAGCCTGGTGTTCTCCCTCGCTAGATTTACCAACGCGACAGAAATGCAGACTGCCGTGGAAAATATGGGATATCAGGGAGGAGGAAGCTACACTGGAAAAGTCCTGGAGTATATCAGAATAAACGTAATTACGCTTTTATTGAATGTTTATGACAGCAATAGCAGTACAGGTACAACAGCTGAAGCAATTTGCATTCAAAGGCAAATCTTCTAACTCCTTCGCTGCTGTTATTCAGAACACCTTAAGAAACTTGATTTAATTTTTGATGTCGACCAAGCAGTACATTCGGACAGTTTGGGATTGTCTTCGCAATAAATTTGAAAAAAGTGGAAAAAGAAACAAGTCTTTTGGCGTTCTCTGAAGCAATCTGGTTTAGCAAATTTAATTTCGCCGTCGCCGTTACTGTTGTGGCTGAGTATGGTTGTTGTTGCGAAGGTATTTGCTGTTGCTATGCTTGTGGTTGTTGTCTCTGTTGCTGGCTGCTGTTAGTGCTATGTTTCATGCTGTTGTGTCTCTTCTTGTCTTTTTTAAATTTCTTTCATGTGGTTATTCTTTCTGTATGATTACTGTTTTTGCTATGGTTGTTCTTGCCACTGGGGTTTTCGTTGTAGTTATGATTATGATTATAGTTGTTGTGGTGGTAGTGGCTATTGTTGTCGTTGTTGCGGTGGTTGCTGTTGTCGTTGTTGTTGTTGTTGTTGTTGTTGTTGCGGTGCTTCGAGTTGTCCTTGTTGTTACTGATGTTGCTGTCCTTGTTGCCATTGTTTTTGTTGTTGTCGTAGATGTCGTCGTTGTTGTTGATATCGTTGCGGTGGTTGTTGTCGTTGTGGCAGTGGTTGTTGTCGTTGTGGCAGTGGTCGTAGTTGTCATTGTCGTAGTCGCTGTTGCTGCTGTTGTCGTCGCTGTTGTCATTGTTGTTTTAGTTGTTGTTGTCGTTGTTGTTGTCGTCGTTGTTGTTGTCGTCGTTGTTGTTGTTGTTGTTGTCGTAGTTAATGTTGTTGTTGTCATTGTAGTTGTTGTTGTCGTTGTCGTTCTAACTGTTGTCGTTGTCATTGTTTTTTTGTAACAATCGCTGTTGTATTCGCTATGTTCGTCCTTAATATACATGTTTGTTCGTTTTGTTCTCTTGCGTTTGCCGGTTCTTTTTCTGTACTTGCCATGCTTTTGCTTCCCTTACTTTTTCCTTAATGTTGTTCTTAAATCTTAAACATGAAGTGAAATTTCAGACCGGTCGCATGTTCATCGTACCAATCACGTAACCTGTACCAGTTGCAAAACGTATAAAAGAACTTCCTGTTTAGGACAAATCCGAATCAAAGTTCGAAATTAAATTCCTTTTTAACGATTTTCGAGGCAATCGAAATCATTGTCGGTGTTGACACTTTAATTTACAAATGATTTTTATCATATTCCTCAAGATTTTTGAACGAAATGAAGACCGAGGGAATGTTTCGAAAGTTTTGGTTCTTATTTCCGATGGGCAATCTAGTGACCACAATAGGGCAGTGGACGAAGCACAGCGTATGAAAAACTCAGGGATTCTTGTTCTGTGTGTTGGCATTGGTCGAGGCAGAGTGCTCGAACATCTCATTGAACAGTTGAAACAGCTTGTCAGCAGACCGGAATATGTTTTAAAGCCAGCAATCGATGGTCTACAAACAACTGAAGATTCACTTGTGAAATACATGTGTGACGCAGCCGGTAAGTAATTGTGTTTCACAAATGTGAGGTGCGTAGTTCATAGATGTGATGATAAGAAAAAGTGAATGCGAAAAAGAAACTAAGAAAGGGAGAACTTGGGGACGCAGTGACAAAGTGAGTACATTACCCTCGATTATTATATGGCTGAGCTTGTTTAGCGATCATCCCGTAAAATTGCACACATGATTAGGCTGTGTTTACACTGATTCGGACAGCTTTCTGTAGCGACGCGAAAACCATAAACGGATAGGCTTTACGTTCACATTTGGAGCGCTATTTTCGGACCGATGTTGTTCCACTCCGTTCTTGAAGGTGGTACGTTCCATACCGGATTGGTTCTCGGGGGCGCTATGAACATTGGATTGCATTCAATATGGAGTCACACGAGCTTTTGTGTGTTAGTCGTGGCTAGAAAGTATTCCTCAGAGGGAGGAGGATTAGGATTAGCGTTAGGATTAGCGTTAGGATTAGGGTTAGGGCTAGAACTAACCCCAATCCTAACCCCAAACCTAACCCCGATCCTAATCCTAATCCCCCTTCTCAGGTATACCTTCGAGCCATGACCTTTATGTGTTATCGTTGTTGGATTATTGCAGGTAATTTTGGGCTACATAGTGCAATCATAGCAATAGATTGTATTTATGGACAAGTTGGCAAGCTGGAGAAGGAGAGAACTTTTACCGGTGCAAATTTCTTTGAGGCGGGTTATACTCTACATGCTTTTTCAGGTCCTGTGTTTATATCATACCGAATAACTTTAAAGAACAGTACAGGACCGCCCTGTTCAGACTATACCAGAAAGCTTTTTGTACCAGCACAGAAACCTTTCCAGCATGGCGTAAAGGCAACCTCAGTGGTTGCCAAGTGGTCAGGACATTACGATATCTCTCCTCCAAGTAATAGGCTTTGTGTACCTGAGAGGTATGTTTTGGCGGCAAAATCTCCAAGTTCATTTTCATGAAATTTACCGAAAAATTCGAAAAAAATGGAGAAAAAAAATCAGAATAAACTCGACTGAAACAGTAGCGCTGCTTTTCTTGTAGCTAATTGTTTGAAAAACGACAAATGAATATTTGACTAGCAGAAACGTGAAACTAAACGAGCAAGTTAGGAGTTAGCGTAAACAGCTAAATCTGAAGAACAAAACACTATCAAAAACGGTAAAGGAAATCAACCAAAAGCCCCAGAATAAATTCATGATGTACAGCGTATTCTTTAATAAGCAGGTTAAAAAACTAAAAAAAACTCGCCTATCGTCTCGCTTATCAAAAAATTTCTCAACTTCTCACACCTTGTGTATGATACACTACATGACTCAACTTCTCGAACGAGTTTTTTGATTTTGAGGTCGATGTTTCGCGTCTGTATTCAAGTCAGTCATTTAGATCAGTTTTCCAGCTGAGAAAATTTTAATTTAATGTAAAAATTTCCCTGTCAACAATAATCGACCTGAGGGAAGTTTCTGTGTCCTGTATATAACGTTTTTGCTTTCTGCATTGACCGAACAAGATCCTTGTGCAAGTCAGCCCTGTAGAAATGGTGGAACATGCTCACGCAATGGTGGATTGTACAACTGTTCATGTACATCAGATTACGAAGGTGAAAACTGTGATTTGAGAAAGTGTAAGTTGATCTTTTCATATAAGTAGAAAACAACAACAACAAGAACATCAAACATTGATGTGTATTACTTCCCATCGTGACATCTTGCGCTAACATGGTTTATCACATTTCTTAGGGTGTGCTACGAGTTTTTCAAAACAAGGATGTTATCTCATGCTAAAGAATAAAGCGCCAGAACAACTGTTATTTAACTATCGAAGCAATATTGACTGGTACAACGGATGGGACGATTATCTGGAGAAGGCAGTGTGCGAGTACGACAGTACTTCCATATTATGGCAACATAAACCGTTCTTACTCTCACTATTTTCATTGTTATCACCATCCTCATAACCTCATCCCAATTGCTATCACTATCACTAATTCTGACGCAAAAGATGCCTTCGCCTGACAAACAAAACGTTCCAAACACAGGTTGGCAAAACCGAGTTTTCATACGTGAACGTCGCAACAACAGTTTGCAACCTGTTGGCGAGAAACAGAAGTGAACTGTATTCTGACCAACTTTTCCCACAATTTTTCACGTCGTTGAACACGTATTTCATGCGGTGGCGTAGCCATGGGTGGCCTGTTCCGTCCAATAATCTAGTAGGCCCACCCAAAATTAAGCGCTTCAGGATTTAGGCAGAACGAGGATAGCAAGAAGCGAGCAGGTGGATTAAATGGAGATGGATCTAGTTGGCCATTTTCTTCTTTTCGCAGAAAATATGCAACTGCTATGCATTCAAGGGCGAAGAGTGGACTTTCCTTCAAGACTAGCAAAAGTTTTTGCCAGAATTGCGCCCACTCATTTCTTACGACCTAACTGCCCCCTGACTCGATGTATATGAGTATATATAATATGCATGTATGTATATATGTATATATATCATTAATTATGAGTTCATGAGGTAAATACAAAGGAAAATCATAAGCGTGTCGTGTCTTTATGTGATAAAGACACATGTGACTTTATATTTGAAGAAGTCAATTTTTAGGCTTAGAATAAATAAATTTCCAAACTTTCTTCACGAATTAGCGTATTAAGAGGTGAATTTTAAAAGACATTTAAAAAACTCGCAGTACGTGCTTTCAAGGTCGGGATTTATGATGGATGGAGGTCTCCAACCTCCTAATACGCTAATTCGCGAAGAAAGTTTGGAAATTTATGTTTTCTAAGCCGAAAAAAAAAAATTAACTTCTTCTTCACATATAAAGTCGCATGTGTCTTTATCAAATATAAACACACGACACGGTTATGACTTTTTTTCGTATTTTCCCCATGAATTCTTAATGAATTTTAGAAATACATATACAAATTATTATCATTAATATTATATATGTCTTACGTCACAGTTTATTACATTTATTTTAGTTGCGGGAAGGCTGCAAAGGAACAAAGTTATAAATACTTTTGCGTCGAACATTACGGGGAGTGTTATGGATTTAACCAATTTGATCTATCCCAGCCTCAAGCGGGGCCCAAGAAATGCTGGGGACAGCGACCTGTATTTGATCAATGCGACCATGAACTGCCAAAACCGATATGTGTCGGAATACCATCGCATGGATACATTTATGAATTACAGGTAGATATTACTGTGATCAAAGATATGAGAAATGAAACTGGAGGTAGCATTTCAGTAAAAATCCAAGTAGCCAACTATGGTTCGCCAAGTTTGAGTGTTAGACAAAAAGCTTGTACAAATTGGACCCGTAACCCGACGCTGTGACAGTATGCCGTAACGCTTGAAAATTAGAACCAAATTGTTTTAAATCTTTCGTTGAAGAGCTCTCCCCTTTGAGTTAACTGAAAGATTTAGTTGAAAAGGTTATAATGACATATTTTGACACTGAATGCGTTTCGCCAACGCTGCAGCTGGGACGCGGTCATCGTAAACGATACCATTTAACTGTCGCACTAATTTCCACGCATTGCGAGAGTACAGTTACGACGTTGTGTCATGCGTTCAATATGGACGAGCCTTAACTGGGGAGCTTACTGTCCTGGTTCCCAGTACCTTCCCGGTACTGGAACGGAGGTTCACTTTACCAAGGAAGTCTTGGGAACAAAGATGGGTTACACTTGTTACGGCGTTATAGAGTGCTCGTGCTTAAACAATTGGCCATCAACTGACTGGACTGTTGTAGCTAATGGTGGCACCAAATTAGGCTATGTCCACACTATACAATTAGCTTATCTCGCCGACACGAAACATACCCCAGCCTGGTATGAACAGAAATGGTCCAGTATCGGAACAAAGCGTTCACGCTACACCAAATAGCTCTTGCGCCGCACAAAACCTACATCGGATAGGGCGATTGTTCACCCATAAAACGCTGATTTCGGGGCACTTTTTGTGCCGGAGCGATGCTGTACCGCTTCGATCTCGAAAGTGAATTGTTTTGTACCAGATAGGCGTTCGTTCACACTGCGTCGAGGAGTAGCACGAAAACATATCTGATACAGGACAATTCACTTTTAAGATCGAAGCGGCACAACATCGCTCCGGCATAAAAACTACGCCGAAATCAGCGTTTTATGTGTGAACAAATGCCCTATCCGATATGGTTTTCATGTCAGCGCGAGAGCTATCCGGTTTAGGGTAGACATAGCCTTAGTATCAAATTCTGGCGCCGAAGTCTTCCAGTTTCACTTATGACCTGTTTGATTATTACACTTATTTTCTGTTATCTCTAATCCTAGTATTGGCGTTCAAGCGTTAAGGTAGCTGCACGCAGTTTCTTGAATAGCGAAAAGACCCAAAACATGTGCATAAATATTTTCGAAGAAGAATAAAACTGAATGTTACATACAGGGACACAGGTCAAAAACCGCTATGAAAAAAGGAGGTTGAGTAGTTGCCTACTTTTTGAAAAAAACTGCATCGACAGAATTATTTAAGAGAGCAGCGCCTAAATCGAGAGCAACTTGCCTAGTTTATTGAAATATTTTGTCACACTTTCATTTTCAGAATTAAGAGGCGAATGGTTGTACCAAGAATAAAAGGACTTAAGTAAATGAGGGATCCGGTAGAAAAGTTACAACCGGTGCGAAAAGTGCCACTTCATTTTCAAAAGACAACCGAAGTTAATAGGTAATGATTGTAATAATTGCCGATGAATGTAATATACGCAAGAAAATATGGCAAAGGTCGAACGTATTTGCTACCATGGTAACTACTGATAATGACACGATTTGACAAAGACCTAATATTTATGACAGTTCCTCTACAGTTAGATGTGTTCATTATTTCACCAATAGCACTTCAAAGACGAAAATGCTGACAAGTCAAGACCGTACAGCAACAAGTTACATGTAAAAGCCAAAAAATAGCGCCTCTTAACAAAGTTTAATTCTATTTTATAAGACTATTTATTAAAGTATCAAAGCAAAATGCAAGCAAACATAGAAACTGTATCGTGACAGTCCCCACAGGCCCAACGTCGAGCATCTCAGATTTTGATCTTTACTCAGATCCCAATAGATCCGTTTCAATTTGATGAACACTAAAATCCTAAAATTCGTGTATCGAACTTCTGCTTTTATTCAATGAAACATAATTATTGTCATACAAGATTACTTTATGTTGAACCAAGATATAAGATATTACAAACTTTGTTGTCAATCCGTTTTTAGCTGGGGACTCTCATCCCTTCGAATCCAGTAGGCTACATATAGTCAAATATACCACTCCATATCTCATACCAGGTTAAACGTTCACATAGAACCGATCGGGTAACATTCCTCTGAAGCTGTTTATTAATCATAGTTTAAATAAAGTTATTCATTCATTCACCAGTCACGAGTTTGTTCAGCTTGTTCCTAATCAAAGGCTTTTTAGCGGCCACGATTACTAATCCTAAACTATCTACGCTTACAATTATTCATCATCAGTTTCCCAAATTACTAATCTCAAACCGTGTTACAATCTTCTGGCGATTGGAAGAAACGTAGAATCAAGATAAACCCCGGAATTTTCGGCTAAGAGGTCAAGAACTCTTCTCCGATGCCATCAGATATCAACCACCAACCACGGCAGCAGAGCTTGATGGAAGTAGTCAAAGACAGTACCCTTGAAAACCAAGCTACCGAGGCACGTAAACTGCACTGACCCCCTTGATGGCTTAACTGAACATATTAATACCTTTTACAAAAATCTGTGCACTTATAACATTTCTTTTGTCGGTAAAACTGAGATTGTACACCTCCACAAAGCAATAAAGATGCGCCTTTGTTTCTAAATCGGCTTTCATCCGTCTTCCTTCGATCAATCGTTGATTGTTCAAATGTATACATGGTTACCGCACACAAAGTCATGTCTAAATGTTTTCCTTTGTCTTTTATTACTGAGAAGTATGAAAAACATTCATATATGCTAAGGTCGCTATTAGAATGTGTCAATAACTCTTTCTCTTCGACAAAAAAGGAATATCGTGAGTGTCAAGTTTGAACTACGCTTGAGTTAAATTTTTAGGTTTTCCCATTAAAAACATAAATCTCGACAAAGGCTTTTTGCTAAAAATGTTACACCTGAATCAACTTGTCGGTCTTCTGGACTTGTATTCTAAACTCTTTCAAAACAGGCACTTTAGTTCCTCAATTGAGAACTTACTTTTGCTGAACGTTCAATTGTTGATCTGTGCAAATGAACGCGCTTTTTACCGTTCAATAAAAGTCTGGTTTACTTTCAATAAAATTACAAGTTAAAATGCTGTGGAAACTTTTATTTAAAGTGGCCATTTTATTTTCAGTTTAATACTGTGGGTACCAACTTTTTTAATAATACATCGCTATTTATTTTGTTAAAATCCTAATTACCATAAAAATTCAACTGGGTCAATATGAAACTTAATAAGATTTACCATTAGGATCCAACAGAGTGAAGCAATATCGATCACTATTGGTTAGTATAAAAAGAACCTGTAAGTTGTTCTCATTCAGAAGAAGTTCTCAGTTCTTGAAAACGTGTGAGAAACCTTGGGCAACATCACTTTAGGGTAAGTGCAATTCATTCGAAAGCTTATAACGTGCCGGTTTACTTTGTGTTTATGGTAAACTGGTTTAATTTCCCAGAGGTCAACGAAGCCATGAATAAAAGGATGGTTTGACGAACAAAATTAGTTGTTCTATCAAATTTTACCTACCTCATATAGCAAGAATACGAATCCAAATACGATTGGAAGCGTATTCGAGGTCTGCTAAATTTTCGTCCAAAATATTGTGTTTTATTTATGATTTTGAGAAGTGGTGGCAAGGCGTTGGATGAGTCTAAACTCAGCAAATGAGAAAATGCAGCACATTAGCAAACTTGTGGAGTTTACTTAACTCATAAAGGAAGAAACAAACTCCGAACAACAATGTCATCGTGATAACTCAAGATATGAGTTAAAATCAAGAGAACAGGCATCATCAGACAGACTGACATCAGTCTGTCTGATGATGCCTTTGAAATAAAGATGAAATATCACAATTTCATGGTAATTCTCTTGATTTTAACTCATCTTGAGTTATCAAGATGACATTATTGTCCGGAGTTTATTTCTTCCTTTATTTCCTAAAGTTGTTGGCTGGTTCTGGATTTTACTTAACTCAATTTATATGCAGTTTGATGTTTGAGAAACGTGAGAGCTTGGATATATTAAGGTAGATGAAAAAACTTCATTTCGGGCAAAATTCAAAACATTGGGTCGCAACTATGATTTTTACTACAGTAAATAAAAAGATGTACGGAGAGGTGTAGGGAAAGACTACTTACGCGTTCGATAGATAAGCAACCAGTCACCAACAAAAATTTCTATAAATTATTTTACACGAATTTTTAATCGCGAGGTGACTAAGCATATCCAACAGGAATTGCACAAAGCCCACAAAACTAATGAATGTTACCAAGACGTTTAAAATCAATATCGTTCTTCTGTTGTAGTGTTCTGCAAAAGCCGATTTGCAGAGCTAAGAATATATGGTTATACATTTATGATATTTTTCATACAGAGCTTCGGAAACTTAAACAACTTTTCATGAGAAATGGTTATACAGTATATACAATATATATTGCATGCTTTCATTATATTCATTGGATACGCTGAAAGTCGTTGTGGCAACGTTCGATCATAACCCAATATTGGTATTAAAAGTACTATACAACTATAATCTTTTTGCTTAACATAATTCGGGAAAAAAATTATCTTAAGTGTAATTTCGGTCTTTTATTAAACCTAATAACTTTAGCACTGTTATAAATATAATAAGGTTAATAAAAATAAATTGAAGAATTCTTAAATGTTAACTTTGCTCCCTGACAACTGGAGAAATTATATTTTTTCACGACAGATCTAAATTTGAGCTAGAATAACGTATCATTTGCCATTCGTTTTTAAATTGAGATCATTGGATCCGATTAGAAATCTTTCCTTCATTTTTAAAGTGTTTCCCAGATCTACAATGTCCTCATCTCCGGTTCTTTGCTGTTTTTAATCGCGTTCTTTGAAAAAAAATATCAAATCATTTCACGCTTTAATTCCATTTTAGGAAATGGAATTAAAGCATTTTTGCAAACATTAATTTCACGTGGTATGTAAAATTGGACGATCTTAAGGTACGAAATACTGAATTCATTTCGGGGAAACGGCACGATTCAAAATTTTTTCCGTGAAACCCAAGGGCAGGTACTTCAAGCACATTTCTTTCGGATGAAATGGAATATAGACAGAGAAACTTACCTAACGAAATGAACGATGGGCAGCGAAGACAAAATTGAAAAGAAATACTTGACCTATACAATCATTGATCAGCTAGGATGTTTTTTTCATTACCCATCGTTCTTCTCGCTAGGTAAACTCTTCAATAACATTAAATTTCGAAATGCTCGTTCTGCTTGGCTCAAAGCCGTGTTTCTACAATAGAAATAGAACAAACTTTTATCCTAGTTTCTACTAAAATAAAAAAAACCCCCAAAAAACTCACGAGAGTAATACTGGAGGAACTCAAAACAGCCGTGCAGGGAAACATCTGCCTGTTGTGTTTCCACGGGTATTTTTCGTTCACGAAAAATTTCGTATTTACTCATAGTTGCTTTTCTCGCGCAAAGAAAACACAAGATATGTTTTCGATAACTTTAATTCTTTCCGGTCAGAGACGTCTTCCCTTGACGAGTTAAATCGTCTGGCGTTGGCTACATTAAAATTAAAAAGTCGAATATGGACTGAAAAGAATTAGTAACATGTCACTCAAACAATTACACAGATAGATAGTTGGAATTTGAAACATGGAAACCTTGTTTTTCAAGAACGTTCTTTTGATGTAATCAAAAGGTGAGACATACGTGACAGATTTTTCAGATTTCAATTCGTTCAATTCAATTCATTGGCCTTGGCGTACATGTACATATTTGCGCTACTTGCGACAGCAGTTACAAGTCCTGAAACGCTAAGACGAGGCCAAAGTGCTATCTTACACTTCCGCATCATAGCAGCGCGCTTTGTAGGACCGTATTCCCTCATCTTCTTTTAATTTCCTCTTTCATATTACGATGCTTTTTAAAAACTTTTAAGAATTTCATCGACGCTAGATCTTGTCCGTCCTTTGTTTTTCATTAATCCGACGTAAATTATCGATTTTTAATTGTTTTCCGTCTTGAACTTTCCGGTTCGAGATGTCTCTCCTTGAGTGACGAGTAAAATCGCCTGGCGTTAGCCACAATAAAATTACTTGGCGTTAGCCTGAGGAAAATTACCTGACGTTAGCCAGAGTAAAATTAAAACGAGTATTGAGCGAAAAGTATTAACCATGTTGCATGATTAAAAGCATTTCTTGAGATTTGAAAGTTTGTCGTGCTTTGGACGACGAACTTGAAGCGGAAGTTTTTATATGAAACGACAGAAAATTTATCCAAATGTACATATACTTCAATCTCCTACCAGAAATTTCTTATGCAAGTCTTTTGATTAAGTAGTTAAATTTAACTAGCATTTTAATAACGCGGTAGAGGATCAAATCATAGTTATGAGTTTTGTCGTATACGAGTCTCTCCCCTGGAGAATGAGATTATCCCTCATTAGCACAATTCGTGCTAATGATTGGTCCACAACTGTAGCAATACTTTCTGCGGATTTTTGTTATTAAATCACATACATCAGGACAAACCATCGTACATGCGACAGTTGTACTACGTGGACCAGCATATATGCACAGGCCCCAGCTCGATCTGATATTTTCCCCCCTAAACTGCAGAAAAAGTCCAAACCCCCTATAAATAAGCTCAATCATATAATGACGTGTTTTATAGTTACACGGTAAGAGTTATTTTATTTTATAGGGAAATTTATGGAGATGATTCGGGTTGCCTTTTTCTTGGCATCACTGAGCTTGGCGCTTCACGTGACTGAAGTGTCTTCAGGTAAGCATGTGCAGTAAGGTAATGGTTAGAAAATTTACAATGGAATAAAACTTGGCAATGAGAATAGAAAATGGCGCTTACCAGTTGATTTAGAGGTCTCAGAAGTTTCGTTTGAAGTACAATTGAATTTTTCCTGTCAAGAACATCGAGGAAGTTCATACTCCAACACTTTACAGCAATTGTTAGCCGCGAACCAAACCAGAAGCCGACCACGTCCTGAAGAGAGAATATCAGGAACGTGAGTTGGAGAAGTGTCAGAGAACCATAACACGGCAGCTTCAAGGATCTCAAGGTGATACCTTAAGGCCTGGCGGAATCGTTTATACACAAGAAATTACGCGCGCCTTATATAAACCACGAAAAATTTCCTATAAACGGTACAAAAATGATGTTCACGATTTATGTATCCAGGGTTGGCACTCTTTTTCAGATATGATTTTCCAGGACTTTTCCAGTACCCACACTGGTCATCACAATTTTCCAGGTATTTTCAAAGACTTGGAAACAAAACCTCTCGTTTTCCAGGACTTTCCAGTACTGGAAAAAGGCAGATCAAAATTCCAGGACTTTCCAGGATTTCCGGGACCCGTACGAACCACGTGTAACCCGCATCTGACACAACACACGACTTACATAAAATACACCTTACATAAGCCACGATAGAGTTCCTATAAACCGTTCAAAAATGCTCTTTAAGCCTTACTTAAGCGGCTTCTAAATGACGCCACGGTTTCCCATATAAACGTGATCCAATCTACGTAGCCAAAGCTCGACGATTTCATCTTACTGGTTATAAACTAGCGTTGTTGCACTCACCAGGGGTGACGAATGCACGTT
The DNA here is from genome assembly GCA_030142905.1 of Heliopora coerulea. Classification (NCBI taxonomy): domain Eukaryota; kingdom Metazoa; phylum Cnidaria; class Anthozoa; order Scleralcyonacea; family Helioporidae; genus Heliopora; species Heliopora coerulea. The sequence continues at coordinate 836,740 of JASJOG010000011.1, read as the reverse complement.
ATGCCTTTATCAAGGGTGACTCAAGTTTTCTGAACGGACTCGATATAATGCTTGGCACCTCGCATGCGTTGAAGCGTGCGATTTTGCTTGTGTATGTGAAGCTCGTCTTGTGATCGCGTTTCGAATACTTGTGAACGGGATTAGTTCGTAACAGAAGTAAGCACGTTACGCAAACAAACCTCCTTCGAAAAGTAGCCGGAGTGTTTGTAAAGTTTGTCAAAAACATTTCAGTTATCTTGAAAATTATGTTTACTTTGGCGACGTACGTTTTGTGCGTGGTGTCGCACAGTCCTCGACGGATTGTTCCACGCAGGTTCGCTGATTCGATAGATTCGACACTCTGCGAACTTTAACGTTCTGTTTCTTTTTCCCTTAATGCACGATTGTAAAGGCGTCACTCTCTCAACTCTTCTCTCGGACATCTTTCTCACTTTACAAATATTTGATAATCTTCCGATTGTGTCTAAAGCCAAGTGCCATACTTGGACTCTAGGGCCAAGGTCCACGTTGGCTTACAGTGGTTATCTGTTTCCTACATGTTACAACTAATTGTTTGTGGATGACAAGTTCTTTAGTCTAACATTGCAAGAGTCTATTGAGCTGTTGTTTTTATCGATCATTATTTCCTGTTAATTTATTAACTTCAATTTACTTTTGATTATGTGATCACAAATTTCCTTCCAACCGTTCTACTGCACATGGAGGGATTTGGCAGAGGCAGACTTCTGCATGTTTTGGCAATCCCTAAATATCGCATTGTGTAGTCCTACTGCATACATTGCAACATGTTTTGTGTTAAAAAAAAACCATTAAAAACACCACGCTACACATAACATCTAAAGTTATTTTCGTTCGCTTTGTCTCCTCAGAACAAAATTGTACTAAGGTTGTAGACATTGCTATGGTCGTTGATGAATCAGGCAGTATTGGAAAATGGAACTTTAAAAAAGTGAAGTCGTTTCTCAAAGACATGATCTCACGATTCAGTGTCACTCCTTTTGGGGCTCATTTTGGGATCGTAAAGTACAGCACCTATCCAAGGCTGGTGTTTTCACTCACCAAGTATACCAACGTTGGAGAAACGCAAACTGCCGTTCAAAATATGGAATACCGCGGAGGAGCAACTTACACTGGAAGAGCCCTGGCGCTTACCAGAACACAGGTAATTACATTTTTCTCCGCTATTAACGTTCATGATAAAAGTAGAGGACGCGAGATTTGAGAAGTAAGGATGGTCAGCAAGTAGGTACAAAGAGTTGGGGTGCGGGTGGCAGGGTTCGATTCCGGCACCGTGCAGTTATCTGGTTAGAAAGTTACCTTGGTCACGTGTGAGAAGAGTGTTATCCAGTTTGACTCTACCAAGCATCGCAGGTTTTCTCCGGGTACTCCGGTTTCCTCCTGTAATAACTCTGGACCCATGAGGGGAGGCCCTCACTGGACCTCTAGGGCGAACAGCTCAGATGGCTGATAGGGTTATCTAGTATAAATAAAGACACTTTACTTCTACCTTTACTTTAAGAGTACGTCAAAGCAGTTATCAAATGGCTGTGCTAGTTTTTTGGTCCGTGCGCAAAATAGTGCATGCTGATGAACGTCAAGTGAAACTTCTACCCACTGGTCCATCTCAACAATTATATGACGAATGCCAGCTGCGTTGCTTATGTAGTCTGGTGTACTTTTGTTGAAACAGTCGTAAGAATCGGGGTTTTTTCTCCGTCTCCGACCGGCTGGGATTTTTGCAGCAAGTATGAATGTAGTTCTTTGTACCGTCCCAGAACCTGATCGTAAGAATTTTTAAGGGCTGTTTACACGTGCGATTTTGTGCCTTGAGATTGACATCTTGGAGTATATGTTTGACTGAGGAGAGCGTCGAGGACAAACTGGAGCCAATCATCAGCGGATATCTTGGTACGTAGACTGCCACGAGTTTATTACACACACCAGGATGACAATTGCAACGTGCAAAATCGCACTTGGACACGTGCCTTTAGAATCGAAATCGTTTCTATTTCAATGATGATTCCCAAACGATCGCCGATGGTTGGGATTTTTGCAACTAATGTGAAAATGGCGGTCCTAAGGATCGTAAGTACCGTAAGAACGGGAGATAAAAGTAGAACTGATGTCGATGGTGGCCACTTCTTTCAACAAGCTGAGATGCAACTTGGAATGTCGTCGGGCAGGGGTAGGATGGGTGTATCAAGGCAACGTCGGGACGATTTACATCATTTCGATTTCAAGTAGATCTACGTAGCTTTGACTAGTGAGGGCAAGAAGCTCTCCCTCAAAGGCCACTAATAAAATTCATTAAGAATTCCTGACGAAAATACAAAAGAAAATCACAAGCGTGTCGTGTCTTTATAGGTGATGAAGACACATGTGTCCTTATATGTGAAGAAGTTAATTTTTTCGGCTTAGAGAACATAAATTTCCAAACTCTTTTCACGAATTAGCGTATTAAGAGATGGATTTTGCAAAACATTTAAAAAACTCGCAGTACATGCTTTATCGGATCTAAAACACTTGGCTATAGCCTCGTGTTTTAAATCCCGATAAAGCACTCTTGCTCGGTTTTTAAATATTACATATACGATTTCCCACTAAAAAGGCAGTGGTCACAATTCCCCAACCTCCCAACCCCCACTCTAGTTACGTCCCTGAAAAAGTGTGAACCAGGCTTAACACATTCGTGAGTTGAGGTCTCCTTTGACGTGTAAAATGGTCGGCGTTTAGCACAGTAAAATTGTAGACTACGTAATTGTAAAGTAATTTTAGAGTAGAGTAAAGCGTCAAACTTTCTGAAAATATATTTCCTAAAGAGGTAAGAGTACTTAACGAGAAAATCAGCTGTGCAAAAAGTTGTCTCTGTTTTATGATCATATTAAAGACTTCGATCTTTCTAATGACTTTTTGTTTTTTAATTATTCAAGATTTTTGGACGAAATGAAGACCGGAAAGATGTTCCGAACGTGCTGGTTCTTTTTTCTGACGGGATGTCTCATGACCACCGAAGGGCAGTAGTTGAAACCAAAAAGATGAAAAACGAAGGGGTTGCAGTGCTTTGTGTGGGTATTGGCCGAGGAAGACAACGCAAACGTCTCATAAGACAGTTGAAACAGCTTGCTAGTAAGCCAGAGTATGTTTTCAAATCGGCATTCAGTGCCCTTCAGACAATTGAAGATTCACTAGTAAAAGACATGTGTGAAGCCGCCGGTAAGTGGAAATATTTAAGTTGTGATGTAACAGTGCTTGAGTGGTGAATTTTTAGTGCTACGTATTGACCGAGCGTGAGGTCTGTACTAGTGAAATATCGAACCGATGTTATTAAAGTAAAAAGGTAACTGCCTGATCTCAAAGAATTCCAACGTTTCGACCAAAGGCCCTTCGTTAGAGAATGAAAGTGTTCTGAGATCGATCGAAGGGCCCTTGTTCGAAACGTTGGAATTCTTTGATATCAGTCACGGCAGTTACAAAGCTTTGAACTTTCTACGCAGTATTCAATTCTTATATCATTGACTCAATGTTTTTAAATCCGGACCGAGACGAGCGTAGCGCGTTGAGGTCCGTGCAAAAACAGAGGTTTGATACTTCACTAGTACAGACCGAACGAGCGAGGTCTATAAGTAGTTTATTATATGGCTTCACTGAAATATCATTGACAAGTGCTAAGGTAGAGAACGTCAAATAGACTTGCAGTTCTGTCGTTATTTGATATAGAATTTCTTCAGCAACTTCATTCTGCATAGTTTCTTTTCCTTTTCTGATTGTTCATCATACACTTTTGCCTGATAAATTGTCAAAAATTTTAAATTTCATTCGACACAAGCAAGGCTTTTTCTAGATTCCCCCCACCTTAGCGGGTAATACGGGAAATATCCAACCGCTTATGACTTTTGCAATTAATATTTCCATCCTCTCCCCAAGGAACTGCATTCCAACTAGTTCTAAACTGATGTTCTAAATGGTTGAAAAACTTCAAGAGTTATCCCTAGAGAGTATGAAAAATTGGTCTGATGTCGAACTACTAACATCGGCGAAGATAACTTGACGAACTGTTTCTAAATCAGAATGTCAATTTGATGGATTTTATTATGTATTGAACTAAATAGGATGTGCTGCGAGTTGTGTTTGTGCCGCTAAATTTGATTAAAAACCACTACTGCATTAAAGGATATCTTTTACTAGCGGACAACAACACAAGCAACAAGAACATTAATGGTCATGCTTAATCCATACCGGAAGTACATATGCGAATTTACGAACACTACACCACGTGATGCAATCGGCATCTTACACTTTTGGCTGAGAGTTTGCGTCTTTCACCATCCGAAAACTTTCATCAAAAATTTTCAATGGCCCGTTTCCCTTAAACACCTGGTGAATACAACTACCAGAATGCCTTTCGAAATCTTGTTTGTAATGTTTATCAAAGCAAATTTCTTTCCATTCGCTTTGGGAATTCAGTGTCTGCATGAAAATAAAAAACCACAAAGTATTCTGGCAGTTGTATTCAGCTGACGTAATAAGGGGAACCAGCTATTATAACAACCCTGTAGCGCTTTCAAGAAATTGAAAAAAGTAAATGACGTGGTAGCCACTTTATCACAATTGTAACTCGCCTTACATGAGTTTTTTCTGTCTTTCGTTCACATCAGTTGTACTTTTGCAGTCGGGTTATTCCTGTCTGGTATTCAAATCAGACGAGTGTTCCTCAAATGAGTTTCTATCACAACATTAAAGACTCTTGTATGAATTTTATTTTTTTTTATTTAAATATATTTTGGTCTCGTCTTTTTCTCTAAGAGCTAAGCTCATCGACGGGGGTCACGAGGGTTTTGAAATCATTTGTGAGTACATTAGGTTTGTCGAATTCATAGAATAAAAGTAAATTTAAATATAAATGAAAACATACAGGAAGAGCATATCAAAATCATAATATACAAATTGAAATATCGACCGATTACTCAGTAGAACTGACAAATCGCTTCAGAATTTAGTTATTATGCAAACATATATGAATCAATTGATTCTCTGATAAGCTTGACAGTGTGGTGTAGAGTGACTGCGTAAACAAAGAAAAAAACTTTTGTCCTTGAGAATAGAAATGAATTCTATGAATTGAGTTTGAATTCGATTGAATTCTATTTATTTCTTTACAGTTCAATATGAATTCAATGAGTTCTATAAACTATGTGAATATGTTAAGGAAATTCTTTACATATCGTTCTTCTTTTCTGCTTTAACCGAACAAGATCCATGCGCAAGTCAGCCTTGTAAAAATGGTGGGACATGTTCGCGAGAAGGTGAATTGTACAAGTGTAATTGTACATCAGATTACGAAGGGGAAGACTGTGAACTTGTAAAGTGTAAGTTGATCTTTTCGTATCAGTAGAAAAACAAAATAACATATGACAATGACAACAACAGCAACAACAACAGCAACAACAACAACAACAACAACAACAACAACAACAACATCCCTATCACCAACTACAGCAACAGCAACATCAACAACATCAACGACAACAACAACCACCTCCACCACCACAACAACCACCACCACCACAACAACAACCACCACCACAACAACAACCACCACCACCACAACAACAACCACCACAACAACAACAACAACCACCACCACAACAACAACAACCACCACAACAACAACAACCACCACCACCACAACAACAACCACCACCACAACAACAACCACCACAACAACAACCACCACAACAACAACCACCACAATAACAACCACCACAATAACAACCACCACAACAACAACCACCACAACAACAACAACCACAACAACAACCACCACAACAACAACCACCACAACAACAACCACCACAACAACAACCACCACAATAACAACCACCACCACCACCACCACAACAACAACAACAACCACCACCACCACCACAACAACAACAACAACAACCACCACCACCATCACAACAACAACAACAACAACCACCACCACCACCACCACAACAACAACAACAACAACAACCACCAGAACAATGACTACCACAACAACAACAACATCAACCATAATTACAACAACCACCACCTGCACAACAACAACCACCACCACAACAACCACCACCACAACAACCACCACCACAACAACCACCACCACAACAACCACCACCACAACAACAACAACAACCACCACCACCACAACAACAACAACCACCACAACAACAACAACCACCACCACAACAACAACCACCACAACAACAACAACCACCACAAAAACAACAACCACCACAAAAACAACAACCACCACAAAAACAACAACCACAACAACCACCACCACAACAACAACAACCACCACAACAACAACAACCACCACAACAACAACAACCACCACAACAACAACAACCACCACCACCACAACAACCACCACAACATTAATCACCACCACCACCACAACAACCACCACAACAATAATCACCACCACCACCACAACAACAACAACATCAACGATAACAGCAACAACCACCACCACCACAACAACCACCACAACAACAACCACCACAACAACAACCACCACAACAACAACCACCACAACAACAACCACCACAACAACAACATCAACGATATCGACAACAACATCAACAACAACAGCAACAACAACAATAATAATGTTAAACATTGCTGTGTATAACTTCCCACCACTGTCTTGGGCTAACAAAATTTATCATTTTCCTTAGGGTGTCCAATCAGGTTTTCAAAACGAGGATGTTATGAAATGCCTAAAAGTAAAGAACCGGCTCAACTTTTATTCAATCGTCGAAATGAAATTGAGTGGTTCGACAAATGGGACGAATTTCTTGAGAAGATAGTGTGCGAGTATGATAGCAATGCCATATGGTCACAACAATTTTAGTCATTGTTAAACATTCTAACCATCGTTATCACTATATTACCTTCATTATCACTATATTCCCTTCATTACCACTAACATCCTAACAAATATATTATTAATAAAATTACAATCTAAATTTAAGAAATTGAGCATGAATTCATTTAAAAGTGTGATTTAAATGTTGCAATTCTATTAACATTTTGCCAAACGAGTGTTAAGTTCAATGTATCGAAGAGTCTTTCTGAGTCTTTCTGACGTTATCAAACAACTCCTTACGTTGCAAAGTTTTAAACATTTATAAATCTTTTCATTATCTGTATGGATAGTATAATTTTATAACTGTCAACGTATTATTTCAATATACTTTCTTACTTGTAGTTTTTTCTATAGCCTAATACTTGTAATTTTGTATATTACATCTTAATTATAAATTATTACATTATAAATAAATAAATAAATGAATAAATAAATAAGTAAATAAATAAATAAGAAGTAAATAAAAATAAATAAATGACTAAATAAATAATAAGTTCGACCGTTCCAGATTTCAGCCACAATGAAACTAAAACTTTTTTTCGAAGAAGTTGTTTTGGACTTCGACAATGATAGCATGTTGGTATTACTCTTTAAATGACACACATAAAAAAGTTCCTCGATTCTGATTAGCTAAGAACATTGAAATTACAAGCTAACATTGTGCAGAAAAAAGGTAACACTAATTTGCAGTGAATTACTTTTTTGGCACTGCATTAGATTTCATGTATATTATTAGTTGGTAATTAATAATACACATGTAATCAATTATTACTCAAATTATCAACTCTTATATAGAATGTAAATCATGTAATTACGTAAATTATGTGTAAAGTAATTTAAGATTATTTAAAGTTGAGTGTACGCTTCATCTCGAAAGTAATTGAAGAATTTCACCCACATACTCATTCACTCCCCTCCTATGGTTGAGCATTACACAAAAGATCAGAAGACTATGGATTTCGACTCCCACCAGTGACTCCAAAATGCAATCAGAACTTAAGGAATTGAAATCTTGGGCAGCAATAGTAGGTCGTGCGTTTGATCTCCCGACGTAAGCTCCCGATTATTTGTTACCCTACATGGCTTGGAAAACTCAACGTAAATATTTAACTTTTTTATGCCGCAAATTTTTGGTTTTTATTTTAGTTGTGGGCAGATTGCGAAGGAGCGGAGTTATAAATACTTTTGCATCGAGTTCTTCGGAGAGTGCTGGGGGTATAACTACCTGGATCTATCTACGCCTAAAGAGACGCATGGAAAATGCTGGGGAAAACGTCCAATTTATAATCAATGTAATCATAATCTGACAAAACCGATCTGTGTTGGGGTAGCATCGCATGGATACGTTTATGAACTGCAGGTAATTACCGTTATTATACATTTTTCTAAACCGTGTCTAAATGGCTCCTAGTAGCTATTCAATATAATGACCGGTTCCCTTCATACATCTGTTGAATACAATCACCAGGATGCCTTTCGAAATCATGTTTGTAATGTTAATCGGAGCAGTTGCCTTTCCACTCTCCTACGGAATTCAATGTTTGCACAAAAATGAAAAAAACCGCAAAGTATACTGATAAATGCATTCAGCCGATGTATAATAACGGAGACCGGCTACTTAATTCGAAAAAATTCTTTTAATGCAGAATGAGCAATGAATAGGCATATTTTAAAAAATTCTGGGGGGTTTTATTGAGAGAGAGAATTTTTCTTTCTTTCTTTTCTCATTCCCAGCGACCGATCTCAGGGTTCGTACAGGATAGTTGTCCCTAAATTGAGAGCCAATGACCAATTCTACTAAAATATTTTGACATGCTTTCGTTTCTAGAAGTAGTGAAAAGCTTGAAAATATGGCTGAGAAGAACGACTATGTCGAGAGTAAAAGAACTATGTGTATTGAAAGAAAATCCTGCAATATGTCTTTAGAATTCGTGCTATATGTTAAGTAAAAATCTTAATCAAACAATAAAAGAAATCTAAGTGGCAATTTATAACTTTAGTGCGAATTTCTGTTGTGTACTTTTTAAGTCCACTCGAATATTTTATCTTTAATTCCGGTCCAAACTAGTCAATTTTACTTTTGGATTTATCTTGAACCGCGCGTTAAAGCCCAAGATGCTCTGTATCTAGGAAAAACCAAGCATGTTATTAATGATTATATCAGGGAACTTTAGAAGAAGGTGACACTTTTTTAGCTGAATTTGTCATTTTGTCAACGAATGATTTCCAACATCTCCAGTCGATCTTAAGGAGCTGCTTATGACTAAGACACCAAAGTGTAATTTAAGATCGTCTGATAGTATTTTATTGGTGATACCACCTATTACCTATTAGATTCAAAGTGACTCTGGGTGAGATAAGGCTTTTAAAGTAGCTGTGCAATTCGCTTCCTAAAGAACCTCGTGGTATCACAATTGTGCATATTTTTAGACGTCAAATTAAAAACGAATTTTTTTTTCATAATTGCATATAATTAGTTTTAAATCATGCATTATATTTTAGAAGTTTGTTTATTTTTATGTAATATTTCAGCTGTAATATTGTGATGCGAATTTGAGCATTTAAAGGAAATTGCGCACTATCAATAATTAGATTATTATTTCTATTTCTTCTCACAGTGCACAAAAATGTCCACTGGTAAATGATCTTAACATACGTTAGATATCAAGACAAGTCTCTTGCCCTTAGGTATCTAAAACTTTTCGGATTATTCTTGTCGTTCCTAACAAAGTTACTTTTTGCAAGAGGTGTGTACTGCAATTAATTTCAATCTGATCAAGCCATTTTCTATGATTCATTCCAATCGTTCCCAGGGCTCCAATTATCACCGGTATAATCTTTACTTCTCTGAGATTCCACAGTCGTTTTAGTTCTCGTCTCAAATCTTGATACACATCAATCTTCTCCTTCTCTTTCTTCACAATTCTTGTGTCGAAGGGACAAGCAATATCTATCAACAGACATGACCGCCTAGATTTATTTACTACAACTATATCTGGTCTATTATGATCAAGTTTGTTGTCCGTTTGTATCGGAAAGTCCCATAGTAGCTTGAATTCATGTGTTTCAATCACTTTCTCAGGTGTATGCTTATACCATGATTCTTCGCAGGGTATACCTGCCTTCTTGCATAATTTCCAGTGTACCACTTTTGCTACTTGATCATGCCTCCATTCCTATTAGATTATTATTATTATTATTATTATTATTATTATTATTATTATTATTATTATTATCACGATCATTATCATTATCATTATTATGTACATGAAATTTTACCAGTCCTGGAAAATTGGCTAAGAGGTTAAAAATGCCCACACTCAGAATATCCAATCAACCAGAAGTACAACTATCTGATTTTTTTGTACCCGATTTTTTCCCGGCTGCCTTGTTCCTGGCAAGGGTTTGCGCCAAATGAGATTTTTCCAAAGCAGACGTGATCCCTCACAAGGCTGTCCAAATCCTTTTCCAACATCCAAAGTTAACAATGTGTTATAGTTTTTTCAAAAAGGGGCAATAGAGTTTAACCAACAAGTTGAACACGTTTCGAGGACGCTTGTCAGGAACATGCCGGCAACGGATACTATAACACAGAAGATACCTTTACGAAGTTGGACTTCTGATTACTAATGGTGGCCCAGAGCTGGAATAGCTTTCATGCTGGTTTTGGGAAGGTGCTAGCAGTGTCATGCACGCATTATAGATCAATTTAATATTCACGACGTTGGTAGAAAAAGCTGAGGAAAACGATTGAGTGAAATGGTCTACATTTCGTTAATGGTACCATACACAATAACACCGTGAATAACGCGTGATTCCATCGAGATTAGGTAAACATAATTGATACATGATATGAGCCTATTTTATTGCAACTGAATCTCTAAAAATGTAAATTCATATTTTAAAGTAAAGTAAAGCAAATCAAAGCAAAATAAAGTAAATTGTTTCAATGTATACTAGGTAACTCTATCAGCTAGCTTAGCTGTTCTCCCCAGAGGTCCAGTTAGAGCCACCCCTCATGGATCCAGTGTTACTACAGAAGGAAACCGGAGTACCTGGAAAAAACCTGCGATGGTAGAGTAAAACTTGGTAGAGTAAAACTGGACAACACTCTTCTCACATGTGACCTAGGCAACTTCAATCAGATAACTACATGGAGTCGGAATCGAACTCTTGTTACAGTGGTGAGAGATACGAGCACTACCACTGTGCCACCGGCACCCCGAACATGTTTTGGTCGTTATATTTTGCAGTAAACCTGAGTTCCTTAGTGTGTTTTGGTCGGTCACTAAAACCTGACGATCATCACAGTTCCTGACTAAATTCCAGAGTCAAATGCAAATCTCGACGTACGCCCTCTCGCCTCAAACTCTCCACACAAATAATTTGTTTTGTTGCCTTCTTTTGGAATGATGGTTCATTTGTCAGCAAATGATGTCCACAGATTACTTCAAGGTGAGCAAACGACCCGGAATGTCACTATAGTTAACTACCATTTCTATGCTGACAATAATCGATGATGATGAATGCAAATCATCCAGAATCCTTGAAAAGTAATTTAATGGGCGTGACATATTGAGGATAAAATTTCAACGAGCATAAACTCTCAGCTAAAGGAAACAGATGTTGATGAGCACATTTGGATTGAATTTCATAGTATGGGCCTTTCGACAGGATTACCTTCATATATACCTATTCAAATTTCTGTACCCATACATGGCCAGACGACGACCGGAGTATTAATTTTGGCACAGAAATGCCAGTTTTTTTGCAAAGCAAAAGTGGAATTTTCCCTTAAACTAAACAAAGCATTAAAATATGTGTCATGTTAATCGATATTTACAAAGCTAATTGCCTTACTTGATAAATGAGGCAGTTTTTTTTTTTAAAGTTTGAATAGTCACGAATTACACCTACATTACACCTACTCATTTGTGTCTGGGTTATTCAAATGCTTTCCCACGACCAGCAGTAAGCAGTGACGGAATTTTCAATTAATTGAAGAAGAACGCTGTTTTAAAAGGTAGGTGCTGAGGTTTAAACATTTTATACTATCCAACAGACGATTTCATTGTTGTCAAGCCATTTAATTATGGAAAATATTTTGATTGTTGAAAAAAAAAGAAAGATGCTTCTTCTATACACCTATGATAGAATAACTGAGACATAATCAGTGTATCTATAGCAACGAGATGAAACTAGCTCTTAGAAGATTGTTTACGTTGGATGCGTATTTCGACCTGCTTTTTTAACACTGAAGACTTAACTAGTTGCAATTGTCGCCGCATGCAGAGACTTTGGGCGCTTCTGCTCGAACTCTTTTCATTTACCATCAATCTTTCACGAATTATCTTCCCGACTTCATACATCTTCCACAGTTAACGAAAATCAAACATTTCTACGCAAGCTTCCTAGTTCAACACTTTATTTTGTCAATTTTTTTCCACTTTGAGACGTCGAGTGGAGAAATTTTAAGCTGGCCTGAAAAAAACGGTAGCGAAAGTTCTCTCTATCTTTAAATAAAGCATCAAAGTTTTATTCTTAACGAGCGCTATTTGATGTACAAAAAAGGTCAGAATTTTAGACATATGTGACAGATTTTTAGATTTCAGTTCGTCAGATTTTGAAGTTCATTTCACTGAATATAACTCATTGTTCTTTGTGTACATGTACACATCTCCGTTATTTGCAACAGCAATTTCGAGTCCGGAATCACTAAGATGTATGACTGTGCATGGACCCATCGACCTTCAGTGTGAAGTGCCTGGCATGCTGACAGCATCAGGCCAAAATGGTATCTTACACTCGAAATCACAGCAGCGTGCTTTGCAAGACCGTATTCCCTCAACTTCTTTTAATTTCCTCTTTCATGTTATGATACTTTTTAAAAACGTTTCAGAATTTCCCGTCTTTTGTTTTTAATTAGTCCAACGTAAATTAACAATTTTTAATTGCTTTCCGTCTTAATATGTCCCTCATATAATTACTCAAATAGACTTCTATACTATATGGAATATTGACAACTAGCACTTACCTCATGAAACTGACCTAATTTGGCGTAACATTAGTAATTTGCTCATTTGTTGCCAAATATCATTTCAGCTGAAAAATACAAAATGAAAAAGTCTGTTGCCTTTATCTTGTTGGTAGCCGCTTTGTCATGGCTTGGTAAGTAATTATGTATGCATATACTAACATGCAAGGTTACCGCATGATACGGTTGTATGTTTTTTGTTTAACAGTAATAAACATGAAAAAAAATTGTCGATTTAGAGTAGCCAAGAACAATACAAGTTTAAGGTAACACAGTGCAGAAAAAAGGTGACAGTAAGTTACACTGATTTACCTTTTTCGACAAGGAAATTACCTTTCTTGGCATTGTATAACTTTTTTTCATGTACATCATTAATCGGTAATACAATGGTTTCTCGTGCAGTTTGGAAAAGTACGCACTCTTGACTTTCGAAGACCTCAAACAGCACTCGTCCTTCGGACTCCTGTTATTGTGACAGTCTTTGAAAAACTCATTCGTTCGTGCTTTTTCAAAGCTGCACTCGAAATCAGGCGATTACGAAATGCCCACAATCATATCGTAGCAATATCATAGGAGTTCCGTACGAAAAATTTTACACCGTGGCGGAGAAACAAAAATTTGCCTGAATAGTAAGCTAACGTAAAAACAATTATGCGATAAGATTTAACAAAGTTTCCCGGACTTCTCTCAATTTTCGATAAATGCCTTTATTCTTCCGTATTTTCTCTGGTTTTGTTAGTTGTATTTGCACCTTTCTGTCCCCACTTGTAAGCCCATGTATCACATAAATCAGTGAAAATGGCTAAATGACGGAAAAAATAAATAGTTGTATTTTACCCCAAGCTATATCAAGGCTCGAAATACCGCATGCACACCTGCATGAATGCACGCAAAATTCGAGATGTGCATGTAACTTTTGTCACTTATATGCACTGCGTACACGTAGAAATTTTCACAAAGTGACTGCATGGGCTGCACTTCATAATCAGCATCATTACCTTAGCTTCAGAGTAACGATTGGACATGGGACATAATAGTAGTTTGTAGTAAATAGCATATCAATATTATTTAGCTGATAATTCAATCATGAACGATTCTTAATCCACTGTGCAATCTTACGCCCGTCCTTTTGCCATAATCATCAAGTGAGCCTGCGTTCTGAGGAGTCTCACTTGAAAACTTCAAGTGAACCAAATCAATATTGAAAAGTAGTGAAATTGTGTTTCGAGAATTTTTTTGAACATGTCTGTGCACATAAATAATTGGTGGTGCAGGTAGTTAAAAAAATTAGGTGCATGCTGTGCATGTAAGATTTTCCTATTAATTCAAGCCTTGTATATATTACATTACCACTGCGAAGAAAGTGTAGTAGCTGTGGCATATTTTGGCCACCACACTCTATTTCAAGCGGCTATTCGTTACACATGTTTAAAGTTTTATAACTGTACAGCCGTAAAAACCTCACCAGCCACACTCTTTCCAGTATCCAAAGAGAGCAAGAATGCACAGAGAAGCGCAGAACATTTGGATTCGTCCTTGGCAACACTTGGACCCGTCAAAGGGCGGCTGGATAGTGATTGCCGATCTGTAGGTCATAACGGGCACAACCATCATGACCAACATTGTCAGTTTAATCTTCATTGTCCTTACTGTAATGATCATGATCTTGGAAATTATAATCTAGGGAATCATGACTTTAATTCCAATTACGACTATGATTATAGTTATAATTACAATTTGCGTATACCTTGCAGGTGATTAGTGTTTCTTGCGCAATGTCATTGGTTCCTCTGTCTCGGACTATCCTGCAGTATTCACCTCCGAGCAAAACAAGATGGCTTCCCGTTTTGTTTCTGTTACGAAAGAAGAACTTTTTTTTTTAATAAACGAAGTCACCGTGCCATACAATACCAAAAAAGCAACAAAATTTGGCAATGAATTATTCAAAGATATGTATTTCTTTTACTATCCACCACTTTTCTCCTCTACTTCGGTGAATAATTGTTCTTTATAGTTGCGATTCTGATAATAATTATTACCTTCATTGTTACCAAAGGAAGCCCTTTTGTCGCCAGTAATTCGCGTCATCGTCTCAACTCAAGTCTACGAAAATAAAAGGAGATCGGTCTGAAAAACAAAAGTACATTCCAGCGATCCAATTGAATTTCCGTTCCCTTTTCTACTAGTGCTAACCAGATTTCTTTTTTCTTTGAGGGGAAACTCCGCTTAACTGTCAAAGTTTACGTAACTGTCTTTATAACTGTATCCTTCGTGCTGCTCATAACTTTGATTTCAACTTCGCTTTATTCAGGTTCTTCCACTGGCCTCAGTAAAAGACACAAATATCTTAGTAAGTAATGAATGGAAGAGTGGAAAGCCTTTCATTACATTGTTAACTTTTCAGGCAACACTAGTCAACCTTCTTTTTTCTTTTGGCATTTATAATTTTTTTTGTGTTTTTTTCCGAATGATGTCTAGCTCGTAATCCTTGCAGTCCCTCACTCTGTCGAAATAGAGCTGTTTGCCGTCGAATTGGGATCAGTTCTTTCCACTGTTCTTGTAAAAAAGGTTTCACTGGTCGTTATTGCCATATAAAACGTAAGTATTAACACATAACGCCTATAAGCTGAGCTGGTGAAAGAAAACTTTCAAAACTTTCAATATAACGTAATAAATTGGTGAAATCGCATAGTTGCGTTCCCGATTGGCATGTCAATAAATCACTTCCTTTTATCTCTCTTTTTACTTGTATTTATTGAGATTTCAATCATTTTCTTCCTGAATTTTAGTTCGCGATCCTTGCGTTCCCACACCTTGTCGAAATGGCGCAATTTGTAGTCGGACTGGGAGTTCCTATCGCTGTTCGTGCAAACAAGGTTTCACTGGTCGTTACTGCCACATAAAACGTAAGTATTAACAATTGACCGTGTCGAGAAAATGGCGACTCCACGATTTAGTCCTAACCCAAACCGCGCATGTCAATCTTGTTGTAAGTAATGAATGGAAGAGTGGAAAGTCTTGCATTACATCGTTAACTTTTCAGGCAACACTAGTCAACCTTCTTTTTTCTTTTGGCATTTATAATTGTTTGGTGTTTTTTTCCGAATGATGTCTAGCTCGTAATCCTTGCAGTCCCTCACTCTGTCGAAATAGAGCTGTTTGCCGTCGAATTGGGATCAGTTCTTTCCACTGTTCTTGTAAAAAAGGTTTCACTGGTCGTTATTGCCATATAAAACGTAAGTATTAACACATAACGCCTATAAGCTGAGCTGGTGAAAGAAAACTTTCAAAACTTTCAATATAACGTAATAAATTGGTGAAATCGCATAGTTGCGTTCCCGATTGGCATGTCAATAAATCACTTCCTTTTATCTCTCTTTTTACTTGTATTTATTGAGATTTCAATCATTTTCTTTCTGAATTTTAGTTCGCGATCCTTGCGTTCCCACACCTTGTCGAAATGGCGCAATTTGTAGTCGGACTGGGAGTTCCTATCGCTGTTCGTGCAAACAAGGCTTCACTGGTCGTTACTGCCACATAAAACGTAAGTATTAACAATTGACCGTGTCGAGAAAATGGCGACTCCACGATTTAGTCCTAACCCAAACCGCGCATGTCAATCTTGTTGTAAGTAATGAATGGAAGAGTGGAAAGTCTTGCATTACATCGTTAACTTTTCAGGCAACACTAGTCAACCTTCTTTTTTCTTTTGGCATTTATAATTTTTTTTGTGTTTTTTTCCGAATGATGTCTAGCTCGTAATCCTTGCAGTCCCTCACTCTGTCGAAATAGAGCTGTTTGCCGTCGAATTGGGATCAGTTCTTTCCACTGTTCTTGTAAAAAAGGTTTCACTGGTCGTTATTGCCATATAAAACGTAAGTATTAACACATAACGTCTATAAGCTGAGCTGGTGAAAGAAAACTTTCAAAACTTTCAATATAACGTAATAAATTGGTGAAATCGCATAGTTGCGTTCCCGATTGGCATGTCAATAAATCACTTCCTTTTATCTCTCTTTTTACTTGTATTTATTGAGATTTCAATCATTTTCTTTCTGAATTTTAGTTCGCGATCCTTGCGTTCCCACACCTTGTCGAAATGGCGCAATTTGTAGTCGGACTGGGAGTTCCTATCGCTGTTCGTGCAAACAAGGCTTCACTGGTCGTTACTGCCACATAAAACGTAAGTATTAACAATTGACCGTGTCGAGAAAATGGCGACTCCACGATTTAGTCCTAACCCAAACCGCGCATGTCAATCTTGTTGTAAGTAATGAATGGAAGAGTGGAAAGTCTTGCATTACATCGTTAACTTTTCAGGCAACACTAGTCAACCTTCTTTTTTCTTTTGGCATTTATAATTTTTTTTGTGTTTTTTTCCGAATGATGTCTAGCTCGTAATCCTTGCAGTCCCTCACTCTGTCGAAATAGAGCTGTTTGCCGTCGAATTGGGATCAGTTCTTTCCACTGTTCTTGTAAAAAAGGTTTCACTGGTCGTTATTGC
Source organism: Heliopora coerulea (assembly GCA_030142905.1). Lineage (NCBI taxonomy): Eukaryota > Metazoa > Cnidaria > Anthozoa > Scleralcyonacea > Helioporidae > Heliopora > Heliopora coerulea. Next base: position 819,289 of record JASJOG010000011.1, on the reverse strand, counting down.
CATATAAAACGTAAGTATTAACACATAACGTCTATAAGCTGAGCTGGTGAAAGAAAACTTTCAAAACTTTCAATATAACGTAATAAATTGGTGAAATCGCATAGTTGCGTTCCCGATTGGCATGTCAATAAATCACTTCCTTTTATCTCTCTTTTTACTTGTATTTATTGAGATTTCAATCATTTTCTTTCTGAATTTTAGTTCGCGATCCTTGCGTTCCCACACCTTGTCGAAATGGCGCAATTTGTAGTCGGACTGGGAGTTCCTATCGCTGTTCGTGCAAACAAGGCTTCACTGGTCGTTACTGCCACATAAAACGTAAGTATTAACAATTGACCGTGTCGAAAAAATGGCGACTTGACGATTTAGTCCTAATCCAAACCAGGCATGTCAACCTTGTTTCTTGTTGTAATATAGAGAAATAGGTGACGATAAATCGATGTTCGCAAATCTTTTCTTCAAACGTTACGAGTGAAAATAAGACGAATGAACGGTAATAAAACATTAGGAAATAAGGAGAAATTCCTCATTAATTTCATTTGTATTAAAGACTAGTTCACATTTGTCATAAAAACACCAAAGATCAAGGGTGTTGTATTGAGTGGTCAAAGAAGAGAAGATCTACTGGAAAATAACGCAGAATGAGTATCAAAGTCTGCAGGGCAACTTAGAAAAACGACCAAATGGCAACACGACTGCTTGAGGCACATAGGGACGTTCATAGAAACAACAGGGATCACTGCAGTACCTGGGAGGTTCAATCCCTTTTACCCCTCACAAACACTAGCTGCTTCTATTTAAGTACTATCCTCAGGGTAACATGAAGAGAATAGTTGTTTGAAGTTTTTCTATTCTTGAACCCGGGTTGGTTTTGGTTGTGCGATGTTTCGGAAGTTTTCGCACAACCAAAACCAACCCCGTTCAAGAATAAAAAAAACTTCAAACAACTATTAAATACACTGAACTGACAAAGAAATCCTCCATTTTCCTCAAAATGAAGAAAATATTTCATGATTAACCTTCAGTAAATATTTCATGGTTCGTCATGAAACACTAGCTGTCTCCAAATTTTAAAATTCGGAAATAAGAATTGCAAATCTCTTCAGACATTATGTTTTATTGGATAGTGCAAATTAAAATCTTTTATCTTGCTTGAATATTTGTGTTGCATCAGGTTCATCCACCAACCTATTAAAGCAGCAATCACTTTGCATGGCATTAGGTAGCCACCAAGCATGGAACTCAGTCCCATTTGTGACATGCCATTTAGGATATCTCATTTTTATTATTATTATTATTATCATTATTATTGTTATTATTATTATATTTTTAAATCCAATTTTATTTCTTCATAAATGGAGACATGTCCAAATGAAGTCTTTCAAAAAAACAACCACATAAAGTAGACAATAACCTAATCACCAATGTCATGTGATCTGTTTGACAATATGACTCTGGTTTCTGAAATTCAATTATTGTTAATTTTCTACCAACAGAACTGCCAGCAAAAAAGTTTTCATATAACTTTGCAAACCCCCATTTCACACTGCATTAGCACAATTTTTTAACCTTGATAGCAAGGTGTTCTGCACAAGCCCTCACAGGGAACTGAAGGTACAACACCTGGAAATTTTTGAAACAAATTCAAAGTCATTAGGAGGCACTTTTCACAGATGTAACCATAGGCATATAAGAGGAGGGGCATTGGGGAGCAAATACCACTCACCCTCTAATCTGAGACAATGCAGATAATTTTTGAAAATATGGGAGAATCTGAACAAGTTCAGGCAAATCTTATTATAACTTGAGTCAAGATTATTTAATATAAAACTATAGTAATTGTGACTTAAAATTCCAGCTACTGTTTGAGCAGATGGATTTAACTAAAGTCTATCTCCTGACTGCAGCTGAGGCAAAACAGGATATCTTTACCCAGAGGTTTTTCCTTAATGAATTATTAATTTTTATCAAATGAGCTGCTAACCCTTAAGGGCAGAGGGCTGTAAGCCTTGCTGCTCCTCCCTCAGAGCAAACCATTCTTTGCTGACACATTGATCATTACTGAACAATGAACAGCTGAGAGTTTGTGTTGATCATTGAACACAGTCTTGACATGGATATCATCATATCATTTCACCAAATTTCTGATTTTGTGACTAGTTTGAATAACTTTAACTCTATATTGCTGTTTTATTTTGCATTTTAGGAAATACATGTACCAGGACTGTTGACATTACTTTTGTTATTGATGCATCCGGCAGTATTGGTGCATCTAACTTCAACAAAATTAAAGTCTTTCTCAAGGATATGATCTCTCGTTTTAATGTCTCATCCTCTGGAACACACGTGGGGCTCCTCAAATACAGTAGCAGACCAAGAATCATTTTTGACCTTAATAAATACACAAAACTATCAGACATGAACAGGGTTATCAATGCCCTACGGTTCATCAAAGGATCAACTAAAACTGGGAAGGCACTGAAAGAAGTTCGAGAAAAAGTACGTCTAAATCCTTGAATTTTTAGGAAATACCTTATGTAATTATCACCATCAATCATCAAAGACATTTTTAAAAGATACCTTGCTCAGAAGATACAGTGGTACAAATTTGAGGACAGTGTGTTTGGGCCTCGACTTCAAGACAATGCAGAATCTGCCATGCACTGAAACAAACCTTTCTAAATGTTTTCATTGCTCAGTAAGCAATGTGTTGTTGGCTTCAACACATACGAAACTAGAGGGGGAAAATAAAACGTGTTTTTACACAGTTAACGATTCATACGATTTCTAGTGTACTCCACAAAAAATTCCTGGCGTTATTGATCTATGTCTTACTATATATAAATACATTTATTGATATATGTTTTAATTTATTTATTGATAGGCTATATGTTTGACTTTATTGATATATGTTTGACTACAAGTTTTTACGGGGAACTTAACTAATTCGTTCGTTCAAATCACTACAATTATAACTTCATACCAGTATTTTTCTTGTTTTTCGTCTTTATAAACATATCCTGTCCGAAATGCGAAATGTGAAATGTTGACATGTGTTTTCTTCATGCTCCACCGAGTTTTCAATTTGAAAGTAACGTTTTGATCAAAGCTGAACAAAATAAAAATAAATGATTCAGAAAAAATCCTTCTTTACCTTTAAAAGCTTCTTTCTTTGTGTTTTCGGATGTAGTGAATCTTTAAATGCTGAGTTTGTTCCCGTTTTTTAATTATTTATTTGTTTTAAAACTTTTAAAACTCCAGTCGCCATTTTGAAAAGTAAACGCTATAACTCATACATCAGAATAAGAAACCCGAAAGGAGACTGAAACCGAATTTATTCTTAAACAGTATTAAACGTCCTCTAGAAAATCTCACTTTGATTTATGATTTGTAGCGTTTTATTTATACTGATATCATATCACTAACCTATATAAGTCATATTACCTAGGTCAGTGTATTATATTCACGGTTAACAAGTTCTCGACCAATCAAACCGCAGTGTGGCTTATTTAATGTTTTCAAGTGCAAGTATTGCTAATTTTAACTATGCAAAGTTATGTGAAGCTACAAGCCCCAATGCACGCAAGCCTGACGTTTAGTATTCTTCCAGTGACGTGAGCAAAATACCCAAATTAGGAGCGATGTGCAATTTCTAGAACAATCGAGATAATCAACAGGTAACATTTGGGATACGTGGCTCTCCCCACCCCTTATATAAACTTTTGTTTTTGTCAAAAGTACGAGTGCATTTGCGAGATCTAAATATATAATGAAAATAGAAAGATATCTGGAAGTGTGCTTTCGACTGCAACAATCACGAAAGCCTTGAAAGGATTTCTCTCACCTCATGATAATTATCGGTTGCGCCTCTTACGGGATGTTTAGAAGTTTAAGATTAAGCGTCGTTATTGGTTATTTTATAGGTGTTCGGAAAAACGGGGGATCGACCAAATGTTCCAGACATTCTTGTCGTTCTTTCTGATGGCCAAGCACACGATCAGAAACTGGCCCTACAACAAGCTGACCTGATGAAAAAGTCTGGAGTGACCATTCTTTGTATTGGTGTCGGCAAACCCAGAACTGTTCAGTCATTTTTGAATCAACTGAAGGAGCTAGCCAGTAAACCTTCGTATGTTTTCAAGTGTGAATTCAATGCCCTGACCACCATTGAGAATGTCCTCGCTAGTAAAATGTGCAGTGTTGGTTAGTATAGTTTTTGAAACTTGGTAAGGTAGAACTAAATATTTATTAGATAATCTTCACAATCATGAATTTTCATTTTTTATCAAACTACTAAGTTTATGTTCTCATTTGTTTTGTCAGTAGACCCGTGTGCAAGTTCGCCTTGTAAGAATGGTGGCGTTTGCTATAAGAGTGCTCAGATATACGTTTGCAAATGCCCAAAGGAATACCAAGGAAAGAATTGCGAGAAGAAACGTAAGGCTTCGGAATTAAACCTGCATTCACTAAAACTATCTGTGATATTTATGAAAAGTAATTCAACTGGTTTATAGTACGCATAAAAATTGCCACAAATTAGGAAAGTTTAATATGGCGTTGCACTTTTAACGGAGCTTCCACTATTTTGAACTCTGTAAATCCAACTGAGATGAAAGTAAATAAGATTCGACAGCTTTTTATCTCAGCAATACAAAGCAGCCCTATAGATCATCGGTATAAACATTTTGAACTTAACTTTACTATTTTACTGTATTTTTTAGAAACTACGTGTGCCAGGACAGTCGACATTACTTTTGCTATCGATGCATCGGGCAGCATCGGTGCATCTAACTTCAACAAAATCAAAATCTTTCTCAAAGACATGATCCTTCGTTTTAACGTCTCGTCCTCTGGAACACATGTGGGGCTTGTTAAGTACAGTAGCAGTCCACGGGTTGTTTTCGACCTTAACAAATACACAAAACTATCGGACATGAACAGGGTTATCAATTCCCTACGGTTCATCAGAGGATCAACAAAAACCGGGAAAGCGTTGAAAGAAGTGCGAGAAAAAGTAGGTCTAATTCGTTAAGTTTTAAATTATCGCTACATTACGTTATACAAGAACCGCACCTCAATGTTTAGAAATTCCTCGTTCAGGTGATACAAATATAACCATTGGCGATTTAGCAACGGAATACTTCAGACGAACTTTTAGGTTGATCCTCTAAGCAATTCTGCGTCATTTCATCTTAAGGCACAAAAAAATTCCTGCATTGGAGCCAGCAAGAATAAACGTCGTGTCGTATACGACTCTATCTACATCTAGAAAAGGTTAGCCGGGTTGAAATTCTAGCCGTGATCAGCTCCTTGAAAGATGAACACGTTATGAGTACTAAAATTAAAGTAACATCTAGGGTGTGGTCTGAAATGCAACATCCAGCGAAGTCTGTACAAGATTGCTACCTCTTACTGGGAATCCTGGTTGCCCCTCTTCCTAAAGACCCAGAAGCTTGAGATTGAACTTCGTTATCCATTATTTCATAGGTGTTCGGAAAAACAGGAGATCGACCCAATGTTCCTGACATTCTTGTCGTTCTTTCTGATGGCCAAGCGCAGGATCAGAAATTGGCCCGACAGCAGGCTGACCTGATGAAAAAGTCTGGTGTGACCATTCTTTGCATTGGTGTCGGCAAACCCAAGACTGTTCAAATGTTCCTGAATCAGTTGAAAGAACTTGCCAGTAAACCTTCGTATGTTTTCAAGTGCGAGTTCAATGCCCTGGCCACAATTGAGAATGCCCTAGCCAGTGAAATGTGCAACGTTGGTGAGTATGCCTTCTTTTACAATTAGATTATGCTAGCGCTTTCAATTTTTGTCCAGGGCGGGCGGAATAGGGGGCGCTAGGAAGGCTTTAGCCTTTCCCATAATAATGCTGTCAAAAATTTTTAATAAAGTTGTTCGGTTGCGTGCTGTGCAGGCTGTTTCTGATGTAAGTCCTTTGAACAACTCTGAGGTGTAAGCGAGTTTTTCTGACTATTTACAAGTCAACTGACAAAGCTTGCACAGCATACAACCGAACACCTTTACTAACATGAAGCTACAACTTACCACCTTAATTCAAAATTTATTAATTTAAGAAGTCGTGTTTCATCAGATATCCAAACAGCGAGAAATGAGTTGAAAAATCGAGGTAACAGCCGAGTTTTTAACTAACTACGAGGTGTTTGGATATCTGATGAAATACGACTTTCGAATGTATGACATTACATCTCAAACGAATCCGTATTTAAAGAGAAAATCGAGTTTAAGGTTGTCGAAATTCTGTACTTATTAAGATCAGAGATCCAAACTTCGTCCCGGGACTGATTTCCTTCATGTTTTGCTCATGAATTGTTAATGTTTTGAGATTTTTATACATCAACTCGTACAGGTATGTTCGACTGGGAGTTAAAGAGGTAAGGACGTCCTCATTAAACTTGAAATCATAGATCTTACAGGTGCTGTTAAAAACAGAAACTTTAAGTATCAGGAATTGTGAAAAAATATGGATAATCTGCAAAACAAATTACATAATATCGATGATACCTCTCTTTATTTGCATATGTTTTTATTCATTTTATCTGTAGACCCATGTGCAAGCTCTCCTTGCAAGAATGGAGGCGTATGCCATAAAAATGGTCAGAAATATGTTTGCAAATGTCCCAAGAGGTACCAGGGAAAGCACTGTGAGAAGAAACGTAAGGCGACGAAATCAGCACATGTTGTTCAAAAACGTTAACGAAGATCTTAAATAATCAAGAATTTTATGTCTAATATAAGTAAAAAGTCTAAAAACTAAAAACATTCCCTGTAAACAGGTAAACATAGTGGCTGTCCGCGGAGAGTTTTCTAGTTGAAGAAACTGTTATTCAGTTATCTATTTCCCTTTTCTAGATCCGTGCCGTAACAAGCCTTGCCTTAATGGCGGAATCTGTGTTCCTAAAGCATGGAACTATGAATGCTCATGTCCAATGGGATTTGAAGGAGTTCATTGCGAGAAAAAGATAAATGGTATTCGATAAGGCAGCGAATCTTAACGAGCAAGCAAACGAGCGAACTAACCGAATAAATAGTATTAATATAAGTAAAGTCTGGTCATAGTTTAATACTCCAGCTGGTAAAGAAAAATATTAGTTAGAAAGTAAAATGGAGCTTTCTAAAAACTAGTAATTTGATTTAAGAGGTTGTTCAAACCTGCTTCTTGATTTTTTTTTTATCTATAATTCCCGATTCTAGTTGGCACTTGCCCAGCTTCAATTGACCTATTGTTCGTCGTCGACTCATCTGGCAGCATAAAGAAAGAGAACTTCGAATTGCTGAAGAAATTTGTCATAGAGATCGCTTCAAAGTTTGTTATTTCTCCCAAGAAGGCGCAAATTGGCTTAATTAAATACAGCACCAATGCCAAGTTGGTTTTTGGTTTGAATAGTTACACAAACTTCAAAGATCTGAGCACAGCTGTACAAGCTCTGAAATTCATCGGTGGTTGGACATACACAGGAAAGGCACTAACATTAGCCCGCAATCAGGTAAAAAAAGAATTTCCAGTATGTCTGTGTCGTATAGGTAGTGTGCACGTGACGTCATGCTAGCCATCTAGGATGAACTTTCACAAAAGAATCTTATTAAGTTTTGTTGTATGTGGAACCAACATGGCCACCGTATCGTTGTCTTTTGAATCCTAAGGGATTGGTTGCAACCCACCTATGCAGTGCACTTATCTCAAGATTCGTACCTTGGTGGTAGTTCGACCGGGACAAATTCTGTTGAAAGCGCCCCCCTCTGTCTTGTCTAACACACCCCAAGCACCTTATATTATAATAATTGTAAACCAGTATCGTCTGTTTTACCATAATACGAGGTACTTCTGTAGAAACAAGAGTTTTCTGTACTTCTTGTTTTTTTTTTTACTCAAAATGTAACTGAAAGTTTCAGACATGCGCTTCCGAGCTTTGACAGTTGCAAAGTCGTCAATTGACAATGAGAAATCGGGGCATTGGCTTAACATTTTGTTGGGCTTTGCAAAATATTTTTGAAGCTAGAAAAAAAGATCGATAAAGGTTAATTTTTGTTTCTGATAAAGTTTAATTAATGTTTCGCTCCAAAAAATTTTGCCCCCGGGGCAAGTGCCCCAGTGGCCCCCTCTTACAGTTAGTACGGCACTTCCTGAGTACTTGTTATACATTATATAAATTTCTGAAATTACAACTTTTCAATCAGTTAAACCAGGACATTATCAGACAATAACGACCTGATGTCATCAGCATGCGTCACTTAAATTCTACGACTACGATACTAGTTTCCACGGTTGTCAGCAAATGCCTGAAGGCTATAAGCCTTTCAATGCCAAGGACGTAAGTACACGTCTTCAACAAGAGATTTAAATAGAACTGACTGGCATTCAATGGACTAATTGCAGACAGAGGAGGTTTTCGAATTATTTTCGAAAATAAGGGCCGATCAAGTGCTATCTAGTGGCATGTCTTCCTCAAATTCATGATTCCTGTTGTTCACGTTATGAATACAGAGGTTGACGGATAGCATCTGACTTCCCTCTTCCGTCTGTCGTGATTACGTGAAAGGTTTTTGTGCCTATGATTCAACTTGACTTTTAAAAGCTTCGAATCCACAAAGAATATATTGAAATTCTCCGTTGCACACCTTTTGGAGACTTTTCCAACTAAATAAGCTCTGAAACAGTCCTGTGCTATTTAGACAAATCAACTAATATTTGTATTAACCTGTCGTATTAGGATTACCCAGTGTGTAATAGTATACACACTAGTATACTAGTGTGTATACATTATATGTAACACTAGTATACTAGTGTTGTACATAGTATGTAAGTGAGCATTTTAATTATGTTTTGTCGAAGAATTAAATAAATCGGTGAGAAAAATAAAAAGAATTCTGGCGTTAAACTGCACAGTTTTACATTGAAACGGAAAACGGTGACGTAGAAATTTCACGTTCACCATATGCCGTAAACACGAATCTTAACTTTTCCAGTGGAGGATCCAGGGTGGGGCCCAAAGGGCCTGGTTCCCCCTTTCAGTAAGATAATTAAAGTGTAATTTACGATAAAGTTTGCTTTCTAACTGAAGAAGTAGAAAAAGAAAACAGTTACCAGTGTTCATCTTTCAACTACTTTTTCAAACTCAAGTTAAAAGGTTTTATAGTTGCACATTCCGGTAAATACTGTAAATCCACGCTTAAATATCTCAGTGGTCACTAAAAACAATCTCAAACTACTAAAAATTATTTCTCTGGAGAAGCTCAGAAGAGAAAAATTTAATGTTTAATTACTAGTCCTAGGCTGCCTCCCCCCACTCCTTCAAGCCAAGTCTGGATCCGCTAAGTGCTTTCTATTCTTCTTGCAACGAGAAGCTCTTGGACCTTAAATGTTATGCGGGTCTTTTGAGCAATGAGGAGCGAAGGTGTAACTTGAATCTTCAATAAACCGATTTCAGAGTAATTACATTGGAAAGTTACGTCAAGAGTGTTCTGAAAATACTTTTGTATCCTGACGAAATTGATCGAATCATTGCGTGAAATATTGTCTTTTGCAACAGCTCTTTACTCGTACAAATTCTCTAACATTAAAATTAACTTAAAGTTATGACGGGCAACGTTTTGACTCAACATTGGGTCGAAACATTGTCTACCATAATTTGTAGTAAAATATTTTTTGATGAATTGTTTAGGTTCTTTGTGAAAATTCTTCTCTGTCTTTAAAAGGTCTTTGGCAAGCCCGGGGATAGAAGTGGAGTAAAAAATGTGCTCATTTTATTCTCCGATGGCAAATCCCAAGACAAAAAAACTGCCATCCAACAGGCTGACTTGCTAAAACAAAGTGGGGCTACAATAATAACCATTGGAATCGGAACACCAAGTATCGTGAAAAACTTTATCCAAGAACTGGAAAAAATAGCGTCGACCTCGGCTGACGTCTTCGCGTCTCCGTTCAAGGCTCTTCAAAGTATTGAACGACGTCTCACCCAAGAAACATGCGAAGTGGCAGGTAAGAAGTCGCTTGATTTCGTTTTGGATGCTCGCCTAATTACATTATAAAAGCGTCAAAGATGAGGCCGGTTCATTAGTACTGCTTCAATGCTATTGATTAGTTGGTAAAATTTAGCTAAAACCTGTACTCAACCGATTTTTAATTTGCATTGGAAAAGCAAGTCTTTATTAGCAGTATAAATATTGATTTGCACTTGTGCGGCAAATAAACGATTGCATTTTTGGAACACTGTCTGATTATACAAGGGATGCGCATTGACATCAGTTCGTGCCCATAATATTGTCAGTCACTCAAGAAAGTCGAGCTAACGTGAAATTATTATCATAATTTTCAAGTAAAAATAATTGCAAACATATTGTTTGGTTCATAACGTATTAGTACATCCACACCACGTTGTGCGTGCATCCAGACTACCTCACCCACCAAACCAGTACTGTGTAGTAGATTCCGAGTTTTCGTTACAGCGATGCTTTCCAGTGCGACAGCCAGAGTTGACGCAACCAAAGTAAAACTCTACTGGCAGTGTCCCCGAGCATCCTGGGACAAAATTACTACCGTCAAAATCACATCCGTAACCATTGTTTCGACTGTCCTCGCTATACAGAACGCAAGAGGATCCTTGTCCTAGGAAAAGTGTGCAGTCTGTACAGTGTCGACTGCGAACATTCACATACTCCACAGTGCGATATTAGTCTGTATTCGTTAAGTCCTCGTGTTTGTATGTGATTGGGTTGGTGTCCTCGATCTTGCTCCTTATATAGTCAATGTAGTCTACTCCTAACTTATCGTACTCACACGTTGCTCTCCAGTGGGTCGCTTTTTCACTCAGGCTTACCACGGTTGCTTTGGGTAGTCGGTATTTCGCCCAGTTAATTTGTGGTAAGTTAACATTCCAGCCAGTAAAATCTTTCCAGAATGGTCCGGGATATGTATGCGTGTCTCTTGATAGAACCAAAGTCCAGGCCATTCCTTCCTCCGAGTTAAAATCACAAAATACTCGAATTAAAGCGTTGTTTTCATCGAGTACGCTGTACATTCCGTTCGCCGGTTTAGGTATAGTCCAATAATCTTGACACGTGGATGGCAAATATGCTTGGCACCTGTCACCATATTAACCCGGTTTACACTTGCATTCGAAGTGTTTCCCAAGGTCAGGGCAAAAACCTATGCACAAGCCATCGTTGAGGCAAGGATTGTGATCGCGACAGCAAAACTTCAGCGGGGATCGATAGCACGGGCTTGTAGATTGCGAAATCTAAAACAAAGCAGATAATCTCAGTAGAGTCAATTAGTATTCTGTCCTTCAGTTCAAAAGATGTTATTTCAGCATTCCTGTCGATCAGTTTTACACTACCAGGCGTCGTTACTCCAAGGTTTGCGTTTATTAAAACCTTATAAATTTGATAAATAAATAGGAATATTTTTATATATTTCGTAGCCCTGTTAGCTTTAGAATCGTTCTGAGACTTCAGTAAAATCAAAAGCTTTTCTTGCTTTGCGTGTCAAAATTTATGTCGGCCTCCCAATATTTCGGACTTACACGTGGTTAAGGTGAATCCTCAGATGGTAGTTAGTTAATACTGAAAAGAATACAGGGATATGAAATGAAAACTTAGCATTAAAGAAATAAACTTTTCGCCAGGCTTTTGCTAAAATATTGCATCTAGTTTGAATGATCTAATTTGAAATGCAACCTCTTGCTCAGTTTAAATTACAATTGATTGGTTGAACCGGTGAACGTCCGTAAAACGTGCAAAAACTAACAAGTAATCTTGCTGAATTTCGTGTCCGGTGACGAGAAAGACGTGCGAAGGAGCACTAATCTGTTCCGAAATCTCATGTACAGTAGGTTCGGCAAATCTTTGTTCCCAGGAGAGACTCGCGTCTGAGGTAGGTGAAAAATGACACTGGGCGTGGTTATCTGCGTTTCACATTTTTACTTCTTCTTACGTTGGATGATTTTATCTGGTGGCCAACATGTTAAACCTGTCAGTTAAAATCACTAAAAAAAAACTATGGCGCAGCAGAGTTAAGAATAACTTCATGCCCTTTCGGCAATCGCTCAGAGTTGATGTATGCAACAAGATCACCTGGTAGATGAATGATCAAGAAACATCAAGAAACATCAAGATCATCTGGGTTCATCTTGAACCTGACCAAAATCTTACTTTAATTTGGTTGCAACTTTAAATTCACCTGTTGTTTATGTCAAAATATTCAAATCATTCTGCCACATCATTCTCGCCTTGCCCATGGTACGTCGTTTAAAGATGCTGCGTAACGTTATACTGTAGTTGAAATGCTTACCTCCGAACGCTGAACTCTCCCCATATCATAATAGGTGCAGTCCGTTTCATTCTTGTAATCGTCAGGAGCATTTTCCTTTGTCGTTGAACTTAGCTCGCATCTCTCTCCGCAAACATCGAACGATTCACAAAAACAATTCTCGGCGCATTTGTTGAAGCATATCGAGGAATGAGTAACTGTGGCGTTCAGAAAGTTGTGATTAGTGAGTCTCGTTTTAGGATGGATATTTTCTTTCTGATCCACTTTATAAAACCCACACTCGTCTTCGCTCATGGCGTAAACCATAGCTACGAGGTAGAGAATGATAAGTGCTCTCACCACTGTCGACGGCATCTTGAGAATGAAACTGCAGGTTGAAAACAGGCCTTAAGTAGGCGGGTAACTTGGAGACTGGGAACGTTTGTTTGGTTAGACGTCAGTCACTAGATAAGCAAAATTGTTTATACTGCTGCGTTTACACTGTACCGGACAGCTTTCCATAGCAACGCCAAAACCATACCGATAGGTCTCATGTTTACACTAGGAAGGGTATTTTTGAAGCAATTCTTGGAACGGAGCTAAGTTGTTCCACTCCGCTCTTGAAAGAAGGACGTTCCATATCGGATAGCTTTTTGGGGCGCTATGAACCTTCGACTGCATTCAATATAGAGTCATGCTAGCGTTTGTACGTTATTATTGTCGGATTATTGAAAACAACTTTTGGGTATTAAGTACAATCAAAGCAATAGATTGTATTTTTGGACACGCTGGCGAGTTGTAGAACAAGGAGAGAGCTGTTGCAGGTGTAAATCTCTTCGAGGAGAATTATACTCTGCCTTTCCAGGTTCACTGTTTATCTAATACCGAGTAACGTTTTAGAACAGTCCAGAACCGTCCTGTTAACACTATACCCAAAAGTTCTTTGTAGCAGTACAGAAACCCATTCATGCAGTATAGAGTAAACGCAGTTTAAGTCACGGTGCGGAGTAAGGTAGCAGTTAGAGAAAAAATCGCATCTTCTTGTCCTTTGAATAGTATTGTTTGGATATTCGATGCACGAGAAATTGCTGACAGAACACTGGTCGGGTATTCCCTCTACTGGTCCTGTAGGGATAACTGGTATATTCATTGTATCCCAACTGCTACACGTAAACCGATTATAGTTATTACTTATCCATGAAATCATTTTAATTCAGTACAACAACTCAGGTTTTTTGTACGTAGCATGGAGTGTGACGTTCTGAAAAACCAAAACAGATCAATTTTCAACGTGAAAAGAAAGATGTAGATGCCGTTGTCTGCTGTTATCTTGTAATGTGTTTATGAGAGACGCCGTCGGGTGACACAGCCATCCAAGATTTCGGTAGCCAGTGGCGGGAATTGATAGATAAAATATTTTTACCAGTGCAATGACTGGTAGTGAGCAAACTCAATAAGCACGGCCACTCTTGCGTTACCGTGGAATTTTTAAAACAACTCATTAACTATTTTCCTTCAAATAATTACCTGTGTAATCATATTAAAAATATTCGCCTCAGGCTCAGTGAATATTGTTGAACAATACCCTTGACTTCGTCTCGGCGATTTTTGAACAATATTTATTTCATTTAATCTGTCGTCAACTAGGTTGCATGAAAACGTTCTTTTACTGAAAGTTTAACAAACTATTTAACGAATAGAATTTTTAAAAAAACACAGCCTTAAGTATAAGTGTTGCCGAGTTCATTGTCAGTGGTTTTGCCTTCCTGTCTGTATCTAAAGTCAAAAATTATTATTTGTTATTCGAAAACAGGATGGTGCTCTAAGGCCCCGTGTAAAAACGGAGGAGTTTGCATTGAAAACATCCAAAAAAGCAGCTACACTTGTTGGTGTGCTAGTGGCCACGAAGGACTGCTGTGCAACCACCGATTACGTAAGCGAAGGGTTTAGTCAAGCTTTTTCCTTTAACGTCTGAATTTTATTTTATTTGATCTTTGTTCTCTCTTTGTTTCCCTGTTATCTTAATTATTCTTTTGTTGCATTCTTACAAAAATTTCACATGCAATTTCACTTATAAAATTAATATTTCATATGTGGATTGTTTCATTTCCATAAGTGAAATGATTTTTCACGTGTAGCTGTTACATTTTATATGTGAACTACATGTTTCGTTCATTACAAATCCACATGTGAAACTTTGAACCAGTTCATTTCACATGTGAATTTGGTATTTCATGTGAAAATGTTCCGATTTCATATGTGAAATGAAAATTTCATTTGTGAAAATGTTTCAATTCCTTATGTTTTTCAGATGTGGAATCATTTGTGAAATTTTCGTAAAGTAATATAAATATTAGATGGATCGGATACTGAACGTCAAAGAATTGCAATATAATTTGAGAACGGCTATAGTACACTATCGAAGGAATACTAGGCATTTACGCACAATCAAATGAAAAGGTGTCTATATAAAGTGAAGGTAAACTTTTACGTGCCGGAACCAAACATTTGAAGACCCAACCGCAAAATAATTAACGAATACTAGTTCCCAAGTGAAAGAAACTTTAAAGAAATTTATACGGATTTTACATTCTATATCACCATGCGAAAACATTTCTGGCGGCAATGCAGGTTTCTGAGAAAAACAGACTTCCGATTTCTTTCTGAAGCACGGAAAAGTATGGTTTCTTTCAGTGAAGTTCGTTTCCTCATACTTCTTGATTTCTTTGTATTTAGGCAAACGACGCGCTAAATTTATGACGTTTATTTCTTTCCCACAGCACACTGTCATAGCTATCCCTGCCAGAATGGCGGCATGTGCTTAGAAAAGTTTTTAGAGAAGACCTACGAATGTAAATGTCCTCTGCAGTTCACTGGACGAAACTGCGAAAAGAAATCAAGTAAGAAAAAACAATTCTCTGTTTCATTAATAATTCATAAGATGAAAACAAGGGGAATCTGTACTGAGACAGAAGTTTGGATGTGTGATTACATATGGTTTGGATATGTGACCTCAGCATAAAGTGTTCACAACTTTCGGCTTGGCTTTCTCCTAAAATGAGGATTTGTTGGAAAAGCTAGATCAAACATTCGAAAGAGTGTTTCATCTTCCATCCAAATACTTCGAAGTTGGTTCAAAAACTCAGTTTTGCCACAGTTTTTCAACGCACTTCTAGGTGTTTGGATCTCGGATGAAACATGCATTCTCTTGTTTAATCTATCACATCAAATTCATTTATTGTAGGGATGGGCAAAAAGGTTCAAACCTTCGAAACCCTCGAAGATTTTTAACCTATCAAGTATTTTTTAGCTGGTCGACCATTTGCAATATGTTTGATTTCTACACCGTCTTGGACTACTGCGCGTTATAACGAGGATGGATTACGTGTCCCATTCATGAAAAGGCAGTGAATTCGGCTTTAAATATCGCGGTTTCGAAAATGCAGCCACAGATAGGGCAACAAGACGGCTTCAGGACTCATTCGTTGGCTAGAATAACGAATAACCCCCAGATTCAACTCAAAGACAACTTGGTTCTGTTTGGAAAAAGGATTTTGTTTTTAAAAGCTCGCAAGATTTTCGAAATGGGAAAAGTAAAGTGTGGTTCCATTTATCAATTTTCTTATTTTAATACGATTAAAATACCTGGAAGAAATGGAAAGTTTTTAACCAAAGCTTCGCCCATACGGAGGTTTTGCAAAAAGGTTTATCTCATGGTTAACTTTTATCCCGCGTTTCATCCCTAATTTATTGCTTTTCCATACCTCAGAAGAGTCAAACAGGAATCCTCTAGAGCAGAAGGTTTTAAGGACATTAGACTTTGAAATGGAGTGAGAAGCTTACGTGAAATGTGTGAAATTTTTACTCTAAGTGTGTAGCCAAGGGGGTGGTGTGATGTGGACAGTTCACTGCCAAAGGGGTGAAAGATTATATTTCTATCATGCTAATCCTTAAAGATGCTTCAAAACTGACAAGTCGCTCAAATAGGAATTACAAATTCATTTCAAATTTCTTTTCGTAGGTGATGATCTATCATTCAGAAAAATCGGTTGTTATGAGGCGGTGGGTGTTTTCAAAAATGGCGTACAAACAAACTCGTTACCTCGCTTATTGTTCGATGCCAAGTCTGAAATATATTTGGAAGAAGGCTGGGACGATTTCATTAAAAAACTCGCAATACGGTAAGGAAGAGATGAGTACTTAAGCTAGCCATGCAGAACAGCGGAGACGTTCGATAATGAGCTCGAATTATACTTTTGCAGAAATCTGTAAAGCGCCGACGTCCGCCTGGTACTAGCTTCAGCTCTTCTGACAACATGACAGCATTTGCTCTGATTCTCTCAATAGTTTCTGGACCATTCTATCACACCAACCAATACCAATCTTATCCCACCATCATACTCACTCCACTGATGAATATATATATATATATATATATATACACACAGCAAATTGCAAAAATTATGGCACAGAACATATCAACATATAAACATATCAAGACCATTGTATCTCCATTTTATTCTCACTTCAACGGTTAGAGAAGATATGCTATTTGTTTTTTGGTACATTCTTTGGTCTGTCTAATGTATTAAGGTTGATTAAAGTATTCATAGTTGCAGATTTTTCTATACATTCTTATTTTACGATATGTTTAGGTTTGCCAAAATTTATGCAATGACAAGTACTGAAGGAAATATATATATTTTTATCAGTTAAAAACTCTATAACAAACTGATTTTATTAAAGAGTTTAACTGATGAGTATATTATATGTTCAAGTTGGCGTACGTTTATATGCATATCTATGTGTATATATATATATATATATATATATATATATATATATATATATTTATTTCACCTTATACTCTCTTATCTTCACTAAACCAACCTAGTCTGCATAATCTTGTCTCTTACTCCTCTCAACAACCTTCGCTCCACATAGCTTTGCAAATAATAGAATACAAATATAAATTTCACTTTACTCGATTGTCCGATCACTCATGATATTTTCAACTATTGGTTTAATACAGGTGCTCGAAGGCTGCAAGACAAAATAGCTTCCAATACTTCGGTCTGCAATTTTACGCCCAATGTTGGGCTGGCAATCCGCGCGATGGGCAATATGGCCAGCTGGCATCTCGAAGCAAATGCTGGAGTGCATATCCAGACTTCAGACTATGCAACGACAAAGACCACGAAGTCTGTATTGGAACGCCTCGTCACAACTACATCTACGAACTAAAAAACTGAAGAAGACCTTTGGAGAAATGCAGAGAACATTAAATGACAACCAGTTAACTGCAACTTCAGCACACTTTATTTTTGTATCAGGATTAGATTAACCAGTAATTTTTGCTAATAAACGTTATTCATACATGTATACAAACGCAAAATTTCCTCAAGTTGTATTTCTTATAGGTTGCGGGTTCGACTCCCGTCCGAAGCTCAGAGTTTCAGCGTGTGACATAAAAGAAAACTTTGTTAAATTATTGTTGGCTGGATGATGTTGGAGCAATCATGGATGAATAACATCGACGAGCCAACAAAATATTTCATCATCATTTCAACAAAACTGTTCATCATTTGTTCAACAACATTGTTCAACACTGATGAAGCAAGGAAGGTTTTTTCTTCGCTGTTGAAACACGAAGAAAATGCATTGATTGAAGAAGTGCATCATTAAAAATGTTTTCGTATTCACATATCACCGTTCACCTTATCCAGTAACCGTTGGCTTCGTTCCAATTTCCATCGGTTAGACATCCATTTGTCGTTCTTTTAAGCAAGTAGCTTTTCAGAAAGGCTGCTTTAGTTTCCCAGCAATAACATTTTCAATGTAAACGTGCATTTTTCCTAGTTTTTCGTTTAAGTAAACTCAAAATTCGCCAAAACGAATCAGTCCGCAATTAACAGGATCTTGACCACTTAGCAATGAATTACCTTGTGTCTTTTAAGTATGAACCGTAATGCAAGGTCATGCATCGATATAATGAGATTGGTTTGACAATGCCTTTGAAATAACCGTAAAGTAAGCTCATCCATATAATGAGCCTGGTTTGACCATGACTTTGAAACGAGGTCGAAATATAACCTTAAACAGTGGTCTTGTTTTTCACTAAAATCTTAAGTTTGCAAGATGTAGCTTTTCGAAGTTCGGGCCTTACTTTATAATGAGACCATTTTTGGAATTCCTAAAAACTGATAATAATTTTGCGTGGTTTAAGCTATTCATAGTCACACACTTTCTAGTTTTTACTGTAACTTGCTGCCTTTGATTTGATCAGGCTCAACCACCAAACCAATACTGCAAGGTTGATTGCGAGTTTTCGTTGCAACGGTGTCTCCCCGTCCGACAGCCATAGCCACCACAACCAAAATAAAACTCTCGATTTTTAATCCCTGAGCAATCCGAGACAAAATTACTGCCATCAAAGTCACATCCGTAGTCCGAGTTTCGAGGTTCCATGCTATATAGAACACATGAAGATCCTTGCCCAAGAACCACCGTGCAGCTCGTGCAGTGTCGTCCACGGATGTTCACATACTCCACCATCCGACACTGGTTTATTTCGGCAATATTGCCATGGTTGTATAGCAATGGATTCGTTTCACTTAGTTTGCTTCTTAAATAATCCACAAAGTCCACTCCGAGGTTGTTAAATTCACACGTGATTCTCCAGTGAGTCGATTTTGTACTCAAATGTACCAAGGTATCTTTTGGTAGACGATATTTTGCCCAAGTAATCTCTTGTTGATCAACATTCCACCCTGAAAAATCCTTCCAGAGCGGATACGTAGCATGATTTAAATCACGAGAGAGGAACAAAGTCCAGGCCGTTCCATCCTCTGAGTGAAAATCACAAAATACTTTGATCATCACATTGTTTTCATCAAACACCCTGTACATTCCGTTGGAAGGCTTTGGAATGGTCCAATAATCTTGACACGTGGATGGCAAACGTGCTTGGCACCTGTCACCATAGTAACCGGGTTTACACTTGCATTCGAAGCGTTTTTCATCTTGCAAAGTACAAAAACCGATACACACCCCACTGTTGAGGCAAGGGTTGTGATCCCGACAGCAAAATTTTTGTGCCGATCCATCGCAAGAGCTTTTGGATTGAGAAAGCTAGAATAACCAGGAAAAAACTCTTGGTTAAATCTTTCAACACTGTATCGTCAATTCCACCTCGTAACAGCGAATTCGCCGCTCCTTAATTGGTAGTATGTTCTTCCTGGGGTATATTAAATGTGTTAGATGAAAACTGTTTACTGTTGGGCTCAACACTGGCCTATAGCTTTTAGCCTTAGTGCACGAATGATGGCTTTCAAATCGTATTTTTAGTCTTTCATGTAACCTTTGTGCCTTGGATGTCATAAGAAAA
The DNA here is from genome assembly GCA_030142905.1 of Heliopora coerulea. Lineage (NCBI taxonomy): Eukaryota > Metazoa > Cnidaria > Anthozoa > Scleralcyonacea > Helioporidae > Heliopora > Heliopora coerulea. The sequence goes on along the minus strand of JASJOG010000011.1, from coordinate 799,631 downwards.
TATAGTTCATGAGTAAAATGTAGTCAGAAGTCAGACCAGGTGAATTAACCTCAAGTCTTTGCCAAGTTTTTCCATGGTGAAACCACAGTTGTAAACGATATTTGTGATGGGTAAGGAAGCCTTAACGGCATAACCCGTTTGGTACAGTATCCTTTCTTTCGGACACTTGGCCACGTTTTCGACAATGGAGGTTTTTACCAACTTCCGAGGAGAATTTTGGTATGCAACAAAGTTTTTCGAAATCTATACAACATTTTGGAAGTTTAATGTAAAAGTACTTTTTCACGGCTATGTCGCAGTTCGTAGCGCCGCTACGTTAAAGATGGAGAGTTCAGTAAGATTTCCTGACAGTTTTGGGAGTTAATCAGAGCTGTAAAAGGTCAAACATTAATCTTAAACTTAAGCATTTTATCAAGAAATTACATTGCACCGCAAGGTTAAACGAAAATTGTGCTGTTTACGTTAGTGCGCATAAAGACGTCTTTAAAAATACCCGCGCAGTCCATGCTTAATAACGTTAAGACTGCTTCAATTATAAGCATGTATGCACAGCTGTAAATATCGATTGCTTCTTCCCTTAGATAGCCTCACTTGCTCCTGAATGCTGAATAGTTTAATCTTTTGTGAGCGAAAAATACCAAACCAAACAATCGAGATTCTTGGGTATGGAAAATTGGTCAACGTTGTAGTCGAAGTAAAATATTCCTGGTTATTAAATATTATGAGAAAACCACCTGCAAAGAGCAGTGGAAGGCATAATTTGAATGAATCATTATAGACATATTTAAAATCAAATGCGCTGTCAGAGGTTTGTGATAGATGTCCTCGATTTGATTAGAACTGCAATGTTTTACCAATTTATATACTATTTTATCAATGATTTCACCAATCAGTGTTACTTCATACATCAAAGACTTCAATATACTATAATTTTTTCTTTACTACCTCTTAAAAACGCAGCATGACTAACTGTAAAGTGTTATGTATGCTTACCTCAGATTTTGGAACGCCAGCCATATCATAGTACGCACACTCCGTCTCATTCTTGTAATCTGTTGGTGAACTTTCCTTGGTTGATGTACTTAATTCACATCTCTTTCCACAAACATTGAAAGATTTACAAAAACAATTTCCAGCGCATTTGTTGAAACAAAGCACAGGATGATCAACGGTTGCGTTCAGCAAGTTGTGATTTGTGAGTCTTTTTCCGCGATGAATATTTGTCTTCATATTCACATTGTAAAAATCACAATCGTCTTTGTTAATGGTGTTAACCACAGCTAAGAAACTGAGATGGATATAAGCTGTCAGTGCTGTCGACGGCATCTTAAAACTGAAAGTCGGAAAACGATAAAACAGCGAGTTTCTTAGAGACTAAATGTTCTGGTAACAAAACAGGAACGTTTCATTGGATAGCTTATGCAATCATGTGATAAGCGAGGCTATTTATATCAATATTTAGCTGCCAAAAATAAGTCGTGTAGTCCAGTTTTTTTCGATTGTGTTGTCGTTGCGATGTAGAGGAGAAACTGCTGACAGTCCTAAACTAGTGTATTCCAAGCATGGATAATTTATACACCTGAATTCTAGGCGGAAAGCAAATAACAATCATTATCATTTGATTTCTTTTTCTCTCCTTTATGAATATTTGAAAGGCCGCTGTGTCACCTGCAAATTATGATTTGCTAAAGCTCATTGACAAGGGAACGACGTTTTGCTTCAAATTACATTCTGCTCTTGCACGCTATGTTCCATACCCGTAAACATGGCTTAGTATATGGTTCGGCCAAGATGTCAAAAAAAGATCCACAAATAAACCAAAAATAAAATAAAGTTCAATTATAAAATTAAGCGAATAATGAAACATTTATTGAACTCGGTTAAGGGAAAGTATCGTGATTTTTCAGAGCCATGCATACAAAGCAATTTTTTTTGTATAACCTCGTCCAATAATTATTTATCGACGAAAATCGTTTCTTCGTTTGAATTACAAAATTTAGGATTCTCGTACGAGGTCAACTAAAGGGTTTAACGAATGCGCAAAAAACAAAACAAATAAGTTGGAATACTCAGTTTATAAGAATAAATTTTGCTGTTTATAACAGTTATAATTGAACAATGAAAATAACCCAGTGAATTTATTTTAAACTTTGTGGGGTAGGTAGTGTTCGACCCAAACTGAATAGTTTAAGGCCCAGACCAAACGTCGAACTTTTCATGTGCAGAATCTAATGTTAATGAGCAAAATCCTTTGTTCAACCTGACTTGCATTTGATTCGGCACATGAAAAGTTCGACGTTTGAATAGGGCCTAATATACTATAGTATAATATAATAATATACTGATAGTATTGGGTAGGTTAGTAATTCATACGAACTGAACTAGCATGAACTAACTTGAACTGAATTAAAATCTGACTGCAATTTTCTAGTTAATGCATAGATCCAGATAATTTTCTCTTGTACCTAACTCAAATATGTGTCGGTAAGTGTCGGGTTTTTAGAGCTATGTTGAGCCGGGAAATTCAACGAAAGCGAGATGCCGTCCCCTGTTGTAGCCTTACGTCTTGTCTAAGCAACGCTGACGGTAACCTAGCCAGGTGAGATCTTATCAAGCAATGGGTTCGCACAGCGTTCTAAGCAAGGCCACGACCCTTCGCGATTGACGGTCTGTGGTGACTGTCTGTCCCCATTTCGCGATACCATAGGCTAGTGTTGCAAAGAAAGTCACTGGCAAACACGATAAAACATTTTAAATAATGACCTCGGAAGCCCTGAAAAGAGTTTAATTTTATTAACCATACATTTTCCACGAATTAGGCCTTTAAAATTCAACACTTATAGATGTTTTCAAAATTTTTAACAAAGTCTTCACAAAATAAGGCAAAGACCTTAAAACAAGCGAGTATAAAAAGTAAAACAGTGAAAAGAGCCAAGTACATGCAAGGTCAAGGTGCTAAGTATATCCTAAATATTTTTTTAAAATAAAGTGAGGGTACTTTTGATTCGTACCGTCATGACCAAGAAAATGTTTCTACCCCAAGAGCAGAATCCAAGTTCAGAAATGTCACGAATAACGCTAAAAATGACGTTATTGACCCTCTGTGAAGCCACAGATTTTAAGCCACCATCACGTAGCATCTATTGTAGATCATCAATGGGAAAAGGTTTTAGTCATGTGAACATTTGCAATTGGTTCATTAACCTAATACGCCAGGCGAATTGTTATCGAACAGATGCGTACACATACTTTTCTACGATGGAATTATGATGCAGTACGTTTAAAACAGCTTTATGGCATTGTGCTGCAGAACACTGTTCATAGTTTGCTTCGCAACAATGTTCACTGTTTGCAGTACAACAATATTTCCAGTTTGCACACAAGATTGTTCACAGTGTGCAGTACAAGATTGTTCACAGTATGCAGTACAACCTTGTTCACTGTGTGCAGTACAACATTGTTCAGCAAAAGATTAATCACATTGTGCAATACAACATTGTTCACAGTGTGCAGTACAACATTGTTCACATTGTGCAGTACAATGTTGTTCACATTGTGCAGTGCAACATTGTTCACAGTGTGCAGTACAACGTTGTTCACAGTGTGCAATACAACGTTGTTCACAGTGTGCAATACAACGTTGTTCACAGTGTGCAATACAACGTTGTTCACAGTGTGCAGTACAACACTGTTCACATTGTGCAATACAACGTCGTTCACAGTGTGCAGTACAAGATTGTTCACAGTGTACAGTGCAACATTGTTCACAGTGTGCAGTACAACATTGTTCACAGTGTGCAGTACAAAATTGTTCACAGTGTGCAGTACAACTTTGTTCTCAGTGTGCAACACTAAAGTGTTCACAGTGTTAAGCACTAAACTGTTGACAGATATAGATATTGACTTTATTTCACGAGGGAGACACTTAATTGCACTATGTGCTAACAAATCTACGGTCCTACAATAAATTTACAATATAACAATAAAATATAATATAGTGAGTACGTCATTAAGTTAAGTTTCACAAATATAACATGAGTAGATGTGAACAGTTGAGTATACGAGCACAATTATGAAACTAACTAAAAAGACATCAGAGCAACATTAATGTTCACAGGTACGTTAGTATAACGATAAAATTTAAAATTACGCGTTAAACATTGACTTTAAATGCAGTGAAATTTCATCTTTCTATTCGTAAGCATAAAACTGTTTCTGGTAAGGCGAATGTTTCAGATCATCAAAGGAAGTTTAGCGTAACTTAAAACTAGAGGAATTGTAAGAAATTGATATTCCATAACACGGACAAAGACTGGCCAGTGCAAAAGTAGGAAAACTTCAATTCACTGTAACAAAACAGCGATATTTCAGCCAGAAATGGTAAAAACATTTAGATATAAATTTCAGCGATAAAAGAAAAAAACTAACAAATAATTTAGCAGGAGTAAGCTCTGCTGGTACTAAACCCTTTGCTTAACTTTCTCTTGTTATTACTTTTAATATCTTGTTATTGTTGTTAGATTCTTTTATTTTCATTATTTGTATATACCCTCCTAAAACGTCTTATTCTTGTCTTGATAATCACATTATAAACACGTCGAAAAGTCGTCGCTTTTGATTATGGTTCCCAGTAATCATTTATCGCACAATTTTAATCATTATATATTGTCTTAAATCCATTCCTATTCGTACAATGGTAATAACTTTTTCAGTACATGACCCATATCTAACCGGCTATAATTTATAAGAATTTCTTTTACACTTTAATATGAGCAAGATTCTTGGATATTAATTGCTTTGAGCTAAAAACGTCAATCACTTTTGGATGATGTCTTTCCATATGCCAACCCAAGCTTTTTTACCTCTTCGCATCACTTTGTTGTCGCTAGCTTCCGACTAACTCCGACGTTAAGTGACACTCCAGGGAGGCTTGGAAACGACTGATGAGATTTAGATGCGTGCTGGAATAACATCAGAAAAACTGATTTTACCTCACAAAATTCTCCCAATCTATGGCGAACACATCAACCTCGTCTTCAGCGCTATCGTCATTCTCTGGCTCTAACTCGCTAAGATCATCAACCTCTGAATACTTGCCCTCATCCCTGATCTCCCGCATTTCGTCTTGAGGAAAGAACCGTAAATCCCTGTCCACGTTGGACACCCGTTCCATTATCCATGATCCTAAACGATCGTTGTTACCACGGGGATCCACTCCATTTATACCCAGTTTCCCACTTCCTTCAAATTCCCGCTCCATTGCTGCGTTGGTTGATGACAAGACTGCACCCCGGACGACGCGTTGACGAGAACTCTTTATTAAAACGTTGATGTCATAACCGGTCTCGTCCGCCTCTTCGTTTCCGTGTTCCTGGTACACCATGATGCTATCATGGGCGTCTTCTTCGATCAGTGGTCTGTCACTCCCCACTATGGGCAGCGTGTGAAGAAGACACAAGAGGATGATCAGGGTGATCAAGGACAAGAGGAACACGCAAATCCAAACCGGATCGAGCAATCGATGTCGAGAAGAGCTTCGAAATCCTGACATTAGAAATTGGTAAAAGATATATCATTTCGCGTGGCTCACCACAGTTTCAATAATCATACAGCGCAATTAGTGCGGTCGTCACTATGGGCATTTCTATTATTATATCTTATTATTATAAGTTCATATATCCTAAAAGTCCTTATATCCAATAATTAAAAGTTCATATATCGTTTAAGTGCATTTATCCTGTTATTGTAAGTTCGTCTAGCCTACAAGTCCTTCTATTCTGTAATTATTAGTTATATAAGATATCTGTCAAAATGTGCAATTATCTACCGTTCCATAGTAACAGTATTGTAGCGTCGGCATATTTCCTTAATTATCACAATTAAGACAGGGTATCTATTTCATTAAGGAATAACCTATGGAAATATTTGGGTAGGAGGTAAAGACAGACTTCTGCAATAAAGTTGGTTGATTTTAAATCAACAAATTATCCAGGGTAATGCTGTACGCGCCAGCTTTACAGGGACATACATTATGGTATAGATTTCATTTCCTTCAACGGTCAAAAAAGCGACAACAGTTTTTCTGTTCTTCGAGATTCAGTCTTGGCGTTAGGCAGTCAAGCGTAAAGCTTTGATTAACCTGTCTACTTCCGCTTTTCACTGGCTGAAACAAAAACGGCACATAAAACAACAAATTACGTTTTCACGTGAAAATTCTACTTCAAACGGGTTAACTTTTCTACGCCAAACCACTAGAATGGACGAAGTTTAACGCTTGCCAATTTATTGACGCAAAAATGATTTTTGGAAGAGAACTTTACGCAGCCCTTTCGAAGACATAGCCAGTCATCCAGTTCGAATTCCTCAACCCATTTTTTCGAAAATAATTCAAAAAGTAAACGTCTGAACGCGTTTGCATTATTTATAGTGAACAAATGTTGAAACCGAACTCGGCTTACAAACATGCTGTTATTTTAAATTGGCTTATTTCCATCCACCAGGATGCAATCAGGATTTTTGAAAAGGGAAGGTAAAGTCGGAAACAAAATTTTGCTCCCATAAATAGAAGGCAGCACAGCAACCTTCTGCGAAAATCTTTAGATTCAATAGCAACAAAAAATGGATTTCCTCGCCGAAATATTGCAGGAAAAAAGACAAGAAAAACTAATAAAGATGCAGTAATTTGTTGGTGCAAGGGCACTTGTCCTACTTGTTGGAAAATGATTGCCCCCACTACCTTCTTTGGTTGCACCCCAGCCATTCACTTACCCTCTATAGTCACGCCTTGACCATCTTGTGTCGGCAAAGCCATCAACTCTTCACATGTTGCACCTGTGAAGCCTGCTGGGCAGACACAATATGGTGGGTCTTCATCGACGCATGTTCCGTTGTTCTTACAGTCAACGACCGCTGTGCAAGGACATGCCTTTACAACACGAAACCGGTTGAATTTGAACGTCTCGTCTAGCTCCTTTCCGTTGTAAACTGCACCAGAAGTGCACCCTAGAATTCAAGTTTAACAACGTTTAATAAAACGAGGTTTGCTAGGATTTAAACAGCCCATTTAACCTGTTGGGAAGCTCGTTCACAATTGAGACATCTAGATCTTTTCATGTTTCGAGACGTCTTTGAATCATTCTCTATTTAACCAAACGCCACACGTGTTCGTTGGTCTGTTGCCGAGTCTTTTTACGATAAACGGCGCAATGCCGATTTCTTTCCAATAACAAAACAATTTCTCGAGCTTGGGAAACAACAAATGAACTCACTTCTCTTATTAGAGAAATACAGATCGAAATAAAATCCCCTTCAAACTTATGATGCTCGACAAACTGTGGTCATCCTATATATATCAAAACCATAAACCTCACCTCGAAAATCTTCGTCCACTCTGACAACTTTTCTTTTGCCACTCAATGAACCAAGAGACCCGTTGGCTCCAAGATCCTTCTCTTCTGATACAATTTGCGGAAATCCCCCAGTGTAAAGTGAACCGTCGGAGAAATCGATCAAACGCACAATACCTCCTAAAGAGACCAAATCAGAAAAAGGTCAACAACATAATTCAATAATCATGACCAGCCGACAACTTATGAAGTATGAAACATAACAAATTCCGAAAAGGAGATTTATCACTCAAGATTCGAGTTATAAATCAAGAGACACAATTTAAACAGTGATATTTCGACTTTCTGTCGAAAATAAATACAGTTGAAATATCAATGTTTAAATAGTCTCTTGATTTGTAACTCGAATCTTGGGTTTTCAGGATGACTTTGCTTTTCGGAATTTGTTTCGTTTTATACATAATTCAATATTTAACCTTTTTTTATCGTTTCAATACCAATAACACGAAATCAAGAGAAAAGAAATCTATGCGTTTAAACCGGAACAAAAGAATTTGTATGAATGTGAGGCGGGCGATTAAACAAAGTTAAACTTTAATTTGACGACATCGTAAGTTTTCGTGGCTTAATCAGTGAAATGTAAAAATGATCATAATTTGAGGATTATCGCTCTGAAAATTACGAAAAATAGCCATTAATCACGAACACGATGATCTACAGGGTAAACTGCCAAACTACCATGCCAATATGCTAGTTTCAAAAACTATGGTGTATAATCGTTACATTTTCAAATTAGTTTGACAAATTTTACAAATGATATCATTTTTATATCAATGGCCTTACATAAATGAAAATAATTAAACCAAACAAAATCAACGCCAGAAAAGCCATTGACATGAAAATTAAGATGGTGACATGAAAATTAAGATGGTGACATAAAAATAACAGTCTGGAACCAAATTTGTTGACTAGGTGACCAAACGTTGACTGAGAAGTCAATTACTCTATTTCAGATTTTCTTGCTTGTCATGTATAATTATTTTCTAAAAACCACTTCCTGAAATATCAACTAGTATTCATTTCAGTGATGAAGAAACATAACTTGGAATTAAATCACGCTAAAATTTTAAATTACGCATATCTAGGCAATGGTAACCAATACAGGAAAAAAAAAACCCGTTGTTAATTCTAATTATTCATGCACTTCTGGTGGAGAAAAGAAAATGGAAGGTCAATTTTTTCTATCCATAGTTCCTTTGAAATGGCTGGAGACTTTACCTGTAGTTCCGTAGCTCTTTGCTTTATAATCTAACTGTAGCGACGCAGTATTGCCTCGTCGTTTCACGTGAACGTTGTGCCATCTATTATCAGCAATATTTCCACCAGGTAGGGAAATGGTCTTTGTTTCATCGGCGAACTCGAACGTGTAGTACAACACTTTATCCTTCAACTGGTTTTCAAACAGTAAAACATTTTAGCTAAAAATTATATAACTAAAAAGAAAAGACAATAAAACTATCCTCGAAAACAGTCGAGGCAATAAAAATAGGAGAGTGAAGAGATTCGCCTCTGGAAAAAATTGTTGTCCTTCCAGAGGTATTTAGTTTCACGGAATTCAAGCGTTTCTGCGGAAGGTTGCAATGAAGATAAACACATAAATAGCGGCTCACAGATTTCAGAACCAACAGCAACAATTTTTAAGTGGTATAGGTATGTAAATTCTGACGATATTTGTTTGTGAAATCATCATGTCGTCATCAAAATAGGAAAAATTCCTCAATTCTGGTATATCTTTAAGTCCAAAGAAGAGAGAAAAAAAACGTGTTAAAGTTACTTCAAACCATAGTGAAATTGGCAAGTGCGCGGTGATTTTTCATGATAGCAGACCCAAATCTTAAAGGGATATTGAAAAAAGAATGATGAATTTGCCAGTTGCTTCAGAAGTTTAAAAATGGTTTAATATGTCTTGGTTTTAGCAATTTCTTTTGAAACTTCTTTTCAAATTCCTTTTCGCATCTCGCTATCTTTACATTGTAATTTTAATCTAATAATACGAAAATATACTTGCGGGCAAAAATAATAATTCTGTTTTCAAAATCCTAGTAAAACTCACACTAAGTTTTAGCTGACCCCTACTTGATTTCTTGGGCTTCAAGGCGAAGTAGATTTATAAGCTTTCATACAACTGAGATAAAATATTCTTTTCACTTACTCCAAGCTCAGAAAGCGAATCTCCTCCCGACGTCGAGGAACGGAAGAACATAGCATTGTTTACGTCAGGCCTCACGCGAAGCCTGACCAAAAGGTCGGTGTGAAACTTTGGGGATGATCGGGGAAAACTCGGGTAAAGCTGCCTGCGACGGCGACCTGTATTTTGTTCTGGAGCAGTCATGTTGTATTCACTGAAACTGTCGGTCAAATACCACAAAGATGGAGACCCTAGATGGATGAGAGGCAAAATGAAAATGTGAGATAATGTTATCGTAATGAAGACCGGTACCTCAAAGAACGAGGAACTTTGATAGAGAGGAAAAGGAAGGATCGGAGAGGGGAGTTGGGACATATAGAGGAGATAAATTTCAGGGAAACATAAGGGAAGATTAAAGTCAGAAGATAAACCATATAAAGTAACTTTCAACGAAAGACGAAAAAACGTGAGAGGGTACAGGGAGTACCAAATTGAGGATAAACAAATAGGAAAAGCTAAACCAGGCACGATAAATGGATTAATAAGATATTATATGGACAGACAGGCAGGCAGGCAGGTAGGCTAGCAGGACACAGATTGGGGTGGGATTCGTTATTTCGCAACGGTATTGAGGAAACCGTAAGGAGGAAAGCTATGAACAGGGAAAGAAGCAGCATGGAAGAGCTGATGATAAGGATAAACATAAACATTACTCTAAGTATAAGGATGGAGAGGAGGATGAGGAAGAGAATGAGGAACAGGATGAGCATGAGGAGGGGATGGGGATGAAGATGGCGATGGGGAGGTGATGGAGATTAGGATGGGGGTGAGGATAGGGAGGGGATGGAGATGAGGATCAGGATGAGGAGGGGATGGGAAAGAGATGGGAATAGGGATGACGATGATAATTATAAGGACATGATAATTATAATTATAGGGATGACAATAAGGAGAGGTAAGGATAAGAATGCAAGGTCAAGGGTAACGGTGCAGGAAAACGGACTTTGGGCCAACGACAATCCACAAGAAAGATGGATTCACTGTTTGCGATCAGGGCCAGTGAAAGTGAAAACCAAGAACGGGGAAAAATCAACTAAACAAATATCAACGGAAATCAAAATCAGGAAGAAAAATGGAAGACTCAACATACTTTCGGAACAATCACAGCCGGTAAATCCCGGTGAACAAGTGCAGCAACTTGACGAAGAATACGTTTCCCCCTCGCAGTAACCGTTGTTTTGACATCGACTGCTAGAACAACCTTGATCACACCCAGCAGGAGCGTTGACCACTTTTAAAGGATCATGTAAGTCGTACATTTGTCCACTATCGTAGATATTTCGTATACAACCATAAAAAGACTGTGTGGCAATAGAAGGATGAGAGAAAGAGGATGTAGAGGAGCCTCCGATCTGGAGTGGTCCAAATCCATTAAGGTAACTAAAGTAAGAAAATAAAAAGAAAATGAGTAATTGATTTTCTTTTGACTTGATGGCCCAACAAACGTAAACCAGGGAGTCCCGTTGTTGTAGTAGTTATACGCCATCTTTTCTAGGGGGGATGCAGCGAGAACAGGAGGGCGGGATTACAGCACGAGTGTGAGGTGGTTGAACTCCCCGGCATTGGTTAAAGAGGGCGCCAGGAGTACAGGCTAGAGAACCACCGGTATAAAAAATTCTACCGTTGCTCTTGAGTATTTCAATAATACCCACCATACCCCATGTCTAACAAAGCCTTATAGGGGATATAATTAATAAAAATTATCTAAAGTTCTCCACTCACATAAAATTTTCAAACGACTGGCTGACCACCTCACAGCTTTTTCGATCTTCAAAAAATCGACCTTCTTCTTCCGTTGTCGTCGCGGACTCACAGTGGTCAACGATCAAACGGATCTCCTGGACAAACACAAACACCAAAAAAAGAACAATCTGCATCGCACGTGAACGTTAAAGTCTTGTACATTGTAATAAAAAAATGTGGGTAGTTTAACATAAAAGAATGAAGGAAAAAGAATGAAAAATGGTGGACAACACACGAGACGAGAGGAGACGAGAAAAGACGGGACGAACAAGATGCGACGGAGCATGGGAAGCAAAGAACCTGCAAGTGAACAGTTCTTACCTTTTTAACCCTTTTGATCTCGACATGATGCCACTTTCCATCATCCAAACGATTTCCATCACGAAGATCAAACGACGAGGGCCGACCACCCAACGATACGGCAACAGTTACGAAACCGTTGAGAAGGGAGACTGCCAAAAAATCCACGATTCCACTGTAGCCGTCTGAAACGTAGGCAAAAGCAATGAAAAAAAGAATGAATTAGAGTCTACTTATATATTAGTTACTTCAGAGTACAATTTTAACGATACAAATTTCAGCTAGGTTGCGGCCATGATGAAAGTCGAGCAGAAACTAAAGAATTGCCTTTTCTTAAAGCTCCTTGGTATAGCAGTAGTCCGTTTCCAATGTTTGGTTCTGACATGAACTCGAACGATATTGAGCTTAACTCGTATGCCGACAGCGGTTCCAGCCATATGTACGAGTCTGGTTTCTTAAAATTCCGAGTCGTAACTTGGCACTCGGAACCGCGGAACCCGGGAGGGCACTCGCAGACAAAGCCCTGGGGCACAACATCGTGGCAGGTTCCTGAAACAAAAAAATAGCAAAATGGATGAAACAAAAAACAGCAAAAGATTTGTTTGGTTTTTGATGCCCACCCCTACTTCACAAGGGTTAGGATCTTCAAAATAGTAAAGAGAATGAGAAGAGCAGGTATTTGGGTTTCGTTATTAAGTTTTCTGAAAAAGTCGTTGAAGAGTTAGGCATGAAGGCAACTATAAAACAAAACAGATTCCGAAAAATAACATCTTGTGAACTCAAAATTCGAGTTAGAGCAAGACAAAAAAGAGACTGTAATATTTCGACTTTATTGCAAAGTCATCATCAGACAGAATGAACACAAAAACAAGCCAAGGTCTCTATGTACAATATGACGGTGACATTACCGGAAGAGAAGAAAGCGAACACGATACTATATTTACATGATACAATTAATTATCACTACCTCACCCGACAATATTAACACGTGATAGACCCATTATGCCGACAAGCTGACAGACTTATCGCTGGCTATCATGTCTGACAAGCGATGTGAAGATCAGAAAAGTTGAAGGGAAAGTAACTAAGTGAAAAGTGCCATTTCTTTGCTGGCCTTTAGGTCGAAATTAAGTTCAGGGTTATTGAATTTACTGTTTTGTTTTATATTTCTAAGTTTTTGCTTTAAGTTGTCGGCTGGTTGTGGTTTCTGGTCTAAGGCAATGCGGTCTGATACCGATCGTCTTATTAACTCTTGCATTGTGGGAGTTCCCTCCTTAACGAGAGTAAACTAACAGAAACTAACAACAGTTAGCCAGAGTAAGTTAACACAAGTCTTATGCCGCCGGGAAAGAGTTAATGCAATCCTTAAAAAAACAATAACGAAGACATTTCAATGTTTTCTTATCAGTACAGGACGTAACCATTACAGGGAAACAATGATGAGTTAATTCAGGGATAACTAGTCTATAGCTGACATCCATCACATCTGTACATAGCACTGAATGGCACACTAGAAAACCCTACCTCCATTCCTGCACGGCCTTGACTGGCAGTTCGGCGCAGGTTCAGGCAGAACTTTGTACATATCTCGGAGTTCTGTATCAATTCCCACAATAGTAAGGCTGGAACTAGGCGCAGGCACTTGACCATAGTAACCGCTGACCACCGTAAACGATTTCTTTGCTGTAAGCAAGTTCTTGCAAACGCCAACCGATTTCGATTCGGCAGCACACTTGTCGAGACCAATTTCGAGCTTCTCGGAACCTAGATTCGAGAAAATGATTATCTGATGAACTAGGTTAAAAAATCTATCAAAACATTCACAAATAATTGGTAGTACACAGTGTATTATGCTAAAATAGAAACCTCAGCGGAGTCCTGTATTATATAAGCTAATATCAGAAGAGAATTGCCAATACTAGGAGCGCAAGTAGGAGGGTTGGTAGATCGCGACCCCTGCCCTTTCTTCAGGAAATCTTATATGTGACCTTTTAGTGACAACTTTTATCCCTCATTTTTCAAAGCTACGTTGATCTATGATCTCACTCAAAATGATCAGATTGCCCTGACCGTGTTATGATTCTACCACACCGACCCATGCCCTTCGAAATTCCCAGTTGCTCACCTGCAATACCATGAGAACAGTTTAAAAGTAGAGTGTGTTAAACATTGCTGATGTTCTTTAAGCATTGAACTTTAAATTATCACCTCGCAGGTAAAGTATCAATAAATAAAGCCGTATACAGAACCAAATAAGTGTCTTGAAACTGGACGATCTCTCAAAGCCCAAAGGGTCAGAGAACTGCCAAAATTCAAGCGACGAAATACCGACAATTTAAGCGAAGGATTTTGGTCGGAGAAATTTCACTTCCGACATCTTACCTATGGTTGCTAACTTATCATAATCCATTTCCAAAATTGCAAACACATAATTAGGATTCATGTAAGCATTCTCAGTGCCTCGAATCACAATCCACACATCAATGCCATAGGGTGAATCAGCGACACCTTCCGACGATTTTCTGATGCTAAACGCGTAAACGTTTTCTGAAGGTACGCCAAATATCTCTCCCAGCATCTCAACCAGCTTCATGTATAAACTGTTGACAAACTGCCCAGGTCTCCGCAAAGGAAATCGCAGAACCACGGCGTGCTGTAAGGCAGTTGAGTTCACACTCCTTACGAGGACAGAGATCTCGGATGAAACCGTTTTTCCAATATTTTCACCAGAACTTCGACTCTTTTCGCGTACAGTGACACTTACAGAATAAGTACCATCGGGTATGTTTGCGGAAGACCGGATGCGACCTGTGGTCGAATCAACAGTAAAGTAGGATCCAGGCTGTTGAGAGATGAGAGCGTACTCGTTTGTGTCTACTAGATAGTCATCATCTCTGTAGTACACGTGTCCAACGGTACCGCCTTGGAACCGCCCATCTAGAGCGTACACGATGATCGTCATTGAACCATCGAACGGTTCCTGGGTCACTTTCCCATCGATAACATCGACGAATATCATCGCTTCCGCTGACCGCGCCGGACTGCCGCCATCAGTCGCTTCAACAAGGACTTCATAAAGAGGCGTCGTCTCTCTATTGAATTCAATAAAGTTTGTAAAGAGCTCCACGCTCTGGCTACCAGGATTTTTCAGTTGGAATTTATTGTCAAAGTTTTTCAAGGTAAAAGTAAACGGTCCTCCACCTGGGGGTAGATCCGGGTCAGTTACACTTATTCTCACCACCCTCTGTTCTTCACGAACACCCTCACGAATGCTTCCTTCGTAGTACGACGGAATAAACGTCGGAGGAGTGTCGTTTACGTCCTCGAGTTCAACAACTAGAGTAGCTGTATCTGAAATAACAAAGAGACAGAACTTTAATTCTGAGTAGATACAGGATGGTTGAAAATCTTGACATGGTTGTTGAAAAAAAAGTGGTTTGGGTTAATTTTAAGATCAAACTTCAACAGTATTAAGAATTAAACAACAGAATTTAATACCAAATATAATTTGTACTTGTAAGTACTGGTATTAATAGTAACCTTTTCCCTTTACTGTCTCTACAGACGACGAAGGAAAAGCATTTTTACATTTTACATACAACGCAGACCCCACGTCGCTACGGAACGTTAGGAAAGCTTTTGCGAAGGAAATTAGTTAGGTAACTCTTGCTTTTCACAAAACTACAAGTCTTCACCGCGGTAAAAGCATAATTTGGGGCTTTTATGAATATCAGTATTTACTACAATAGTTAATGTTGTGACCGATGTTGTAGTTTATTCATCTCACCCGAAAGTCCCTATCATCAACTTGAACCACAAAGACAACGATTGTAACAACAGCAACAGCTAAAGCAACAACAGTGACAGCGGCAACAATAGCAACAACGATAATGACAAAAATGACGACAGTGACAACAATAATCAGAACGGCAACGAGATCAACAGCAACAACAACAACAATTACAACAACAACAGTATTAACAACAGCAACAATAACAACAACTACAGCAACAACAACAACTACAGCAACAACAACTACAACAACAAAAACTACACCAACAACAACAACAAAAACTACACCAACAACAACAACAACAACAACAACAACTACAACAACAACTACAACAACAACTACAACAACAACAACTACAACAACGACTACAGCAACAACAACTACAACAACAACTACAACAGAAGCATCAACAGAAGCAATAGCAGCGAAAGCGACAACAGCAATAGTTAAATGAACAACTACTACACTAACATTGTCAACGACGATAACAAAACTGACCAGGACAATGACAATATTATGACTATGACAACAGCAGGAGAATAAGCAGCAACACCACCACAACAGCAACACCAACGTCAACGACAACGACAATATCAGCCACGGCAGAAGCGGCAACAACGACAAGAAATATTAACTTACCCGTCAGCCTTCCGATATCCGTTGCCGTAATTGTCAAGGTGTACGAAGCTGTTTTCTCTCTATCTAATGCGCCAGCAACTCGTACAACTCCAAGATTCTTGTTGTCAGGATGGGATTTCACCTCAAAGGCATCGTCAGTGTTCCCGCTTGTTAAAGAGAACGTAGGTACGGCATTCGGTCCCTCGTCTCCGTCGGAACACGTCACCACTTGGACCTCTGTACCAAGGACAACGTCTTCGGAGATCTTACGGTAGTAGGTTTTTGGATTGAATACGGGAGGCTGGTCATTCGAGTCAAGAATGCTGATAAGTACAGAAACGTAATCCGAATCGAAGGTTTTTGAGATGTTTCTCTCAGACACAGAAACAGTCAAGTTATAGTCTTGCTTTGACTCGTAGTCCAGCATTCCTGCAACGACGATTTTGCCTGTGTCAGGCTGAACGTAGAATCCAAACGGGTAGTTGCCATTGGTGATTGAATACTGATGTCCCACCAGGGTGAAATCTTCATCCATTCCCTTTAATTTCAAAACAAGATGACCCAAAGGAGCATCCTCAGCAACCTGTTCTCTGTATATTCGCGCCGTAAACTTAGGCGGAAACTCAGATACGTCTTCAATAACCACAGTGACAACTGCAGTGGCAGAAAGGCTCGGAGTGCCGCCGTCGGTTGCTCGCACCTGGATCGTCAGGTTTCGACGAATTCTCTCTAAATCGAACACGGTATCCGTCACGATGAGTCCAGTTACTGAATCGATAGAGAACATTTCGCCGTCCTCGTCGTATGTCAATTTTCCAGTAGTAGTGTCGATAGTATAGGTGAGATCCGAGTTCCTTCCGTCGTTCGCGTTCGGATCATCGCCGTCGAAAGCTGTCACGTAACGCACATAGGTGCCTTGAGGCTGGTTTTCTTTGACGTAGGCGATGTACGGCGAGTTTGGAAAATACGGTGGGTCGTTAACGTCAAGGACTGTGACCTCGACAAACGTTCTTGCTTTGTTGGTTCCATCAGTCACGATCACAGCAAACACTACTACTGGGGTCTTCTCGCGGTCCAGTGGGGTGGTAGTCGTGGTCAATATCCCTGTGGCGGAACCAATGATAAAATACGGTGCCGCGGCGCTATCAACACTGTACACAAGGCGGCCATCAGGTGAGTCGTTGTCGGCGGCTTCTACCACAAGGAATGACGTTCCAGACGGCGTGTTTTCGGAAAGACTGGTGTTGTAAAGAGATTTCTCAAAGTGTGGTGGATCATCGTCCGCGTTGGTTACCTGTTGAGTAAAATAAAAATTGTTTAGCAGGCACTCGAGGCGGAAAATGCACATAAACTGTAGTAAAGCTTCCTAACGTTGATTTGATTTGTTTTTGTATAACATTTGCGTACGTTAATAATGAAACACGAGACGGTAGCTCAGTGTTTTAGATCCAATCAAGCATGTACTGCAAGTTTTTTTAATGACTTCAAAAACGATCCTCTTAATACACTAATTCGCGAAGAAAGTTTGAAAATTGTTGTTTTCTAAGCCGCAAAAATTTGACGAGAATTCTTAAAAGTATGCGAATTTTTATGACATTTAAAGACACAACATGGTCATGACTTTCCTTTGTATTTTCCTCACGAACTCTCAATGAATTTTTGAAGCGGTATTAGAGTTTGTGTGTCCTGTTTTCCACTATGAATCGACATGATACCTCTCCAAGAAAAACTAAATGCTCACTAGAGATTTACCGGGCGCGAATCTTAGACGTAAAATACAGATGAGAGCCCAGCTCAAAATTCGAATATGTAATGCTATCACACTCAGGAATTAGACAGAAACACAAAGATATAGTTGAAAAGAAGGTCAACGAAAACAAAACGTCAGTGAATTTCTATAAAACGTCATTGAACTTCTGTGAAACTTTATCTGTGTTTCTAATTCCAGAGTGCGATGACATTACATCTTCGAACATTGAGCTGGGCTCTCATCTTCATTTTACGGCAAAAACTAAATGCATATTACAGAAATGATCAATGAATACAACTTTTCTAGATCAGCTTTTTGCCAGTAGAAGCTCTCCCTTTGACGAGTAAAATCGTCCGGCATTAGCCACAGTAAAATTGTCTGACGTTAGCCACAGTAAAATTGTCTGACGTTAGCCACAGCAAAATTGTCTGACATTAGCCACAGTAAAATTGTCTGACGTTAGCCACAGTAAAATTGTCTGACGTTAGCCTCAGTAAAATCGTCTGATGTTAGCCACAGTAAAATTGTCTGACGTTAGCCACAATAAAATTGTCTGACGTTAGCCACAGTAAAATTGTCTGACGTTAGCCACAGTAAAATTGTCTGGCTTTAGCCAGAGTAAAATTGTCTGACGTTAGCCACGGGAAAATAATACAAATCTTATGCCGCCGGTAATGAGTTAATCTGATAGTGCCGCTTCTACTGCGCTCAACTGAAAAAAAAAGACGATAACTCGGAACAAAGAGCAAAACTGATTAGAATTCAAAAGAATGAAATTAAGGTTATGCGCGTATTATGATGATCTTTTGTATTTACACAACTGGTCCTTTGAGTATGACCAAGCAATATAAACGATAAGATACTCTTGATTATTGTTTAGACGAAAATGAATACTCTACCTCAACTGTGACAGTCGTAGCAGCACTGAATTTCTTGTCACTGGCAACCACAGTAAGATTGTATTCGGAATTACTCTCATAATCTAGTGGACTTTCAATGACTAAATATCCACGGTTGCTGTCAATCGCGTGTTCTGAAGTCACCTGGAAACGTCCGTCGTTGCCTGCTGTTATAAAGAACAATGCCTTAGCATTCTCACCAAGGTCTCTATCCCGAGTTACCACAGTTTCTACCGTCTGTCCGACCGGGGTGTTCTCTGGGACGGAAACCATGTAGCGAGCCGAGTCGAACACTGGAGGAGAGTCGTTCTCGTCCAGCACACGTACGGTGACGAAAGTGGTGCTTTGAATTCGCGGATCACCATTGTCACTGGCAACCAAAATTATGTTATAGAGTTCTCTTTCTTCGCGGTTAAACATTTCCTTCGTCAAAACTTCCACCGAGGTAGAATAATTCCTTAAAGTAAACAAATTTGAGTCTTCCACGTCTTGGATTTCGTAGGTAATGGCGACGTTTAGAGGATCGGGATCCGTCGCTTTGATGTGTATAACGACAGTCCCCGGCAGCGCACCTTCGGAAACTGTCGCATCATAACGCGCCCGGCCGAAAATCGGAGCGACATCGTTTATGTCCACGACGGTTATCTCGACGCTGGCTTCAACCAGTTCACGTCTCCCAGTTTCGTGCGCGTTCACCGAGAACACGAACTTCTGTTGCTGCTCGAAGTCAAGACCGCTGGTCAGCTGAATTGAACCAGTTCCATGGTCAATACTGAAGGGAAATTGAATGGTGCGCCGTAGCTCTGCGAAGAAGTACACCATGCCGCTGCGGGACGATGAGGGAACTGCAGAGATATTGACTATAGCCTCGCCAGAGTGGGTATTCTCTTTCACGTCGCCTCGAAAAACCAACTGGTCAAACACAGGTAGGATTTGATCCGTTATTAAGATTTCCACAGTGGTATTGTGGGTCTCATCGGAGATTCCTTGCCCACGGTATTCTCGACTGTTTCCAGCGGTGACAGTAAACAACTTCGTTCCCTGTTTACCACGCAGACTCGACTTAACTGTCACCCATCCATCGGAGGCAACCTGGAATAGTTCATTTCCGCTGTGAACCGTGTACGTCACTTCCGAGTTCACGCCAATGTCGGCATCAGTCGCTTGCAGTTTGAGAACACTACTCCCAACTCTCAAGTCTTGGCTAACGCTTGTCTCATAACGCGACACTTCGAAGGAGGGATAGTTGTCGTTCTCGTCTTGCACGTTTACCACGAATTGACAGTAGCCAACCTGGCGGAGTTCGCTATTGTGGCCTCGGTCTCTTGCGGACGCGATCACCAAGTAATGAGACTTTACTTCCCTGTCGAGAACAAGAGCAGTTTGTACTTCTCCAGTGTCGTTGTTCACCACGAACACATCGAGATCATCGCTCGAAATCAAATCATGCGACCTTTCGATGAAGTACTCAACAAGCGCGTTTTTACCACGGTCGTTGTCTTCGGCTTTCAGTACAATCACTCTAGCCCCCGGGGAAAGATTTTCTCCCACATTCACTGACTCGGGGCAGGTCATGAATCGGGGGGCGTTGTCATTGACGTCAGCCACATGTATATCCACGGTTGTCTCCGAACTCTGGAGGCCGTCGCTAGCTTCGACAGTTAACGTAAACGTACTCTGTGTCTCACGCTTTAACGAAGATGCGACGGTTAGAATACCAAACCTCTGGTCCTCGATGGCGAAGACTCCTTCCTTGGGAACGCTAGTACTGATCCTGTAGGTTAGCGGTGAACTGGTCACATCTTTGTCCGTGGCCTGAACCACGCCCACCAGATGTCCGACGTACGAATCTTCGTCTATGTCAAAGTGATAATACGCTTTTATAAATTTTGGTGCATTGTTATTGACGTCTCGTAATTTGACACTGACGTAGGCACGAGCTGGAATTTCGTCCCCACTGAATCCCACGTGGTCTTGCGCGATGACCATGAACTGGAACGTATTTTGAGTTTCGTAGTCGAACGTTTTTACGGTTCGAATTCCTCCAGTTTCGTTGATGACAAAATAGCCGTTTGCGTTCTGCAGGGAAAAGCGCATCTCTGTACCATTACAGCGGCAATCACCCGCGCAGTCACAGTCTGTCACGCTAACGGTTGAGACGAAACTTCCTGGACTGGCATCCTCATCGATTTGTACGTTGTAAACGGCTTCGGTGAAAGTCGTCGGATTCTCGTTGTCATTCGTGACCACAAGTGTCACTGATACCTGGGACGACAATGGGTTATCCTCGGTCAGTTCACTGGCTCTGACCGTAATGACAGAACTCTTAGAACTACCTGCAGTTTCGTAATTTATCGATCGCTTCAACGACAGCTCGCCATGAGGATTTATTTCGTAGTCGTCGGACCTCGGAACAATTTCGTAACCAACCGGGATATTGGACAAACTCTTTGCCATTACCTGGCCAATGATTACACCAGGGAGGGTTTTCTCAGAAAACGTGATGGTGTACATGGTTTTGAAAAATCTCGGAGCATCATTGACCTTATTAACAGCAATAACAGCTGATGGACTTTCTTGTCTGGGATATCCCTGGTCAAAAGCTTTTACATTGACTGGGTATTGAAACTGCGATGCGTCCAGCGGTTTACCATTGGTTTCCAGGACCCTGGTTTTCGGGTTGACTGTGAACGGAGAATTTTGGTCTTCGATAGTAAATCCAACGTGACCTCTTTTCCCTCCGTCTGAATCAGTAGCATTAAGTTGAGCTACTGGAGAGCCAACTCTACTTCGCGAGTTCACACGACCTGAAAAAGACCTCATATTCAATGTCGGTGCATTATCGTTGATGTCAACGACGTAAATGATGACGACATGATTGTAAAACGGTGAATTGTCACCATCATTCTCAGAATCACGTATGATAAGCTTGTAGACTTTTTGTTTCTCGTAATCCAAGCGCTGGATGGTTTCAACAACTGCCGTCTGGCTGTTGAGGCGGCAAATTGGGTTTTCCGGGTGGACTATCTCCAGCTTGCCCTCGTAATTTCGCGGAATTTCTAAGACGAAGGTTCCCACGGGGGAGTTTTCTGGAACATAAGCTCTCAAAGGTTGCTGGAATCTACGATATCTGTAAGGTTCAGAAACTCTTCTAACCCGTGATCGGGGATGAAAAACGTCCTCCTGTCCGAACCCAGGAAATTCGAACGGATGATGAGTGGATAAATCTGGAAAGAAGTCTTCATGTTCGAGAAGTCCTCGCGTTCTCTCCAGCGCAGTTAGATTCGATAACACTGCATCAACTCTAGCTGCTATTAAGCCACCGTTAACATCTTCTGGAGCAGATAGTTTCCCATAGTCCATTAATGAAGATTCTAAACCTTCTTTTTCTTTTAATTTGGGAGAACCATTCTTTAAGCCACGAAGAACGTCGTTATCAAGCAAATTCTTTGCTCTCAAAGAGTTTCTTTCCACAAGAGATCCTCTCAAATCATTCCAGGTTTCCACATCATCTAAAACATACTGGAAGGCTTTGTCATTCGGAATATCTTCCTGGCTTTCACCTCCCCGTGCCAGATGGAACAAAGCGGCAAGAATTGCAGTAAAAACTAACATCAGGTTTGATTTGCACCGTTTCTTCATTTCCACTCGGGGAAGAAACACTGAACTCGTTTAAGAAACTCAAGAATGACGAACGCCACAAAGTCGCAGTAATGATGCATATACCACGTAATCAATCACAACGGACAAATATAGGAGTGATGCGAAACCAGTCGATCCATAATAAAACAACGCAGATTCGAGAGACCACATTTTAAAACAACCCGCAGTTAAACCAAAACAAAATGCCCCTCATAAAAATAATGCAAAGGTGAGGAAGAACTCCCTGTCATCGTTTGTACAGAAAACCCCAATAGTTTGCCCAAACCTGCTCCTTTTGATACGTTTTAGAAAGGAATGAATATTCCGTGAAAGTACATCATAGCGATAGCCCCTAAAAGGACATATTGATTACGTAAATGCATATTGTTTACGACTTCTCTGCAATATAGTTAAATATGGAAGTCTTAATTAAAATGTACGGGGTTTATGAAGTGAACTTTGTTTGGTATTTTGCTTCACAGCTTAATGGTTCCCATAATTTCAAATTGGATGAGGATTTGTGCGAATATCTACATTTCTTTACCTCTTCCAGTAATATGTGCAAACGCCTTTCATACTTGGGTTGACCAACACAAGTTATTAATCTCCCGATTTTAATTGTGTAAGTGGACAAATCTAAAAATAATATCAATGTATCGAGTTGTTCAAATCTTTAGTCCTCAAAATGGCCGTAAAGTATCGACGAATAATGCAAAAATCTTCTCGAATCGCTGTTTAAATCCCAATTAACTTGGTAATATTTCAGTGGACTATCGGTTTACTCCTGTTGTCATACAGTATTTACCAAGAGGGGTGTTAGAGACGTTCTGCTCCTCGCTGTTTTGGTCAAAAAAGACAGCATTTCAGTTTTCTTTACTTGGTTTTAACACTAATAACGTTTATAATGTTTTACGTTTACATTTACCAATAACTTTTTCAAGATAGGCTGTGGTGAGAAAGCAGAACAGGAAACCATGTGGTATATGCGAGTTCAAACTTCCTCTTTCGAATGAAACGTGTATACAGTTAGTTTCATAAAACTCTAAACGACGACATCATGGACAGATTTTACTCCACATTAGCTATGTTTATATAAATAGAAACGCTACACTACAGTATATATGCAAGTACGTACGTACACATGTATGTATGTATGTATGTATGTATGTACAGTATGTATGTATGTATGTATGTTTGTATGTATGTTTGTATGTATGTACGTTTGTATGTATGTATGTATGTTTGTATGTATGTATGTATATATGTATATATGTATGTTTGTATGTATGTATGTTTGTATGTATGTATATATGTATGTTTGTATGTATGTATGTATATATGTATATATGTATGTATGTTTGTATGTATGTATGTTTGTATGTATGTATGTATGTATGTATGTATGTATGTATGCATGCAAGAAGTGGTTTAGATTAGAGCCTAGGAAGTAGTTTCACTCGGTCACGAGTTGACTTCCACCATGCATGCATGTATGTCCGTATGTATTCACGCACGCACGCATGTATGTGTGATGGTAGGTAAGTACCTT
The DNA here is from genome assembly GCA_030142905.1 of Heliopora coerulea. Classification (NCBI taxonomy): domain Eukaryota; kingdom Metazoa; phylum Cnidaria; class Anthozoa; order Scleralcyonacea; family Helioporidae; genus Heliopora; species Heliopora coerulea. Next base: position 775,743 of record JASJOG010000011.1, on the reverse strand, counting down.
GGTAGGTTGGCAGGTATAGGTAGGTAGGTAGGAAGCGGGCATGTAGATATGTAGGTGTGTATGCAGGGGTTTCATCAAGATTTGAAATAGCGGCCAAAGATTAAATATAGCCAGCTTTGATTGCATGCAGCCAAAAGCCGCATTCCTCGTCCGGGCGGCTACGATGACCTCCTCTGAGCGATTTTTGAAAATTCGAATCTCTATAATGCATTTTCGGAACACAAAGCCTTATATATAAATACTTTTTCGAGAAATACTTGAAGAACTTTGGCAATGAAAACGAGGCATCTTAAAAGTGGAATTGGCCGTATAAAAACTGAACGTCAGAGAATTTTGAAAGTTTTCGATTATTTCTACTACAAACTCACCGAATTCTTTCAGAAAAATACCCAATAACAACAGAGAAACAATTTTTGTAGGTACTTTATTGTAAGTTTGAATGACAAATGTTTAAGAGATCGAGACAAAGTGACTTGGAGTTTACCGTTACTGTTACAACGTATCACTTTTCCTTTTTTTGTCATTTTCTGGTAGTTTTATCTTTTTTGGCCTAATTTTTTTTTACTCAAGTCGTTAAAATATTCTCGATTGGCATTTTCTGCCTCTGCTACAGCTGCATTTATCAACTCTTCCACCGAAGCGTTAACGATTTCTCGACTGCAAGTCTTCTCGTTCGACTTGATCACAGGACAAGAAGCATTCCACTTGATGGCTGACATCTCTGGCTGTCGCTCTTTTCCAGATACGTTAAAACCCTCGATGTCAGACTGTACAACAGATGAGAGAGAAAATCGGTCAGTTAAACATTCTTTCCCTGGCCGATTTCATCTCTCATCTGTTAGTATTGGTACACCAGGCTTGATAGTGTCACCACTAACTTCCGTCTCGTCCACTTCTTCCTTCTGTGCATTCTGCTTGGAATTCATGAACACATCGAGAAGCTTTAATTCCACACCTGTAATTTCATCACTGTCCCCTTGCACGATTTTAGCGTCGGAGCGCTCCCCTTCTAAAACTTCCATCTTCACTGAACAAGCAACTGCTTTCTGGACCAGTCGTTTTTTCCGCTTCCAGCGACGTTTCTTTTTGAACAAACTGATGTCGACGTCTGTGATTGCCTCAACCAGCTCCACGAAGCGTAAATCTTTGGCCAAGTCCACAAGCTTCGTGATTGTCTTGCCGGAACTGGCCAGGAATCTGTTAACCCACTTCAAGAGAGCAAGCTTGCAGTGAGTAGTCAAACGCGGAACTTCCTCTGTAATACAGGAAGTTCCACGTTTGACAGCTCACTGCTCACTGTTGTATACAGACAAGAGACAAAGTTCCACACTTGATAAACAACAAAATAATGACAAAACCGATGCCACAAAGACATCCGACCTCCTGCCATTTCCCACTTCCTCCAGTTCTCTGAAGACTTTCATTAAAGACACTTCAAGGAACACTTTTCAAGAACTCCTGTCATTGCAGTATATACCATAAAATGTAAGTTTGCTAACTGCCTAATTTGCTTTTTGTGATGTACTATAATTGAAAATGTATAGCGCGCCCTGCGTGGCCATCGTCAAACTTGTTCCCAGATCATTTGATGAATGTGGGCTGGCCTCGCATCTTAGTTCTCCTTGAAACCACAATTTTCGATTGAAATTAATGAAGCAGTGAGGGCACGAAACGTACATTCACTACAAGAATTAACGTCGAGATTTCAACTACTTTAAACCTGTGCTCTTATTTCCTCTACATAGAGTCGTTCAATATATGAAGCAGAACTTTATATATTCAGATCAAATCTGGCCAGTAGAATCGGTGGACGTCGGAGAATTTTGAAATATTTTGATCAATTCAACAATAAATTCACTAAATTCTTTCAGCCAAATATCTCAATGAGATCTCTTCCTTTTAACCTAAAATTTTACCCTATAACAACAGAGAAACAAACAACTCTTTCTGAGGTACTTTATTGCAAGTATGAATGGTAAATGTTCAAGAGAGAGAGAAAGACCTCGAGTTTACTGTTACTGTTACAATGTATAAATTTTCCACTTTTTTGTTACTTTTATTATACTTTTGTTTAATATTTTTTTTGGCTTATTATTTTTTTACACAAGTTATTGAAGTACGTATAAAATATTATTCTCGATTAGCATTTTCTGCCTCTGCCACAGCCGCATTTATCAACTCTTCCAACAACGTTTCAACGACTTCTCGACTGCAGGTCTTCTCGTTCGAGATCATCACAGGACACGAAGAGTTCCGCTTCATGGTTGACATCTCTGGCTGTTGCTCCTTTCCAGATGCTTTAAAATTGTCGTTCATGGACTGGGAATGTTTAACTGGGCATTTTTGACTCACATCCGTTAGTACTGATACACCACGCTTGATAGTGTCGCTACTACCTTCCGTGACCCCCACTTCTTGCTTCTGTGCATTCTGTTTGGAGTTTATGAACCAAACAAGAAGCTTTAGTAACACATTTCTTATTTCATCGCTGTCCCCTTGCACGATTCTAGCACTGGAATGCTCTTCCTCTGCTATTATTTCCATGCCAACTAAACAAGCAATTGCTTTCTGGACCAATCGTTTTTTCCGCTTCCAGCGACATTTCTTTTTCAACGAACTGATGTCGACGTCTGCGATGGCCTCAACGACTTCTACGAAGCGCAAGTTTTTGGCCAAGTCCACCAACTTCGTGATCGCCTTGCCTGAACTCGCCATGAAGCTGTTAACCTACTTCACCAGGGCAGGCTCACAGAGGGTAGTCAGAGGAGGTACATGCTGTGTGGTCTGCACTGATACACAACAAAATAATGACAGAAAGCGATGCCACAGAGACATCCGACCTCCTGCCATTTCCCACTTCCTACGACTCTCTCAAGACTTTCGTTCAAAACACCTCAAAAAACACTTTTAAAGAACTCCTGTTATTGCAGTATACACTACTCAACGTAAGTTTGTTAACTGCCTAATTTGCTTATTGTGACGTATTATAATTGAAAAGGTACCGCGCGCGCTGCGTGGCCATCATCAAACTTGTTTCCAGGTCATTTTATGAATGTGGGCTTCCATTTTAAGCTAGTTCCGTGGAAACTACATTTCCCACAAAGACTTCAAGACAGCAGGGGACCAAAACATACACTTAGGTGAAGGCTTAACGTTAAGATTTCATACTAAAAGTGATTTTTGACGGTAGAAGAACTTGACTTGAGATGATATTTCATGTTTTAGATAATTTCGACTAGTAATTCACAAAATCCATTTGGCACAATATTGCAACGAGTTCTCTAGATGCATAGAAGTAGGATGAGGGGGTTACAGCCCCCTCATGCATTTAAATGGGAGGGGAGGGGAGGGGAGTCGCCCCAAAATGTGCCAAGAGTTATGAAAGTAGCTTCTTATCTTCACTGGTTCGGAAGCAGCTCATGCAAAGTTCAGCCATGTTTATGGACTGACACTTGACCCACGTCTACAAGATTTTGAAGATTTCAATAACGGACGGGTAGTCAGTGTAGCTAGACCGCTAGAGAGGAGCGTAGACTTGAACAAGAAAGTTTCAAGCTGCTGCTGGGAATAAAAAACTTTTAATCAATGCATGCAATGAAACTACAACGCAGCCATCTCAGAGGCAACAAAAACTGCATTAGTCGGACATCGAGTTTCAGTGCTTAAGAGCACTGCATCTCAAATAAACAACAAAACCCACCAATATTTTTGTATATGTAGAAAATACTTTTAAGTGGAGAGGGGACTTATCAATCGTGAATAAATAACAGCAGTTTGAGGGCAGAGGTGACTTTGGCAGCATTCTAAGAGGATTGAAAAGTCTAATGAGCTGACTTCAGTCCCTCACCCCCAATCAAATTCGTTCCTACGCTACTGTCTAGATGTTTCTCTTAGTTTTGAAAGAGGTGGCCCAAGAGTTAAAAGAGGCGTTTGTGACTTTGCGAACAACCAAAGGCCAAGTGCCTCATGGGGGGTCTAGTGACGTGCTCTCCAGAGCAAATTTTAAAAATTCAAGTCTCTGTGATGAACAAAGTCTTATATGCTTATACACTGTGTGAGAACTACTTGAGGTGCTTTAGCATTGAAAACGACGCATCTGAAAAGGGTAATTCCTCTGGTCGTTAGATCGCTCAACTTATGCGTGTAGTCTCTTGCTAGGTAGGTAGGTAGCTAGGTAGGTAGGTAGGTAGCTAGCTAGGTAGCTAAGTAGGTAGCTAAGTAGGTAGCTAGGTAGGTACTCAAACTACACACTTTGACTGGAAAATTTCAAATTTTTCCACAGATACAAGTCTTTCATTATATCGTTTATTTTAAGGAAAAACAACTACTTTTTGATGTCGACATTTGATAGCGATATTCTTTATTTACACATATTATAATCTAAAACTGTTGTTCGTAGTTTCCTCTGAATTCCGTTGCTCTGTACAAACCATTGAACTCCTCACGGTTATACTAAATCCCAAAGTGCTGACATGATGCCGACCAAATCAGCGGTTTACACGGCTGTACAAACTCAGAGATCGAAGTTCGATCCATAATACGGCAAACAGATTTTCATTGAATACAATAAAATGTGAAGGCGTCCACTGTGGATTGAGATAACCATCGAATGCAATTTGGCCAACGCCATGGTACCTGGCCAATGGAGTTTCTCTTCAGTACATATCGTTAAATTTGGATAAAGTTTTAAACTATACCCCAGAATATTAACACTTTTTCCATGTTACTAATTTGGTCGAATATTCAAAGTAACACAAGGCTCAACACCATTGATCCAAGGTACTCTAAGTCCTGTTCTGAATCTTGTTCCCTTTGATTTACTTATAAACCGTATAAAAAATAGTTGCCAATTTGATATTCTTTTATGTACTATTTAAAACACGAGCAATAGTGCTTTATCGGGATTTAAAACACGAGGCAACAGCCGAGTGTTTTAGACCCGATAATGCACAAACTGCGAGCCTCTTAAAAGACTTCAAAAACGAAACTCTATACACGCTAACCTGCGAGGAAAGTTTGAAAATTCATGTTTTCTGAGGAGCAAAAATTCGAGGAGAAAAGTGAGCGTATGTCTATCACATTTGAAGGCACGACACGGTGAAGATTTTCGTTTGTATTTTCCCCATGAATTATTGATGAGTTTTTGAAGTACATTCTAATCAGCCTATAACTGTCCTTGTTATTTTGAACTATCAACACATGAACGAAGGTAGTTCGGCAAATTCAAATGCACATAAAAGAATATTAAATTGGTGGCCGTTTTTGTTTAGGGTCTGCACTCTAGTCCTAGCTTTCTTTGGTCTATATTGCTCTCTACGACAAACTTTCCATGGACTGAATCATATTCTGGTCCTCGCTTTTTTCAGTCTATATCACACTTGAGGCAAAAACGTTTTATGGCCTTTATCAATTTCGAACCCGAATATTCTTTGCTCTATATGTCACTCCAGTCCTGCCCTACTCTGGTCTGTATCACGCTCTTGTCCTAGCTCTCTTCATTCCGTATTATCCTCTGGCCAATTAATGAGACTACAGTATATGATAGTGCAGTGCTTGCTCTCTTAGATTTGCATTATCCAGTAATCTAACTTTCCTTTGGTCTGCATCATACGCTAGTCTATCTTTAATCTATAGTTATCACCTTCTAGTTATACCTTTTTTTGATCTATATCCTACTCCAGTCCAAGCTTTCTCTAGTCGGTAAAACACTCTTTGGTACTCTTTGGTAATTACCTGGGTTTTTTTAACGGGTGAATACCACTATTAAGGGAGTTATTCATTTAATTAGAAGTTATCCAAGGCTTGAACAACCGATCTCCCATGTTTAACTTACCTCGCTTTGACTTTAGTTGGATAACTTTTGTAATCCGAACTAAACCCATCAGGTAGTCGAAAATCTGTTAAGGAAACGTCATTCTGGTTATCTTCGTCGTCGATATCCAGGTCCAGTGAGTCCAGCTCTCTTATCTCATCAAGGCTAACTGCCTGATTTAGCTCAACTTTAAAGGTTACTTTTGTAGCAGGAACATTGGGATCTCCCTGTCAATAAAATACAGCACACATGTTATCAACTTCAGGTCCATAGTTACAAGCAGGGCTGGCACCAGTTAAAATTTTCCTTTGACTGGTTACCTGGCGGCTTAGGTTTACTTGATTGTTTCTACATGTTACTTCTTGGGTTTTTTTATATCAATTCATCTAGTTTTCTGATTAAAATTATTGTTGAGAATATTGAACTAATTTTTTGGTTGGTTGTTACAGTTTATCTTCTGTAAAACGTACCTGAATCTGGTTTGTTTGTCTTCAATTCAACTCGGGAAATTTTCCCGCCAAAACTAGACGGTCTGTACCGAAAAAACCTAATGCACGGCTAGGCAGCCAATCAGTGTACATCATTTTGCATACAGACCAGATAGCGAGCTCAGCCATATAATAATGTACAGTATATCGTCAATAAATTATATCAGACTGACAGATTTTCATTTCATTAAACGCTAACGCACGAATGACATTACCGCTTGAAAGATTATATCACTGTTATCATGATTAATGACATAATTATGGCTATCGCTATAAATTATCATTAACAAAGATTTCTTGTACTATCATTTGGTTATCGTTATTATTACCATTATTATTACTACTGTCAATATCATTACCACTACCCTGTTACCGTTACAATAACCCTCACCCATTTCTGTTATTTATCCACTTTGTCACCAACACCATCACAATCATTATTACCAATATCACCATTACCTATATCATATATATAGTTTACCATTATTATTATTATCACCTTTACCATTATTATTATCATCACCATTATCACAACCACTACCATTATTATTATTATTACTATCATTATCATTATTATTTACACTGTCTACCATTATTAATACCATTACTAATACTATTACCCTAACCATTGTTACACTACCATTATTATTAACATCACTATTACCGTTTTCATTACATAATTATTATTACCATTATTGTTAACATTACTATTACCATTTCCATTGCATTCTTATTACCATTACCATGATTACCATTACTATTAACATCACTATTATCATTTCCTTTACATTATTATAATAATTATTAATAAGTTACCATTATTATTAACATCACTATCACCATTTCCATTGCATTATTAGTATCATTATTATTATAATATTATTATTAATATTATTATTAATACTACTACTATTATTATTATTATTATTATTACTATTACCATTATCAGTGATTAAAATATAACAAATCCAAATCTAATCCAGGCACTTACAGTGACTTTAGTGCCAATAATTTGAGATGAAGAAATGTGAACCATTATGAACTCAATACCATGAGAGCTGTATGTACCCTGCAGAAAATGAGAAAAGTGTAAAAGTTTGAATGAACAGCTTAGTGCAGTTGATCCCACATTTCTCCTGTCCACACTATGAGAACTATGTGAAATGTACTACACCTTAAACAGTCCAGGTTTTGGCAGTGATTCTCTACAGATGGGATTTGGCCACTGCAACTTTTCACACTCAGTATTTCTGTAAAAAATTATTATACTTATCATTATCATTATTATTACTTTCATTATCATTATCACTACTATCATTATCATTAATAGCATTATCATTATCATTACCATTACTATTATGACTATGATTATTATTATGATTATTGTGATTATTATTATGATTATTATCATTATTATTGTGATTACTATTATGATTATTATTATGATTATTATTGTTATTACTGATAGTCTTCTGTTTTATGCTCACAATCATGTCTGCATTGATCAGTTCAGTTATTTTTTGAGTAATTCTAGCTGGTAAGATGTTAACCTTTGTAAACAGTAGTTTACTGAAATATATTACTTTAATGTAAATGACAAATTTCAATGGCATCACCAATCCACCTCTGGGTCAGCATCAAATCAATTGATATTGCCTGTTGTCCATAATGATCACAATATAGATTCCTATAACCTTGTGCCATGTATATGTACAGTATACAGGGAACAGGGCTGATGGTTAATTTCAATGTTTGCATTACAACCTACAACATTAAACCTTGCATTGCAAGATTTAATGTTGCATACAACATTGCAACCTACAACATTAAACTATAGAAATTTCCTTGACTATAATGAAATTACTCATTTAATTCAGCTTAAAAACTACTACACAAGGTATTTTTCTGTATATTAAATCCATCTCTAGGATACTCTTTCAGGTCCCCCCTTTCCAGTATTGCAGGATCTACCCCTTGATACACACATAAGGTTCTTGAAAAAAGGAAGAGGAATGCCTACCACAAACAAGAGTAACCATGATTATGTTATAAAGCTTTACAGGTAGATTACTTCAATTTAATATGTTGTCACAAACAAGAAACCTTCTGTGTGCCATGTCAAAGATAATGACCAGTCCCTAATGTTTCAAGAACCTTTAACATAAACATGTAGTAGATATTGCAGGTAAATTTTGTAGTTCTGGACAATCCCTTTCAACCTAGGCCCTGCTCTTCAGTTTTAAAAAGTAGAAAAGGCTCTGGTTATAAGGTTGGCAATTAGATAGGGTGATCTGAAAAACCAATCAACCTACAACATTAAACTATTGGATAGCATCAATGTATGAAAGGTTTATTCACGTAGCATTGGTTCTCCATTGTGTCAATGTGTTAGGTCTTTTACAAGAACATAGTCTCAGACTGTATATTTTGAACTTACTTATAAAGTTCACTGTATGCTTTGTACCGTCGAATAAACATCTGTGGTGGAAAGTCAGGAAATTGTGCAGAGTACCATTGCATGTGATCTGCTGAATTAATCTACAGTAGAGCAAGTGGAACATGTAAAGCATCCAGTCAGACACACACTGCAGCATTTTTTGAATGCATATTAACCTAAAAAGGTGCAAAGTGCACACTTTGGACCTTAACTCTGGCCAACACAAGATAATTCTATTCAGCAAAATTGGGAGCCTGCCCCTTAATGGGTTAATGGCCAACTTGGTTAATGCATTAACAAGCAAGGGCACACTTTGACATGAAATTCTGGACATTGTTAGACAATTTTATTCATCAGAGTGGGGAGGCAGCTCCTTAATAGGTTATACTGAAATAATAAACAAGGTCAATTGCAAAAACTGTGCTCAACTTTAAAGAATAATTCTTGAACATCTTGATGCTATGCTGGATGGATAGTTAATGTCTTTGTTAGTGCTATTTTGAAAATCATCCTGACAGCAACAAATCTGACAACTAATCATGATAATTTCACTTCATGTTTTCTGAGGATGATTTTGAAATATAATGGAAGAATAACTGCAGATCTTTATAGATGATCACCTCTCTGGTTTAAGTAAGTAATAAGTACCAATGAAAATAAGTACAAAATCAAGAGTCAAGTTTAGTTGTGGATATCAAGGACAGCTGATGATAGCAAGCAAATATCCACTGATAGAAAATATTTTCATCAACTCAGTGGCCAATTTTGGCTGATGATTGAGTTCACAAGGATTAACCAACATTTGCTGAAATGTCAAAGCCAAAAAAATCTGTTAACTAATAAACATGCTGTACCTCTCATCCCAGTGGAACTCTATTACATCATTCCAATATTCTATGCCTCATGCAATAACCAATAAGCAACTCTAGATTTCCTAATTAATATAGCATACTATAGATGTGTAGGCAACAGACTACCCCAAAAATAAGAGGTAAAAAATGACTTGGGCAAACAAATAAATTATTTACAATATACTGTAACTTACAGAACAAGGATGTTTAGAATGCTCTTGACATTCAAAACTAAATCTGCTTGGTGGATCTTCCTAAAAGTAAATCAAAAATGTCAATCAAATCCATGTACTGATACATTAATTAATCAATACTGCTTATACTAAACAGCTAGTGTATGAAACAATGTTTCAGTTTTTCTTTTTAAAACATCACTATTCAAGAACCAATTACAAAGCTTGAATTATCATAGCTTATCCACTGAATAAAGTTATCCTGCCTTATCACAACTGGTGACAGCCCCTGACATTTCAACTACTTGCTCAACAATCCATTTACTCTTATAATTAACATTAATCTGACTGTTAACAAACACCACATCTAAATACTTTTATGTACTAGATTTATTTTATTAAACTTACAAAATGATTTCCATGATGAGCTTTATGTAACTTTCCCAAATGTGGTAGAGATTTTCCTGACAAGCAATTACAAATACATTGCTTATCTTTGATTCTCAGTTCAAATATCACCTGTTTTCTTACTGGTTCTGTGATCTTTGGATGTGTTGGTGAATTCCACAGACAACCAATGATCCTCCCTGGTTCAACCTAATTTAAGAAGTGACAGTCATTTGTGAACCACACAAGACTTGCTAGCACACCTCTGTTCAAGAATAACCAAAAGGTCTATATTCCACAGTAATAAATTACAATTTTTTTCCAAAATATGGTTTGTCATTCTTTACTTGAATACAAAATGGTAATAAACTATATGAACAAAATTTCCTCTACATACCTGTGTATAATTGTTTACTGATTAACTCACTAAGGGGCAAGGCTCATCCTCTTGACAAGTAAAATTGTCTGGCATCAGGCAGAGCAAATTTACAGAGTGTGCCCTCACCCCTCAATGGATTAATTCACCTACTGTATCTAATATAATAGTGTAACTAGCTAGGTATTGTACCTCCACAGATAAAATTCCACCATATGGATAAAGATTGATTTTCCATTTGCCAATTAAATAGCCATACTTAATAAGAACTAAAAAGATAAGACATTGTGGGATGTCAGTGCTTTTTATTTACTTTATCTAATCATAGCTGACCAACACAGTCATTTAGTGCATATATGTAGAGGGAAATTGCATCACACTGACAAGAGGGGTCAACTAGATTTTGACTGAATGGCTATAAGTCTACCAAAATAAATACAAAGTGAATGTGCATGTAACTCTCATAGATGGGTTGGTATGCAAAGAATGTGTGCATTGCAGGTAATGGAAAGTGAGATATTTACTCTAAAAGTTGACAACAAACAAGGAAAGAACTAATTCCAACCTATAAGATGGCAATCTGAAGATTTATATACCTGTACGGACACTTTTATTGATATATTGAAATACATGTACATGGATATGTTGAAATATTTAGTAAATCAAATATGATGATGTATTGAAGTATTAGCATTTCTTTTCCTATTGCTCTTGTTAGTCCTGGTCTTTTATTGAGGGGAGGCAGTCCCCTTAATACCCTTCTCTACACCTCAGACACCACCTAAGTCCTGTTTCTACAGCCAGGGTCCTGTAAATCAGTTTTCCACATTGAATAAGGGCCAAATTGTGGTATCAAAGGTCCAACATCATAGTTCCCATATTTTTAGACTGGAAAATTTTTTTCCTGGGAAATTCTTTTTGATAACAGTAATTATGATCCTTAGCATTGTAATCTGCAGTTTCAAACATGTCCCACTGCAAGTTACATATTATTCAAGTATAACCAGGCCTGCCCAGAGTCTTGATGGGGCCCAGGGCAAAAAAAATATTGGGGGCCTCTTACAAAAATTATTTTGGTTGATATTGCACTTGACAATTGCATTTTCATTATGTTATTTACTGGAGAGCCTGAAGATAATTATTTGGGTGAAGACATGCATGTCCTGCCCTGGCTCAATGTGTAAGGGGCCAGTGTTCAATGAATAAATAAATAGGGCTGATTAAACAAAAGTAGCCAATCTTATGCAGATTTGATCTTTATTTGAAACATAAAGGAATTAAATTTATCAGTATGCTGAGGGAACCTCTCTTGAGTTTGTGCCTAAGGGCCTCTCTTGCACTTGGGGCCTGAGGTCCCTCTTATGGTTGGGGCCAGGGGCAAACTGCCCCCAAGTTGCACCTTCTTGAGTATAACATTGAGTTACTGGGGGTGATTTAGGTTGATTTAAGTTAAAGATTTTAACATAAAATTCTGCAAAGATTAACTCTTACATGATCCTTCAGTTTGAACAATTACATTTAATTATATGTACAGTTCTGGTGGGTCCCACAGTAAGATACTGGTCTATAGCTTACAATATATATATAAACTTTCCTATTGAGGGTACACTAAAAAACGTACGCGAGCAGCTTGAAACAGAATGACGGAATGAAATACGATTTTAACACTTAATCTGTAACTGATTAAAGTCACATTAGTCATTGAAAAGTTAAATACTCATCATTTAACGAAACTAAAATTAAGCCTACCAGTCTTGTATAATTCCTTGAATGTATCCACGGACCATTTGTCAATACTGCAAATGCCATAATCTGAAAAGAATAATTAACTAAATAAATAAAATGTGACGACAGCGAAAAATGTGAAAACTCTCCTCCATCCATACCAACCTCTCCGGCAGAAGTATTTCCATGTGTCATCCAGCTCGCAAATCTTGCGGAAGAAGGTGCAAGATTGCGTCATACGACACAAGTCATACCATCTCAGTTTTTTAAGTAAGAAGAGAACTACCTCTACCGGAAGGTCCGTAATTTCTGTCATTGGTATGTTCTTACAGATTCATTTTGAATAAAATCCAAACAAATTTGCTATACTGTAAATAACCAGTTTTACTCCGAAACCGTGTTTGGGCGATTATGTTCGGCTAGAGTCGGAAAGAGTCGGAGTGGCTAAAATGGTAGGTCTGGGATTGTTGAATTTCGTTTCTAGTGAGTTTGTTTATGGCCCAGTGGATATCCAGTTCAACGTCATTTGTTTTATTTCACACAGCATGGTCGTCTGAAGGTAAGAAGTACAGCAGAACAAGCCGAAGCAAAGAGACAAGAACGTCAGAAGAAACTGAAGATATATCAAAAAGTTACAAGTAAAGTAACTGCAAAGGTTAGTTTCTTTTTTTTATTAAGAAAAAAGAAATGGTATATGTCCTATGGGCTTGTGGGATTGATCTTGCAAGAGGTTCTAAAAAGCAGGGGTTGGGAATAAAAAGATCAGTAAAGTTTGACCTCCCCCACCCATGCCAGGAGTGGATTATACCAGCAACTAGGCATCTGACCCAGGGGCCCAGTGCCCCCAGTTTCCTGTATTCTAGACAACTCCAGGTACTGTTATTTGTTGAAAGGGTTCTCTCATTCATTGGTTCAGGGAGAGCATGCCCACATGGTCTCAGCTCAGAGTATATAATAAATTACTTTATTACTTTCCAGATTGCAATGTATAAGGTATATACTGATAAGTTTACTAATTACTCTAACTACTGCTGTAGTTTTGTATCTGGCACCAACAATCTTAACAGGATTTGTTTTATTACATAATAATATTATACAGCGTCAAAATGATGAACGGGATGAAGAGGCACTTACTTTGACCGGTCAACTTCTAATAGTTAATCCAGATTTTTATACCCTATGGAATTATCGAAGGGAAGTCTTACAGCAGTTAAAGAAAGAAAGGTGATTATTACTGTTAACTTAAAAAAGTGGGAAGGAACTTTCATTTCAAGTTAATGGAAGTTATTTATTACTGTACATATACTGTAAATCAACAGACTAAGAGGTGTGACTGCTGTGTTATATAATCATGAATAAATTCTTAATATTTGATAGAAAGTCCTTTTAAGTGATGAATCCTAAACCTGTATGCTTGAATCCAACCACAGTGAAACAGAGTTTTTTTCCCCTGTTTACCTGCATTTCTGACTTATTGTTTAGCATCAGACTGGCTGAAAGTCATGTCCATTATTATTTGTGAAAGTTTTTTCTGCCACAGTCTGAATGCAACCATGGTTATGAAAAGTATCCATTGCAGTTGCTCTTTGCATTTTCATGCTGTGCTCCTTCCCATAAGCAGATACTTACCCAAGTGAATAATTCCTTTGAATATTGTTTCATGTTATAGCTAATGGTGATCATCTTCTCATATCTGGTACCAATTTCTGCTTGCAGAATTGCTTAAAGAGGTTCTCAAACATTGTGAACCAAGTTATGACTAGGTAGTCATTTCAAACAGATGTTGCACTTGGGTGAGCAGCTGATTTTGAAGCAAAGCATGTCAAGACAATGCTGGGAGCAGCTGTAAGGGAAACTATGGTCAGTTAGGAGCAAGCTTTTGCAATGAAGAATTAGTACATGGATACAAAAATTAATGCCAAGTATTTGATTTCTGATAACATTGTGTTTTATTAAACAAAATGTTAGATCTTAATAAACATTTTCCTAAATATGCTTCTACAACTGTCCAAGTCTTTTGCTGGGCTTTGATATTCATACTCAGATTACAATTTCTGCCTGGTTTATCAATTGCATTGATTCTTAAGAAGTGCCCAATACTTCAGCCTAAATTTCTAATTGAAATCTTTACAGAGATACATCTCAGATTCAAGAGCTTTGTACTAAGGAGCTAGGATTCTTGGAGAGCTGTTTACCAGTGAATCCAAAATCATATGGAATATGGCACCATAGAAGTTGGACAATGCTCTTTATGCCTGAGCCAGACTGGAAAAGGGAACTAAATCTTTGTAACGTCTACCTTGGATATGATGAAAGAAATTGTATGTGAACAGGTTTGCTTGGCAAAGTCCACCAAGAAACAAAAATATTGCAAGACTGATGCCAAATTTACAGGTATTAAAGTTTAATTCTATTTTTCATTTCTTTGTATAGTTCATTGCTGGGATTATCGTCGGTTTGTAGTTGAACATGCCAAAGTCTCAGCACAAGAAGAGTTTGAGTTCACCAGCAACAAAATTAAGGAGAACTTCTCAAACTACTCATCTTGGCATTACCGAAGCAAATTATTACCAAAAATTCATCCTTATTCCAGTGAAAACTCTGAGAGAATTGAGGAAAAAGCCCTGTTGAAAGGTATATCAGCTATCCAAAATATATGTAAACATTTCTTATAACAGTAAATTACCAGGATAAGTATTTTGTCTGATGTTAATGAGCCATATTTTTTTTTTGCATTACTTACTATGATTGTTTGTTTTGCTAGAATTTGAACTGGTCCAAAATGCATTTTTTACTGACCCAAATGACCAAAGTGCTTGGTTCTATCATAGATGGCTTTTGGGTAGAGGTATGATATTTTACAGTACATTATACAAAGTGCTTACAAATGGCAACTTTGTCTTCTATGCATTGGACATTTATTCGGCCTGCAGTGATGATTTATGTGGGGGTGCAAACGAGTGCCAGGTAGTTGAGTTCTTTGAGGATACTGATGCATGACTGCCCAGGAAATTTTGAAACATAAGATTATTGCTTGTCCTAATTCATGGTATTAGTTAGATAATTTTATTTACCACAAGGGAAAACCCAAGCCAGAGTCATAAGGTTGACACATTCACATTCAGAACAACCACAGCAAATGGTAGTTTATGACATTGAACATACAAATTTTTCATGTCAACTTTATCAGAGACCTTAAGAGACCTTGGCCAGTGCATATAGGTTTGTCAGAATTCTCAGAGTATGCATGAATAAAACATGTAGTTACTGCAACAACACACATACTAGCACAAAATGTGCACATGTGTCAACACACAGTGACCCTGAGCCAAATGACAGTAAACAAAGAGCTAGTATGGAAGGGGAATGACAGATAGGTGGCCAGATAGGAAAGGCAACAAGAGCAAAGCTTGGGATTGGTTGCTGTTGCAAGGAAAACAACCATGTTTGTTCTGACAAGTATTAAAGTCAATCATACATTTTTTAGCAAAAGATGACTTGGGTATTTTACTCTCATATTTGAGACAAACTGGCCAACAAGTCTGCCTTTATTTGCTGTTTAATCAACCAGTCAAGGTAAAATCTTGTCTTATCGTTACATCTTGTTTAAACCGCACTTAGTAGCAGGTAATACAGGTGAGAGGCAAACAAGCAGTGGCACAGCCTGGGTTTTCATGGAGTGGGGAGCTGCACTGGAACATCTGGTGGTTAAATGATTAAGCCCCCCCCCCCCCATGGGTGTGCCCATGAAAGCAAACCTAGTAACTGGCCTCAATGCAAATCCGGTCTGGTACCATTGTTTGCATCTCATGATGAATACATCCATGAAAAACGTGTTTATTGGTGACACCAAACTACAATGTTTGCGCAATGATGTGTGCATGCATAGTATTGCATATTCATATTTATACATATTATCTACAGTGCTAGTGCACTACTAATGAAAAAAGAGGATAGCGGAATTCATTGGGCTCGTTAGATTAGATTTCGATGACTGGCGAGCGCAATCAGTTTTCTTTCTAAAAAAGCGGCCATTTTGTCTCCGATAGAGCAACTAATTGTGACAGTACAATCTCATTTGTATAGTAAATGGTTTGAACCCGAGAGATGGTAGATCGTCCTGGTTAGTGTAGTCTTGAGAAAGACTGTTGGTGACGGACGTTTCGACGGCCTCAGAGGCGGTCATCTTCAGAGTCGAAAAAGACGTCAGTTATTAACATTCTCAAGACAGCACTAAACTGACCAACATATCTTCACCAACATGAATCCTATTTGTAAAGCTAAACTTGGTTTTCATTTGTAACTTGAATGATTTTTAAAATTTGATTATGGGAATTTCGGCCAGATTTTACCGTGCGCAAACACTGAACAATCAATAGCAGATATCCGTTATTTCTACTACGTCACTTGTATGCAATTATTTATTTCAGCTTGAAAAAGTTTTACCCATTGTGCTGAAGCTTAATGAGTCAGTGGTGAAAGGAGATTGGTTCAACCCATTCAAGAACACTCAACCTTCATACATATGGATATCCTTTCAATAAACTCTCTTGCGATAATTTTTGTGTGAGCTTTAAGTCTGTTTTAGATTTTTTTGACAGATTATTACTAACGGAAGATTTCAAATATGTGCTGTCTTGTTCATTTTATTTTGATAGAAATAGTAAAACTTGTTGCTTCACGACGTACAGAATAACCTGTAAATTTCTTTGACCAATGCTAAAATTGTTAACATCCAAGTAACGGTAGAGATCATTAATTTTTCAGTCTCGTGTGAAGATCCAAAATTCTCAATCGAGTTGCTCCTGGAACGTGGTAAGATTTGGGAAAAAATGTGAATTTTGTAATATGTTATTGCGTAGAGCTTTAAAATGACGTTGACTGTTTGATTCTTTCTATTCTAAAATTGATTTTGTCCCACCCTGTCAGTTGGTTAAGACAGATAGTTATATGACAAAGCCATGCACGTCGGACGGGTGCAGTCCCAGGGGTATTTGTTTCTCCCTGGGATTTCCTCAAAATGAATAGATTATGTGATTATAATAATAATTTGGTCATAAACGGGTGACTCTCTGGATTTACTGTTCTTATTCTTACTAAAATAAGCAAGTTTCTTAACTCTTTAAGTACGAATAGGGGTCAAAATGACCCGGCAAAAAACAAAAGAACCGGTGAGTGAACAAAGGAAAAACAAAGAGAGAACAAAGAACAAAAGGAACAAAATTCAGGAGTTAAAGAGTTAAACATTGAAAGCTAAATTAGCAAATAATCGCGTTGGCAGTGGAAGAGGTTTCGGCTAATTCTTAAAAATAGTTGGACGAAGGGGCCACATTTTGCGGACCTTCGGGCAAAACCTCACGGAGTTAAATGAACAGCACAAAAATGATGTTCACGCCTTCTGTAAACCTCGTGTAATACAAGACACGGCTTACAGACGCACCTTACGTATTGTACGAAAACTCTTGCATGAACCGTACAAAAATGACGTTCAAGCTTTGCATAAGGCACGAAGACGTTTGTATAAACAGTACAAAATGACGTTCACGTCACACGTAAACTGGGTATAACGCAGTGGTTCTCAGGCGATTGAAGAGCCAGGCGGAAACCTTAGGCGAAGTATAAATAAAATAGCCCAACAAAAATCTCGGAAAGTTGGCATAGTAAAAGGTTCGATAGTTCTTACGTTTCGTTGCCCCGTGCGACATCATCAGAGAAATAATCAGTTGATACATACGCGATATATCAAACAACTACTGGATGAGGCTGAGCATCATATCAAGAATTATCCAGACCTCAGTCAATGTTATCTGCCGAAGCGAAAGGCTGAGGCGGATAACATTGACCGAGGTCTAGATAATTCTTGATACTATGCGTAAGCCGAATCCAATAATTGCTTTATTATACATTCAAAACAGCGATAGATGCAAGAAAAGATTTGCGGTAAAAAGACTCGTGCGATTAACTTGCCAAACTGGTACAGGCCATTTTTGCTGGTTTGTAATTTTCGCGGCCTTGAGGTGGTTCCGTCATCAGCGTCTAATAATTGTTTTTTGGACAGCTTCGTCGAATAATTCACGATATTGGGCAGAAATGATGTCACTGCTTCCGGACATTGAGAATTAACTAATGAATGTCGACAAATAAGAAAGAAGAATGAAGTTTGAAATAAAATAATTGTATTATGTTACCCAGGTGATATTAGCATGCTCGGCGTGTGAGAGGATGTCGGAAGGTTGATTCTCAAGCTTCTCCTGGCGACTCCCTCAGCGACTGCCGAAAAGTTGTGCGCCCCTAACCCGTGCTGCTGCTTCCCGCTCCTTATCCGCTGCATCCCCACCCCAAAATCCTCTGTAGCCTTCGATCCTCTCTTATAAACAGAAACTTTTATTATATTACTCATAAAGATGCATCGGTTTATTTCATAGGTGAAGAAGAAACCTGGCATAGTTCTTCGGACCAAGTTCAATATGTTTTCAGGTAACTCCTAGATGAATTAACAGTAATATCAAAAAATAAACGGCGTGCTGCGAAGGCAATTCGGAATCGAGGTAGAAAATTTTACAGGTAGTACCCTGACAAAAAAAAAAAAAAAATGACAGTACCTTCAGTTTTGTGACTGAGTACTACCTTAGTTTAAAATTTTTAACTCCCGGGATAAATCATTCGCTGTAGTATTGTTCAATGTAAATGAAAGCACAAGTTTGGTTCTTCATTGTTGTAGGTCAGAACTTACGGCAGTTCATTCTTCATTTCTCGAAAACGAATTAGAATCGTGTCAGTTATTGTTAGAAGAGGAGCCCAATAATAAATGTAAGTCCTCCTTTGACTGTTCGGGTGAACCGGGATTATTCCACTCCTGGGGTAATTCTACGTCCTGTTTTGCAATTATGCAGTTTTCAAACTCATCAATCATTGCCAACAAAAAGCAAATAAAACGAACGTCGTTTGGGACAGTTTGAAATAGAAGAAAGATTTAATCTAAAATTATTTTCTGATAGTAGAATTATTGAAATTCTTTTCAGGGACTATTCTGACCATCGTTCTTTTAATGAGAGCGATAAATCCAATGAAGTATACAGAAGAAGTGGAGGAGCACGTCAAAAGGCTATGTGTGGTGGATCCTTACAGACGTGAATACTATTGTGATCTAGGTATTAGTTTACCACCTCTCGAAAATTATGTTTAGTTCACAGGAGTGTACGGCTGTTTGTGCGGAGATTATGGTTGAAGGTTTCTTCGTATTTTTCCTAGTGGTGAGGGGCACGTTGTCGTCATGTGAAGTTCGTCGTTTAACCTGGGCCTTAAAACATAAAAATGCTTATTCGGTGTTGTTATTAAGCGCCTCAAAGATTCCGTACGATATTTCGAAGTGTTCTTTGCAAGTGGTCAAAAATTGTATTGTTTCAACGTATTGCCTAGTCGCCGTCCATTGCTAGAATCTTTAAATACTCTACAAAGTCTTGTAGCACAAAGTGACGTATCACTATACGGGAGATTATATCTTGCTACGTAAGGTGACGTCACACAATGTATTGTTAGATAACCTCTCACCTCCTCTCACTAGTCACGAGGTAGACTGACGTCACACAATGTAATGTTAAAAAGACTGACACACTAAAGTACCTTCAAACATAATGTAACGTGTGGTCTCGCAAGGCAAACAATCAGGTCGAGTGATGCTTGTTTGATCACATGACTCCACACGGAGATATTTCTGGCTCTAAATTTCCCTGAATTGCCTCAATGTATTCTGAGAAAGAAATCGAGCCTTTATCTACAAATATTTGTGCAATGTTTAACCAGAACTTAGTACAGTCATAAAACGTCTTTTATGTAGATAGTAAATACAAACTTGAGAATTGCATAGAGAGGCATTTTATAAAGTTCAAGGATTACAAGGTATTTCTTGTAAGCTTCAAATGTTGTACTGCGGATACGTTAGCTCAACTTATCTCCGACATAGCTTTCAGCTAATCTGCTGAAAAATTTTCTTAGGGGGTCATCATATAGAGAGAGCCAGCTCGGTTGCCGCGAGATCTTGCTTTAGTTCTGAAGTACACTGTAGAAAGTTTCTGTGATCATATATTAAGCGAGCCAGCCCACTTCGCCGAGATTCTGCTTCACCGGGCTGACTTTTTCCCATATGGTCACTCTGAACAGGGCTAGCCTGGTGACGACTTTGCTGCGCACGCACTGTAAATGGGGAAGGCGAGCTCTACCCCAGTTAACCAAGATTATTTTCTCATACGATCGCACAGAAAATGTCAGCCCGGTTAACCGAGCTGGGCTGGCTCGCTCAATATGATCAGCCTCTTTCTCATGTGTATGTAACTGAGGTTATGGTGCAGGCCGGTTTGCAGTTTCATTGCGTGGAACAGTTCCTGCATGCATTTGTTTAATTAAATGTGGATCCGTATAGTTTTATGGATGATCCCGCCAGTCATATTATGGTTGGTCAGCTACTATAACGCAAAAACACACGCTGCGTCAGGCCTGATATCAGCTCTGTTCAAAATAATCGTAACGACTCCCGATAGTATAATGGTAACAGATTGCATCAGAACTTATATATAAGTAGTATACGATATCACCTTGCTGCAGTACTAATGCGAGATTGCGTTGAAATATGGCATGGCTGGTAGCATCATACCCGGAGAATCGATGCTAGCATATGCCAGGGTATTCCGTCAGAGCTGCTACTTTATCGCATGCGTTCATACAGACTGCAACCGTTCCGTGAAGAACATATAGTACATGTATCAGTGTCATCAAACTGATACAGCACTGACAAACTGACCGACTGCTACAGTCTGTCTGAGTGCATATACTACAGTGGCAGTACTTTTATATGCCACTATAATATAACACGCGTCCTACGCACGCTCTGATTGGACAAGCCTCATTTTCTCTCAGAGTACAATGACACGGATGACGTAATTTTAATGTTGCATTTGAGTACAGAGACATGGATGACATCACGAAAACTCGAAAAAACCTTGGTTATTTTATAAAACAAATAGAAAATAGCTTTCGTGTCTCTTTACTGTGATAGAAACATGAATGACGCCATTTCAACCAGAAAAATACCAGAAAATACTC
Source organism: Heliopora coerulea (assembly GCA_030142905.1). NCBI lineage: Eukaryota > Metazoa > Cnidaria > Anthozoa > Scleralcyonacea > Helioporidae > Heliopora > Heliopora coerulea. The sequence goes on along the minus strand of JASJOG010000011.1, from coordinate 754,395 downwards.
GGCTACTCCTCGTGTTTTCTGGTATTTTTCCGGTTGAAATGACGTCATTCATGTTTCTATCACAGTACAGAGACACTCAAGCAATTTTCTGTTTGTTAAATACATTTTTCACTCAAACTTTCCGCCAACTCTGGTTCTACTTGTAATATAAGTAGTTAGACTGTATTTTGTTAATGGATAACACCAGACAATTTTATTCAGTTCAGGGAACACATCACGATAGTCAAAGGATTCATACACTTTGATAATTATAACTTTAGTTTACGAGTGATATGACAGCTGTTACAAATTCATCAACTACCACCCTCATGCTTCTGTTTGTTAGAGTGAGAACTCAAGATCAATTGACCTAAGCAACATGGTACAGTAAGGCTTAGAATATTCATATGTTGAGTAGCCAAATTTCAATGACTTCCCTAATTATTTTTATACATTATTTATGTAAATATATTATATAATTCAAATTATTATAAGAAATACCATGACTTGAGGGAATTTAATGATCAAATTTCGTGCAGCTGGGGAACGGTTTACTATGGCCACCCATGTAAATTTGAGAAAAGTCTGACTCTCCTACCCACCCAGCGCCTCAAAAGTAAAAAGTTCTTTGTCTCCTGAATTTCTCTTATGTTACTCGTGTGGGAGATTTAGTAGAAAAAGTGAAGTTCTCTTTGCACGAGCAATGATTGAAATTCGTAGTTTATACTTCATGGGAGTGAAATGGAATTCAAGATGATCATAGTATTATGTACGATTTATTACATGTATTATCCATTATTCACGTATTTTGCTAGGCTTTAATATATATCCTTCGAATACGGTTCCCGCCTGGTTCCTCGCTTGCAAAAATTACGTGTTATGTATTATGTATTACATATGTTGCATGTTGGATGTTGCCTGTTGTATATAACATGCTATGTATTATTTATATAATATTTTCACCACTTAGAATTTGTCAAACTTGTATCATATGGAACAACTCCTTCTCATGACAGAAGTTGACTTATCTAAGAATAAGCTGCCAAAGCTGGACGACTGCAACGTACTTCAATGTGCCAATAAACTGATCGTGGATGATAACAAGCTTGTATCAGTAGCAAAACGAGGGACGTTGAATCTCCCATACTTGGAGACATTGTCATTAAATAATAACAGTATCCTTTCCAAGAATTTTCTTCTTTCAGGATTCCCTTTGGGACCTATGAACCTAGAATAGAGCTATTAGTTTTAGTCTATATTTTTTATTGGCGTTCAATTATTCATTAATATTACCCTGCGGATGATTCCAAAATAGAATCGAAACACTGCACAAGTTGTCACGAGAATCTCTCGTGCACTCAACATGGATCAAACGAGCACTGTTCTTATGTGGCTCGATAGCGCAGCTTGCGGAGGAGCGGTCCTGTAACCCGAAGATAAAATTTGCAAAGGCAAAACTTTATAATCATGTACATGTGATTTCTAAACTCTTCTCCATAGAAACCATCAATTATTGATATGAAATTATTTATATCGAGTTATTATTTATTTGTATTGTTAAACTATAGGCAATCGTCTTTAACTATGTTCTCCCTTAATGCTTCATTGCATTAGATATCACCACTGTTGCCTGCTTAAGAGCTCTCCAGGGATGCAAAAACCTGCAGAAACTCTATCTCCACGACAATCCAGTTACAACCTTACCTAACTGGAGGCAAGAAATAAGGACACTTCTTCCTTGGTTAAAGGAGCTCAATGGAGAACAGTTGTAGCTTAAAAAATATCATCTGGGACTTTGTGCGAAGACAGAGATTTTCAATTTTGTACCTCCGCAATTTCTTGGATAACTTAACTAACTTTGTAATCTACGTTTGAAGAAACAATGAAAACCATGCGTGCATGCGTATAAAGTATATATATGGCGCCTAGTATATATATACTAGGCGCCATTCTGCAACCTGAAAGGTACTGTACATTAAAACGTAGTACTCCGAAAATGAACCCCTCTTTCAACGAACACGTCAAATTTCCGACAATCATCAACAACTCGGTGCTTTCAAATGGAAACGTCACGAAGTCTGCCACTTGCAGAAGACTTCAGGAGAAGGCAATTAAAAATCAAGCTTTATACAGCAAGGCTGTAATCCGCAATATTCTTCATAATTTCAACTAATTTCTAGAATTGTTTAAGTTAAAATCACTGGGTCTCGTGACACGTTGTAATCATTTCTTTACATATGCAAATCTCTTCGCTGCTAGTTCTCTCAAAGAAGGCAAGTGATCGACTTCTACATAATTTAACGCTACGATTTCTCTAATCCTTTTCTCTGTTTCATTGGTATTTTTTCCCAAAATGGCATAAGCATCCTTCAGTGTTTGAAGAAGGGGTAATAAGTAAATATCGGAAGTACTGTCTCCAATCAACTCCAATGCAGCATTACTGTATTTTGTGACTTCATCGTAGTTTTCCAAAGACATGTAGCATTCAACAATATTGCACAATGTCGCTATGACCTCCTTACTCGAGTCCAAAGCTAGCTTTTGTTGTAAGTGAAGGCCATTCAGTAAAAAATTCAAAGCATCTTTAAACTGTCCACCACAAATGTACTTGCACCCTTGTTGTAACGAGGAAATATAAAAGAATTTTTTAAATGTATCTGAACTTCTTATCTCCTCCTTTTCATAGATCTTCTGCACAAACTGTTTCAGCAGTCTGCATCTTGTGTTGATCAGACTGCTGTCCAGGTTGCCACGGATTTTTTTTTCTGGAAATTCAATGTCCTGAATGAATGTTGGGAACAGTTTTTTCAGTTCTTTGTGAAGTTTGTAAAAGTCTGAATATCTTCGTTCAATGGTTGCCCTATCACTGTCTAGTCCAGGAGCTTGTGTTACAACCAGAAGGTAGAGCTAGCACAACACAAGGGAGAGAACCACAAAATTAGATTTTTGTATTTTATGCTTTTTAAACTTTGGCTGGAATTTAGTTTTTTTAACTGGAATCACAAATGATTAAGTAAATTAGCTTTCTCAAATTCATCAATAATTAATTCAGAGTTTACTTGATCTGGAAATTCTGCTCTGTAATAAAAGACCATGATGAGCTGACAAGTTCAGAAAGTATAAGATGAAACATACCCGAAAGAATAATGTCATCTTGAAAACTCAAGATGTGAGCCAATAAGAAGACAATACTTTGGTTAAAACTGTGATATCACAACTTTTTTTTCCAACATTCTCTCCAAGGGTGACTTTCAATGGAACTTTCATCTTCATATCTTGATTTTTCAAGATGATGTTATTTTATCTTATACTACTCTATCATGCATCCAGAGTTTAATTCAGCCATCAAACAGCAATTGGTAATGCAGTTATTATTGTCAATCTTGAATGGTGAACAAGGCTAGCCAATTGAATGACCTATCTTGTAATACAGATGTAATATAATGCCACTTCTGGTTGGCTGCTGTGCATGTTCTGTTCAACAGATAAATAATTGCTAGAGTATCTTAGTGCTGTGCTGGAAAAATTAATGACATCATTTAACCCAGACAAATGCCTAATGAAAATGCATGGCATAGATGTGTGTTTCCAGGTATTTTTCCAGCTGAAATATAAAAGCAAGAAAAACAACCTGCCCACCCATACCACATTTTTCTGCTGAAAAGGATGATAAACTGGAATATATATAGTCTTACATAAGTATACTCACAACATATTTATTTCGACCACCAGTAATTCTTGTATCAACAATATCAAAATTTATTTTAACTGTTCTCCGCTGCATGGCTGTAATGCTGAAGCCACGTGATATGCTATTTGGTGGTAATTGCACCTTCTGGTGATTTTCATCAGAATCTTCACCAGACTCCTCACCACTTGTACTGTGTAGTGACTCATTGTCAATGCTGTCGTTAAATCCACCTAAAAACGAAGAATACATTTAACATGTTTGTAGAGGAATGCACATACATTTTACATTCCTGATATCAAACTCGATTACGTTTTAGCAACATTACAAGCGGCCTTTCAACAAACGTGACGACGAACACTTTCGCGGTGTTTAATATATTCAATGAACTCCATGGTTAAAAGTCACACTTAATACACCTTTGAATGACATTCATTTTCAGCTATGCCGATTCATTTGTTATGGAAATTTGACACAAAACAACATTAATACGAATACTTTAAAAATTAACGTCTAAAGATTAATCAAACTACTTAACACTTCCAATCACCAACAACTCAAACTCTCTCAACGTCTTTCACACCACGGTAAACACAACTAAGTCCAACAGACCGTAATTTCAACTAGAGTGAAGAGAATGTTTAGGATGTCACCAACAAAAATCATCAGAATAATACAGTTTCATTAAATTAATTTAGCTAAAAAGGGAGTGCTACGAAATTATGAGGCCTGAGCGTACAGCAGTGGAGTGAGTAACGTTGTCGAAAGAACAAATAACTAAAGGAAGTCTGAATGGCAGAAAATCCTACCTTTGTGTCCCCTTTCCCAGTTCTTGATATCATCTTCCGTTGCCATCAATAACTTTCCGTTCAAATTAAGTTCGTCGTCGTCAGATAATCCTTTTTCTGATGGGTCAAGCTCGCTCGATTTCAATTTACTTAACCGTTTACTGGCCATTCCTTGCCAAAATATTTTGTCAGAATAACAACTGCTCGTTTCGCAATCACTTCCTTCTACTCACTACAATTAGCAATGGAAATTGGGCCGATTGTGGGTCGACCGCGTACGTTAATGGTACGATACACTCCGACAGTGGAGAAGAAAAGTAACAGTAACCACCAGAAAGATGTGTGACGTGTAGGGTGCGAAACCCTCGATATTTTCAAGACTTTGACCTTCCTGGATAATTTGACTGATGCAGCACTAGCTAGCACAGTCTGTCAAAAAGTACTGAGTGATTTGTTGCACAAAACTATCTCTTGCCTGCTAAAGCGGCAAAAATGAGTGGGCCGACTTTTTTTCAAAATAAGGCCAGTTGCGTACCCAGACCTCTGGGTATCTTTAGGCCCGGGAGACCGATCGAGCACACCAAAGGCCTCATATCCAGGGGGTCTGGGGGCATGCTGACTCGGACTTTTTACAGAAATAGGAATTATGGAATTTAATTCGCCCGGGGAAACAGCTGGATTTAATCATTGCCCTCACTGAACTGACTTGGGTTTACCAATGGAAAACATCACACCAAAAACAATTTTAAACATCCGGTAACTTTTTGACCGGCTTTTCGTTTCTTTTTGTTGATGTCACTTTTGTCTCTTTTTTTGTTTATTTATTTGTTTTTTTAAAAATTTGCAGGCACCGACCTGCAGGCCTCTGGGCTGGGTACGCTTCCAAAGGCTAGCCTCGATGGATGGTTCACTAACAGCTTACTATTTCTAAAATTGCTTAAGGGACAATTTGTCGACCTTCTGCTGTGGAGGCAAAATGTACGTGGGACGTCGTTTAATTTAACTTTCTGTTTACAACACTTTAACTTTAATATACTTTACGCCTTGATATTTTCATACTTGTCTACTGTCTGGACGGATTTCGAGTATTTCCTCTTAGTCCTTAAGTTGCGTGGTATTTCTGGTGAGGAGCTTTGATGACATCTGACGGTGTTTACACGCGCGACTTTGTGCCTTGGCAGCCTTGCGATTGCCATCCTGATGTACGTAATTACCCGATTTACAGTCCATGAAGCAAGACATCTGCCTATGATTTGCGTTATTTCGTCCTCGATGTTCCCGTGAGTTTAACACATACACCAAGATAACAATTGCAAGACTCAAAATCGCACGTGCTAACGGGCCCCTAAGATTTGGTCGGCACTAGAAAGTAACCACTGAGACCAAGCAACAGTTTGGAGACTGGGACTGGAAAATTAAGTATTTTATTTACCTGATATCCTCACACCTAAGATTGACGATATCTTGAAATGTCAATGGTCCTATAATTCAAAACTATCCTGAATGTAATGGTTGGGATTAGGATTAGAGTTCGGATTAGGTTAGTGTTAGGATTCGGGTTAAGATTAGAATCCTAACCCTAATCCTAATCTTAATCCTAATCCTAATTCTAACCGTTGACGTGTTACCCCTGATGACATTTTAACCTAAACCCCAACGATTTTTTCCAAAAAGTTATCAAGTAAACAAAATATTTAATTTTCTAGTCCCAGTCTCCACACGGTCACCTGGTCTCAGTGGTTACGTTCTAATGCCGACCCTGGGATTTGTTAAGTAGAGAACCACTGTTCACTGGACCAACGGGCGCGAGCTCCTGCAATGGTCCGGTGCCTCCCAAGTCCCAACAGTTTTCAGAGTTCTAGAGCTGTAGTTCATCAATTTTCATCAAAAACGGATTTGATTCAGGGCTGCCAATATTAAGTAAAGATTAAGGGGGCACATCTCGAATACTTCATTTTGTCCTCTACTGTCTTCTAGCGCTCCTGGAATTGCAGAAATGTCTGTCCTAATCAATAGTCCTAACCTGGCTGATGGCAGGCTCATAGTCAGATTTTTTGTGAGAGTAAAACGTGAAGTACCTTTATTTGTACTGGATAACCCTATCAGCTTACTGAGCTATTCTCCCTAGTGGTCCAGTAAGGGCCACCCCTCATGGGTCCAGTTTTAATACTGGAGAAAACCGGAGTACCCGGAGAAAACCTGCGATGTTTGGTAGACAGGTAAGGTCAAACTGGACAACACTCTTCTCACATGTGTCCAAGGTAACTTTAATCAGATAACTGCACGGAGCCGGAATCGAACCCTAGTCACAGTGGTGAGAGACATGTACACCACCACTGTGCCACCAGCATCCTTTGGGTGAGTGCACACAAGGACCTTAGTCGTTAGGGCTGAGCTCCTAGGGGTTACTGGAACATCATTCCGCAGGAAATTGCAGTTGAGAAGCGATAATTTTATTGATATTCTATTTCAAACTACTGAATATTTAAATAGACCACCAGAAATACTATTTTTTTAAATAATTCATTTTCTTTTGAACCTTCGGTGCCCAGTAAGTGGACCTCCTCAGCCTGTGAGCGGTACGAACGCACTCATCGCATCCCATGCCTTAGGGTTTAGGGCCTGGATAGTGCTCAAACATTACAGTACTTTACAGGTCATTAAGATTCATGGAGTGGCTGCGACCTACAAGACCACGTTCGAAGTTTGTAGTCCCAGGTTACTTCGACGGAACTTATGCTATTTGGCAAGTTCCTATATTGCCAGCATATTGAATTCAGCGACGTCATTGACGGCGTCAGTCATTGCTTGATTGATGTCTCTTGCGGGTTATGGAACATTCACAGCGGGAGATTCGTCTCAGAGAACCGTCAAGTTCGTCTCCAGAACCATTTACCGTACCCCAATATGGAAGATGGTCATGGGGACGAGGAATGCGCGCTCGTGGTCACGTCACGTGTCGTTCAATAACTGGTGGTATTATGGATTTACGGCCTTTTCGAAGTATTTGAAATTACATGATAATTCCTTCGATTGGCGACGCTCATCCACACCAGCCCAACACGTTTAAGGTTATATTCATGAAATATCAGGCATTTACACTTGATTAAATAAACGTCGACGATATTAAAAGAAAGGAAATCTCCGAGGATAAGAATCATACATTTTAAGACCTAACGTAGACCAGCTGCGAAAAATCCAACTTTTGGGCTTTCGGTCGGAAATGGAACCAGTTTAACTGGCCTAGGATGACGCAGTTTAACATTTATACAAGAATATGAACGGTAAATGCGATGACTATTTTGTTCACTTTGGTCATCGTAGCCACGATATCTATTTTTAGGTTGCCTGCTGTTTAGCAGTATTACTAATACATAAGTGACATACCACAGTGCAGTCCTCTTATGTAAGTGAGTTGGTCAAAATTGAAGGATAGTTAATTTGCTGAGAATGGCTGAGAAACCATCTTAAACAGTTCAAAGATCCAAAAGCTCTTCTCCGGGACAGATCCCCGCCTTCCTATTCTTAAGTGCGTGCGTGCTAGGCTTGGGTAAATTCTGCCGGCAGAATTTTGAGCAGAATTAGGCAGCTCGGGCAGCGAGAATTCTGTGGGGGAAAAAACTGCCTTTCGAGCAGAATTTTGAGCAGAATTCTCGAAAATTAGCGACACGGAATAAAAACTAACAAACAAATAAATATTGACAACTGTACTTAAAGAAATCCTGGCATTTGGGTAGGCGATGGAATGCGGAGTTGCTCAATACTGGATTATCCCAGCCATAAACATTGAACACCTTGTTATGAATGTTAAACTTTATTGCCGTTTTAAAAGGTTACACTTGAAAATAAAAATTTTTCACTAAATAAATAATATAGTTTTAAGTAACACATTTAGCGTACTTTCTCTGTTTACCTGATTTGCGAGCAGAATTTGAGCAGAATCTTGGTGTTTGAGCGGAATTTTGAGCAGAATTTACCCAAGCCTAGTGCGTGCTTTGCATGCAAATTAAAACATTCTCAATTTTGTTAGCTGCCAAATGACCTCTACCCTTTTACTCAGCTGATTGCGTGGAAACTGTCAGCGCGGGGTGACGAAGAAATTTCTTAAAAATTTATTTACTTTGTTCAATCGTAATGCACTACTCACAAGCACACTACTTCACCTGAAGCAATTCTTTATTTATTCGTCGACTTTTCTCAGCCCAACTGAATTTTGGACTTTGTGTTTCAATTCTATTTCAGAATCATCCTCAGGGTATTATGAAACGAAAACTTCACAATTAACCTACACATTGAAATTAGTACTGCAATTAAAATCAGCGACCTAGGGTAGTTCTGGGGAGAGCATTATTGGCGGCCAGGGGTAAACTTGTCTTGTGGCGTCCCCTCTGCCACCGGCCACTACCATTTTATAAAATAACAAAAATTATGCTAACGACGGTATGACAGTATTCAGGTACAAGTAATTGTCTTTGCAATACTGTTTTACTTCATTGTATCTGTTCAAAAAACACTTCACGACATAAAAATTTATTTTGGCGCCCTTAGACAAATTAACCCCCCTGCCTTCCATTTGCAATTAACCACTACTGCTTGCAGCTATGCAAATGCAAATCCTCCGACGCTATTCCTGGTAGTTTTGTCTGCATTGATTGTACGTTATGCAAACACAAATGCCACACATGTGATACATTCATGTAGTTCACGTGAAGTACCATGCATAATTATAGTCAAAGTTATCTATGCCTATTAATGTGTCTATATTTATTTATACATCGAACTGTATTCATGTATCTATCACTTTGATCGGGGACACTCTGTTATCGCCATTATTTAGCGAAACGCGTATCTTCATTTTGATCTATTTTACTCCGGTTTTCGTTACTAAGGATATACTAGTATAGTAATAAAACACGCGGTGTAACCGTGGTGACCAGCACCGGGCGACCTTGGTAATTTGATGAGCCATAGTTTACTTCATGTGAAGCATAATGGCAAATTATTTTTAAATTCTTCAATTTACCCATGACGCCAGCACTCCGGGATTTGCATAAAAAGCCAAATTTTTGTCGTTGAAACTTAACTTGTCTGTTTCAAAATTAAAATTTCTGGTGGAAAAAATAATTGCATCCCACCAGAGTCACGTGCCAGCTTTTACCCCAGATAAGATCACTATATTTTAATAAATTCTCAAAGGCATACTTACCAATGAGAAGCTCGGCCGAGCCTCCGAGAAGTGAGGGGGAGGGGATATGACCATATATGACATTTTTTTATGAATAAATTACAGGATGTCAACAAAACTCTGTTGTCACCAGAGAAAAATTTGGCATCGCCACTGGCCCAGAGAGCAGAACCTAAAGTTACATTTAATTTTTCAAATATCTCTTTGTAAATATTTTTTCAACCGAACAAGTACTTTCAATTTAGCAAACAACCGGAAAACATTGCACCAGGAACTCGTGTCATGTGTTAACCGCGATTTAAAAGTGGAGAAAGTCGAACTGAATTTGGTAATTCAAACGAACCATAGTCAGTTTTGGCGCTCAAGATCGCTGGACTTCGCCCTTTATATTCTTGGTAAGGCTCATTATATCGATGTACGTTAAAACAATGTTTTATCATTAACGTTAGACTCAATCAGTCAGTTGAAATTCCCTCCGAATTCTGCAATGACCTTTTGCTATTGTTGCATCAGTCATTTCTAATTCTGTTTTTCCGTTGTAGACGTTTGATTCTTCCAAGCGGAAAATTATCGACTTTCGTAACGAAATTTACAAGATGCTTTCTGCATTGAGTAGTTATATTTGGGCCAGTGAACCAGACGACCAAATTGTCCCGGACTATACAGTTCAAATGAGGGAAAACCACGCTGAAAATGAGTGGGTTTTAGTCGATGTCGTGAATCCATCCACGTCGGACAAGTCAGGTATGACGAACAGAAACACGCTAATCCTTCTTTCACGTAATCCTTGCCAAATTCCCTTTTAGACTAAAAATTAGAATTTTTCCTCTCTTCTGTTCTTTCACAACACTTATCATATAGTTTAGAGTTCGAAATTGAAGTGATGTCAAATCAGTAATCACCAATTTCCGTTTGACAGCGAATGCCTGTCCCGTGGTAAACAAACCCGAGGGAAACAGAGCTGTTCCACATTTCGGCGAAGTATTGGAAGAAAGCTGGTACATTACTCCTCCTTCATGCTTTAACGTAAGCGAGTCGGATTCGTCTACCTTGGAGACAAGCCCGTTGGAAAATCTGCTGATAGAACATCCAAGCATGTCTGTTTACGGTGTAACAGAAGCCGGGCTGGAGGACAGCTCCTCGACCGCCGAGCAAACCCCGGAAAGTTCGCAAAGCGAATCAGCCGGATCTGTGCAACAAAGGCAGCATGCACACCGACGAGGCCTTCGTGTTGCAGACAAAGTCGAGCTCGCCAAACGACGAGTGCAAAAAGACGTTTTGGAGCATAGCAAAAAGACGCTTAGGAAGAAAAAGCTGGAACGCCATAATATGACGCAACAGCACACGGGACAATCTCGGCGTAAACAAAAGCAAATCGATCGAAAACAGGGAAAAAATTGTGGAGTTTATAGCAAACGTGGTTGCTGAACTCTCCTAGGTTTTCCCTCAAGCGGCTGGTTGCGGTTTAAAGAGAGCACAGGTTGTCTTACCGTTTGGTTTTCGTCCTTGATTATTTTCGGGTGTGGGTTTCCCTGAGGATAAGCTGGGAATATTTTGTATTCAATATTAGACACATATTTATATCTTAGACAAGTTTGAAATAAAATTGAAAAGATAGCACGCACAAACATAAAAGGAAACGGACCTTTTAGCAGCACTAATATAGTTCTTTATTCGTATATTTTCTCCAATTTATATATTCTTCACGAATGACGATATGACATAATTACTTATTAAAGATTTAAACATTTTAAACATGCTTGGCTGCTGTTTTTCAAGGTTGAGGAGTGTTGTATCAAACCAGTGGGAAAGAGCCATCTTGCGAAGTTAAGACACGGCACAAGTTTTTTTGAAGAATTCCTTATAATATAAACATCTTGACAGCAGCTCATCTCTGTCAGCAAACGTTGATATGCATAACGTCCTGTTGAAATTTTAATTACATATTACAACGCGAAAAGCAATTTCCTCCTCAACCAATAGCAATGCCCCCTCTGTCCTCTAAAAATTGCTCACAACTATGTGGAAGATTTGATGATTGGTTAGCAAATTCCTAAACAGTACCATATTTGCGCTTAAAGAAGAACGTGTCGTGGTTCAGATAGATGAAATAAAATTGTCAAATGATTGTTTGACAATGAGACCACGATACGGAAAAGGTTTGACATAACGCGATTGACACATCGTGCTCTAAATACCATACTGAAATAAATCTACATACGTCTCGAATGACCGATTAGTTTCGTATCAAAATGCAGCACTTGTTTTCTTAACATTGATATTCATGAACTGATTTCTGCAATATACATGCTCGAGCAATCTAGTATTCTTTTGTAGGGATTGGAACAACGTTAATATTAACCACCGACAATATCAAGGTACGGCACAGTAAACATTTCACACTATCTCCGAGGCAATACCTTTCGAAACCTGCTGAGACGGACTTCCCAGGAACAAAATTAATTCAAAATTATTTCCTTGATGTTGAATTTCCTTATTTTTTTCTTTTTCTATAAATTAACCGGGAATAATTAAATGACAAACATAAAACGGTCATATAAAATGACTGAAGCACCTAGTACAAATATCATCTGCTTATGATGGCTTCAACACACCAACAATTGTTCAGATTCAACTAATCAGGTTTGCCCAGTTAATAGAGTTCATAATCATATCCCTTCCATTACTTTGTGTAATTCACAGTTGGGTAAGCTGAATTCCCGAAAATGCTGCATAGTGACTAGGTTTCATAGCTCAACCACAAGAACTTATTTTGCTCACCGTTACGGGGATCTGTCCCTTCATCTTTAATTATGCATATGCATATGTATATATATATATATATATATATATATATATGAATATGTATATATACCTTTACATATATACATACAAAATATACATTAAAGCATACATGCCCAAACAGATCCAACCACCGTCAAATGATAATATAAAAAAAGAAGGAAATTACTAAGCACAAAGCTACCAAGGTAACCTAACAAAGACAATACTTTCTGAAATATACCAACCTTTTTTGAAAAGTTTGAATACCAATGAACTCATGCTATGGAGCCACAGGGTCAAAAAAAAACCCACAAAAATAAATGTGCAACACAGTGCAGTGTAAACATGAATTGCCCAGTAGAAATACATGTTGTTCAGTGAGACATGACATCACTCCACGAGGACTGCAGATGTTTGACTGGTGACAAACCAATCAGAATGCTCCATTTTTAAGTCACTGCAATCTGGAAGTACAGTCATAGCTCAAACACAAGTTTGTTTCATCAGCAGTTACAAATATGAGAAAGAAAACCAAGGGCCATAGCACCCAGGTTTTGGTTGATTTCGAGTGTTAAGAGTCAACTAACTTCTCAAATGAGTATTTCCATTGGTTTATTGCATGTGTTTCTTTGGTTTGAATATGTCAATTGAGAAATGTGATCAAGATCACTAGTGATTTTCCTACAGGTTTTTCATTGGCTATCACAGTGCATTCATGGATTGACTATGATAATTCATGAATTAATAATGAGTTTGAGAATAATTAATAATAAATACAGTTAATGATTGTTGAACTTTTTGCCAAAGCTGTCACATATTCCTACACCTGCATTTTTTACTATGTCATTGTTCACTTAATATGTGACTGAAATGATAATCAGTCATAAACTGCCATTAATTTTGCACTATGATTTCACTGTCTCTTGTCACACTTCATACATCACTGCTGTGCTATCACTGCTGTGCTACCACTGCAAGAGGTTTTTCTTTCCATAGGTTAGCAAAATTGCAGGAGTAGACTTAAACTTTTCAATTCATAACAATCTTCTTTTATGTGAAGTAACTAAACTCTTAGTCTTTCTACTTTAGCCATAAATGATTTCACTCTAGTACCCTCAACATCACCACTCCAATTTCCACCTTCTTTAAACGATGATCCAACAATCATGGCTGAAGCTTGAATGTAGGATTGTACATTGTCTATTGTGACACCAGAACCAATAAGAACTGGAATGTCTACAGATTTCTTAACTTCTAGCATGTCCAAGTGATCTGCAGGGTCACCAGTTGAAGTACCAGTAATTATAACTCCATCAGAGAGGAAAAACTTAGCTGCTTTTGCTGTTTCTACCAAATTCACATCTGATGTAATGGCATGAGAGCTAAGACAAAAAATAAGTAACTGTCAATCTATAATTTCCAGAAATTTGTAAACTACAAATAATTTCATGGAACAAATAAGGCCTGTATTTTTTTACTAAACTAAAAACCAAAAACAAAGTCAATATTTCAAAAAGTCACCTGTGTTTCTTCTTAATATCACAGAATACAAGAACATTTTCAGCAGAGATGCTTTTCCTGAATCTTAAAAGTTCTCCAGCACAAGAATTCATTAGACCTTCATCTGCAACATGAGAAAACACAAAGCCCTCGACACGGACGAAATCCAAATTGCAGGCCTTGGCAACTGCCATGGCTTCCTTATTTGCACCAGCAAGAATCTGGATCCCACACGGAATACCTGAAGCCACTCTTTTCACCTCATAACAGATTGCACTCATTGCAGCAGTGATTTCTGGACCAACATTTTTATTCAGGTATGGAGTATCATGCATATTCTCAATCATGATACCATCCTACTAGTCAAAATAATAAATGAATAAGATAAGCATGCTCTTGACAGTCAGTCATTTGCTTAGGAAGTGAATTATTCCTATACTAACTGGAATAAACAGACAAGTAATATACTCAAATCATGTAATAATAATATTTTTGTGCATGTCACACTCCAAACAGTATTTCTTGTTACTTCTCTATGTTTGGACACTGTTATAAAAGAATGCATGGTTATAAATTTTATTGGAGAAAAATTATATGCAGGTTTTATTCAAATAATGAACACTTTTAGGTGATCTGGACATAGATCTATCAACTGTATTTTTTCAACATATCACCTTATGTAAGTATCATACTGGGCTCTCTAAGTTAAATCCTGGAAAAGGAAAAACATGACAGTTGTAAAAATTACAGTAAAGTTGAAAAAACTACAACTAACCACAGATGCTTGTTTGTAAATAGAAGCCTCATTGCATGCTTTGGCAATAATCTCACTCATACACTGACTATGTTTAGGAGTTCCTATAATGATAAAATTTGTTGTCAACAAGAGCACTGCACAGTATTTCTCTACAATGAAATTATCACCTTGACAAAAAATAAGAGGCTGGTTAAAATCCAATTCTTTATTATTGTAATCTTTGCTGTTCTTCATTTTCATTTGAGCAACTACCTATCAATACTAACTCAAATATCAAAATAACCATCCAAACAATTAATTGTCTAATGAGGTTCAAAAGTCATTCGCAAATTTTATCATGAGTCAACAGAGTGGGAGGGGAGAAGTGCTGAAAGAGGTAATTACAAATAATTATATCCAAAGGGGTGGAGATAGGTAGGAAGAAGGCATGTGAAACAGAATTGAGACAGAATGGAAGAAATCAACGAATAAAGAAAGCAAGATGAACTTTCTCCCCTAACTAAAGGATCCAAATCAGTTTCTTTGTAATGAAAATGAAAACATATAAAGCAAATAAACAAAATTTTTAATTCGTGTATGCTAATTCTAAAGTTTCAAAGGCAACTAATTTAATAATAGAAAAGAATTTGATGTCACGCATGCTGAGATTGAATAGATTACTGTGCACAATCATAAATTTGCCACCCTGTGGAACAAGACATTGTTTTTATCATTGATTTCTTGGTTGTTTTAATTAAATGAGTCCTACATGTAGACCTATCCCATGGACTTGGTGATTAAAAAATAGACTAGTCTGTAATATTGTTTCTGAGGGTGATTCAGAGTCTTCTGAGAATTTTGGTCATTCAGATAAAGCTTTTTACTTTGCCAAAGGAAGTCGCAATTTCGCGGGCTCTTCTCAATAGCTTTCAGAACAATCACCATGCAGGTTTTGTGAACAAATCTTAGAAATTCATTCACAAACTTTACCTTCTTAATTAATTTCCATCCTGGTATTATTGCAATATACAATTTTCCTCCACACAGGTGCTAAACACATATTAAAATTTCAAATGTTGCTTAATGACGCCCTTCACGTGCGTCGTAAGTCATAAAGACCGTCATTAATCATTACTACATGAATGACAATGGCTTTGAGCACAATCATCCTTTGACTAATCTTATGCAAAAAAGTCACAAAAATATTCTCCAGTTTCTCAAAGCTTCGCCTCAAAGTACGGCACAAATCTTCCTTTAATACCTGGTAAAGCACCCACGTGAATCATCCCAATAACCACCGCCGAACGCCGACCAAAAAGTTGAGAGAACTTCGCCATTGCATTACCGGACGCCATGCTGCTTCTCAATGACAGAAATCGCCAACACCGGCGCATGTCCAACCCCGGACAATTCTATAGTTTTCAGAATTTTCTTATCGTGAGAAAAATTTTAGTTCACCCAAAGCTTGAACCCACTAAAGACAAATCTAAAGTTTACAAATTCCGTTGAAACTCTGAATAAACGGACTTATAAAGGGAATAACAGTGCATTATAATCGCTTGGCAGGAAGGCGACCTAGGCATTCACGAGGTGCCGGAAATCAAAGTAAACAAAGCCACACCATTGGAAACACCTGGGAACAAGGTTTGCGAGGTTTGATTGGTCGAAAACTGGCGGGAATAGTTTAAACTCTTGTGTGGCGGAAAAAAACCCGCGCTAAAATTTAGAGTTACCGCGATCACTAAAGTACCATTAGTCCATAACGCATTTTGGTCTGGTGTGTGGACGAATGGTCGTCACATGCTTTCTCGCAGTAAAACTTAAAATCCAAGTCATTCAGCTTTTATTCATGATTTGCAAACCATGAGCACCAACAAAAGAAGGTAATGTGTATTGAAGTTAAAATTATTTGTCCATTCTATTGAAATTTGATTTTGAATGTTGGGCGCGATTTCGACATCTTCTTATCACCGTTGATGGTGGTCCTTTTCAATACGCTTCGCGTACCCTGCTTTCATATGTGGATTTACTTGGGCTTATCAACGTGTTGATAATGGTTTTCACGTCCGCTAGTGAGCAAACGTTTGGTACTGATAGCTTGTTTGCTTGGGTTTTATTTCCAGCACGATTTTAAGGACTAGAAAGAACAGTGAAGCTGACCATGACAACCGCTCCAGAAAGAGAAAGGTCAGGAGCCGACACAAGCTATCGGTTTTCTGCCTTCGTCGTTTAATCTAATGTAACCATTTTTATATGTTCATTTATTCAGAGAATAAACCAAAGCTCTAGCGAAGCTGCTTGTCAAAATAATAATGTAAGTGTAACGAATTCCCGAATTTTATCACCTCTTTCTTTGAGTCATCATTTCCATAAACCGCCATTATCCTTCCTCAAATCGCCTATCCCTCGCTTTAAACTGGGCGGAGAAGTGAGTGGAAGCTTTCGTTCGTACCACCGAAATGCTGGATATATCATCCAATCGAATTCTTATGGTTTAATAAATTGTTTTGCCAAGAGCACGGTCGAAATCGGAAGAACCAGCCTCCGACATACAAACATGAATATCATAGGCGTTGATATCAAATGACAATTGACACAAACGAGGCTCTTTTTCTGGGATTTCTACATGTATATTTAAGTGTCGTACCTAAATCTGAATCCTTCACAAACTCCATTTTGCTACTGATGTTCGTTGCTGTTGCGAAAAATTTTTGAAAAAGGTTCTGAGGCGCTCTTGAATGAAGTGTTACGACGTTCACGCTCAACAGCCTTCGTTTACAAGTCTTCAGTACAGCTCGTCTTGTGACACCATTGTGAGTAAACCATGACATTATTTTAAGACATTTGCCAGAAGTTATACCACAAACTCGAAGTTTGTGGTATAATTTTCTTTCCGAAATCATCTGGTATTTTATGCATTGATTTTATGCAATGCTTTCTATGGTGGCCATGTTGTTGTCTGACCATTTTAAGATGCAGTCAATTTGATGCCTGATATTTTATTGCACGGAAGTATTAAATGTTCGGATCACGAATTGAAGCACAGCCTTTACTTGAAGTCGGTCAAGAAACTCAAGGCTCAGCTGCTGTATTTTACTTCGTGTTGTGGTTTTGATTACAGCTTCACCTGAATCCTAACTGTTAATATTTTGTGGGATTATTTTAATTATATATAATAAAGTGGTCAGTCATAGGAATTCAGTGGCAATTGTTAATTCCATTTATCTTTAACAGAACTCAGAATCCATATGTTTGTCAGAGGATGGTTCAGGAGGTCATCGAAGAATTATGACTCGTCAGGCAACAAAGGAGAATGATGGAACATTAACTCTTTCCCAAGAACCCTCTACTCCTGGAGACTCTACCTCCTTTAGCTTTCCTAATTATTTTAAGGAACCTTTAAAGACTAGTACTCCATTACCAGTGTTAAACTGGGCTGATTCAGAAGAATTGTGGTCTGTGTTGAAAGAAAAAGATTCAGAGTATGTAAAAAATGGTTGGTATATGAGCCAGCATCCTGCACTACAGCCAAAAATGAGAACTATCTTACTTGACTGGTTAATAGAGGTGAGTGATTTGAAAAAATGCACCAATTAATTTTGGGGGAGTTTATTTAAAAACAATTGTGGAATAATTCAATCAGTCCTAGAAAATTGCCCCAATGAAAAGGGGGTGTGGTGGCAAACAGTTTGAATAGTTGTACATGTTGGGTTCTACTTATAGTGCGGTCATTGCTTAGTAGTCTCTTAATTCATGCAGGGTTTGTGGCAAGGAACATTCTAGCAGTAATAATTTTGAATAAGAAAACCCAAGCCAAGGAAGAAGTTTCTTTCTTTCCTTCTGTCATTACAGATGGGCCTTTGCCCCCAATCTGATATGGATATCAAAAAACAGGATTCAAAGGATGGATGCTGTAATGGGTTATAACATATAAATATTATTATGCAGTTATACATCTTTTTTTGGTTTTTTTACCAACTTTTTTTTGAGATTTGGCAGTATACACTCAACAGCTTTTTAACAGTTAATGATCTGGTGGCTGAGAACCTCAAATTAAAGCAGCAAAATGGTTTTAAAATGCTTATGCTTTACTTTGCCTCTTTACTAAGCAGGAAGCTGTGGTTATTTATCTCTTGCTATAACCCTATTTAAGAGCCTTCACTCTTTGTTTTAAGTCAATTATTTAATGTTTTGCTTATTTAATGTTCATTTCTGTAGGTTTGTGAGGTTTACAGGCTGCATCGAGAAACATTTCACCTTGCTGTAGGTTATGTTGACAGATATTTGCTGACAAAGCATAATGTACAGAAATCAAGGTTACAGCTGGTTGGAGTGACAGCTTTATTTATTGCAGCAAAATTAGAGGTAAATAAGCTTACATTAGTGTCTCCCAGGTTACTGCAGTGAACCATTAGAAATGATTCACTTCCTGGTAATGATCTATACTTGTACATTTATAACTCCTCACTCAAACCCAACAGGTTAGAAGAGAAAACATGTGCAAATCAACCACTATGTTACTAAATGACCTGAATTAGGGTTAGAGTCTGGGGTTGGTTCAAGGTTCCTTTAGGGACTATGGTTCATTTGCATAGTCAAAGACTAGATTTTAGTCCTAATTACATTTCTACTTAGCCTTGTCTGCAAGTCAACTAAGAAGGGAATCATTATTCTATATGGGGCACTTGTATGTTAAAACTGCTAGACCAGGATTGGTGTACAAGATTTGCTAGCCACCAAACACACTAAACCTTCTCAGACTTATTTTATTTTGTACAGAACACTGATGTCAGTCATTTTACCTTAATGTGACATCTAAAACTAGTTATAAAATAGATTCTAGTTGCAGTGGCTATTTGCAAAATTGGCTTTAGGTTTATATATTGCATAAACATCAAAACCTCCATAATACATTGGTGGATTCTCCAGTGTGCTACATCTCTCAAAGATTAGTTACATAAGAAAATTTCCTCTCACTAAAATTTATTTTGTCTGCATGTTTTATCAAGGAAATATATCCACCAAAACTGACAGAATTTTCTTATGTCACTGATGGTGCCTGTACTGATGATGAAATATTAAGTGAAGAACTAGTAATGCTAAAGGTTTGTGGTTAATCCTGGTTAATTTTTTGAACCTCACTTTTTATCTTTGCATTATAAAGACCACAGTAGCTCAGCTTGTACTTTGTAAGGCATGTAATTCCTTTATTCATCTGCTTTTCAGACCTTAGATTGGAAGCTAACTCCTATTACCGTGAACACATGGTTAAGAATATACTTGCAGCTTGCCAGATTCAAACAGGAAAAAGAAACTTCAGAATTCCTTGTTCCAGTTTTCTCAGGCAAAGAATTTGTTCAAGTGGCAAAAGTTAGTCATGGTGTTCTAAAATCTTTCATCTAAATTTTTTGACTGGAACTCAAGCCAATTCCCTATCTTGTTTTTACTAGCTTCTTGACTTATGTGTCTTGGATTTGGAATCATTACAATTCCCCAATAGCATTTTAGCAGCTTCAGCTCTGTACCACACCTTGCCAATTGATATCACAAAAGTAGCAGGTATGTGTTGCTTCATAACCTGGTAACTGGTCCTGAAGTTATTGACTGCCAAACTGGCTCTTCTGTTATTTTGCAAGAGGATTTTACTCAACCTGTAACCATCAGCAAAGCTTTGCTTTTCCAAACTTTACTTTCTTTCCATATATTTTCATTATACTAGTCCTGAATGACACAAGAGATTCATTATTATTATTATTATTACTATTGAGGAAAAACAGCATATACAAGCCAATGAGGTCATTTAGCCCAAATTGCCATATTATGCCAAAGTGGGCACATGTCCCATAAATTATAGTGGTATGGCTATCACAAAGTGAAAAACATTGTGAGTAGTTAATGCCATTTTACACCACAGTCTCACATATACATTTCTGTTGGTTGGGCATGGTCAAGGGCTGGTACTTTGCACCTACAAATCATGAGACTTCCTCAATAACCATCACACTTCCTCTCAGCCTATTCTAAGGGTCTGTTCCACAAAGCTGACCAATTAAGGCAAGCTAGACACCATTCCAATAGTTGAAATTGGATAATGTGATCTATTTTGTTCTTAGACCAGGAGAGTTCCTTTCAGACATGTAAGTGTCCTGGGCTCACTCAACCATTTAAGGTAAAGGTCATCAGGACAATCAGAAGGATTTACTAGTCCTTGAGCTAACAGGGAAGGTTTGCCAACACCTTAGGTGAGGTTACTTACCACTGACGGCCAATTAAGGCAAGCAGTGGCTTTTGGTCACCCGTTTACCCAGCTGGCAAGGCAGGGGTGCCACTCCCTGAGGATGCCAAAACATCTTGCCTACCTGATTATTATTATTATCATTATTATTGAAATAAATTATAATTATTTTTTAGAGATTGAAGTTATATATCATGAATTCAACATTTCTAATAATTAAGTAAATTGCAATATTGTTCTGATAATAGTACTACTACAACCACCCACTTTGGTATTTGCATGCCATTCTAAACTTGCATTTTTTCTCATTAATTGAAGGAATCAGTTGGCAAGAGCTTTTTCCATGTATTCAATGGATGAGGCCATTTTCAGCTGCTGCAAGAGAGCAAGGAAGCATCAACATTCGTTTATTTGACAAGGTATTCATACTTTGGGCATTTTTGTTTACAACAGTTCCTCCAACTTATGCTGAGTTTATTTCTCCTAGATACCACCTGAAGATTGTCCAAATATTCAAACACATGCTAATGAGTTGGCTTTATTGGTAAGTGAGCTTGGAATTAAGGTTTGTTTTGATTCTTTGAAATATTTGATATTGGTGTCTTTTCATAACAGTGCCAAAATTCCTAGCTGACACTAGATATCTCTAGAGAAAATTTTCAAACATACTTCCTTAAAATTTAACTGCAATGCTGACATTCATTGGCTCACTCAAAATATTTATCTGAGAGTTCAATAGAAGAGCCAATCATTATTGAGGGCTGTTTCATATGTGGTTGATACCACACCAGTGAAAATCCTGTCCTACCCTACAAGTAACTAAGACTAAAATTATTAAAAGATTGACATATCTTTTTCAGAACAAGGCTGTAGCTCGTAAAACTGACTATCCTCCAGTATCAAGACATAGTCCACCGTCACCTGCTCTGGGTGTGTTAACACCTCCCAGCAGCACAAAGAAGGGAAAGCCTCCATGCTAGTCTGGATATATAATTCCTTGTCAGGAAAATCTAGCCTCTCCTGGTTCAGCTTCCTGTTGTTTAAACCACAATGAGGTTTTAACCCAAAAGTCATTTTAAACATGTACTACTTTGCATAGCTGGACAATTATATATCTGATGCATTTCATCAGATAAGTTTGCAGATTACATTATGCATAAGTTACATAAATTAAAATGTACATGTGTCACACCAAGTCATCTTGCATTAGTTCAATTTATTCACCTGTTGCACACTTACTTGCTTTGCAACAAAGCATTAAATACAATGGCCACTTTAGTTTTATAAACACTTAATATTTGAGACATGTGTTGGACCTTAGCCTTTTAGCTGAAATGGTTTTTAGCATTTATTGTATATAATTTACTAATTTATAATTTTATTTCAATGTATACTCATTGATGTTTTAAAAACTACATTTATGATTGAAATTTTTTATAAACCTTGTATTAACATTTGCAGAGAGAAAAAAATAAAATTTTCACTTAATTTTCATTTGCTTTGAGTGTGAACTGACTTCAACCACAGGTATAAGATTTATTGGGATGCTTGTAACCCAGTAGCAGATCACAGAAATGGTTAAGCCTATGTGGTACAGATTGGCCAAAACTATTATAGGTAAGCTGTTCCCAAGTTGAGCTAATACTGTAGATATCTCAGCACATCAGTTTCCTCTTGTCCTGAATGTTTAACTTTGCATATTATAACAGTTATAAAATGATTAACTTTCCATATTCCATGCAGGAGTAGCTAGCTGGCCCTTCAATAGAAAGGGCAGAGGGTTGGTTGCTCAAGTCAGGGGTCCCACTGTAAGCAACATGTCATAGAGCTAAAATGGTGGTCTAACCAAGTTTTGAAGTACTGTAACAAAGCCTAGATCCAAAGTCATGGTCAAATTTGGTTTTGCAATTATCACTCAGATGATTTTCATCTTGGTTTGACAAATTTTGCTATTTTCTGATAGCATTTTCATTGAACCAGACCACAAATTCTTTGATACTGGTAATTATAATTTAAGCTGTGGTATCCAACAGAACAAACTAATGGAGAAACTCCAAAAGGAATTCATTGACAAGGTTCATTTATCATGTCAAGGTGTTTTGAGGCCTCATTGTAACTTAGTTTACTTAAGCTCTTCTTGTACTTTCGAAGAAACTGTTTAACTTTGCTAGGCTGGGTTTTGGCATGTTCTCGCAATGCCCACCCAATTGCCTTTCGTATGAAAAACTCCTCCTCATGACACCTTGCTAGGCAAAACTGAAACAACAAATCTGTATTGGTGTTGGCTTTTGACCCAAGTTGATGAAGAATGGCAGTCCTTCTTAACCACATGTCCTCAGACTCAACCCAATCCTCCATAACAGCTGTTCCCTTCTTTGGGTGTGTTTGAACCAAATACCCAACCAGTTTATACGCCAACATGTCAACTGTGTCCCACCAAGATTTCGTCAAAATAAGTTTCTTGAAAAACTCCATATTTTCATCAAATTCTTTCACGTCACTGCACAATTTCTTCTTATGTCTCTCGAGGAATTCCACGGCATTATACTGAAGTTCTCTGTGAGGTTTTCCCCACAATATCAGCACGAACTGACGCACTTCGGAATTCTGGAGTTCCTTGTCCATACCTCCCACAACCTCCTTACATAATTCTCTTCGCCGAGGGCTTTTTACACCGAAAAACTCGAACTTGTCCCTCATGTACTTCTTCATGGCGGCCGCATCGGCTGCCTGCCCGTGTCTTAGAAGAACCGTCTCTAATTTCGCTACTATTTGACTTGATTGCCACGTATCACTTGATTTGGTAGTGTCGTCGCGACGTAGTCTCTTAGAGGGAATACGTTTATCTTGACCTGTTCGCTTACGAGTATTCATCATTTACCTATTCCAGACTACATCAACAGAAACACGAATTTTACCACACGATAGGTATGAACTAATCTACTTAGTCGTGGTCTCGTAGTGTAAAAAAAGTGGGCGGACCATGCAGGAAGTGGGTGTGGCATGCACGTAGTTACTGTAATAAGCGCAGAAATTGGCCGTAGAATTTTGATTTTCTGCTAATGGTTTTACCTAGGCGTGTAATCAGGTGTGGCAAACACAGAAAAAGACAAGGTTTCTCTTTTTTACCGAATTAGCTCTCGGGCGTTCAGGTCAGCCCCTCTGTCCAACTGATGCTGCTACACCGCTGAGAATATGATAGCGGTACAAATGCGAAGGTTGACCGAAGATCGAGATAGAGATGGTCATATATATTTGAATAGCTCCTTAAGATCTATTTTAGTAATCTGGTACAAAATTTGTCAACCTGATTGAGAATGGTCAATTGGTAGACAAAAGACGCCTTCCATTCAAGCGCGACGTTTCTTTATATATTCCGCTGCGTAGCTAGTAATCCGGTATAGGTTATTTCTTAGAATGTGACTATTTCTTGCAAAGAATCTACTAGAGGAGTTGCAGTCAACGTGAATAAAGAAAGAAAACAGAAGATAGCCCTGGAGAAATCAGACTACGAATGATGGCGACTTTACGCTCATGGTATATTTAAGTTCGTACGCTCAGTTAAAGGTAAGGAAGGACGCCGTTGATAGTCTAGCTAGACAGGTCTAAAATCGAGGAGAAAAATGACTTCTTAGTCACACTTGGAATTTTTAAGCTGGTGTCACAGGGGCGAAAGATCTCCAGGAACGAGTAATCCTAGGTAATAAATCACTAGTGACGAATGACCGGTCCAGAGATCAATGACTCTTACCATAAACTGAAACATACCCCCAACCCAAACCCTATCCCTAATCCTAACACTAATCCTGACCTTAATCCAGACACTGACGTTCTTAGCTACATGGGTCATTCATTCCTGAGGGTGGGGCACCACAAAAACTGGGGATTGATGCCACTCAGTCGCTGGTGAATGAGTTTTGCGTGACCGGGAGTCACTCATAACCATCACCTCGACATGACTACTTCAGATGATGCCCTGACTCAAAAGGACATCCGCAAACAATGCTTAGAAAATTTCGCGTCCTTACAATCTGATTCGTAAAGGTGAAACACAATGTGAGCCACTCCTGGCTGGAGACGTTTCTACACACACGCTGATAACGGCAGCACAGCTGTACTTTCGGCGAACGTCCAAAGCCAGTCATTCCTAGAGTGAGACAACTGTCTGGTCCGAAATCAGTGCAGTGAAACTGAGCCATTGACGGGTAGAGACAACTGCATGGCAAGAACCTGATGATCTTTTTGTCTAAGCCCAAAGTCAGCCCATTCCCAAACGTGTACAGGAAGCTTGAAGGTCTCTCTTCGTATTATTCGCAAAACTATGCTATTCCTGCTGCCTTAGTAATTTCCACTACTAGTGACTTTACTCCGGTTGTTTCGTCCAAGGATTTTTGCGACTTAGTTACCTCCACCATAGCTTCCAGCAGAACATCACCACGTTCCCTAAGGACAACGGCATGCCAGGTATTGGAGGACACCAGCCTCTTTACGATCCGAAGTATTTGTTTCTGCCTCTTCGCGTCGGACGCCAACAACGCCTCGGCCAAACACTCTAAATTCTCCGCACTCATTGCGTCTTCACATACCCCACCGTACAGCTCCACTACTTGATACAGACACCGAAGAGACCATTCCTGAATATCAGAGTCCTCGTGACAGAGGAACTGAATGAGGACACCTGTCAATTCCACCAAAGGCTTTCCTTGAAGTAAGATACCTTCGGCTTTCTTCGTCAAACTCGCGGCGGTCTCGTCTCCCTCCGACTTCGCTTGGAGTGCCTCGCGCACGGCCTTCGACGAATACTTCATAATTCCATGAACTGTATCGAGAAGGGGCAGTAAAACTTCCGAGAAATTTCTCTCGGGGCGTTTCTCGTTGATCAACGCCGAAGCACTGACGAACAGAGAAGTAACGTGATCGATCAGACCTTGTTCGTACAGTCGGCAAAGGTCGATGTCGGCCGAGGACACGAGACAGTCAAGTAGACTGATTATTGTTTGCACGGGTGGTCCCGCTACGTCACCTTCGTGTCTCTCCAAGATGTCTCCCAGGCTAGCTACGATCCCCTTCTCGACGATAGTAGCCGAAATCTTCGGAGAGTGCTCCAAGAAGGCAAGAAGGAGCTTCAAGGCGTAGGACGGCAAAGGATCTTGGTCTTGCAGAATGGTATCGTACTGACGGAGCAACTGAGATGTGATCACCTGGAACGAATAAGAATTTCATCAAAGAACACAAGATATTTGACGTATTGATCAAAGAAAACAGTAATAAGTATAGGAAATAGCACAGGCAAATTTAACTCTTTTTGGTCCGTATCCGACTTTTAATTTAACTATGGCAAACGCCACACGATTTTACTCGTCAAGGGGAGAGGTCTCGGACCGAAAAGGCTTAAGAATATCTAAATTAACTCTTTTGACTAGGCATTCGACTTCTTAATTTTACTTCAGGTATCAACAAAAAGTTTTACTCTGGCTAATGCCAGACAATTTTACTCGGGCTATTGCCAGACAATTTTATTCCGACTAACATCAGATAATTTTACTGTGGCTAACGTCAGACAATTTTACTTTGACTAACGTCAGACAATTTTACTCTGGCTAACGTCAGACAATTTTACTGTGGCTAACGTCAGACAATTTTACTGTGGCTAACATCAGACAATTTTACTGTGGCTAACGTCAGACAATTTTACTGTGGCTAACATCAGACAATTTTACCCTGGCTAACGTCAGACAATTTTACTGTGGCTAACGTCAGACAATTTTACTGTGGCTAACGTCAGACAATTTTACTGTGGCTAACGTCAGACAATTTTACTGTGGCTAACATCGGACAATTTTACTGTGGCTAACATCGGACAATTTTACTGTGGCTAACATCGGACAATTTTACTGTGGCTAACATCAGACAATTTTACTGTGGCTAACATCAGACAATTTTACTGTGGCTAACGTCAGACAATTTTACTGTGGCTAACGTCAGACAATTTTACTGTGGCTAACGTCAGACAATTTTACTGTGGCTAACGTCAGACAATTTTACTGTGGCTAACATCAGACAATTTTACTCTGGCTAACGTCAGACAATTTACTGTGGCTAACGTCAGACAATTTACTCTGGATAACGTCAGACAATTTACTGTGGCTAACGTCAGACAATTTTACTCTGGCTAACGTCACACAATTTACTGTGGCTAACGTCAGACAATTTACTCTGGATAACGTCAGACAATTTACTCTGGATAACGTCAGACAATTTACTGTGGCTAACATCAGACAATTTTACTTTGGCTAACGTTAGACAATTTTACTGTGGCTAACGTCAGACAATTTTACTGTGGCTAACATCAGACAATTTTACTGTGGCTAACGTCAAACAATTTACTGTGGCTAACGTCAGACAATTTTACTGTGGCTAACATCAGACAATTTTACTGTGGCTAACGTCAGACAATTTTACTGTGGCTAACATCAGACAATTTTACTCTGGCTAACGTCAAACAATTTACTGTGGCTAACGTCAGACAATTTTACTGTGGCTAACATCAGACAATTTTACTGTGGCTAACGTCAGACAATTTTACTGTGGCTAACATCAGACAATTTTACTCTGGCTAACGTCAAACAATTTACTGTGGCTAACGTCAGACAATTTTACTGTGGCTAACATCAGACAATTTTACTGTGGCTAACGTCAGACAATTTTACTGTGGCTAACATCAGACAATTTTACTCTGGCTAACGTCAAACAATTTACTGTGGCTAACGTCAGACAATTTTACTGTGGCTAACATCAGACAATTTTACTGCGGCAAACGTCAGACAATTTTACTGTGGCTAACGTCAGACAATTTTACTGTGGCTATCACCAGACAATTTTACTTTATCAAACGATAAACAGTTTTACTGTGGCTATTGCCAAAACAACTTGTTTCTGATTACCTCAGTTAGCTGTTTGGTGGAGTCACTTCCCGAGCCACACAGGGTTTCACTCTCCAAGAACATGGAAGCAATATCAGCGAACATTTTAAAACAGAACATTCGAACATCCCCCTCTTTGCTCGACGTCAGCGCAGCGAGATGCGGCAACACGCTCTCCACAACGAGCGCGCGATGCTGCAGTAATAACGATGGGTGCTGAGCGATGGCTTCAATGATGGACAACACGACATTGGTTAAATCATCAGCACCAGTTGTCCCTGCAACTGAACCGATACTTGTCGTGCCGGCGTCAATAGACTTCACATGAGCCACCAGCAAGCCCATGTTTCTTAGGAACGATTGGTCGACGATCTTTTGGCGGAAAACGTGACTGGTAACAAGATGTAAGACAATGGATAACAGCGGTATGCGGGAACGCAGTTCCTTACTTTGGCCAGCTGACGGATGTCGTCTGCCGGACACTGCCTCCAGAGCAACGACCAAGTTGTGGATTACTTTTGGGACGCACTGGTATACGGCCGTAACGCATAACATGAGACAGTCCTTGAGGTACGTCAGAAGAGCGGCGTCCGTCTTCATCGGAGTCTGGCGTTTGGTATCCCTTTCGATGTAGGTGACCAGCTTATACTGACAGCAGTTAAGCAACGCGATGTGATGGTCACGTGACATCGCGGCAACAGCGACAAACGCCTTGCTACGGATGACGATGGACGGACTATCGAGAAACTGCATCATTTTGCGTACAAACTCCTTGTCTTCGATCAGCCTCTTCGTGTGCGCACCTCTACTCACCAACGCTGCCAGCATCGTGATGATGGCTTGCTGGACCTTAGTAACTCCGCTGACCAAACAGTTTAGTACAGCATGCAGGCCCGCCTTGTCGATCACGTGCTGGAACAGTCCAACGGTGTGTCTTGTTAGACGGCATAGCGCTGAAATGGCGGTAAGCTTCTGGGCGTCTCCGGAGCAATGCGTGAACAAATTCCACAACATCTGACAAAGAATGAAAAGAAATTCTATCTGTTCAACAGTAAGCCTGCAAATGATAGCTATCGGTCCTCACTATAAGGTTGGTCGGTATGAGAAATCCTCGCATAAGAACGCACGCTCTGCAATTTGCCGGATGTCAGGTTTGTTCAGATAATGGCAGCGATCCTTGATTACAGCATGATGGTTTTAGAGTGTCTGTGCACGAACAGACAAACAACGTATATTCATGATACCGTCAAAAGGTATTGGCGTAACTACCGGGGTGCCCTCAGGAGGGGGGGGGCTCCAGCCCACCTAAAAAATTAGTGGGCTACATCAACTTGTATAGTTATGTAATCATCATTATGAGTTTACGCATTCTACATTGAGGTAACCTGTTCATAACCATAATTACCTGTGCTGTTTCAGTGGTGGCAAACTTCTCACAATGACGGGTATCAGTTGTGGCGATGTTCTCGATCGTTTTCGCCGCGTAATGTTGCACAATGCTGTCCTCGCCTTCCCTAAGACACTTTGTGATGATGGTAAAAGTAACACCTTTACGTTAAAAAAAGAATAATAACAATAAGAATTATTTATTTATTTAAGAAATTCAAATAAATAATACGAATCTCGCGACTTTGTTTCTTTTTCCGACTCTTCAATTTCGCAATTTATTGCTCTAAATGTAGAACTTTTACAAAAATTGCAGTTTTGCTATTAACAGTACTGACTCCACGACTCTGGGAATGTAGTCGTTGTCAGGGCTTTGGCAATAGTAATAGCTCACGTGATTACTTAGTCAAGTGATCTCAAGGTAATGTTTCAAGTGGTAACCTGGAGTGTGAATTATCAAAACTTCCTTCAGCTTAGAGAAGTACGTAGTATTGTACTGTAGCTAATAACGTAAAAATATCACTTTCTAGGACAAGTTCAGCAGCCCAACCAGAGGGTACTGGTGGCACAGTGGTAGTGCAAGTGTCTCTCACCACTGTGACTAGGGTTCGATTCCGGCCCCGTGCAGTTATCTGATTAAAGTTACCTTGGTCACATGTGAGAAGAGTGTTGTTCAGTTTGACTCTACCAAGCATCGCAAGTTTTCTCCGGGTACTCCGGTTTCCTCCTGTCATAACAATGGACCCATGAGGGCAGGCCCTTACTGGACTTCTAGGGAGAGCAGCTCAGATAGCTGATAGGGTTATCTAGTATAAATAAAGGCACTTTACTTTTACTTTACCTTAACCGGTAACTAGAGGTTGTAATGCTGTTGATGCCATGTTTTTCAAGAATATAGGTTTGGTAGATGACAAATGCATCTCATCCCACATGGCGACAAAAAACCAAACGTATTTTTACTACGTCAAATATTAATGATTCCAGCCAAAGTTTGGTGTGAACAACATTAAAATGTCTCTACCTGTTTCTTGTGGATGCACTGTAAAATTCGTTTCAAACGGTGCTTTCCCATGGATGTATAAAGTCATCCAGATCACGTGACGATCTAATAATTTCGCGTGAGTGGGTTGGTGAGTGTGTTGGCGACTAGGCTTCGGTGAAGGGGTGTGTCGGTGAATGGGCGTGTCGGTGAATGGGTGTGTCAGTGAATGGGCGTGTTGGTGAGTGGGCGTGTTGGTGAGTGTGTCAGTGAGTAGGTGTGTGAGTGAGACGGCGTGTGTTAGGTGAGTAGGCGCTTGGATTTTGTTTAACGATGTTTTCCGCGGATTATCGGGTGATGTTTTGTCGTGTGTTTGCGTAATACTGCTCGGTTCTTCTGCAGTAATAAATTTCGCATGGGTTTCTGAACATAATATTTACGGCGCGAATAATCAACATCCGGTATTTCACTAAGATATTGACAAGGTGAAGCATTCATTTCTGAGTATTGTATAAGTCTGAATTGGTTAACTTCCTCTATCTTTTCTGCAAACTTACAGTTCCCTATATCATTTTCATTGTCCTCTATTTCCTTGTTCTTCTTTGGTTAATTTTTTTGGCCCTTCGTCAGAGAGGGGCCATAGCTGAAGAAGGGCCATAGCTCGAAACGTTAGAATTCTTTATCATAAATTCGGCAGTCTACCAACCTTTTAACTTTTAATTGCGAAAGTGTTAAACTTAGAAGAGTGAACTGTAGCAACTCAAAAGCGGATATCTTGCGGCAGACTGTCATGCGTTGATTGCACATATCAGGATGACAATCGCAACGTACAAAATCGCACAAGTAAACAGGCCTTTACGCTTGAAGAATAGTCGGACATCAAGACAAGAAAAGTGCGACAAAACAAATTAAACAACCATGACCAAAGCACTTGAAAAGTATCTGATTGCAATCTACCACACATATCGCTCTGGTTATATTGTACTTGATCGTACCGATCATATTGTACTCGTGTTCACAATCATGAAAGGCAGCCACTTCGCGGGTCATAAATCTCACCTAAAGGGGGAATCGTAAATCTGGTAAAAAGGAGTCAGGACTAATTTCGCACTTACCTGGCACTTCCCAACTTTCGTTAATTCTTCCCTCGGTCTCTTCCTGAGTGGCGGAATAGAACACAAACTCTCCCAAACAAGGAAGGAGAGATTGCTTCAATCTGGCATTCCTGAAGTTGTCTCGTATTGTTTCTGTCAACACCATAAACACCTCGTTCATGTTGAACTCATCTGAAATTAGCGTAGCATGGCTGGCCAATAGTCCTAAACTAAACCCTAAACAGAGAAACAAAATAATATGATGAAAAACGTTCTGAACAGATGTTCAGATGGTTCTAACAAATGGCACAGCCAGGGGGAGCACTGGGGATCACCCTCCTGGTCCCAAGACCATCATCAGTATGCTCAAATCTGACAAGAAACACAGTCAAGGAGCTACTTCAGAAAGCATTCAGGGTACATGCTCCAAGACAAAATTTTTAAAGGATTATTCACCTTAAAGGCAGAGACACTATTGCTGTTGCCGTATCACTCTGGAGCTTAGCAATACAATTGTGCGGTTACCAAGGCTTGTCACTCTGTCACTGGGACAATTTTGCTGAAATCACTGAGTCACTGGCAAAAACTTGCAGAATAGGGTCGTTCAAGGAGGTTCTGATAAACACAAATTGTACCCCATGCTTTATGATATGTCACAGACAGACTATAAGGATGAGAAAATGAAGTTGGATGCTATGGAAAGAATTGGGTTGAAGCTGTTTTCCACCAGGAAAATTTCATTGTGTGAATTGACAGTTTTTTGTGTAAATTTAATAGATTTCTCACTAGTTACAGTCAAGAGCCTATGAGATTAAAGAAAGTCATTTCGCGTGATAAAATTTACCTAGTGGAAAACAGTTGTGTTCAATTTATTTTCTTTATTGCTAGCAACTTTTACAGTGTCTAGCCACTTGTCACTTGGTCACCGGTTGCCTTGTTGCCGAGCTCTAGCAACACAGCAACACAATGTGTCTCTGCCTTGAGGTTTAGACCTTAATTTTCAGGGATGGCAGAGGGGAATTTCAAGAGGGGGGACTTGAGATAAAAATACAGTATTTTGTTTGCTTTTCTGGGAAATTTCACAACAAATGTTCTTATATGTAGTTGTTTCAACATAATATTTGGAAAAAAAGTAGGAAGCTATAACCCCCACAGACCCCCTGGTGCTGCCATCCCTGATTTTGTCACTACTACAGTTTTACCCAAAACACTTGCAGATCTTGTATGATGTTGAAAATTCTAATGCTAGCATCACATACATTTTTATGGCCTTTCTGAACCATTTATGAGAACACATCATACATGATTAAATATAATAGCTGGTACTGGGTAATGCTAGAGGAAGTAAGCACAAACCCCATGGCTAGCTAAGGGTAGAGAGCTATGCTTCCATTCTGCTCTCCCCCCAACCTTGTGGATAACCAACCAGTTCTTACCAAGTCTGCCCTTCAAGTCAACAGAAGAAGACTGCTTCAATAACTGCAGCAAAGCTGGAACCATGCTTGAATTAGCAACCATATTGGCAACATCAGTGTTATGCAAAATAGAAGCCAGATAAGAGGACAGATGAAGTTTACTCCTTTGTCCAACTGTTCCTGAAACTCCAGCAGTCCGTGGAACATGTTTGAGTAATTTACAAATCTCGGAAAAATGCTCGACTGTTTTATCCTCACTCTGCTCTAAAATTTGTTCTGCTGTCAAAGGGACAATCCCTAAAGCCTTAGCATCCCATTTTGGAACAACGACCTTCTTTATCTTTGGGTTGTCAATGATTGAACTTACAATAAAATCAGATGGGTGATACAGAAGATGTTCAATATATAGGTTGTCACCAGAATCTAACATTCCTATTTTGTCTGAAGTCTGCTTCCTCACTGCTGTCCTGGACTCTGGTTTGTGATTTGACAGTGAAATTTTACTCCCTTCATTTATCACTAACCCAGAGCCATGTTTAGTTTGATGGTTTTTCTTAGGAGTATTTAGCTTTTTTGTACAAGATGAAACCTTTGAAAGGTCTGCTTTTTGACCTTTTGAGATTTTCCTTGTTTTGTTCAGGCCTGATTCTGCTGTATATGGCCTCATTTCTTCCACTCGGTATGTACCATGCTTGATGCTTGAACTCTCAGGAGCAGTTTCAGGTCTTTTACTTCTAGAATGATGTGTACCAGTATTGCTTCCTTTTACAATGGTATTCTCCAAAGAGATCTTTAGTTTTTCATTGACAGACATGGGGTCCTTTCTTACTTCTTTCTCTTCCATTTCTTCACATTCTTTCCTTGTATCTGTTTCTTTGGCCTCATCTTGCTCCTCTTCTATTGCTTCCTGTGTAAGTTCTAACACCCCATCCCAAAATGGATGCACAGAAAGTTCTTCCCAATTCATACGCAAGCTTAAGTCTTTGCACAACAAGGATTGCAACAAGCTATAGAATGCATCAGAGGGTGCTATTTCCACAGCATCGATGATTTGCAATGGGTATAAAAAGTTTTTTGTCAGCACTTTGTTTACTAGCTCTGGGAATGAATCAGCATCAAATGGAGGCTTCCCTGTGAACAACTCAAAAAGGACACATCCCAATGACCATAAGTCACTTGAAATAGAGTGTGGTTTACCCTGCAGAACTTCTGGAGCCATATAACTAGGGGAAGGCCTTCTGTATTCTTCCTCTTCATCCCTCTCTTCCAGTTCCAAAAACTCCTCTTCACCCTCAACCTTAGCAAGGGAAAAATTGCTGAGTTTAACCTTTCCAGAACCATCCAAAATTAGCTTGGAACATCGGAGGTCACAGTAGAGTATTCCTAACGAATGCAAGTGGTATAAACCATTCACAATATCGGCTCCAAACTGGCGAACCGTTGCTTCAGGAAAGCAGGCATCTTGTTCCAGCATGGCACTTAAGTTTTGTCCAGTGCAAAGCTCCACAATCATCCAAATATGATTCGTCGTCTCATACCACTCGTAAAATTTGACTATGTTCGGATGGCACAACTCGTGGGTGAGCCTGACAATATTCTGCAGTTCTCTTCGCTTGACTTTCTCCGCACAGTGTACGGCAACATATTCCACAGAACCCTTTTTCCTCCCTTTGTAAACAACGGAATAAGTACCTCTTCCAAGCTCCTCGTACAGTACATAATTCTCCATCGCACTTGTGGTACACAGATTCAAAACTAACGCATCTTCTGCAGAAAACAACGTCTCAGACTTGCTATGATCAACGAATTAAATCGTTTTTACCGCCATGTTTGATGTCAAGGAAGAGGATAAAAACATCGCCCTAAACCATGCTACACAGTTGACTAGTTTAAATATATCGACCAAAACTTACTCCACAATTAAGAAGTTTTAAACAACATTAATGTAAACTGTTATAACGACTCTTGGCATTAAAATAAATGACTTAGAGTGAAAACAGAAGTACTGTTTCAGTACGAAAAAATCTCAAATACGGTTCAGACCAATGTTTTTCTAGCATATAGCAATGAATATTCGAAAGCAAACCGCTGCCCGCAAGTCGGACCTTGCCTCACTTCAGTATTTTTCGTTATTTCTTATTGCAATTATTTGTGAAGTTTTCTTCCCTTCGAGGTCACCATTTCATCTTGCAAATTAATAGATTTCGTAGCAATGTCAGAGACAAATGGTATCTCAAGACTCCAAGTGGAGCAGCAAAAGGTTTGTAATACAATATATATATATATACATAAAAACCATGACCAGCCGACAACTTCAAAAAGTATAAAATAAAACATATTCCGAAGAATAATGTCATCTTGAGAACTCAAGATATGAGTCAATACAAGATAAAACTATTGTTGAAACTGTGATATTTCTAAATCTAAATCTATATAGATATAGATTTAGATATAGATACCTGTATATTATATTGAACAGTCTTATGCAGACTTCCATTTCTATTTTTAACAAAACTGTAATTATTTACTTTCAGATAATAAATTTTCAATTTGCATTTAGAGCTTGCAGAATTGCAAATCAATGATTGGAAAATGGTAAGTAGCAGTCAGATAACAAATTAGAGCCAGTCCAGCATCAAAACTCAGTGCACTCCATGGAAATCAGATGTTGCAGATTTTTTTAAGCTATAATATAGACACTAAAAATTGTTGTGGAATATTTTTTAACATTTAGCATCAATATATAAAAAGGTTGAACTTGCTAAAAATTTGAAAACACATCTTTTAAGTAACAAATCTGAAGCTCAGGATTAATTACTAATGATTGATCAACACATAAAGATCCCAATCATGTCATTGCCATAAGGGATATATTTTATAATTTTGTCATAGACACTAAAACTTGTGCAAATTGGTAAAGAAAATGTTTTATTTGACTTGATTTTCTAGGGAGAAGTTCCATGAAGATTATACTTCTGTCCATAATCTCCTCAGTGACTTACCCAAAAAGGTTACACATGAGATAATGGTATGATGGCAGGTTGCTTAGTATAGATACAGATAGAGATGGTGACAATGTAAGAGTGGTGATGGCAGTGGTTGATATCAGGGTGACTTTGTGAAGGGCAACTATCCCAGAAAGTAGCCTGGTAAAGGTAAGGGTGTGATGGAGATCAATCAGTATAGGTGGAGAGACTTGGAAATTGTGAAGGTACAGAGTACTGGCAGTGGTGTACAGAAGTAATTTGGTATGCTGGTGAGGTGCAATAGGCACTGAAGAGGCTAATTGAAAATAGAGGTGGAGATTGAGACAGATGTGGCCAGGTCTAGAGATATTGAAAGTAGTAAGGGTGGAGACTGAAGTAGAGGTTAGCAGGTAGAAATAATACTGAGAGGCAACAGACACTTAATGACCTAATGAAGAGAGAGCTTAGAGGAGAATGAGATGGAGGGGCCATGTTGAATGAGATGGACATGGCAGAAGTGATGGTGATGAAGAAGATGATGGTGTTTAGTGGAGTATAAGCAAAAAGTAAAAGGCATTGAGGTTGGCCAGACGAGTTTAGATATGGACATGCTGGATAAGTTTTTTCAAACTGGGGTACAAATAGAGGTGGTGGAATTTGAGGCAAAAATGGTCGTCTGTGACTGGGTACAAGTAGGAGGCAACAGGAATTGAATTGATATGTGATGTAGGTGTAGTCAGATGGAAATTGAGGTGCAAAGTGGAGACAGCATTGGAAGCGTGTATGTACAGACTAAAGCAGCAAAAAAGAAAGAGGATTTGGAATAGAGGGAAGATCTGGTTGAGATAGGTGGAGATGTGGCGAAAAAGGAGAGGTTAAAGGTCAATTGGGTATGAATGAGAGAGGTAAACTTTATATTTAGAGGTAGAAATAGAGCATTGAGATTAAAGCCGTGAAACGAGGTCAAATAACAAGTGACAACGAAGTACTCTTACTATGTCATACCAGTAAAAGTCAAATGTAAGAGACAAGCTTAGACTGAGACACGTCCATAAAAAGGCCGTTTTTTTTAGCCTAGAACGTTTTCAAGTGTTTTATCTATTCAACAGGTTCCAGTTGGCCCCTTGGCCTATATGCCTGGCAAGCTTATTCACACCAATGAAATCATGGTACTTTTGGGAGACAACTGGTTTGCGGAAAGGTCTGCATCACAAGCTGCTGAAATTGCGAAAAGGCGTTTGAAAAGTAAGAATTATTCATACAGTAATTATGTTTAGGTAATTTCACGGTTATCTGACTGTTGAAAATACTACTATTAAGAAAATGTTTTATTTATGGTGGAATTCGAACTCGCTATTCTTCACTCGCTTCAGGATTATCGTTTCTTGAACTGGGGGATGTTTATTTTCGTGACATTTCGTGAAATCCTTCTTCCGTCATCATCACAAAAGTTTAAATTATACTCGCCTTGTGATGGAAGAAGAATCTCAACAACTCCGAGTTCAAGAAATGATAAACCTGAAACAACTATATGGACTATGATCCAGCAACAAAACCTTCAATTTTTCATAATTTTTTACTTGAATTTTATAGCGCAAGATGATTACGAAATTTTGTTTCATGTCATCCTTAACATGATTTTGAAACAGTAATTAGCTTAGTTAAGTTTAGTTTAGTCTAGTTTAGTTTAATAAGTTGGTCACAAATAATAAAAACAAATAGAATATTACAGATATGGTAAATATTAAATATATGGCGGATATAGAGATCAAAACTTATGTCTCAATTGAAACCTTACCCTTATCAACTTCATACTGCAATGAATCGTCCGTGATTTCTGTGGCCTCTAAAGTTTTATTTAGACTGTCGAACGTAAAACTGAGGTTCAACGTTTTATCATTCCATATTTTTATTAGTGTGTTCTCTATGTTTTAGATGTGGAAGAATACTTAAACAATCTTCGCAAAGAACACGAGAACATCCTGTCGCACATAGCCTTTACCAATGAGGTCGCTAATGTACAGGTAAAGCAATGCGTAGGTGGATAGCAACCTCGAAAGAGTTAAATAAACGGACAAGTTTACAAGCCGTGAATATTCAGTACGTAAACAACCGAGGAAAAATGAAACGCCGTTTTCACCAGCGCTGACAGCACAAAAATGCTCTACAGTGTCATATTTTTGTTTCAGTTAACTACACTAAGACTCAATTTTTCTTGCAGAGTCTGGATGATTTGAAAGAAATTAAGGAAGAACTTTCAGAAAAAGACAAACAAAGATTAGGTAAAATTAGTTTTAGCTGGTGGATTATAATAAATCATTCCTGTTCGTATTGCTGTTGTGATTATCTTTATCATTATTATTACAACACGCACACCACCCAACTACGGACAATGGAAGGGGTCTTGGCCTTCTACGGACTCCCAGCATCCCGCCAGGAAAGGCCGCAACGGACATTGTACATTTCAGGGAACTTGAGGGGAAAGGAAATTTTACCATTGAAATGGATTTTAGGAAACACCCACATTATTATAATTGTTTTTATCGTTATCATTATCGTTTTCATTATCAATATCATTATCATTACCATTATCAATATCATTATCATTATAGTGATTGTCATTATCAGTTCAAGTAAGGGATAATCGCGAAGGAGGTTTCTCGCCAACTAGGATCCTAGGTCTAGCATGAATGTTAAAGCTTTATTAGCTACGTAAAAGTTTTTTATCACACTAACGACCGTTAATAAACCGTCTTTCTCATGACAAAGCCACAGCGAAGTAGTAAGTAGTATGTAACAGACTCGTTAGTACGATATACATTCATACGATAAGTAGTATAACACAAGGCTGTTACACTCTTTCGAAAGGTTATCAAGTCATGCATTGCGGGCGTCATAGGACAGTTACAGTTATCATATAGTGATAATGATCATTATTGCTATCCTTATTGTTATTATCATTATTACTTTGGTTGTTAATGTGGTAGAGAACCCTCGGGTTACCATTTCTCTGATGATGATTATCCTGGCAAATAATGAATGCAGTAAACTTGCTTGTGATGTACTTTCAATTTAGTACATAAGACAAAATGCTCTAAATTTTCATTTACTTACAAGTAAATACCGATCCTTTTTCACTTCAAAAATATTCAACTAATTTTTTTTCAGCACAGAAAACGAAAAGAGTTGCTCATCCCAGAGCGACGAAGGGTAGCGTAAAAAAAGTTAATTTAAAGACTGCTGACACTTCTGAGTCTTCTCGGTCTACATCAGTGCAAGACAAACTATTTGCAAGACTCGAAGAACTTGAAAGGCAAGAAATAATGAACAATGAAATGGACGATAAGAATTTTACAGTTGATGACAGCACATGTCACATCAACAAACAAGATGAGAAGTCGGATATTTTTACTGAAAAGCAGTCGACGAAAAGAGTAAAGTGGGAAAAAGGCTTGGCAGATGAAAAGGATAAGGAAACCGTGGCATTCCCGAAAGACGAACAAGCAACCATAAAATTTACCCATTCTTCTGGGAAAGTAAGAACTGTGACAGTTTACTTAAATTCGACTCTGTCCATTTAAAGCGCGTAATCCTGCTTCTTGTTGCAACATATTGCGCCGAAAACTGCTGCGTTTGACATGGATTTAAAAATACCCGCATGCATTTTAAAAAATAACACTCACATCTCCTTTTCGTCAGACGGTACAACTGCCTTTTAGAAAAAAAAAGTACCACGATTTAAGAAGTCCTCATAAATTTCAACATATTGTGTATTTCAATTACCGCAGCTTCTCCTACAGAACAGCTAGCGTTTTTTAATATTTTCTGAAAGGGTAATTTTGAGAGTTCAGCCAGACCTCTGCTTTGAAGGTGGTAACTGGTGTTTCGACTGTCTATTTCATGGTCACTTTTAAAATACTCTTTTTCTTAAAATTGCTCTTAATTGATTGGTCAAACTCAACGAAATCCTGATACACCTGAGGCTGGATCAGGACAATCTACCATTCTACTATTTTAAGCTAAAGTCGACGGAAACTTCCTCATTATCAGCATGTGAAAATAAGAATTGTAAAACTCTACAATTATATCTTTACCTCAAATGTTTGATGTAGACTGCTCCGAAAGAAAACGACTTGCATGGTATCACCTCTCCAGGCGACATCTTCAACGACTACCTCAAAAAGAAGGCTTCCACAGCCCGGAGTTTAACTCAAGAGACACACCAACCACGATCTATACTGAAAAGTTCAAGTAACGACGAAAATGGGCAAAAAGATACAATTTTAAATCAGCCAGAATTATCCGAGTCGTTAAAAAGTCAGAATGATATTTCTACAAGAATAAAAGAAAAGATTGCTTCAAAGACGGAGGCAGTGACACCGGTAAGTTAAGAGCTAAAGTCGTGTGCATTGCATAGCTTGTTTAAACCTAAAATTACCGTTATTCCTGGGATTGACAACAGACACACTAGATCGACTTTGAAACTAAACAATCCACAGTTTATGAACTCCAGCGTATTTTAACTTATAATACAGGTGCTCTGTCATGTTTCTTCATTTGAACCCGCTGAGGTGGGTGAAGTTCTATGTTCATTTCGAGGAAACAAGAACCCTTGTCTATTGCACCTTTTCTTAGCCAGGATTCTACAGCAACTATTCTCGAATAAAAGATTTAAATCATAAAATGAGAACAAACTACATCCCCTTGTTTGATCCTTTGTACAAAAAATCATTCAGGTTGTTTTAGAAAATCATTCAGAGACTCCGTTAACAGAATATGCTCAGGTGTAATGACCTCCTCTCAGAAATTTTATCTTCAGCATCGGTAACTTCCATTTAAGCAAAACTTTATCGGTATTACTTAAATAAGTTAGATTAGTAGAAACTTAGTCGAGTACTAATGCAAATGCTGCATTCTGATTGGCTACGCTACTCGCTATATGTACGTCGATAGATAGCAATTAGCGAAAATGACTTCCGCCTCTCGGTTTTGTGAAGTTTCTGAAGACGATATAGAATGCTTACTTGAAAGTTTAATCCCAGAGAAGACGAAAAATGTTCTTTGCAAAGTGTTTCTACTAAAACAATTAGATTACTCGCTCTCGATTTCTATGAGGAGATAGTTGAAGAGGGCGAAGCCCGAGTCAACTATCACCTCATAGAAATCAAGAGCGAATAATCTAATTGTTAAATATGGTTATGCATAGGCCATACACGAAGACGTCGTTTTGTAAAAACGTCCTTTCGTTTCAAGATAGTTGTTCTTCATTGCTTATGTATTGTGTTGTAGTGTTGTATTTATTTTATTGTTTACTGTTGTAGTTCTGATAAAACTTAATATGATACTACCTATGCCCTGTTATCTGTTCCATCAATCTTTGTACTGAAGATTGTATTGTTAATGTACAAAAGAAAGAATTGTAGTTCTCCCAGAATACTTTATTTAATTTCAGACTTTCGTATTTAGATAATATTTACATTATTTTCACTTAGGCATTCGCTGACCTTGTAGTGGAACGTAAAGATGTAGGAAGTTCAAGCGACATTCCAAACAAGGTATCACGTACTCCTTCGTATAACTTAAATTCCCATCCGAAATTTCACCATGTCACGTTTTTCATCTTTCAAGGTGACCCTTTAAGCCTTAGGGTTTATATTTTGTTTGATTTCTTTTTAACTGTCCGATTTTTATTGACGTAGCATTTATCGAGTCGAATCATTATAGGTTGGATGTTTTATGTTGACGCGGACCTGTAGTTACGTTCGGCGACGTTTCGAGAAATTCTTCTCACATCCTCCCGACCACATAAGCAATTATACACTGGCATATGCATACATCCGTATACACATACACATATACATATGCATGTTTACATATACACACATACTATAAATACATATACATACATACTATAAATAATGAAATAATCGGAAAGGTCTGAGTACTGCCGAAATGTGGAGAGTAGTTTACTAACGTTTCGAGCGAAGGCCCTTCGTCTGCTCTGACGAAGGGCCTTCGCTCGAAACGTTAGTAAACTATTCTCCACATTTCGGCAGTAGTCAGACCTTTCCGATTA
Organism: Heliopora coerulea; assembly: GCA_030142905.1. NCBI lineage: Eukaryota > Metazoa > Cnidaria > Anthozoa > Scleralcyonacea > Helioporidae > Heliopora > Heliopora coerulea. Next base: position 712,661 of record JASJOG010000011.1, on the reverse strand, counting down.
TTTCACTTCGATTTCCACACTGGCTACGCAGCACTTCATTTCTTTTTTACATATACATATACATATACTTATACGTATACTTAGACATACACATATACATGTATACGTATGCGTGTAGTTTTCTGAGAACGCTACTGATTCCTTGATTTTCAGAGAACTCGATTGGTTAATTTATGAATGTTCCGATTGATTAGTTCTGCTCACTTTCTATCCGGTTGTGGTACAGTATGCCAAATTTCTGGAACTCGATAGGTAAAAAATGTTTGATGTACTAGTAGTGATTAAGAACAATGGGAACAATTACTTTTACTTTACGTGCCCAGAAACGTTTTCAGGATCTGAGCTGGGTGGACCTCTGCGGATATGTCAGAAACTCTTAACCAGGGACCATGGACCCCTGCTGGACCCAGGAGGTCCCCAAACCTAGAAAAATAGTTGGCTTTTTGAGAAAATTCTGGAACAGCTTAATGCGCTGATGATTTTGTGTATTTATGTGTCAATATGTATTGCTAGAACACTACAGGACGAACTTAATTACTGTGGAACGTCGTATGTTAACTCTAAATTAATTCAGATGTCACCCCAACCCAAGAAAAAAATATATGCCCTTGAACAATTATTGTACTCTGCTTCCTTAGTCACATACATTTAATCATCCTACTTTTTTAGGAACAAAAGGAGGAAACCAGAAAAATTTCCAAATTTAAAGCAGGAAGAATGAAGAATAAGTGAGGAAACGTTTAACTGAGAAGAATTAGGAAATTATAATTTTTTAAACAATACCATACGCACCAAACTATAGGGAAGTGTAAATATACGTTTATATTATATGAAATGTTATCACAGTTAGGGACTCCTTTTTCATGCTAAAAATTAAGGCCTTGGTTTCTTAACCCAACAAGTCAGTCAGTGGCAGCAACCAAGAGACGTCCAAATGTGCTGGGAGAGAGATCAGTCTCTTTGAAAGTAGCAAATGAATAAATCATTAAGATTAACGAAAATGGTGCTAGCAAAGGTCACTAAGTACTGAAGTAGCTTTTAGGTCGTAAAAATCTGCACTATTACTGCATTAGCACATGCTGAATGAAACCAAGGTAAATTAAATAGTGGATGAACCAAAGAGATTTCACGAGTTATGCGGAATCTGGGGGTGCGGCAAGTCATAGTTACATATCCGAAAACTGACCCGAGTTGGTGCGGTAGCTGATGTGTGGAATACTTGCTTATACCTTAACCGTTGCGATTGCACAATTGATGGTTAAAACAGCGATTGATGGTTAAAACAGCGATGGATCTCTGGTCTATGACTTTTCAACAAAGGACCATAAGTTTGCCAAGGTGATTAAACTAACCACATTCATGATTTATTTAAAATGCTCGTCAATACCCATTAGGTGTATTGTTTCTACCTAACAAAACGCATAGAGGCAAACGTTTGATATAAAGAATACTGGCAAACATGGAATTTCATGTAAAATTGTAACTCTAATTACCAACAAGTTTTATTGTGGTAGCTTTTATTCTGCGCCTTTCAATAAACTGCCTCTTTAAAAACACAAATAGATTACCCGATTATCCGTTACACCAGTAGAAAATTACGAAGTAAGCCCTTCCTTTACAAACGCTCTTTTACAAAGCACAGTTCTTCAAATACAGACCTCTAACTTATTCCACGCTACAAGATTTCATCTCAGTTTCACCACTTAATCTATGTTCCTTTATTTCCTTATAATTGTAGGAAGTGACACAGAGAACTAAATATAGCAATGTATTTCGAAACGGTATTCAAAGCCAACATTCATCATTATATGCCATCAACTATTTACATCTGGACAGATGCAGTGGCGCCTTCTCTGTCGTAGTGCATAGAAGGAAGTTTATTCCAACAGTCATGGCCAAGGACATGGTATTCCACAGTTGGTAGACGATCGATCCATCCATTACTCTTTTTTGATTGACCACCCATAACCACAATTACATCTCTCATGATCACTGCTGCACAGCCAGATCTCTTATTCAGCATGGATGGTAATCTCTTGGATTGTCCACTGGAGATATTGTACATCAATACACTATTCAGTGGATTGCCACGTCCATCTTCTCCACCCAAAATAATAATACTGTCTTTATAAGGGACAGTCGCCATCTTTGATACGCCATACGGTAATGGAACTAATTCTTTCATTACATTGGTGCTCGGGTCATAATGTAGAACAGTGTTCAAGCTCTTCTCCCAATCCCCTGCACTTTTCTTCATGCAGTCGCCACCAACAATGACGACGCCTTGATTGACGCACTCTGCACCAAAGTACTGTTTATATTTTCCGATACCAGTAAGCGTCTTTGAAGGACAAGGTGGTTCAAGAACTACTTCATTCACTCTTGAGTTGTCAAATGTTAGCAGTCGGTATCCACAAATTGCTCCTTTGCCTCTGTTCGAAAACGACGGGAGTTTCTGAAGAGAGACTGGGAAGGTTATGGAGGTTGTGGGATCTTCCTTAATATTCAAATACTCAATTCTATTTGTGTGATTGCCACCACAAACCATCATAAAATTTTTATAGGGAAAAGAAAACGAATAGTAATGCTCAAAAAACAAGACATCTTCATAGAGTGTCCAAGTCTTCGTAGACCAGTTAAAAATTTCAAATGTCTTTTCAGTTATCTGGTTATGTCCACCAGCAACAAAAATCAGAGATGATGGAGTCACGTTCCGGAGAGGATCTCGTGAATCACTGACAAACTGGTTAAAGGTCTTCACCTGCTCTTGAATTTCTTCCAGACAAACTCTTACTTCCGTCAAGCTTAACTTCATTTCGTCAATCTCCTTTCTCATAAAGCAGCGATGCATTTCGTAATCACGATACACCATTTCTTCATTGCATACATCACACTTAGTTTTCCTAAACTTGCAGCTTCCATTCTGGTGGCTCGCTTCATCTTTTCTGTTCACAGTCTCACCACAACCTTCGTTGGCACACACAACCGGAGCGTAACCACAAACTTCATGATGAAATGCAAGGTCTTGAAGCTTAATCACATCTTTACACCCGCGGTGGACATATTTACAGCGGGGAATCCTGAACTCTGATAATAAAGCAACTAACATTCGAGACGCTGGACGTAATGTCTCTGTTGTTAGCTCTTCCATGCACAATGGACAAGTCCGTGAACGCGCTAAGTGTTTGGTTATACACAATGTACAAAAGTAATGTTCGTTCCTTTGACATTGGACTGGATTTTCAAGAATCTCGAGACATATTTTGCAGGAGAAATGGTCCATAAAGGACGCGTTGATTGCACCATCATTCTCAATGGTCGACGCCATTCGTTTGCCTGCTTGAAGAGATAGAGGGTTTATTAGACAAAAATATTCTAGGAATGTATTTTCTTTGAAACCCGATCGTGGGTCATAAGTATTTTATGTTAAGATTATATACCGTGATCGAGGTGTCCAAGCGATATATCAACTTGTAGTCGGCCGGTGTCACAGGAAACATGTCCTCCCCCCAAAATTTGTCCCCCGGGCCAAATTTCCTAGGAAATATGTCCCCCTTCGGAATTTTGTCCCCCCCTCCTTGAAGCAAGTAATGCAAGAGTTTTTAAAAGTAAAAAATATATATATCTATTTCTTATAACAACTGCGTTAAATACTGCATGTAATATTTACAAGAACGATGAAAACCTTAGTTCAACTCTTCCTAAACTAATCATTCTTTTTACTGCGTTTTGCCGATGGCGGAGCACATAAGTCACAAAGCCATTCATGATCATCCTCAGGACAGGAACTTAAATCCAGACATGGAAGATGGTATCAGTCGTGGCAAAGATCGCATTGAACCATGTCACCGTATTCTGGCAAACAACACGTACAAAATGTTTGTATCACCAACTCATTCGGTCCATTGACACGTAACGCGCCTGTTCCACAACTACGGGGGAACGGGGAGATTTCACCTCTTTCAAAGCAGCCAAATAAGTGGTTTCTCATCTTAGACTGATCAAAAGACACTTCATTCAGATAAGTGTTCTCACTCGCTAGTTCGTATGCATACGCAATCGCAAATAAGCCATAATCAACGGATCCTTTCTGTAGTTGTGCTGGGCACATCTCAATACGAAGCTGGCTTGCGACGTTTGGCAGCTTTTTGTTGTGTGTATCATTAGCTATGGTTAGGAATTTTATAATATGCATGGTTGCGGATAACTTTCGGATGAGTCATCGATTATTGAAAAAGTTTATAAAAAGCCGTTATAACTTCTACCCCTCGAGCCAACATGCTTTTAAAACAGCAAAACATTTTTTAAATTTTATTTCCGTATAAAATGAACGAGCAGCATACATTCAATTACGTGTTCTAAACACCTTTAGCAACAATAACAAGCTTCACAAGCTTACCTACTGGAATGGCTTGATGATCTCTGGGTATACGAATTAGGGGCGACAAATTTCCGAAGGGCGGGCCATATTTCCTAGGAAATTTGACCCGGGGGGACAAATTATAGGGGGAGAAATCTCCTGTAACACCGGCCGGGCTGGGGGAATATTTCGTCCGATGGCATTTTTTGTTAGAAGCTGGTAACCGCGACAGATGAACTCGAATATGCTTAGTTTTAAAGGTTTGGGAGGTTGCCACGCAAAAATCGGAATTTTTTGTACAAAAATTTTAGTGTTTTTTAGACAATAATATAGCCTGCATCGGCAGGTGTGAAATCTACATTTTTACAACTTTTTGTTGCTATGCAACAAATAAGCAATTTTTATAGTCCTTCGCTAATAAGCCGTAATCTCTTGTTGGTCAAGTGAAACGGAAGTTCGTACTAATGTGGATATGACATTGTAAACAAAGACATGTGTCAACGTAACGCTGCATAACGAAGCATGAAAATCCTGTTTATAGGTACGTTATGACCCAGAAAACACGTAATTTTTTTAAATGTCTATGTCTAACCTAAAGTGTAAGGATTCTTGCATCCCAGTGCATTACATGAGCATATAGGAGTGCATCGCTGACTAGTTTTGTAGCATTTTACAAGCGCCCGTATTGCACTTCTTTGTACATCCACAAGATATCAAGTTTACACATGATGACGGTATAGATGGCTTTGTTGTCCACACAATCTTTTACCTTTGTTCATATACCTCCCAACCAATCGTTTCAAATGGTAAATCTACCGTTTGCCAACTTAAATTTGCCTGGAGCTAAACTTTAGCTTGTTGGTTAGCACGGGCGATGTGCAAGTTCATTGCATCTTCTGTCGGGGGAAGCTTTTCGAGGTCTTTGCTTCCCTTTTCGAATAGGTCAATTCAACATTTTTTTACTCCAGTTTTTGGATCTTGGGCAGAGTAAAGTCGACATACAAACTCCTCAATTTCATTACTTGGACCGTCTCTGCCAAGACCATTAATTAAACGAGGTATTTCCTCAAAGACTTTCCAACATTTTCGCTTTCCGAAATCAGTGAAAGAGGAGGTTGTATCACATCCTGTTAAAGCATGAAACCCTAAAATATTATTAGTAATAGGTGCAGGTAGACGCTCAGTAATCGTATGAACAGGATAACATTTTCATTGTCTTGAAGTTCCTGCAATCATCCATGTTTGAACATCTTCAACCGTACCTAGAAAATGAACTAGCAGTAACAAAACATCTGTGTCCCTACAATGTGCAAGGAGTTTAATAAACCCCTTTAAAATTGCATCACATGCATGCAAAATAATACGTGTATCTGCTTCCTCGTGGTTACATTTAAGGTGTGTTAGATTTCCCAAAGATGTTGAACATGCCTTTGTTGTTTCTTTATATTCACCACTTGTGACCAACTCACAATTTCACTCAAGAAATTAGCCAAGTCAGCTTTGTTTTCTGGCAAGGCGATAAAGTTTCCCCAGACTTGTGGAAGTGGCAAATCCTCTCGATCAATAACCCTACGTATTGGCCTTTTCTTGGTGTTACGTTTTGCGCGGGCAGCAGCTTTCATCGAGTTTTCAATATAGGTATCAAATAGTACATCAATTCGTTTAACGCTTCGTTGAACAATTATCGTACTCTGCTTCCTTAATCACATACATTTAATCCGTCCTACTTTTTTAGGAACAAAATGAGGAAACCAGAAAAATTTCCAAATTTAAAGCAGGAAGAATGAGGAATAAGTGAGAAAACGTTTAACTGAGAAGAATTAGGAAATTATAATTTTTTAAACAATACCATACGCACCAAACTATAGGGAAGTGTAAATATACGTTTATATTATATGAAATGTTATCAAAGCTAGGGACTTCTTTTTCATACTAGAAATTAAGGCCTTGGTTTCTTAACCCAACAAGTCAGTCAGTGGCAGCAACCAAGAGACGTCCAAATGTGCTGGGAGAGAGATCAGTCTCTTTGAAAGTAGCAAGTGAATAAATCATTAAGATTAACGAAAACGGTGCTAGCAAAGGTCACTAAGTACTGAAGTAGCTTTTAGGTCGTAAAACTCTGCACTGTTACTACATTAGCATATGCTGAATGAAACCAAGGTAAATTAAATAGTGGATGAACCAAAGAGATTTCACGAGTTATGCGGAATCTGGGGGTGCGGCAAGTCATAGTTACATATCCGAAAACTGACCCGAGTTGTGCGGTAGCTGATGTGTGGAATACTTGCTTATACCTTAAGCGTTGCGATTGAACAATTGATGGTTAAAACAGCGATTGATGGTTAAAACAGCGATGGATCTCTGGTCTATGACTTTTCAACAAAGGACCATAAGTGTGTTAAGGTGATTAAACTAACCACATTCATGATTTATTTAAAAGCTCGTCAATACCCACTAGGTGTATTGTTTCTACCTAACAAAACGCATAGAGGCAAACGTTTGATATAAAGAATACCGGCAAACATGGAATTTCATGTAAAATTGTAACTCTGATTACCAACACGTTTTATTGTGGTAGCTTTTATTCTGCGCCTTTCAATAAACTGCCTCTTTAAAAACACAAATAGATTACCCGATTATCCGTTACACCAGTAGAAAATCACGAAGTAGGCCCTCCCTTTACAAACGCTCTTTTACAAAGCACAGTTCTTCAAATACAGACCTCTAACTTATTCCACGCTACAAGATTTCATCTCAGTTTCACCACTTAATCTATGTTCCTTTATTTCCTTATAATTGTAGGAAGTGACACAGAGAACTAAATATAGCAATGTATTTCGAAACGGTATTCAAAGCCAACATTCATCATTATATGCCATCAACTATTTACATCTGGACAGATGCAGTGGCGCCTTCTCTGGCGTAGCGCATAGAAGGAAGTTCATTCCAACAGTCTTGGCCAAGGACATGGTATTCCACAGTTGGTTCAGAGTTGATACGTGATCTACCACCCATAACCACAATTACATCTCTCATGATCACTGCTGCACAGCCAGATCTCTTCTTCAGCATGGATGGTAATCTCTTGGATTCTTCACTAGAGATATTGTACATCAATACACTATTCAGTGGATTGCCACGTCCATCTTCTCCACCCAAAATAATAATACTGTCTTTATAAGGGACAGTCGCCATCTTTGATACGCCATACGGTAATGGAACTAATTCTTTCATTACATTGGTGCTCGGGTCATAATGTAGAACAGTGTTCAAGCTCTTCTCCCAATCCCCTGCACTTTTCTTCATGCAGTCGCCACCAACAATGACGACGCCTTGATTGACGCACTCTGCACCAAAGTACTGTTTATATTTTCCGAAATCAGTAAGCGTCTTTGAAGAACGAGGTGATTCAAGAACTACTTCATTCACTCTTGAGTTGTCAAATGTTAGCAGTCGGTATCCACAAATTACTCCTTTGCCTCTGTTCGAAAACCACGGGAGTTCCTGAAGAGAGACTGGGAAAGCTGAGGAGGTTGTGGGATCTTCCTTGATATTCAAATACTCAATTCTATTTGTGCGATTGCCACCACAAACCATTATAAAATTTTTATAGGGAAAAGAGAACGAATAGTAATGCTTAAAAAACAAGACATCTTCATAGAGTGTCCATGTCTTCGTAGACCAGTTAAAAATTTCAAATGTCTGCTGAACTTTCTGGTCATGTCCACCAGCAACAAAAATCAAAGACGATGGAGTCACGTTCCGAAGAGGATCTCGTAAATCAGTGATTAATTGGTTAAAGGTCTTCATCTGCTCTTGAATTTCTTCCAGACAAACTCTTACTTCTCTCAAGCTCAACTTCATTTCATCAATCTCCCTTCTCATAAAACAGCGATGCATTTCGTAATCACGATACACCATTTCTTCATTGCACACTTCACACTTAGTTATCCTAAACGTGCAACTTCCATTCTGGTGGCTCGCTTCATCTTTTCTGTTCACAGTCTCACCACAGCCTTTGTTAGAACATACAACAGGAGCGAAACCACAAACTTCATGATGAAATGCAAGGTCTTGAAGCTTAATCACATCTTCACACCCGCGGTGGACATATTTACAGCGGGGAATCCTGAACTCTGATAAAAGAGCAACTAACATTCGAGACGCTGGACGTAATGTCTCTGTTGTTAGCTCTTCCATACACAATGGACACGTCTGTGATTGCTCTAAATGTTTGGTTATACATAAAGTACAGAAGTAATGTTCGTTCCTTTGACATTGGACTGGATTATCCAGAATCTCGAGACAGATTTTGCAGGAAAAATGGTCCATAATGGACTCACTGATCGGGCCATCATTATCGAATGTCGATGCCATTCGTTTGACTGCCTGAATAAAAAAGGACTAGCGGGTCACGAGACGCGTTTTCTTTGAAACCCGAAGTACTTTCACAGAAATACGACCGAGTCTCCCAGGAGACTTGTAAAGGCAGGGTATATCGATGAGATATCCAAGGATTAACTTCATGTAACTCAGCTTACAATAGGAAAGTACACTCAAGAATTCACCCTGAAGTTGGCCCAGATGCCTTTCTCGTATCCATTCATTTCCGTTTTACAACATCCGTTTTGTTTACTTCTCGTTTCTACGCAAACGTTTTTATGTGTTACGTCAACTTGAACAACGATGTCCTTTAAACAAAAGAATTCTTCATAGAAAACAAAGAGAATGAATAATTTTTATTCTCTAGAGCATTCTCCGCACCGTCGTCGTTATGCATACAACGTCATCCAGAGCATTTTCATGTCTTATGGAAGAAGTCAGCTCGCGGCCAAGAAAAAAGCCGTTACTTAAGATTGAACTCAATCCGAACCTACAGCCGTTTTAGGAGAATCGAGGCGTATTAGGAGTCATGAAACAATCTACAAGTATCAAGCATGGCGGTCAAAGAGCCGTGATTTCTTTAAATACCGAAATTTTAAAGGTCATTGTTCAAGATGACGTAGATCTTAAGGTCTCTAATACCTCTGAAAAGTGACGGCAATTTCGTAGTTGTAAAATCAACCAATCATCTTGAATGTACTAATTCTTTAATAAACATAGCTTCATCCAGATGATGTCACTTCAGAGCTTTAAGGACCTACTGTTGCAGGAAATGTCCAGTTCGCAAGCCTTAAACATGTGCAAAAATCTGGATTGAAACTTCTGATTTAAATATGATCTAAGTTTAGGAATAGACTTTGGAGGTGCTTGAGGTTGTGAATTTCTAGTTAAAATTTTTGCGTTTGTCATAACGAGATCAGCGAATTATTCATATCAACCTGTTTCGTTAAGGCCTACATTTATTACTAATTAACTAACGCTAAATTAAGCAGTATAAGTGTTTCAAAAACAGAGACCACAAAAGTTTATTAAACAAATTTGACTAGAACTCATTTTAATTACCAGAGGACCAAAAATTTTATCTTTCCACAATCCGTGGACTCCATAGACCGGTCTCCAGTCTCAGTTTTCACTCCAGTATGAATGTCTTTGACTACAAGCAATCATAAAACTAAAGTGAAAAAGTAATTTAGCATATAGTATAAGGAATTTAAAATGTCACCTAACCAGTGCTAGTCTTGCAGATCCACTGGTATTCAATACAGTACCGATTTTTACCTCAAAATGTCTGTGATCTCTATGTGTTCTGCCATCAAAGAGAAAGTCCTCAAAAACTCTATTCTTTATAAACAATCTTCATTATTTTGAAAGAACGACGCTTGCCATTTTGGACTAATCCCAGGTTCCCGAAGTCCGACACGGTTGATTCTAATTTCCCGCCAAAGCTTCAACCACAACTAAATTTCAGCTTTATTTGTACAGCTTTTTCTCCGTTTCATTGTCATTTGTGAGAGTGTTACAAGAGGTTAGTCTTACTTCCCATAAAAGTAGTTTGATTTATAACTACTTAAGGTTGAAATACATCACTAATTAATGATTTGTTAAGCCTTATAATCATGTTCAATGAATCATAGGTCGCAAAAGCTTGTGGGTTTGAAACCGCGGACACAGTGCAACATTGCATAAAACGTTCCAGCAATTACTGTATGTCACGTAGTAGACGAAGGCCAGGTTCTAAGGTAGCGGGCAATAATTGAACGAGACTTCATAGTGTGTAGCACGACACCGCCCACATCTTGTAAGACAATACTTTAGACAAGGGGAAAAGTTGTTTTTGTAGACGTTGGCTCCCTTGACTTTCTTTTTGTAAAGGATGCACATGTACCTGCGTAAACTGACTTAAATATTACGTCGAGGGTGTAATTTCGATCTTTCTTGTGTATCCACGTTGCGAAAATCGAAATGTTGAAGAAAGCAGCTAGATAAATGAAAAGATGGTATGAAATTTCTCGCATGAGGTTGTTTTGGCATTAAGGATTATTCTCTGCTAAAACTAATCGAATCGTTGGAAAACTCGTGTACACTTTCGTCAACCATGTCTTCGGGTAAAGGTCCGTGAATATGGGGTAAATATGTTGGAAATGGCGGAGGTTGTTTATGAGGACCCAAAGCATCTTTTAACTTCACCGTTCCGCCATTTGGACCAGGTATTTGACCGTGAATATATAAAACGTTGTATTTCGTGTTAATTCTGTAGATCTAAAAAAGACAGGAAATGTAATTGTGAATAGAGCAAGAAACAAACTCTGAAAAACAACATCTTGAGGACTTAGGATTTAAGTAAAAACACGACGAATGTAAACGGTAATACTTCGACCTTATTTCAAAGTCATAGTGATCTCCACTTCAAATAGTACTTAATATTGTCTTCCCTTATATTTCTTTACTTTTATTTTAATTTAGTTCATTTTACTTTACTTTATCCCATTACGCTATACCTTTAATCCGTTTTTCTCTTGTTTACATTAAATTTGCGTAAGTGTACTATCGATAAAATTACGCTATTTTACTCGACTTCAAGTTATGTCACGTCATGGTAGTACCTTGACTACAGCTCACCTAAAGTTAAAAGGTTGGTGGACTGCCGAATTTATGATGAAGATTTCCAACGTTTCGAGCTATGGTCTTTCGTCAGAGAGTAAAACGAGTTTCACTTATACTGCCTACGCAGCATCCCATTTTTACAGCTCACCTATCCTGGACTTTATATTAATGCTGCTCCCATCGATTCATATCCGTAATCGACTAATTACTGTCAATAATCGATTAATATCGATTAATCGTATTGAATAAATTTAATCATGACTCCATCCACAATGGTTTGTCCCTTCAAAGAAAGGGTTGTGTCTTAATGTTTTTAAAGTTTCGAAATTTTCCAGTAGAAAAACTCAAGAAAAAAACGTACATAATATAATTATATAAACACAGAGAAATAGGCTAAATAAAGAAATATGCACTTTGACTGTCTACATAATGTTTCTGTTTAAAAAATAACAGTGCATCGACAACGGCTGGCTTAAGTGCTGCACGCTTCTTCTTTGACCACAATTGACGGCAATGAGAGTGCGAGAATGCTATCTCTTCGCATTTTTTAATTTCCAGAAAGAAAGTTCAGGTGAATAACATGCTGTGCGTGGTTGTTGTCGATGATCCGATTATTTTTAAGAATAATCAATTGCCAAAAATAATCGATTGATCGATTAGTTGGGAGCAGTATTATTTTAAATATCCATTACTTCTACACTTCACTCCCTTCCTTCTCTTTTTTTACTTCCTTCCACTTCCCTCGAGTTCACTTCACTTCACTCTAACTTAACTTCTTCAAGAAACCTGTAGTAATCTGAGTAATCTGTAGTAAAGTTCTGGCGAGTGAAACCGCAATGAGTTTCAACTGATTAGTCAAAGGGTGATCCTAACCACGCCTCTCTTAAAACGTCAACAAACCGCACGCAATGTGTTCTTTGATTGTTATCCATTAAGTGAATTTCGGACATTCGTATTTCATAAATCATAAATGTCATAAATGGGTTATATATAGAGTCACTGCTTTTATTGAAATTCTAATGGTTTCAGTGATTAAAATGAAATTCTAATGACAAATTAAAATCTTAGGAATAATCTATCACAGCTTGTATCACGTAGTCACAATCACGCACCACATGCGCGGGTTGTTAACGAAATATGTTACGCTCTGAAGACGCCCCGGGCAAACGGGACGAAAGCCCAGCAGATTATAAAGACAAAAAAACACATGGAAGTAAAAACAAATTACAGTTTTTTTTGTTTGAGAAACGAGAGAGCTTGGATACATCTTAAGATATATATCCAAGATATCTTAATATATATATCCAAACTCTCTCGTTTCTCAAACAAAAAAACTGCATCAATCATTACTAATATATAGTGGCCTCAGCTTAGGTCGCACATATATATCGAACTTGCACCTTAGCTCACCTTCTGAGTCTCGGTAGCTCAATGGTTAGAGCGTCTCACCGGTCATCAGAAGGTTGCGGGTTCGATCCCCGTCTGGGGCTCAGAATCGTTTTCTGAATACAGGGCTTGACGATCATTCATCTCTCTTAAATACAAATTGCTTAAAATAAATAAACAAAACGCACGTACCTTAACGGCGTAAATAGTTCTGTTCTTATTGCCCATGTGACCAGGCATTTTCTTTCCCGGCCAGATTCTTCCGGGATCCTGAAAACATTAATTACATTAACTATCAAAATGAAATGTAAAAGAAAGGACTTCCAGTTATTCGTTATACTTCAAACGTGAGAAATACCCACAAGTAGCTTCTTCGTGTACTGAAATTGAATTTACTACCATTGGTAAACACGTAGGTATATGGACTTAATCCTAACATTAACTATAATTCGAAAGTTTTGTCTCTTTACAGGAAGTAAACGGGGTTTTATTGTAAATACCAGAACACTCTAGGTTTCGCAATACAACTTGTTGAACATTGTACGCAAATGATCAACAAAAGTGCGCAGGATTTGGTAATACGCATAAAAAGAATCTATGAATACCACAACTGTTTTGAAAAACGATTTTTTACTAGGTATGTTACGAATTGACTAGCCGAAAATGATTAGCAAAGACTTGGAGGTCCATCTAAACATTTAGTTAAAACTTTGGAACACCCGCGAACAGATGAAGACTTACTTGGGTGTTTGTATAATTTCATATTGAAATAACAAATGAAGTTTTTGTACATACAGGCACTTAATTTTTACGTGACATGACAGGAATTTGCGTTAACGAGGACGCAAATTTAATTTTTTTTTTTTGTGACATTTTGTTCATTTGAAATGATAATGTAACCAATCTCTCAGGGAAAAAATATAGGAATGCATTACCCCTCCACCACCTGTAGCTCCCATTTTTCTGTGAGTTTTTGTCTGTCCATGAGATGCTGGTTGACCCTTCATACCCCATCGCTTCATCACTCCTTGAAAACCTTTGTCTTTTCTGTATAAAAAAATGTGATGTCGAAATAGCAGCAAAGAATTGAAAGAAAGAAAGAAAGAAAGAAAGAAAGAAGCTAGCAAACAAGCAAGAGAGGCAAGCAGCCTGGGAGAGAGGAAGGAGGGAAGGAAGGAAGGAGGGAAGGAGGGAAGGAAGGAAGGATGAACGGTTGGAAGGAAAAAAGGAAGGAAGGAAGGGAAGGGAAGGGAAGGGAAGGGAAGGGAGAGAGGGAGGGAGGGAGAAGGAGGGAGGAAGGACGGAAGGGAGGGAGAGAGGAAGGATGGATGGTTGGCAGGAAGGAAGGAAGGAAGGAAGGAAGGAAGGAAGGAAGGAAGAAATGAAGGAAGAAATGAAGGAACAAAGGAATGAATGAAGGAGGGAAGGAAAGAAGGAAGGATAGAAGGAAGGAAAGAAGGAAGGAAGGAAGGAAGGAAGGAAGGAAGGAAGAAAGGAGGGAGGGAGGGAGGGAGGGAAGGGAGGGAGGGAGGGAGGGAGGGAAGGAAGGGAGGGAGGGAAGGAAGGAAGGGAGGGAGGGAGGGAGGAAGGGAGGGAGGGAGGAAGGGAGGGAGGGAGGGAGGGAAGGAGGGAGGGAGGGAGGAAGGAATGAACAAACAAATGAAGGAACAAAGAAATGAAGGAACAAAGAAAGGAAGGAACGAATGAAGGAAGGAAGGAAGAAACGAATAAAGGAACAAAGGAAGGAAGGAATGAAGGAAGGAATGAAGGAGGGAATGAAGGAAGGAAAGAAGGAAGGAAAGAAGGAAGGAAAGAAGGAAGGAAAGAAGGAAGGAAAGAAGGAAGGAAGGAAGGAAGGAAGGAAGGAAGGAAGGAAGGAAGGAAGGAAGGAAGGAGGGAGGAAGGAATGAAGGAAGGGAAAGGAAGGAAGGAAGGAAGGAAGGAAGGAAGGGAAAGGAAGGAAGGAAGGAAGGAAGGGAGAGAGAGAAGCTTATGCTACCAGAACAATGAAAACTTACGATTTTGCTTGTACTGTGACAAACTGTCCAGGGTAAAAATGGCCACTAAGAATTTGTGTACCTAAAACAGACTCAACTCTTCAGTTTTGGGGAAAATCAACATAATGAATTAAATATGTTGCTAAGACTAGTTTCTTTAATGGGCACAAGGTTAGTAAATTAAGTTTGCTTTATTTCAAAGAACATTTAAAGTCATAAAGATCTGTGTTCACAGCTCTTCATCCTGTCTCTGTTCCTTATTGTGATATTTAGATTTCTTTGATATTTACATAATGTGCCATGGTACAAAATGTAAAATTGTTGACACAGCATTGAGATTTGGGCCAAGTATGTCTTAGAGATTATCCAACAAAATTGCTTGAAACTTTGTACATTACTATACATGTAGTTTATGAAACTAAGTATGAATAGATCATCACAGTGTTGCCACAGAAATGTTTAAGTTCCCAGATCCCTTTTGTATTTGAAACAAAATGCATTGCTTTTAATCAATTAATTATATCTAATTAATTACTTTTAACCTCATTGTATTATGACCTGGATGGAGAAGAGCACTTGGGCTGACTTTAAAACTGGAAACTTTTTGTTTGGGCATTACTCCACATTTCATAAAGTGACCAAACTCTGTCTTGTTCACCTGTTAATCAACAAACATTCAGACCTAAATAATTTAGCATGTCAAACATTTGCTGTACGTGTTTGACTAAGCAATTTAAATCTGTACAGCTAAAACTTCATCACATTTAAGTTATACCTTTTCAAGTTTTTCTTGGTTCACTGCCCCAACTTCTAAGGCAGTAACATCATCATTTCCTCCCAGTTTCCTTGAAATTTTTGTTCCCATAACTTGACAATCTTTGATCTTGATCAAAATAAGTTATTATGTTAACAAATTCACACCAGGAAATAACTAAATACATACTCTATGTATTCAAGAAGATCTAAAACTATCTGACAGTGTACACTAAGCCACTGTCTAACCTACAAAAAATTTATCTCAAATAAGCAACTTATAAATTTACTAGAGCCAAAATATTGCTCAATTGATTAATACCCAGAGGAATACTCAAGATAGTAGAGTCAAAAATTCATTGCATTATTACTAATAATCGTTTGAAGTAGTCTTATTTGAACCAAAGCAAGTTTGGTGTGACTGATCAGTGATAACTATGTGATAGCAAGACCAAACCAAAGAAACGGTCAGGCTAAAGCTGAAGCCACCACAAGGCCTTTTAATAAGATGTATAATAACAACAAGAGCCACAAAAGGTTTTTAGCCACCATATATGCACTACTAAAAACCCACAAGAGTAACTTACACTGCAAGCAATTGAAGTTATTTATATAGGTAATTGATGACATCATATATAATAGAAGGTGCTAGTGCTGACCACAAAAAGTTCAAATCACTTCCACATCACATCCACACATCCCATCAAACATGGCCATGTGGTGCACAGATACTGTAACAAATGGTTGATGCATGTAATTTGGCATGGGGAAGAGGTGGTTGCCACTATTCTAACCAATCCTAAATAATTCCTCCACCCTCCACTTAGGAATGACCAAACACCAACAATTATGTAGAGATATAGATGTAAATCAGTACAACCATCGCCCTTTTTGCATGTTATCACCATTATACCGCACCTGGACCATAGTCACTGGAACTCTTTTACCATTTTTCAACCACAGTGGTATCATGCCCAACTTCACTCCTATAGCCCCGACTCTTTTGGTTCCTTCTGTCCAAGTTGCATTCTCGGGGTCAATAGCAGGAGGTACTCTTGTCTCCTTTTCTTTCTCCTCGTTAATTTCTTTTTGTATATCAAACTTAATTTCTTCACGTCTCTTCAGAAATCGTGGATTTTTTTGATAATATTCAAACATGGTTTTCGGAAGAACCGCTTCATCTTCAGTGGGATTATCAGACGTGGCTGAATAAAGTCGATATCCCGGAGCAAGAGATCTTCTAAAACACGCAAAATGCCTGAAACAGTTTGAATAACAGCATATGAATGTCATTCCACGTTCAGCCATATTTTAACGGGACAATTAAAACTCTAACAGATACAAAAGCACTTAGGTGGCAAAACAAGAAGATTAGGGATCAAGATAAATAAGTTCGTTCCCATTCCTCTTGGTAAGCAAAAGATCAGTGCGTCGCCTTGGAAATGAACGCGTGTTGTTTATCCGTCATAAATTAATAGGTGTTATGTACGTTTTTTAACTTAAAACACCAGAAAATTACATGGATACTTAATATATCTACGAAGTATATTGTTAAGGATACTTATCCTTTAAAAATGTTCTGGTAAGGTGGGCAGTAAGTGCACAGCCGGAGAAATTAGTTGACAAGTTTGGAGCTCTTTGTTGGTTCATGGATTAAGAAGTTAAACTCGCAGCAGACGTTTGGCAAGTGTGGGGATACATGACATGGTCGACAAATGCAGAAAAGATCCGTAGCTTATGTGAAGCAATTGTGAAAAGAGCTTTGACTAGTGCGTTGACGGATTTGAATATCAAAGACAGCTCTTGTCAGGTTTGTGTCCGAAGTTTTAATGCTGAGCAGGCAATTTGACTTTCAGGTTTCAACTAGCGTGCCGCTTGTAATGGATTGAATGCATCATGCGTTTTCAGGCCAGTAGGTAAAAACCTGCTTAGTTTTGTAAATACTTTAAGCTGGTGAGGTTTTCGTACCTTTTCCTTTCACATTAACTCATTCAAAAGGACTTTTGGGCGACTTGCTTCTGTCTCTTCTAAGTTCAAGCTTCAAGACGAGTAAAGTCGGTTTTTTATTATAAATAATTTGATCCTACCAAAATTCTAAATTTATCTTGACAACCAGGCAACCTGACGCTCAATTGCAAGCAGAGTCAATAAATTAACTCCATGTGTTGCGTGACATTTCTCGATCATTATTTTATTAACTTGTAAATTGTTTTGATTTCTGATTCTGTGTTAGTACACATCTCAACTAATAAGCTTTTTAAGAGCTCAATTTCCTATGACTTTGGAGCTTCATTCCTGGATCCTCCTGGATGCTAGGCATCGCCCTTTAGAACCAGGAATCAGAACCAATTCAAAATTCCTGAACCTCTAAAAGCCTGAAGCCATAACCAACTGACAATTTCAAAAAATAAAGAATAAAACACGAACCAAAAAACGTCATCGTATTAGCTTGATATCCAAACAACAAATGCGCAGTGACATTTCAAGTATTATTTCAAAAACGAGTTGGAGTGTTTGATACCGTTGATCAAACACGCGGAACGAGTTTTTGAAACGGCTCCTCAAATGAAAGGCAATGAACCAATCATGTGCTGTTGTGGGACTAAGGGATTGTTTAATTAACGTAGATGAAACACTAGTGTTTGATGAATTGTTTGCATCAAAGACTGGTGTTTGATGCAGTGTTTTACCGGTGTTTGAAAGCCCATTCACATGACAGAATGGGATTGTCTGATTGAGTAAAATTCTCATGAATTCTTAATGAGTTTGAGAACTCTATTTCAAAGTCTTTGCCAAAGCAGTTCACTGTACCTGTCTTTGTCTAGTCTTGTTTATAACTTGAATATCAAGCTAACAAGATGATGTTTTTCAGTTCATGTCATATTCAAAAAGTCTGGATGTAGATAACTTGGAAGGATGTGATAGAAATGTGTGGCATGTAAAATATTTTCTGTTTCCTAGTGTTCTTTTGAAATAGAAGAAGAGTGCAAAAACAAAACTTTTAAGAAAAATTCACAGTTTATTGCTACTCCAGATCAACAGTCAGAAAGCAGTAATTTGTCATGTATGCTTGTGATAAGAAAACTTGCCATTTTTTTTCAGCCCTTATAGTACAACATTGTTATGCATTATGAGTCACTATTGCACTTACTGTATACCATATATATAATACTGTAATAAGAATAAATATTTTGAAGAACATTTATACATTCATTATTATATAACCCCAGTAATTTTATCTTGGTATATACCAGACCCTTTTTATAAGAAAGTTGCACCTCCTGAGCCCAAATGGTTATAACAAAAATACAGACCAACAAAATAACTTTTTATTTCATGCTAAACTGTCTATTACCTTTCCTTTTAGACAGGTTCTATAGCTTAGAGAAAATGACTGGCAAAATTCTCACAAATGGTGTAGATCCTTTGGATAACTTTAAAAAGTTCATAGAGAGTGGATTAATTGAAGAAGATGAACATAAAAATTACCATAATTCAAAAAAAGCTAGCTACTTAGAGGCCAATTATGGCACTTTAGGGTTGAAAGAAGGGAGATTGGATGACAAGGTGAGTTTGGAAACAATACAAGAAGAGGACAAAAAAGATAGAGTAAGTAGTGATGATCTTGGAGCACTTACAAGTGAAAGTGATAGCGATAATGCTGGATCTTCAAGTGAAAGCAGTGAAGAACCAGTTATTGAGTATGATTTCAACATTAACAAAGAAAGTCAGCTGGAAAATGTGGAATCAAGTCCAAAACCTACAAGTGATGAAGAAAGAACTGTCAGTTCAAAGGGTGATATTTCATGTGAAGAAACTAAAAAGGAATCTAACAGACATTGTTCCAGCAACAGTGTAGCTGAAGATGCCTTAGCACCAGGGAGTATTAGAACAAATGACTTTAAGAAAGATCATACTCACACCACAATATTAACCACAAATGACAGTTTGCCAATGAGTTCTTTGCAAGTAATTAATGACCCTTTAGATGACCACAAAGAACCTTCAACCAATGGAAGCTCAGATGTAGTCTTTGGATTAGGATACAAGGAAGGCGGCAGGAAAAATCTGCATGAAACTGTCCAACAAATTACTACTTCAGAAAAAGAACAGATGAATAATTCTGGAGCTGTCAGTGATGAGTCAGACATGAAGGACCAGAGAGATATTGTAGCTGAACTTCAAAAGATAGTTCAAAATGATCACCATATGCAGCAAATGGACAGTGTAGAGAAAATAGATATTTCAAGCTCTGTAGGTTTAATGGGTGAAACTTCATTAAATGCATCTGCTGAAAAAAACTGTGATGCAGTGGCTGAAAATGAATGCAATAATTCAAAAGTTCCTGACAATAATGATAAGTCTTGTAATAATGACCCTTTAGACATCACTAGTGAGAATAACAAGTCTGAAGCTGAAACTACAAAGAGATTGGAAGAAGATGATAGCAATAAAGATGGCTCTGTTATTGGTACTCATATGAACAATCTTGCTGATGCTACCCAGGGTGTCACTCAAGACATTGATGAACTGGGTGGTAGCTTTAGTGGTAATGTTGATAGTGGTTATCACACTGGTGCTGATAATGGCTACAGTGGACAGACATATGGTAATAATGGTGATGGACCAAGCAATACCAAAGCTTATAATTCCAAAGAACAGTCCAGAAATGAGAACAGTGAAACTAAAGCTGGTGAAAATCTAAAAAATAAAGCAAACATGTCAAATGAAACCCAGACACATGCAAAGTCAACCAGTGATCAACCAACAGCCTTAAAAAATGGAGATGCCTCTCTTAATGGTGTTGAAAGGAAACTTCTTGAGCTAGAGAAATCCAACATGGAGCAAACAGCTGAAATCAGCAGATTGAAAGGAGTGAATGACTTGTTAAAAACAAAATTTGAAAAGTTAGAGGAATTAACAGGCCATCATCATGATGTGGAAAATAAAATGCTCAAGAGAAATGAAGAACTTGAGAAACACCTGTTGGGGTTGCTAAAGTCACAAGAAATCATTTTTGATATGAAGGAAAAACTGAATGCTGCTACCAATGATAACAAGCAATTATCCAAAGATTATGAAGAGGCTGTTAAAGCCCTTGAGGCTGTTGACAAATTGGTAATACATGTTTTGTTTCATTTCAGTATTTTGCATAAGAATCGGATGAGTAAATTCATTGTATTTTCTGCCAATTTTTGACACTCCACCCATTCAGTTGTCTGTTAATCCATTCATTCGTCTTTCTCTTATCTTTCTATTCATTCATTTACTGTATTTACTGCAATCTTCCCACCAGTCTATCCACTTGTCATTCAATAATATCATTGATTACTACATTATGCTTGACAAGTTGACAGACTGGCTATTCTAACAGCCACAGAATATGTAGCTCATTCAGTTAGCACATTAAACTAGAGTTGAAGGGTTGCAGGTTGGATTCTTAGAAGAACTTGTAGTTGCATTTTTGCAAGTCTAGTCCTGTTTGGGTCTTTCAATAATTATAATTTTTGACTGAAAAATTTATCTTCAACATGATATTTTTATGTACTGTGCATATCAGTCAGTCTGTCTATGTTTATTTGTTTGTGTGCCTATCTGTCTGTATTGATTATATAATTGTCTGTCTATCCATCTGTTTGTCTATGGGTTGCAGACTATGGAAGCTGGTTCTTGTTGGACTTTAGCTTTCCTTAATAGAAGAATCATGAAACATTTTTAAAAGTTGTACCTGTGCTGCAGAAATGTGTGATTATCTGGGACCAAATTACTATCTTTTACTGGGGCCTCTGGTCTCTAAGTTATGGGATAGAGGCTTGAAAATTAATGAAAAAACATTATAGTAATCAGTGCAGCTAATTGTGATAAATTAAAATCTATTTATTAAGTCCTAATTAATCCATCAAGGGGCAAGGGCACACTTTAGTATTTTACTCTGGCCAATGCCAAACAATTTTACTCATCAGAGGATGAGTCCTGCCCCTTAATGAGTTAATTACTAATCAAAAATAGCTTACTAAGATAGTAGTTAATACTTGCATGATTTTTTTTCTATAAATTCTACAAGTTTGGTCAAAAGGATGCTCTTGTCCAGAAATGGAAAGAGGCCACAGAAGACTCAAGAAGATTGGTTGAATTGCTGAAAAAGCACAATGCAGGTAATGTTGTAGCACATACCCACATACCTATTATTATTATTGATCTGGCTTGCCAGTTAAACAATTGTGGTGTGAAAAAGGTATAAAAAGGGACAGTGGTAAAATAAACTTAACAGTGCATAATTTTACAATAATCTATTTAGACCAAGAGACAGAGAACAGACCAATGGGCTCCTAACTTTTTATGAAGAGTCATTTCACCATTTTTTTTTAAATTTCCCAGAAATAGCTGATTTGGAAGAGGTTGACAAGTTGAAGGAAGATATCGCAAATTTACAAAAGAAACTTTCAAGGACAGAACAAATAAATGAAGAGAATTGCAAAAAGAATGGAGAGTTGGTGCAACAGGCAAAAGTATGGAAGAAAAAATTTGAACATGAAAATGAACGAGCAATAAAACTTGGTTATGAACTACAGGAGGCAAAAAAAGAATTGAAAACTCAACAGTAAGGATTAAACAGTTTGCTTGCTGTTGTTTAGTTTGTTTCTCCACTTGTTTGTTTGTTGTTTTTGTTGGTTGCTTTCTTTTGCTATAAATATAGTGCAAACTTATAAAAGTTTAATGAATTGAGACTTGTTTTCATCTGTTCATTTCCTCAGTAAAAGGCTGGCCTGCTGTCTTGGCAGGAATGAGTCAAAAACCTGCCTCATTTACAGTATACTTAATAGTGATTAATATGTAAAATAATGGGCTAAACTGACAGTTATGTTAAATGTACTGTACTATGCCACAGTACATGTACCTACTATTTACAATGTGATTATGTGAGCTGCAGTGTGTAACAGATACATAACCAAAATCCAATGGCATTTGTTTGTGTGCTTGTATGGGCAATATGATACCAGGGGTGGCAGCAGAGGGGGCTACAGCCCCCACATCACAGAACCTTAGCTCCCCTGTTGGGGAAAAATTAACAATCCTTCAGGGAATTTTCACTGATGAACTCATTTATATACTGTAGAAACTATGAGCAGTTGTTATTGATTTAGCCAAGAAAGATAATGGACTCATCTCTTCATGTGAAATCTAAAAGTAAATTGTTTCTAGTCAGTTGTTTTGATTATTCTTGTGAAAAATAACAAAATCATAAATGGGGTGTGGTCATGGTCCCTAAGGTTTAGCCCCCTTGTCAGGGACCTTAGTCCCTGGGTCAGGGAATTCCTGGTGCCACCACTGTATGATACCAACATGAATGTTGTAAGTAAAACATACTATTGACATGAATACTTGTTAACATTCATATTCTTCAAAAATGATGAAGATTCCAACAATTTTAGTGAAGAAAGTAGCATTAAAAGTTATTGTAAACCAGGAATTGCATAATTACAGATACATGTCTCTGGCACCAAGTTTATAACTACTCATTAAAAAATAAATTCATTTGGTTTGTCTTTCTGAATTGTTAATGAGTGTTACAATAAGCATTTGCTGTCAATGTTATCC
This sequence comes from Heliopora coerulea, assembly GCA_030142905.1. Taxonomy (NCBI): domain Eukaryota; kingdom Metazoa; phylum Cnidaria; class Anthozoa; order Scleralcyonacea; family Helioporidae; genus Heliopora; species Heliopora coerulea. The sequence goes on along the minus strand of JASJOG010000011.1, from coordinate 689,579 downwards.
AAATAGAAAACCACTTATTGAATTTGTCATTCTGTTCCTGGGAGTAAAATATTGTTGTCTCAGAGAAACTTTATTTTCATATAGGAAACTAGCAGCAAAACGAGGAAGGAAAAATCAACTGTTACACCTGGAGATAACAGAACTAAAAGATACTTTAAAGGTATGCACCATGTATTTTTATATACTCAGTTAAGTAAGTACTTTTAAAAGTTCCTTAACTCTTTCTCAGCTGGCACTCTCCCTTTGACAAGTAAAATTGTCTGGTGTTTGCCAGATTAAAGTGATGGAAGTCTTATCCCACTGGGAAAGAGTTATGGAATTCAGTTAGTTACCATTAAAAATTCATTTTGGTATGAAAAAAATTGGCACAGTGCCTTTTTTCTTGTTCATGAAATCAAAAAAGTGTTTGAAAAAAATGACTATTCAGATTATTAGAACCTCTTAAATGTATCTACTTATACTGTCCAGGTTGCTAGAGAGAAAATGATGGAATATGAGAGAAGGTTAAAAGAATTGGAAGCAAAAAACAGCTGTACTCAAGAGGTGACTGAAGATTATAATTGTTTGAAAACTTGTTTGATAGAGCTCACATTATACTTATATAATAGACCTTACATGACTTGAAATAATTACATGTATGTTGGAGATATCAGTGTCAATGAACAGTGAATACTTCAATGATGAAAGGATTCTATTAAGGATAGGAAAGACAACCAGAGAAAGAAAAAACAAAACCCAATAAGGACACTACTTGGATTTAGTTTTATTTAACCCAAATAGCATCCAACTGGTCAAATTAAATGTTATGACACTTCATTTTTTGCACCACTTGCCCACAAAAATCCTGAAATAGAGTGCCAAGTATACTGGATAACATAACACAATATATATGAGGTTTGACATTCAAGGTACTGTATTAGGTACAGCACAATATTTTTTTCTACGTACTACAGAGACTTTCTCTGGCATTTTAGGGGTAGAACCAAACATTAATGTGGAATTAAAGCAAATTAAAATTTCAAGAATTTCTGATGCCTGTGTGATCCTACCTGACATGATGTGTTAATGTTTAGACATACACCAGCATTATTCATGAGAAGGAAAAACAGCACAGTGTTTTAATCAAGAACTCAGAAACCTACCAACAGGTAAGACCTAGTAGCTCTTATATTTTAAATAATGTATTGCACTTGGGCAAACATATAAGAATGGTTGTCTGAAGAATGAACTGTTTATTCCTTGTAGTCAGACCAGGAGATAAGCCACAGACTAGTATTGTCACTTTAGTTATTAATTTATGGCATTTATAATTCCACCAGTCCAGTTATAATGCTCCTAAAAACTATTACTTTAAATATTGTGATAATAAGAGCAAACAAGGGTAGTGAAAAGTAATGATCCTGTTATGGGTGGTTAGGAATTTCACATAATGATTAGATTTACATCATTGTAACTCATGATCAAGACACCCAAAGATGGCTTTGGTCAACTTAAAACACAATCATATTATCTGTTGAAAGAAATAAGTCGTCAGGTATGAGTTTGGTTAACAAAATAGAGCCAGTAGTGTAGGTAACTAGTTGTAGTTAGGGGGGACCAGGAGCAAGTTTTAAGTTCAAGGTGGGAGTTTCCCAGTAAATGTTTGCTTCAACATTATCGTCAACAATACTGGGACAATATTGCAGTTTTACTCCTGTGGCGAAGTGCATTTCTTCTTTAGGAGTCAGGAGTACTACATTGGAATACCAATTTATTAATTGAAAGACTGAAATAATGCAATTATAAAAATGTTGAAGCTTTTTTAACCTTTAATTTCAATGATACTGAAAGTGACCATACATAAATGATTTATCTGAGTTTTAACAGCATCTGCATGCAACTCTAAAGTATAATTAAGCATTGACCATTGTTAGTACTATGCTTGGTACATTGGATTTTTAAATATTTTCTATTTTAATATTGAAAGCCAGGTGTAAGTAATGGAAAAAATTAAAAAATGCTTTGCAGAGAGTTAACATATCTATTTTAAGGGGGGATGAACAATATTGCAACCCCACTTAAATAAAATATTTGGAGTCTGTAGTACCTGTGTCCCTTAATTACCTGCTTGCTATGCTGTTGAATAGAACTTATGTTGCAATAATTCTGTTGAATGATGATCAGAGTATTTTGGTTTGTCTAAGAATTTTACACTATAACATACTTCTAACACTTGGTGTATTGTGTTGTGGTTCATTGTTAATGTGTGTAGCACTGTGTTTTTATAATTTGGCTATTTAATTTATCAAGGATCTTGTAGCAAACATTAAGATTGCTGAAGGACTGAGGGAAGAAATAGATTCCTTAAAGAAAAGCATTTTTGGACTTGAAAGTGAGAAGACAGAAGTAAAAGAAAAACTAACAAACAGTGAGAAAAATCTGGAGGAAACCTTGGCCAAGCATGCAGTAAGATATCTGTTGATGATTTAAAATATAACAGGATAGCTGTGAGTAGGGTTGCCAATGATATGTCCCAGAAAACTGGGATTGTCCTGGTTTTTACCATTTTTTCAACATGTACCACCTTAATTGTGCAAATGAAAGTACCTAAAATGTGATTGTCCTGGAATTCAAACCTTGACTGTGGTTCCTATCACTAAGATTTTAGATATTGGTGGAGTAAAACCATATTGGGCTGGTCAGCCAGATATAGTTTTATATCAATTGTTAACTTGACCGATAAGAATTTGCATCTGCAAGTTGTTCCAATGAAATACCTTGGCAATCCATTGAAACAAAATGCAATGACCTTATTGTACTACAGCTAGGAAGGGATATCAGACCTACTTTATTGGGACAACTTGAGAGAAGTTCAATGCTAGCCATCAAGGTTTTTACAGCGCTACAAACAAACCAATTCAGTTCTCTCTTAAATGAGGGGTGCAAAGGCATTTTGATATGGCAGCAGAACAGTTTGAGCCAGAAATACTTTGGTTGTGTTCTTATGATTTATCAAGAAGTATGCCCCAACCTTCTGGAACATCCGGATTGATCGGTCAAATCACTTACAATCGTCAATAATTATGGTGAGGTGTCGGTGGCACAGTGGTAGTGCGCATGACTTTTGTGATTAGGGTTTGGTTATGGCTTCGTGCAGTTTTCTGATTAGAGTTACCGTGGTCACATGTGAGGATTGTTGTCCAGTTTGACGCTACCAAGTGAAGAAACACACGTTTTCTCCTGGTACTTGGGTTTCCTCCTCGACCAGTAAGGGGTTGGTTTTACTGGACCTCTTTGGAATATAGCAAAGCAGACTATGTTATCTAGTGTAAAGGAAGCCAATTTACCTTAATTTACTTTATCTTTACCTTTATGGCGGGCAAGACAGAAAAAAGTTATTCATTTCTTCTTTGTTTCTAAATCTCAAACGCTAGGAATCTGACTGGGTTCAATTTTGTGGTAATTAGCTTGTACCAGTTGGACTGGAAATAAATTTTGAAACTCCAGCTATAAGGATGATCCATTTTTAACTTCAAACACTAAACTGTTGGCATTATTTCTCCTTTGTGTAGGACTTGAGTAATGAATTTGAAAAATTGCAATCTGAGTTAGAAAAAACAAAAATAGCAGCGGTAGATAACGAACTGTACACAGAAGAACAAGCTGTGCAGCTGCAGGAGATGGAAGAACAATATAGAGAGTTACAAGGAGTGCTGCAAGACTTCATTTACAGTGACCCAAGAAAGCATAAAAGGTTAAAGAGGATATTTGGTTCTTTCATAAAGTACAGTATTATTAGCGCAACCATTTCTGTTAACAAGCAATTGAGTATTTGATTGCTAAAACTTGAACCATTGACAACAGATTACCATATTAGATATTTCTTAACAGAATTGTCCTGATTCATATATACAGTACATTTGGTTTACTTGACTAAAAAACCGTATCTCTGAAATACCGACCATACATGGTCGTTTTTATGTTTGGTGGGACAATATTCAAGCTGATTTTAACGAAATTTAAGGAGAACTAAGTGTCTACATTGAAAAATTTCTGATAATAAAATGTGCTGAAACTCTAGAGCTGTTTGTTTAAAGCAAAATGAACAACTTTATAAAATAGGGAATAAAAGCAACCAAAAGCCATGTAATAAATTCCTTACAAACTTCGTTTGCTCGGTCCGCACTGGAAAGTATTTGCCATCGTTTTTTTCACCAAGACCTCGCTCCTTCGTCGCTCGACCTATACAAAAACCTCAGAGGTATACTTTACCCTACGGAACTCATTTTCGGTTAACGAGTATTAAATATTTGCATCTAAACTGCATGGGAATTGCTATGGCTAATCTTCAGCTTGCCTTGAAAATCCCACACTTTCACTACTTTTATTGGATCTGTTAGATGAGGTGATTGCAATTGTATTCTATCATCCAATTTCTTATTAGGTTTAGTGCATGATTATTATATTGATTATTTATTAACTGAATGTGAGGTCTGTACTGGAAAGTATTTGCTTGAGGTCTTCGTACAGACCGAGCGACAGAGCAAGGTCTGCGGAAAAACCCGAGGGCAAATACTTTCCTGTATAGACCGAGCAAACGAAGTTAATCATGAATTTATTATATGGCTTTTGGTTCCCTCCTTCCATCGCTTTTAACGAACTTTTTAGTTCGTGATTGAGCCAGCTTAAGTTTACTTGCTTGTTTTTACCTATTACTTTGTGTTTGTCGTGTCAATTTATCTAGTTTTCTGCTTAAAATTATTGTTGAGAAGATTTAAGAACTTTTTTGATCGTTTGTTGTTTAAATTTTTTGTAAAATTTACTTGAGAAATGAATCTGATTTGTTTGACTTCAAATCCACTCTGGAATTTTCCTGCCAAAACTTGTCGGTTTGCACGAAAAACATATTGCACGGCTAGGCAGCCAATTAGCGTGCGTCATTTTGAGTACAGACCGGATAGCGTGCTTAGTCATATAATAATTTGTATCACATTCAGTCGTTATATTCTACTTTTTTTATCGTTATCACTTATCGTGTCAAAAGCCCAATTTTCTGTTGTTTTCTCATCTTTTGCGTTTGTTATACAGAAACAGCTCCCATGGTAAAAAACTGAGGCCTTCACATAGTGCACCAATTCGTACAAATTTGGAAATGTATCGAAGGGTCTTGCCTCCTCCGAAGAGTATGAAAAATCACAGAAGAAATCTTATGAAAAGAATCGTCAGACAGTCGGGCCAACTTGATGAAGATCAGGTTGAGGTACGAGGCTGTTTCGTCCTATCATTTCCTGGCTCATAAATGTCCGCGAGAAAATTATATCATGTTAATTTATACGTCGGCAAGAACCTGAGGTGGGATTTGAGTTGGAATTCGAGTCGGGATTTGAGTTGGGATTTGAGTCGGGATTCGAGTCGGGATTCGAATGCGGATTCGAATTCGGATTCGAGTTGAGATTAGGGTTAGGGTTAGCTCCAGACGTCGGTGCGAAGCGATCATATACATCTTTAGATAACAAAGGTGTTACTTTATTGTTACGAATTCTAACTTGAATCCTGACTCGAATCCTAACTCGAATCCTGTACTTGAATCCTAACTCAAATCCCAACTCTGGTGATTAGCTAACTCGTTAATTTATAAAGAGGTGGATTAAGAAATCTAGTCATGCATCTGCTTTACGTTTGCATTCTTCCATGTATCATTTCAATCGTGTTGAATGTTAGTTCCACTCTCACCTCATTGGCCTTTTCACTTTCAATGTCCTTCAAACAGATCTGGAACTAAAAAACCTTAGGCGAAATGCAAAGGTTGCAAGGGTCTGCAATTTTCATGAAGCCAAATTAATGTTGACCAATGATTATTTCAAAGAAACAAACTTCCTTTTTCTCATTATACATGATATCGTTTTAAAACCTGAGTTGAAGTGTTTTAGATTTGATAAAGCACATTCTGCAAATATGGCTTCTAAATGACTTCCAAAATGAACCCCCTTTTATACGCTAATTGACGGAGAAAGCTCGACAACTGTTTTCTAAGCTGTGTTTTAGAAGTGTATTTCTCAACTTATCTTCCTAAACCCCAGTTCCCAATCAGAACAATTTTCCTGGAAAGGAAATCTTCCCTCCAGGAGGAAAAAGGAAACCTGATTGGACAAAAATGTTTTCAAATGGGAAACTTCCAACTGAAAACGGGTCTCAGAGCATTAAAGTGCCGTTTACATGTTGCGATTGTCACCCTGGTGTATGCCAGAAACTGGTGACAGTCTATGAAGCAAAAATTTTTCATTGTCATGATTGTCACGAAAAATTTTTGTTCATATATATCTGAGGATGATTCCGAAATAAAATCTATAAAACAAGATATCCACTTATGATTCGCTGTAGTTTGTCCTCGACACTCTCGTCAGTTAAACACATACTCCAAGATGTCAATCGCTAGGCACAAAATCGCACGTGTAAACAGTTCTTTAGTCACAAACCTCTCAACTATTTGTTTATACCAAACCACTACAAACCAAGTGAGCATTATTTTCTAATTCTTATTAGGGTGATCAGGGCAAAGTAAGCCACAAAGTGGAAGAACCATTGGTCTCCCCTACACCACACCCAACCTTGCAGCATTCCCGACCAAAGTCCACCTATGGTAACAGGTCCCTTTCAAGTGCAAACGCCGTCGGTCAAAGCCAACTAGACCAGAACAGAGACTGGGTTCCAAAGATTGTCTTAGTAGACAGCAAAAAATTTGAGTTGGGGTGTGAAAATGAAAGCGGCAGCATTAGCGCTGACCAGTCTGTCATGGATTATGTGAATGTTGGAGATACGGTCATGATTGAGCTGCCAGTAGATGGTGAGTTACATGTTCACAGAATTGATTTTTCAGTCAGGGGAATTTATCGTGAAGAACTCCAATATATCTTTTTACACAATATCAGATAATCAGGAAAAGTATTCACCAGAAAGCTCTGTTAACGGATTTCCTCAATCAAAACAGGTTAAACCGAATACAACGTGCATTATTTGTTCGTATGAATTACCAACATAGTTTCTTTTAGTTAATTTTCGATTTGATCTAAATCATCTTCAAACTACAAATTCGTGAACTGTCACGAATAGAGCACAATGATTTACACGCCACAACAACAATGAAGAATTGCATCATTTCAGCAAGTTAAGCTTCAGATATATTTAATAATGTGAAGGTTTATTTGAAATTACGGATATGCACTCAGTAATCACTGCTCCAAAAAAACACTACATGTTTTATTTCAAAGTTTACTATCATTGCTGTTTAGCTGTCGTATGTAATAAATGTGCATAATAGCATATTCACGGGATAACGTATTTGCGTTTACGTTCTTTAATTTTCCACCACCAGCTGTGCAGCTTGATAGAACTTGTTGCCAAGCTCTTGGTAACAGCCTTCGTAGCTCAGTTGGCGAAACGTTACTCTGGATTCGCAGGGTCGCGGGTTCAATTCCCAGCCGGTGGTCCAAGAGTTGCATTTTTCCCAGCTGGTCCCGTTTGGTCTAAAATATACGGTTCTGACATTCGAAAATTTTGTTCGTCATAAATATAAACTTCATTTCATCGTGACATTGATATATACATATATATATGTAATATTTAAAAACCCGAGCATGAGTGCTTTATCGAATATGATGCACGAGGCAATAGCACGGTTGTCTGTACATCATTTCGGAGGTCGCCAATACCACATGGTGGTTTAGAAATGCCAATCAATCTGAAGATTTTTCAACTAGATGCGCCAGACAGAGCGTTCAATATAATTAGGAAAAAGTGGGAACGTACTTCACCAAGCCTGATGATATCATCCACGCTGACAAGGATTTTAGCGATATTGAACCGTGAAAATCTGAATTTCTTAACTTTTGACTCATTGTTTATAATCACCAGCAACTGCTTTTGTATATTTTCGGTTCATTTTGTATAGTTTATCGGATCCTTATGATTTAATATCTTTAATCGCAACTTCACAAGTACGAAAACTTATTTTAGCTTTTATATGATAACTTTTTTCGCGCAGTTTAAATTTCGCGCAGTACTTAAACTCGTGCACTTGGAGGTGTGCGAAAAACAATACACCGCAAATTTAAATACACCTAAGGTATATATATATATATATATATAATTTTTTTTTTCAATCCTTACCTCTACTGATACTGATAATTTCACGTTTTTAGGAAGGAAACAAAATCTACCAGGCGTTGTCAAGTACGTTGGCCCTGTCTACCACAGAAACTTTAGCTCTGGAATTTATGCCGGACTTAAGCTTGACTTACCAGGTATAAAACTAACAAAACGTTCAGACAGATGACATCTTATCTTGAGTATTTGACTCATATAGGCGATTAGGTTGTCTTTAAATATACCCCATCACTGTTGGATGATTATTTATTTTAGTTGGTGATACAAACGGCACCGTTGACGGAAGAATGTATTTCCGCTGTTTGAAGAAGCATGGTAAATTCATTAAACTGTCACACATTCTTGCTGTACAAAACCCCAAGGTAAGAGTTCTCGTCAGTTTTTCTTTCACTCTTTTTTTTTGACAAAATTACGAACAACGTATCACAATCAAGTGTAATTATTCTGCCCATAAAAGAAGTCTATTATCTGAATGCTGTGAGGACAGCATGTAGTAGACTTAATGCAGCAGAATCTAAGCCTTGGTGAAGTACATGGTTAACCAGGACAATTTTACATTTTCATGACGGATTCATTTGCAATTTTATCCTTTCGCATTCCAAAGTTTCCTAGTAAAATCACCTTCAAATACACGTAAGCATTACCTAAGGGTCAAATCAAACGGTTCCTGGTGCAGTTCGAATTTAGGCTTACATTACATGAGATACTTTAAATCCTTTATACGTGCCGGCGGAAAATTTAAGCTATTACACTTCTTCGACAAGGTGTTTGTGTCATGAATTGTGAATTACTAACGAAATAGTTGGTGAGCCGTCCGTAAATTTTAACTTAGATGCGTCACTCGTATAGTTTCTAAGAACTTGGAAATCTTAGTTCATTTTAAAGCAAGGGAGTGTAAGTTCTGAGAAAGCCCACAATGCCGAAAAGAGACGAACCAATTACGTGACAGATTTTGGATTTTTTGGTCAACATTGAACCAAAACAAAGCGTGTGACTTTTTAAAAGGGTTATTCCATCAGTACAACCATAAAAAGCAGCCTAATTAAAAAAAAATTTAAAAAATCACCATTTTACTTGCATTTGCTCATTATCAAAAGATTTAAACAAAGCCTATTCCAAAAAATATAAACATCTTGAAACTCAAGCTTCGGGTTCAGAAGAAAATGGAACTATTATGAGATAAAGTTTCTGGATGTCTATCTTTTGCAGAATGTGCTTTGTTTTATACTTTTTAAAGTTGTTGGCTGGTTGTACCAAAAGTTTGAGTGACAGGTGTCAACTTGGATTTTCCAATTTTGCTAGAGATATTCTAACCACCACTGAATTAAAATTTGAACATCCATGGAACCAGACAAGTGCTACTGTTTGGGGAGAAAATGGGAACATCTCATTTTTATGAACCTTGCAGTGGTTCCTTGTGTTCTTTTTTGCCTTTTAAAACCTCAATAAATGTATTTTGCCCACCTGAACCATAACAGGTGTTCCACTTCTAAACATTTTTTTCAGACACACCAATTCACAACAATCCTTCCAGTGGCTTAAAAGTAAATATTCATGGTGTACAGCGGTAAGTCGAGGACAAATGCCAGATTCACAAGTCAACTTACACTGTAAAGATGCAACTGGCTAGCATTTTGTCCAGCCTGAGCTCTAAGCTCCAGCCAAGTCTGGAATAGAGTATTTTTATATCAGAATTCATACCAGTTGTTTTTTAATATCAAATGTCAAAGTTTAGTGTACATATTTTTTTATCAGACAACCACTTTCAAAATCATGTCACCCATTCTGTAACCATTGATGCAAATAACTCATTTATTTTTAGCTAATTTGTAAAGAAACTGTATTACACAAAAAGAGAGAAATGAATGTTCACGAGAGTTACACATATGTGAGAGAAGAAATGTGTTCTATCTCCTTTTTTCATCTTGATATTTGTAATGAAGTTTAGCAACATCATTCTGGGACACCTTGACCCAACCAGTTTCTTTCATGTGATACACTAAAAAATTGAACCATTTTCAGTAAGATTTCAAGATATTTGAAAACACACTGTTTATGAGGTTTTCATGCTCATGGGGACAATGGTTATAAATTAGGGTCATGGGTAGTTTGAATTTTAGTGGTGAGTGCAGTATTATAGCAAAAATGGGCTAGTATCCTGTTGTTTACCCCAGATGGATTAACTTGCATAAGTATAGTACCTATGTCATAAAAGTTAGGTGAAAACTATAATATATGCTGCATCTTATTGATTCTGATTATTCATAGAGCAGTGATGGCATGGGTTGCCATTAGCTTTAGTAACAACTGACACCAATGAAGATTTTCCAACTATTGGGCAGTACTGCCATAAACATGGATTGGTATTAGGAGTGCTGGCTTGACCTCTTTCTGCAGGCCACTGCAGCTACAATTAACATTATTTGTAATAATTAATTGTTGATGACATAGAAGTGCAGTAACTGTGCCAACATCTATAATCTCAGTTACAGGTAATGCATTACTACCAGTACACTCAAATACATTTCACAAGTTGTCACAGCATTGTTCACTAAGCAATGCTGTGACAACATTGTTCAGTATGGTTGTTGGAACATGTCAAAAAATGAACTGATACGACAACCATGCTGACTGTTGTTAATACAACTCTTCAACAATGCCAACATGGTGCTCCAGCATTGATACATGGACAGTGTGGTAACCTCATGGTTCAAGCCCTTTAACAACTGTAAACTTATGTATTTTACATGTGTAACATACAGTATTTTAAAGGGACAGTTTTCACATATCAGTAGCAACTTGTTAACAGGAAATAAGCCAATGGCCTGGGAATCCTGGGCTTTTATGTTGTCCTATGTTACCATAACCAAACCAAAGAATGGTGTAAACTATTAATCCATTAAGTGGCATATATCCAACCAAGCAGAATAAAATCATCTGCCATTAGTCAGAATAAAATTCCTAAGTGCACCCTTGCCTCGTTACAGGTTACCAGTTATTAAGCAGGTGGTTAACACATAAAGGGGCAAACATCCCATTTTGTGGAATAAAATTGTCTGGCAATGCATTAACAAGGAAAACATTATAAACTGCCCCCTTGCTCCTCCATGGATTGCCAGTAATCAAAATGCTTTTTCTCAAGCTCTTGTCTACTATTACAGTTATGTACTATGGCTTGGTCTAAGCACTTACAATTTACAACTCCTCCACTGTATGCATCACGATGTGTTGCATGATAAATTGCTCTCTCTCCTAGATCATAAGCTTCTTCTACAGAAAGATCATCTCTGTAGCCACTGTCAAGGACACCATAAGCATATGTTGATCCAGAGCCAACTGAGAAAATGTTATTTGATAAACGACTTCCATCACTGTCAACATAGTAAAGGCCAGGACCCTTAAAATAATAATTCGGATGATAAGTTGCTTTTTGTTTGAATATTTTCTTTCTATATTTCTTTTTTTTTTTGTTCCTTCCTCTTTTCTTTCTTTCATTCATTTCTCATTCACTCATTCCTTCTACCTTCCTGCCTTTCCTCTTTCTGTCTCTTGCTGTCTTTCTTTTCTCCTGTCCTTCTCTTTCCCACTTCCTTTCTTTCATTTCCCTTCCCTTCCTTTCTTTCTTTTCTTTTCTTTCTTCACTTGTTCCATCAATTGTTGTTTCACTCTCTCCCTTTGTTTTCCTTTCTTTAGATCTCACCCTTCATCTTCTATAATCACTATCCAGATTTAATTCTGTCCCCCATCCATCTTATTTTCACTTTTCCTTTCTTATTAACCTTTATCCCCATTCCTCATAATTAGTCATTCCTGAAACTTTAAGACTAACGAGCAGGGCCAGATGATTCTCTGACTCCAGCAGGACACTTAAAATATTTTCTTCATGGTATAATCTGAGTCTTTCTCCACATATTGAGACCATCTGGTAGTCAAGAAAGATAATGCAAGATGGCTTACCCTTTTGTCCCAGCCACAAATCATGGTACCCTAACAAATGAACAATATTCATAAAGATATCATGAAACCACAGGCAATTCCAAGTGGAAAAAAGAAAAACCAGTAGTACCCACCATTGATAACCCCATTCCCTTATAGTTGTATACCATATTGGCCAACAACTTGGATGCTGCAGCAACTGATATCCTTTCTTTATTACGAAGCTCATATATTCTAAAAGACAACATGGCTGGTATGAAACAGTTGTATTGCAAAGAAAGATTGTCTGATCATTTGCCTTTCACCTAAATGTGATGAAATGCAGTGAAAGACCCAGCACTGCTGTACAGTGGTCAGAGTTTCAATACTTATGGGTTGCATAGGCAACATGCTGCAGGAAAAGGAAGATAATAGTTACAAAAATGAGATTTCTTAAACACATATGAATGAGACTGACAGAGATAAAAAGACAACTGACTCTTGAGAAATACATCACCTGGAAAGTAAAAGCATGTTGTTAATACTGGTATGTACAGTGGGTTCAACAAAATAATAACATACTTGCTTATAAATACATATAGACCATTCCTTAACTATGGTATGACCCATTTTAACTAATTTGCAATATTAACTTGTTAAGGAACAAGGCTTATCACCTTGACAAGTAAATCATGTGGCACAAGCCAGTGTAAAATTATAGTGTACCCTTGCCCCTTAATGAGTTAAACTTGCCATGAATACTATGATTCATGTCTCGTAAGGAATTTAAAGGATTTAACTTGCACTCCAGGTATACTAAAAATGAACATTCAATATATATATATATATATATTTTGAGCACTCTACAGGATGAGTCATGCCATTAGTGAATTTGCACACACTCACTAGTCTCTAGTGAGAGCAATCTGGCATGGCTTAGATGTACCACAAGTGTGGGACATTTGAGTTGCCTATATAATGAAGGCTTCTCCATCCTGCTCGTCAGCACTACACTGATGAGGCCCAGTAGGCTGAAACAGTTCCATCTGTAGTTATATATATATATATATAAGTCAACTTCTTTATTGTAAAATACAGTATTACTTAAGCCACAGGTATTTGTTCATATGAAGTTCAGAATCAACAAAACAAAAAGTTAACAACTGTAAATCTCTGATTTGGACTTGGTATTTTCATGAGGTGTTAGAAACCCCAAGAATTTGACATCAAACTACTGGACTACAGTTCTTATTCCAACATTAAGCACATACCTGCACTGTTTTGCTAGCAGTCTCTCCCAGTATGAGCAGTCAGCTGCTCCTCCAGCCATTGTTCCCAACAAATAAGGGTTAATTTCTATCACCTTCTTAACTGTCTGGGATGCTAAAAGATATCAAGTATATAAAATAATCATTCATAGGGTCCTTTTAGATCATGGCAGTATAAAATGTCGAGATTATATTTCAAATGATAAGGAATTTGCTAACAGCTACTTTTATGTCTCACATTGATGGTCATTCTTTCACTTCCTAACTTGATTGACATCAGTCAGTTTTCTGAGCTACTTACTGCTTTACATGCTTTAGAAATTTGTCAGCTATGATACGAGGCCTGGAAACCAGGCAGAATTACAAACCAGGCAAAGCATTTTTGACACTTGACTGCATTTGGTATTATTCCGAGTAAAAGTTCTTGGAAAGTATTTGAGCGGTTTATCATTGGCTTCTTGTAGTCGTTGCTTGTTGCTCTCCTCTTCCTCACCAGTTTCTTATCTGATTTCCAAGAATTCACAAATTGGTTCTGTGAAAAAGTGGATGGTCTAGACTCTCCCAGTTCTTCCCATGGAAACACTTATGCCAGTTTTACTGACAGAAGTTTGTTATCATCTAGGTACTTAAGAGCTATCGACAGCACAAGTATTAATCTTTTGGTCACATTGAATAGTTACTGCAAACTACTGTGACTGAAGAGTATAGACTGACTTTAAAGTATTCTGAAACACTATTTTTAACTCTTTCTTATTAGTAAGTCTCTCAGCAATGAGTAAAATGGTCTGACATTAGCCAGAGTAAAATTCTGAGGGGAACCACCATCTGCAAAGGGTGTTAAACTATCATAAGTATAGGATCAGGTTTAATAATTAAATAAAATAAAAAATAAATAAGTCCAACAAAACTTTTACAAGGTCAGGAACACTGGTCTCCTAGACCAACTGAACAGAAATTGACCAACCTATGTAAGAGCCAGCGGTAGCTCTCGAGTCCACAGCTACGATCACACCATGTTGAAATTTGAAAGCAAGAGTTGTGGTACCATGAGCAAATTGAATCTTGATACCGTTATCACCATTTGTGTATTGTTTTAGAAACTCGGCAGGCTAAAAGAATTAAAGGCTGCACGTGAATATATGTGCACGTTTGAACAAAATGTCGTGAGAGAAATAGTGGCAGGAAAATCAAAGAATGACTTTGCACTTTTTTTTAACTTCGTTTACAAAAACAGGCCCACCTAAATACCAGCCTGTTATACTCACGTCTGCAACAGGAGGGAAAGAAAAACCTTCTTCAACTCCAAAATCAGGACATGATAAATTTTTAGGACGTAGAATGTCATCCAATGTTTTGTTCTTGTACTCTGAGCAAAAGGCAAGGACGGCCATGTTGGACTTCCAGACTACTGATTGGTTCCCAGGACATTTGTCCGCGGCAAAGTTGCGGCTCCAGTTCGATATTTTGCTTGCGCGCATATTACGGAATGCATTTTTTAGAAAATAGGTCAGATACCTTGAGCAGAGCACTGACTTTGATCGCTGGTGTGTGTATAAGTCATACGAATACTTAAAAGTCCCTCGCGTATCTACGGGCGTATAATTTGGGGTACAGTTATGTGCTAACACTCTACTCATGATCCCCTCTCACATCGTTCTGCCTCCCGCTTCCTCTCATACGATTAAGTCTTCGTCATACTTTAATTTATTCTCTGATTAAGTTACGTTAAAAGTAACGAAACGTCAGATTTTTAAAGGTATTTCTACTTGTTTTTGTTAGGCGTTGATTTTCCTACTTTTGTTACTGAAAAAATTTTTTCTACATCCTTTAAAAAATAATCTGCGGAAATAGCAGAAATAGCTCCTTTCTTTTTACTGCCATTAAAATCTTATTTCCTTGTCGTTCAAGATGGCGTCCGTGATGGCGCAAGTTTTCCCGTGTTTCTGTCGGTTATAGAGAAACGACTTTCAGCCAACCACCGGTACTCGTTTTTGATATGTGTTTTATTAATAGAAATATCGCAAGATCCTAGTTTCGTGGAATGTTTACACTAGTATTTCTACATGGATACGATAAGTTCAGCATCTTATAAATCCATCAATCCATATATAATAACAGAAAAACATCAACGTAGATGAACGATCTCAAACATTAAACTGCAGAAAAACATCACTTGGCGTAGCGTGACCATGTTAAGTGGGGGCGCCGGGTGAGCCAGCCTGTCGCCAGTGGCGTAACGTAACAACTGAAGGCCCTTAGGAAATTTTCGTTCGGGGGCCCCGTCACCTCCTTAGTATAAACATATATTTCAAGACTTTAATCTCAGCTGTTTTCACAGAATCGTCGGGGTCCCTTAGACGTCGGGGGCCCTTAAGAGTTGCTCTAACCCTGACCATAGTCCGTTACGCCACTCCCTGTCGCCTCATTTACCGACCAACCAAGACACCAAGCACCTATCATCGACCTACCTTAGGCTACCTATCATGTTTTACTGGCCGAAATACTAGATGTTTTTACTTGACTTCACTGAAAAGTCCAGATTTTTCCCCACCAACTAACCATTTCACCCAGAAGTGATGTGATTTTTAGGGTCTAAACCTCCGAAACTATGGCAAAGTGAGTCTTCTGATTTTATAAATCGACGATTACCCGAGCTGCTGAATATGTTTCGCTCATTTGTATAAAGTCCCTGAAACCGGAAAGACCACCTGCTGACACAGGAATTGGAGTGCCAAAGGTCAACAGATAAGCATCTCTCAAACACTAAGAACCTCCCATCACATCACTTTGTATGATAAACAGCATTCAATTTCCGTACGATGTGCTTCTGAAAATTTCACGCCATTCACTAACCAACATTTACCAATGAGAGAAATCGTTCATCTTCAGGTTGGTCAATGTGGCAACCAGATTGGATCAAAGGTAATTGAGCACAACATGACGAATTGAGGAAAGAAAAAGTGAGGACTAATGATCCTCGTGCTAATATTGTAGTATGACTGGCTTTTCTTCTTCCAATCGTGCTTTCGTTTGCAGTTTTGGGAAGAAATCTGTGACGAACACGGAATTGATCCAACTGGCTCATACCACGGAGAATCGGACTTGCAGCTACAAAGGATAGATGTATATTTCAATGAAGCCGCTGGTAAATATGAATAATTAAAAATTATTTAAATAGTCATGTTGAGCATTTTCTGGCCTGTCCATCTTTGACTACCGTGGTTTTCAGTTCGTTTGTAATTCTAGGTGGAAAGTACGTGCCCAGGGCAATTTTGGTCGATTTAGAACCTGGAGCACTGGATAGTATTCGCGCTGGCCCATATGGACGAGTATTTAAGCCTGATAATTTTGTGTTTGGTAAGTCTGATTTTCTTAAGGTCGCGATGTCGTCCATTCCGGTTACTGAATATCTCTTGTTGTGTTTTGCTAGGTCAGAACGGAACTGGTAATAACTGGTCTAAAGGACATTATACAGAAGGTGCCGAGCTTGTAGACTCTGTCTTAGATGTCGTGCGAAAGGAATCAGAAGGCTGTGACTGCCTTCAAGGGTTTCAGTTAACACAGTCGCTCGGAGGAGGTACGGGTTCCGGCATGGGAACCTTACTCCTGTCGAAAATCCGAGAAGAATATCCTGACAGAGTCATGGCAACCTTCAGTGTGGTACCTTCCCCTAAAGTGTCAGAAGTGGTTGTTGAACCGTACAACGCCACTCTTTCCATCCACCAGCTGTTGGAGAATTCTGACGAGACCTTCTGTATTGATAATGAAGCTCTGTATGACATCTCGTTTAGAACTCTAAAACTAACCACACCTAATTACGCCGATTTAAACCATCTCGTTTCTTTAACAATGAGTGGTGTCACAACGTGTCTAAGATTTCCTGGCCAGGTAAGGTGACGTTGCATGTGTGTAAGCGGCTCGCAAAAATTGTGAATACTGATTATATTGTTGGTGATGTCGTTTCTGCTCTGGATTCAATTGTAGACACGAAATCAGGCAACTACCTAGGCGCAGGCCCAGCTGAATAGGAAGTGCCCAGGCAGGTGTGGTTCCAATTCCCACCCCAACCTTTCCAGGTGTTCTTGAACTTTTACTAACATTATTGGTGCGTTGTTGTATTGTTGACTTTTTTGAAAATTTACTTGTTTTGACAGGTATTCGTAATTTTTCTCATTGAAACTTCTTATGAAAACATTAAGATCTTAACTTCCAAAGGGTTTTATCACAAGAATAAAATTCGATATAGATTACACCGTTGACAGTATTAATAATGTCGTTCGAGTGCTCCTGTATTTTATCCATCCTTTACAATTGTTCTCGTGCAGGCTCATAAAGTTGTTACTGAAACGTAAAAAGCTGTCAAGTTTTCAAAACTGGACCCAAAACTTTCTCCCTTGATATCCTTCGGCGCTTGAAAAGCCCTGGTCACTAAAAAGAGGTCGCACAGATTCAAAACAGCGTGGAACGTTAACCAGGCTTCAACAACGTTCATTAACTTTTTACTTTATTTCAATCATTATAATTTTCTGACCTTTCACTGACAGCGTTGTGGATTTGTCAGGCATGGCCATTTATTTGGCAGTAGTCTCTTATTTCGCTTTACTGCTTGCCAACATCGAAAGTCCAATTGTAGAATTGCTGGTATGCCGGTATTGGTCGTATTTAATAAAAAATGGAGCTATTGGTCATTCTCATAAAGCTACGTGTCATTCTCTTTGTAGCTGAATGCTGATTTGAGAAAGTTAGCTGTAAATATGGTACCATTCCCTCGGCTGCATTTCTTTATTCCTGGCTTTGCTCCGCTCACCAGCCGTGGTTCACAACAATACCAAGCGATGACGGTACCAGAGCTTACTCAACAAATGTTTGATGCCAAAAACATGATGGCTGCCTGTGATCCTCGTCATGGCCGCTACCTCACCGTGTCGACCATTTATCGTGGTCGCGTTTCCGTGAAGGAAGTCGACGAACAAATATTGAATGTCCAGAACAAGAACAGTTCTTACTTCGTGGAATGGATCCCCAACAACGTGAAAACTGCAGTTTGTGACATCTCAACCAAAGGTCTCAAGATGTCGGGGACATTTATGGGGAACAGCACAGCGATCCAAGAGCTCTTTAAAAGACTTGGCGAGCAGTTCACAGCCATGTACAGGCGAAAGGCTTTCCTTCACTGGTATACTGGAGAGGGTATGGATGAAATGGAATTCAGTGAGGTAACTAGTTATGATGGGATAAGATGTGTTAAGGCATTTTACCTGTTCTATTCCTTTGAGACATTTTATCGTCTTCTAAAGATCGCCAAGAGCAAGGTTTTAGAAGTAATTTGCAAAATTCGTGGCGTTTCTGCATCGGGATTTAAAGACACTCGGTCTCGCCTCGTGTCCTTATATCCTAGATATGAAACGGCACAGTGGTGGCGCCAGGAATTTCCCGATGCAGGGGCTAACGTTCCCAACAGGGGGGCTAAACCAAAGAGGCCATGACCACGCCCCCTTTATTTGAAGGCCGAAAACATCATGTTATTTTTCGCAAGAAAAATCGCAAAAACTGGGCAGAAGAAGTTTACATTTAGGTTTGACACGAAGAGAAGAGTCTATTATCTTCCTTGGCTACATCGATAACAAGTTCTCATAGATATTGTCGCGAGCGAGGATCCAGGCGGGAATCTCAATCTTAGAATAAATATTAATGCCTAGCAAAGTACACGCAATAAGGCCATGATTTATGAAAGAAATTTTTTTTTAACAGGACAAGCGTTTCGTTGCGTCTAGCAACATCATCAGCCGCAACATCATCAGATTTATTCATACTCTGATGATGTTGCGAGACGCAACGAAACGTTAGTTCTGTTAATAAACTCATTTCTTTTATAAATCGTGGCCTTATTGCGTGTACTTTGCTGGACATTAATATCATAATTTGTACAATATATAAGTGCGTTCATCTGTGAAAATTCCCGAAAATTCATGAACGGTTAATTTTTCCCCGACAGGGGGACTAAGGTTGCCCGACGGGGGACTGTAGCCGTCTGCCCCCCTCTGACGCCACCCCTGAACGACCACTCATTTTGTAAATAGAACATAAGTCTGAATGAACTTATCCGATGTAGAAACATAATGATGCATATCAAAGCTTGGTGTCATATTTCTTTTTATCTCAATAATGTTCAATCTTCTGCTCACTTAATGAATGATGATATTTTACTTAGAGAAACTTTTACAGGAAAAAGATTCTGTAAGTTCTTTAAATTCTATTATTTTAACCGTGTTCTAACCTTTAGGCTGAATCCAACATGAACGATTTAGTGTCAGAATACCAACAGTACCAGGACGCCACGGCCGACGAGGAGTTTGACGAAACTAATGAAGAAGAGGAGGAGAATGAAGAAGAACCTGAAAATTCTTGAAAAAGGCAGAGGCATATGTTGACCATTTTCTCCCATTTGGAACAGTGTTGTCGAACTGGATTTATAAAAATTACAATTGTATCTATAAAATTTCATGCGCAGAAATATTTCAAAAAAAAGACGGCGGCATACGTTGATCATTTGCTCCCATTTGGGACAGGGTTATAGAATTGGATATATAAAGATTAGGATCGCTTGTATAAAATTTCAGGTAAAGAAACATTTCAAACATCTGACTACTGGGACTCGGCAGAATGTATAATTTACAGCACAGACCTCAAACAACGGCTTGCATAAGAATGTTGGTGCACCAACTTGGAATAAGAGCCACTGCAGCACCTTACAAAAGACTTCTTCAAAACTTAAGATAAACTGGAGAACAACAGACTCACTCTAAAAAAACCCGACAAACTGCACACTTTCACCATACTAGTTACCAACACTCATTCCAAAAACGTTACGTTTCTCGTTTTCACTAGACACTTTATCAGGTTGAAATAACACCATTCATAATTTGATTGTGGTGATAGTGGTAAACAAATTTAGAGATCTTTAGCCGTTTAGGAAAGTAGACTATACCTGGTAATTTTACTGAGTAAATTGAATGGTTAGTGGTACATCTTTAACACACAAAATACAGCGTTTCCCTCTGACTCGTGCTAGGGCTTAATCTGTTTGCAGTGCTGAAAGATTTGAGGAAGACATTTCCATTTTAAAATTCCTTTTGGCTACGTTTTATGGCCTGGTTTGGATTGATTTGGCAAGAAGAATCGTTTTTGCTATTGAAAAATCTTTTTTTTTTTCTGTCCTTATTTTTTCACTTGGCCTAACCCTGGACTAGTAAAAATTTCAAACTACCCAATATTTCAATGATATAAAAAATATGCTCTAGTGTGCACCTCATTATCCAGTATGCTTCAGTCGAGGATGTTATTCGGCCGGAAGCGAATGCTCTTACATTTTTTCCCGATATTTGACGTTAGCCTCGCTCGTTTTCACAGGACGAGATGTCCAAGGTCTCAAGAAAAATTTAGAACTGCACAGGGTCTTTATTGCAAGATATGATGAACGGTGGCATTTTGTGGGAAGAGCAGGGTGGAATAAATGACACCAAACATTGAATTCTACTTCGTCCTATCTCAAAAAGTGGCCGTTTCTACCGTTTCAGCATCGCAAAATTTGATGTCATGAAACCAAAGATAGCTAAAAGATATTAAATACTGACATACGTGTAACTTGTAAGATTTAAACTATATGAGGCTACATGAATATCCTATTATTGCTTTCATTCGATGATCTTTCGCACAAACAAACAAACTGAAAATTACGTTACTTAGAACTGGACACTAGTTTTATTGGAACTGCACGAATCGATTTAGAACTGCACGTTAAAACAACGTCGAAAATCTTCTTTTAAACGGCTAATTCAAGCTGCAAAGTCTAGCTACCAAACACATTAGTGAACAGTGTTACAAACTGACATGCGTTACTGTTAGATAAACTGTTGCCATGGTTCCAGCCGACTGAGATAATCCAGGCTAAAAGTGCTAGCGAATAAATATCGGCGAAAAGCACAAATGTACAGAACGCAAATTACAACAGCAAACTACACGATTCAGTTCAAAAAGGGTGAGTGAATGCCTAAGACAAACTTTATGCTTACGTATGCATTTATTCGGTATCAGTTACGCTAGCTAACACGATTTTCAATTAACTCCTGAAGAAATCGGATTTTCATAACTAATAAGTTAGTTGTCATGGAGAAGTGATAATTTGGGTAAGCCGCCATTCCTCGGCTCAGTTACTCTGACTGTGATTGGTTGTAAAGGGCTAAGTTATGTAAACGTCACGTAAAAATTAATTTGGCATTGTAATCTCTCTGGTTCAAATTCTGGCGAGCATATGTATCGCCTTCATTCGTTGTTAGCAACGGTGATATTTTTGATCGGAGCAGTTTGTACTATACAACCGTCAGATTTAAACTCAATATGAGAGAAATCGTGCATCTTCAAGCCGGCCAATGTGGCAACCAGATCGGAGCGAAGGTTTGTGACAAAAAATAATTAGAATTCATTTTCGAACTTCTCAGATGTTCTAACAATGCTACTTTATTAATTTGGCGCAGTTTTGGGAGGTTATCTCTGACGAACACGGCATAGATCCTACTGGAACATACCACGGTGACTCAGATCTACAGTTGGAAAGAATAAATGTTTACTACAACGAAGCAACGGGTATCTATGCTCGACTAAATTCACTTCAATCTTTGCGAACCTCGAGGCTTAACTCGCCATCTTCGTTCTTGTTATTTTAGGCGGGAAGTATGTACCAAGGGCAGTTTTGGTCGATTTGGAACCTGGAACTATGGATTCTGTTCGTTCAGGACCATTTGGACAGATTTTTAAACCAGATAACTTTATTTTCGGTGAGGAAAAACGCTAAAAGGGATAAAGATTGCAATGTTTGCGGTTGACTTAGTTTCTTTATTGCAGTTCACCTCGTGACTCACGTTTGCTTTGCTCTACTGAGATTGCCATTCCGACATGTCTTTCAGGTCAGAGCGGAGCTGGCAATAACTGGGCGAAAGGACATTACACAGAAGGAGCCGAACTTGTAGACTCAGTTCTAGATGTCGTGCGAAAAGAATCTGAAGGCTGTGACTGCCTTCAAGGGTTTCAACTTACACATTCACTCGGCGGTGGAACGGGTTCCGGCATGGGCACTTTACTTATTTCGAAAATTCGCGAAGAATATCCCGACAGAATTATGACCACGTTCAGTGTGGTACCATCTCCTAAAGTATCGGATACAGTCGTTGAACCCTACAACGCTACCCTCTCCGTGCATCAGCTTGTTGAGAACACCGACGAAACCTTCTGCATCGATAATGAAGCTCTTTACGACATCTGTTTCAGAACCTTAAAATTAACCACACCTACCTATGGCGACTTAAACCATCTTGTTTCTGCCACCATGAGTGGTGTTACGACGTGTCTTCGATTTCCTGGTCAGGTAAGAATGACATTTAGCGAATAATATCAGGAAGGAAGCATTATAGCTGGTCATAATTTTTTAATATTGTTTAATTTGCATAATGGTTAATGAAAAGAGTTCATCAACGGCAGATAAGGCCTTTGACACTGAAAGATAAGTATTTTGAAATACAATAAGCCAAAGTGTGGTGCTGTTTTGCTGTATTTGTCAAATGTAATTTTAGTAAAAAAGATTGAAGTGTTGTTCTTTTTTGTTGTTAGTTGAATGCTGATCTGAGAAAATTGGCAGTCAACATGGTACCATTCCCTCGACTTCACTTCTTTATGCCAGGTTTTGCTCCACTCACCAGCCGTGGTTCACAACAGTACCGTGCACTGACTGTTCCTGAGCTCACCCAACAGATGTTTGATGCGAAGAACATGATGGCTGCATGTGATCCTCGTCATGGTCGATACCTCACTGTGGCTGCAATGTTCCGTGGTCGCATGTCAATGAAAGAAGTAGATGAACAAATGTTAAATGTCCAAAACAAAAACAGCTCCTACTTTGTTGAGTGGATCCCCAACAATGTGAAGACAGCTGTTTGTGACATCCCACCCAGAGGTCTCAAGATGTCTGGAACCTTCATTGGTAACAGCACAGCCATCCAAGAGCTCTTCAAACGTATCAGCGAGCAGTTCACAGCTATGTTCAGACGAAAGGCCTTCCTTCATTGGTATACTGGTGAAGGCATGGATGAAATGGAGTTTACTGAGGTTAGGTTTGCATGTTTCTGTGTGTCTGTGTTTGCTGTGAATTTGTAAATAACTAACTTTCCAGTGCAAAGATTAAAACTAAAAACATTAGGACAAATACTCTCCTCTTATTTTAACTTTGATTATTGCATTGGGTTCTTATAGTTACATTTTTAAGCAGCTATAGATTTTTTATTTAAGTGGGAAACAGATCTGACAGTTCCATAATTAAAAGCATTAATTAATTTTGAAAAATTTTTTGTTAGGCTGAGTCAAACATGAATGACTTGGTTTCTGAGTATCAGCAGTATCAAGATGCTACAGCTGAAGAAGAAGGAGAATTTGATGAAGAAGAAGAGGAAGAAGAAGCAGCTTAAGTCTTAACCAGCTAAAACTTGTATTTGTTATGACTTCTGCCTATTGAAGACATCTTAAAATGATTCTCATATACTCTGAATTCAATCAATGAATTTGTTGAAATATCTCTCACTAAGTGAAAATGTTTGTGTTTATCTTTGAGTTATTTTTTATTTATTAAATTCTGAAAACTTAAAATTCTGCATTTTTAAAGTGCATATGAAGTGAAACTTAAGTATGTTTTCTTTGAAAAAACTTTTAGATTGATAATGGGTGTTCACAGCTTTTTCACAGCCTGTATTAAGTTTAGGTAATAAACCATGCAGTTGGAAATACTAGTGCAAATTTAGTTTCTCAAACAAAGTAATTAGGAAATTTAAACTTTTATCAGATTTAAGTATGTCATTCCATACAAAGTATGCCACCTAATTCTGTTACTTTAGAATTGAATTACCTGCATAGAAAAGAACTGACTGAAATGAATCCTTTGAAATCACAAAGAAATAAGTACCGACACCATGTACCAGTAATGTTGTGGAAATCAAATGTGATTTCTGGGACTGGCAATTGGGGTAAAGTGTTCCAGGATGGTATGCTACCACCAGTCCTAATTTCTTAATTTCACATATTCACAAAACATGTTTAAGAGAGTTATTTACCTTCTTGAGGAGAGCTGATTGGACTCACTTTGCCTGAAGGTGAACTCTTTCCACACCAAGACATCTGATAAGTAGAAGTGGAGTGTTAGAGTTAAATAAAAGATGGATATGAAGATTTACGTAACTATTTCCAGCCTGAGACATATCTTGTTGAGGAGGAAAATTATTGGGTTTTAGCCAGAGTAGAGTTGTAAAAGCCAGGTATTGAGCAAAAAAAATTAATTTATGTCATCAGTCATGTGCAACCTACTTGTTGGCTATTTACGGACAGTTCAACAGAATCTTCATTTACTAAACACAGAAGGCTTTACCATGCATCACGTTGTGACAGTAAATTTTGTGATACTGGGTGGTGTAGTTGGAAAACCTAGAGTACTGTATTTTCTACAATGGTGGGTTTTGGATGGTGGTTTCTAGGTGTACTATTAATGAATAAGTGATTAATAGATATTTGAATCATTGCTAACAAAGTAGATACTTGCAATGTTTCTGCTTGAAAGGAAGGTTGGTGAAGGTAACTGAATATGAGTAATTTAGAGGGAAATGAGATCACCCCAGCAAACCTTATTGTTTTACATAGATTCCATAAATGGCATCAAACTCGGAATTATCTTTTATGCATATTCAGCCGATGTAATTTGTGACTTTAAGCTCTATATGGTGCAGCTGTACCACAAATGAACTTATAAAATTTGTTACAGCAGGGTGCATATATTCTGTTTTGATTGGTGACTGCACTCTGTTGCAACCAACAGTACAACCTACTATTACAAAAGTACGTTTAAGGAAATGAGTATTCCTAAATCATGGCAGTTCCATGTTTTTCTGGTGTAAATTTAGCATATATTATAGTCTGTTTTTTTTTTCAAGGTCAATAGCAACAGTCAATATCACCAGGGATATTATGTTTTGACAGATCCCTCTGCCAACATGTAGCTGAACAATTATTTTTCCACGAAAGTGGCAAACTAAACGATGCCAAACAGTACTGAACGTAGATTTGTCACTATTTGGAAGATTAATACTGTACAAATGCCAATAAATTTATTCACGAAGCAGTCGTGGATCTCGGGCATAATTTGCAACAGCCCACATTCCGAGCCGGGATGTGATTGGTTGCTGCTCTTCACTTATTCTGACGTCACTAACAGACTAATAATTCATTTATAATCCGGAGAGTTCAATTTGTTCAGTCTCCATTCGTTGTTAGCAACGGTAAGGTTTTTGACTGCGAAATATTTGTCTAAAACGTTCTCTTCTTGATTCAAAATGAGAGAAATTGTACATCTTCAAGCCGGGCAATGCGGAAACCAAATTGGAGCGAAGGTTTGTTTCTAATTGAAATTAGAATTCCTTTTCTCATTCTCTTTGACGTTAGGTTACTTAGATAGAAATGTCCTTCTGTTATTGCTTAGTTTTGGGAAGTTATCTCCGACGAACACGGAATAGATCCTACTGGAACTTACCACGGTGACTCAGATCTCCAACTAGAAAGAATAAATGTCTACTACAATGAAGCAACCGGTGAGTTCCTTCTCCCAGTGTGCTGCTGTAGTGATTTCTTTGACATTTGAACTATATGAGGTTTCAACACTGCAAAGAAACTTCGAAGTATTCCTCATCATTCAATACTTGTGACTGTTTAGGCGGAAAGTATGTACCGAGAGCGGTTTTGGTTGATTTGGAACCTGGCACTATGGATTCTGTACGTTCAGGACCTTTCGGACAGATTTTTAAACCAGACAACTTCATCTTCGGTAAGAAACAGTGGGCAATATTGAAACGCCACATGTTTGAGTACTGTCTGCTTCGTGTTTGCTCCGCTAACGATTTCGTCGTGTTTATTTTTAGGCCAAAGCGGAGCTGGTAATAACTGGGCGAAAGGACATTACACAGAAGGAGCTGAACTTGTAGACTCAGTCCTAGATGTTGTGCGAAAAGAATCTGAAGGCTGTGACTGCCTTCAAGGGTTTCAACTTACACATTCACTCGGCGGTGGAACGGGTTCCGGCATGGGCACTTTACTTATTTCGAAAATTCGCGAAGAATATCCCGACAGAATTATGACCACGTTCAGTGTGGTACCATCTCCTAAAGTATCGGATACAGTCGTTGAACCCTACAACGCTACCCTCTCCGTGCATCAGCTCGTTGAGAACACCGACGAAACCTTCTGCATCGATAACGAAGCTCTTTACGACATCTGTTTCAGAACCTTAAAATTAACCACACCTACCTATGGCGACTTGAATCATCTTGTTTCTGCGACGATGAGTGGTGTCACCACATGTCTTCGATTCCCCGGTCAGGTAAAGGGATGGTTTTTCTAATGCATGCATTCTCGAATCGGGCGCAATATTTCAAGTGTTGATCACTATTGGCTTAAGTAATTTTTTGCGAGGCTTTGTCGTAGGCCTGTCTAGCGAGAAAGCGCACCACTTAATCTACCTCTATTCCAAATCAATACCTTCCGTTTTAGCGGCTTATTTTTAAAATTTGCCAAAAAAAGCAGTGAGTCCATTACTTTACAAAATTCAGCAACTTCTATTTGAGTGTTTTCTGTTTTGAAAAGTCGGTCCATTTGTTTGTCAATTTCAACAAAGAAATGTTTTATTAATAGGTCTTTAATTTTAATGGAAGGGCCAATGGGTGGGAAATATCCTTAACGTAGAGGAATACTTAAGAACATTGCAGGAAGTTGGGGAGTTAATAGGTGGAAATTTAAAAGTACGGATCACTGAACGTGGACAGTACATGTTTTTTTTCTGTGAACTGTCAGGCAAATGTACAGTACAAAACCTGTGATTCATTGGAACACCTTTTAAAGATGTCTTCTATAAAACGTTACAGTCAATAGCCAAGCAAAACATCTTGTCAATTTAACAGTGCACCATCAGTGATGAACAAGTATGGTTTTAACTGTCTAATATGCCAAAGATCTGGTAAACTTGTGGTTTCTGACATAAAACAAAAGTATTTCTGTTTCTTCAGTTGAATGCAGATCTACGAAAATTGGCTGTCAACATGGTACCATTCCCCCGACTTCACTTCTTTATGCCTGGCTTTGCTCCACTCACCAGCCGTGGTTCACAACAATACCGTGCACTGACTGTACCAGAGCTCACTCAGCAAATGTTTGATGCCAAAAACATGATGGCTGCCTGTGATCCTAGGCATGGTCGCTATCTCACTGTGGCTGCTATGTTCCGTGGACGTATGTCAATGAAAGAAGTGGATGAACAAATGTTGAATGTCCAAAACAAAAACAGCTCCTACTTTGTTGAGTGGATCCCCAACAATGTGAAGACAGCTGTTTGTGATATCCCACCCAGAGGTCTCAAGATGTCTGGAACCTTTATTGGGAACAGCACAGCCATCCAAGAGCTCTTCAAGCGAATCAGTGAGCAGTTCACAGCAATGTTCAGGCGTAAAGCCTTCCTTCATTGGTACACTGGTGAAGGAATGGATGAAATGGAATTCACTGAGGTAAGTTTGACTTTCCTTTAGGTAGTAGAGCCCAAAGCAATTACTGAAGTTTTCTCAAAGAATGGGCCAGAACCTGTGACTAATTTAGCAGTTGTAACACATGTGACTTGTGAAGAAATGTTGAAATTGCAACAAGCTTGAAAATAGTGAGAATTGATGAACCAGGTGGGGACTGTATTCTGATTATAAAA
This sequence comes from Heliopora coerulea, assembly GCA_030142905.1. Classification (NCBI taxonomy): domain Eukaryota; kingdom Metazoa; phylum Cnidaria; class Anthozoa; order Scleralcyonacea; family Helioporidae; genus Heliopora; species Heliopora coerulea. The sequence goes on along the minus strand of JASJOG010000011.1, from coordinate 661,424 downwards.
TTCAGTGCTACCCAAAACATATGGAATAAAGCCTTGAGCATGGACTTTGACTTTTTTAAAAAAAATTTAATGCTTTTATTTTTTTTAATGCTCATCACAAGTTTAGTTTACGACAGTGGTGGATCTGTGAGAGTCCATTGGGGTGTCTGCACATGTCCCTTCTGGCTCCATGAAATCTTTTTATTGGTGAAAGAGACTTTGTCTTACTAATTTTTGTGCAGCTACTCCAAAACTTTGCTTTAAACAGAGATTAGCCCTATAGAGGGACTGAAATGCCAAAAGTTGAAGGAGGTGTTTGTAATTCAAAACTCGGCATTCTGGGGCACTTTATGGTTGTGAGTTAACTGATATACAGTGGCAATCACTGCATGTTTCAAATGACTTACATGAAAGTAATATCCTTCTCTTCAATGACATTCAAGGTTACACAATTGGTGACCAGTGTTGCATTGCCTGCAAACTTCAATGAAAGAATTCACCTTATTCTGAATAAGCTTACACTTTCAAAACCCTGCATCAGTTTGCAAGCTCAAATCAAGCCTTCCATGTGGTTTGCTCTCAATACAGAATGCAAAAATGGAGCTTCAAGTTTCATACTGTTGTTGTCAAAATTATGCAAAATGTTATCTGACTTTCTCAACCATGATTTGTCTAATTTAGTTATTCTCCTGTCGTTCTTGTTTTTTAGGCTGAATCTAACATGAATGACTTGGTTTCTGAGTATCAACAATACCAGGATGCAACAGCAGAGGAGGAAGGTGAATTTGATGAAGAGGAGGAAGAAGAAGAGGCTGCCTAAATAATTCCTAAATGAAAACTTGAACTTAAACACATCTTGGTTAAAACAGTAAAAGGAATTTGGCAAGATACTGTCATTGGAATATTCTCAGCAATAAAAAATGTTATGCTTTTCATGGCTGAACTAATGTTTGTGTTCTTGGATATTCTCAGTTTTAGATTCTATCCAAAGACAGAATTGAAACTGCATGGAGACATAAATTATTTCAGAAAATTTGTGGAAAAGCATTTAATGTATAATCCAGGCTTTTTTTTCATGGCGTTATATTCCCCGAAAGCATGGCAATTATTTTTACTGGTAATATGGCGAATTGAATTCGTCCAGAGATTCAGTTCGGCGGCACCCATCTTTACTACGAGGCGAAGTAAATCAAATGAATTAAAAATCATTACCCAAAGTCATAAAGAATGAAATCCATAATCTGTCTCAACATTCAGTCATAATAAGGTCTACTACCAAAATACTGGTTGCAAATCCTCGCACAGAATTCTTCCCGATATTGTCACTTTTAACATCGGGTCGACAAAAAAACTACAGTGACCTGTAAAAAGAAAATAGGGGTCAGGATAACGTTCAATATACCACCGTTTAACTGTTCCCTATGTGGAGCTGTCTGCGGTCAACAATCAACGTAAATAAGCAACTAACTGACCATGAAGGTGACAATGAACTCGAGGCAGAGTGACTCCATTTGTATCCTTTTCAGATTTGATCAAATGGGTTCAACGAAGCAAACGTTGAATGAAAATTATATTTAAAAATGAAAACGTCAAATCGAGTGAAGTAGATTGCTATCAAAATTTTTCCATGACACTACCAGTTTGAGGACTGGCCACGTTCGTTTAACCTTTCAACCGTAATCAGTTCGCTTACATGCCAAAGTCGAGTAAATAATCAGTTGATTATTTACTCTGACGGTGGTGATGTACTGGGCAAGGACCAGCAGTTGTTTCCGGACCTGTAGGGTTTTGGACCTGTCTTACTCGCTACATTCAAACTATCGTACTTTTACAAATGGTGATCCGGAGGTAAAATCTTTACCTGGACTCACCATTTAACTTAAATTCCCTGAGGTGACTGGACCTGCACGAAATTGTAGAAAGGTTATTTTGATGGAACCATTAAAAATGTTCGTATCATTCATGGCCTATTGGAATCAACCTTATCCACGAGGGAATGGATTGGAGAATAAATGGGACATTCCAACTCCCAAAGTTCACTTCTCTTGTTCCCTATAGTGACAACCTGCAGGTGCCCCTGACAGCAGTTGCCCCTATCGCCCGTCTAGTTACGCTAGAGGACACAACCTTAAAGTAAACGCGGTTCGAGATAAAACTCCGCAGAATCACAGAGTTCCCAGCTTTGTCGAGATGTTGGTTAATTACCTTGCGAGTTCATAATTCCAAGAAATTTAGGAGATAGGAGAACTGAAACGATTTCCTAGAAACTGAGATAATGCCTTTAACGTTATCTAGAGAAGAATGGCAAACGGCTTTTCACTGTAGAGCTATTTTAAATGTTGCAGCGTGCCTCAAGTTTCTGGCAGTCTTCACAATGTTTCTTGGTAGCCCAGTAATTGTCTACAGAGCATATATTCCTAATTTAATTAAGTGTGGAGACAACAGAAAACATTTTCAAATTTGAAGAGCATTTAAATTTACATGTCCAGCAAACTTGGCAGTCTGGGAAAAGAACGTTGAAAACTCAACTAAATGTTCGTACACTGCTGTATAAGATTGGCTTACATTTGTTGGTCGAACAATCTAATGCGACCAACAAATTTTGTTGCTTTTGGTCAAGTCTTGTGCAAAAAATAGATCGTGTAGCCACTCGAACGTTTCAGTTTGATTGGCTCCTATCAGTCATTTTCAAAAACCGTTAACCAATCATTGACGAGTACAATTACTGACGTAATAAAGGCAACGTTAGCCCATGCACTTGCGAGCATTTTCAAGGCGAAACTGAGCGATTTTTAGAGGGTAATTTTATCGATTCAAACAAGAATTTTAATCGTAAAGGTATGAGAGAAATCGTGCATATTCAAGCTGGTCAATGCGGAAACCAGATTGGTGCAAAGGTAAGATTGTGAAGCTTAGCATTCCGGGCAACAACTGAATGGCATTTTCATGGTGTTTTACACCATTTCTGTTTTTAACTTTCTTTGCATATATTTTCATCAAATTCTTATTTATTTGTGTAGTTTTGGGAAGTTATTTCTGACGAGCATGGGATAGATCCTACAGGTACCTATCACGGTGACTCAGACCTTCAACTCGAGAGAATTAACGTATACTACAATGAAGCAACTGGTGAGTCAAGTTTAATCTTTTTTACTGCCATTTTCATTCAGAGATCGTCAACATCATTTGTGTATTCTTTTATTCTTTATCTAAGGTGGAAAATATGTCCCCCGAGCAGTCTTAGTCGACTTAGAGCCTGGAACAATGGATTCTGTTCGTTCTGGTCCATTTGGACAAATTTTTAGGCCGGATAACTTCGTTTTTGGTAAGTAGAAAAGTTTTTCGGGACTTGATGCGCCATTTTGTCGGTTTGCAAGATGTCCTTGCTGGATTATTTTCCAACATCTTGATGTGTTGCGGTTGCTAATGTTTATATCTTACTTCAGACAAAACACTTAAAATGCAAACTATATGCGTTTATTCATTAACTTTTACAGGTCAAAGTGGGGCTGGGAACAACTGGGCTAAAGGACATTACACTGAAGGTGCTGAGTTGGTTGACTCTGTCCTGGACGTTGTGAGAAAAGAATCCGAAAGCTGCGACTGCCTTCAAGGGTTTCAGTTGACACATTCGCTTGGAGGCGGAACAGGCTCTGGAATGGGGACATTGCTCATTTCAAAGATTCGTGAAGAGTATCCAGATAGAATCATGACCACATTCAGCGTGGTGCCTTCTCCTAAAGTGTCTGACACAGTTGTTGAGCCCTACAACGCCACCCTTTCGGTCCACCAGCTGGTAGAAAACACTGACGAAACCTTCTGTATCGATAACGAAGCTTTGTACGACATCTGCTTCCGTACTTTAAAACTGACTACCCCAACCTATGGAGACTTAAACCACCTGGTTTCTGCTACCATGAGTGGGGTTACAACTTGCCTACGGTTTCCTGGTCAGGTGCGTGATCCGATGATGACATAAAAATAGAGATGTTTTTAATGAATGTCGTGGGCCAATTTTACTGCAGTAAATGTCTGATGTACAGCAGTAAGGTTGTTACTCAAATTGGTGCCAGAAGAATCCAAAGCAGCAATATCTAGTTCATTGTCTGACGCAACAACTCAGACACTTCGCACGCTGGTCTGGTGCACATTTAAAAGAGGAGCAATTTGATGTCTGGTGGAGAAATGTCAGTCATTCCATCCGGGGTAGAACTGACTGCGACAAGTGCATCTTGCAGTCTAGCACCATAAAGAAACATTTAAATCTATACAACTAATCTCTATACAACGGGATTCGCTTTCTATGTGATCCTATAACCTACTTAAAACAAATCTAAAGTGAATCTAAGTATTTGTGAAGTACTTTGTTTTAAATTTTTCAATATTGTTAGATGATTGCTGTTTTGACTTTAATTTGATCTCTTGTGCGATTTTTAAACAGTTGAACGCTGATTTGCGAAAGTTGGCTGTGAATATGGTACCATTTCCCCGACTTCACTTCTTTATGCCTGGTTTTGCTCCACTCACCAGCCGTGGTTCACAACAATACCGTGCACTGACTGTACCAGAGCTTACTCAACAAATGTTTGATGCCAAAAACATGATGGCTGCCTGTGATCCTCGTCATGGCCGCTACCTCACAGTGGCTGCCATGTTCCGTGGACGTATGTCTATGAAAGAGGTGGATGAACAGATGTTGAATGTCCAAAACAAAAACAGCTCCTATTTCGTTGAGTGGATCCCAAACAATGTGAAGACCGCTGTTTGCGACATCCCTCCCAGAGGTCTCAAGATGTCTGCCACTTTCATTGGCAACAGCACAGCAATCCAAGAGCTCTTCAAACGAATCAGTGAGCAGTTCACAGCTATGTTCAGGCGTAAAGCTTTTCTTCATTGGTATACTGGCGAAGGCATGGATGAAATGGAATTCACTGAGGTAAAGTAGCTACTGTTTAAGCCTAGTCCACCCGAGCACATCTTCTGTGGTAAGTTTTTCAGTGACAATTTTTATTTGCTTGTGTACATGAGAAAATTTGCCCCAATTTTTGGGACAAATCCATTCGCTGAAAAACTGGCGCGCCAGTTTTCATGTGGCAAAGAAAAAATGTCATATGCAAACTTTCTGTGGGAAGTTTTCTGTGACAAAGGCATTTGCTCGTGTATGAAGACAGCAAATGCTATGTTGAAAACTCGTTTGCCTATGCGCTAGAAATGACTGTGGGACAGTGGAGACAAAACCGTAGAAGCCACTGCTAACCTTTTAGTAGGTGGCAAATTTTCTGTGACGGGTCGTGCACACGAACAAACTTTCACACAGGACATCCAGCGAATGCATTTGTCACATAAAATTCGGGGAAAATTTTCTCATGTACACTAGCAAATAAAAATGCTAACAGCAAACTTGCCACAGAAAATATGCTCGTGTAGACCTGGCTTAACTCTGTTCAAAACTGTCTGTAATTTGAAATATTGACTCTTCTCGTACAGGCTGAGTCTAACATGAACGACTTGGTTTCCGAGTATCAGCAGTATCAGGATGCCACGGCTGAAGAAGAGGGAGAGTTTGACGAAGAAGAGGGAGAAGAAGAAGCAGCCTAAACCGGACCAGTGGAAATGACGTTCAAAAAAGTGAAATAAAGCATCTATTAAAAATGTTTTCATTTGGTCTTGTTTGGTTTTGTCCCTGAAATCAACCAGTGAAATCAAGTAATAACTTTTTGGAAATTTTGAAATTGGAAGCTGTTTGAAAAGCCCCCATGGTGTGGGCGACTCAACATTATTATTTATAGCTAGGGCAAAATACAGAATTTTCGCTACTAATAAACTTTGGGATTACATAAAAGAAATCAAGGAGCCTGATATTCCTGAAATAAGTTTGATAAAATGTCTGAACAATAAGGGACTTTGTTGCCCTCCTAAACCCAAACCCACAGGCGCAACCAAGAATAAACTATCCCTCCCTCTTTTTAAAGTGTTAAAACCGAAGCTTCGGGAGTTTTGCACTTGATTCGTTTTGGCCCTTCAGATTTCAAATCTTGATCCTTACGTGCCTGAAACTCATAAGCGCAGTTGATAAACGGGTGCTAAATCGTACTTTTAAAAATTTCAAACAGATGTTCTGCAGACAAGTGCGAATCACGAGATCTATGAGATCGTTCACTTGACTTACTGACTCATGGTAATTAGGCTAAGCACAAGCCAGTAACATTTTGAAGAAAATGATAAGATAGACAATAAAGCAATATGCTCTATTCTGTATCTTATTATCCAGGAATTAAGAGTACATTTGTGCGAAGTTTGGCCGTTGATTGCGTAAATCCGGGTGATGACGTCAAAACCTGGTGGTCACACCGCCAAAAAGCGACTCGGAATGGACCAGTTTTACACAAAAAGATTCAACTATTTATGAAGGTATTGGCTCCAAAAATTATTATTAAATTTCGAGTTTATAATGAAAGATTTAAGCTAGTAATAATAAATTTTTTTACAAAAAAGCTCAAGTGAGCGAAAAGGATTGTGCGATCTCTAGAGCCAGAGACATTCTCAAAAATCCGAATAGTATCAATAAATTCCACAGAAAAATGTGGGCTTTGAAGAACAACTGCTGTTATTTGCTTTTGTGAGTTTAAAAAAATGTTTTAAACCAAGTAATGTTATTATACAAGATTAAGACAAAGGAATAAACATAATTATGTATTTTTTAGCATCAAGCATAGAAATAAAATTATTTTAACGAAAAATGTTGACATAATGTATAGAATCATTCATAAAGTTGATAGGATCACATCCCACCATCATCACCAACCCAAATGGAAACACCCGAAAACAATCCACTTCCGCTGAAGACAGCATGACTTCCGTCATGCGTCCTATTTGACCATGGCTGCTGAATATTGATTGTGCGAAGTGAAGTGTTGAAAGGCTCTGAGTTGACAAACGTGTGAAAAACGAAAAAGACGGCATGAATTTAAAGAGAATATTCACCTGGTGAGAGGGTCAGTCCGATATTTATTTAAGTATGTATGGCAATGAGAATAAAGTGTTATACAAACCGTCCATTGGTGAAAAAACAAAATTATACTGGAAAACGACCTCGTTTGTTTTTTTGTTTTTTCGAAAAGAAAAGGAAAATCCTTTTCAAAGTCGTACTGGATATTTATTTATATTTACATAAATATCTTGTTGTTTATGTGTTTCCTTACAAAGAAGGACCTATGTGGGATCAATTGAAGTATTATCCCCTCTCCCATTGTTTCTTCGTTCTTTAAAAACCTCGAAAATGTGTATAAACCCCAGGGTTAGGACGAAGGTTAGAGTCAGAGTCAGGGGGATAGGGTTAGGATTAGAGTTAGGGTTTATACACATTTTCTGGGTTTTAAAAAAGTGATGAAACAATTGGGGGACAATACTTAAATTGGTCCCCTATGTGTTCACTCTATAAATGTTTGGAAATATTCATCTAACTAATACCCATCTTATTCTCTGAATCTTAGTTTGCCAAATGTTCACATATCATCTTTTATAAGTCCAAGCTTACATGTTCTTAACACTTGGCTCTTGTTACACATTTCACCAGCTCAGTAAAATCATATGATGTCACCCTGAACAATCTCATTCAAGTCAGCAGAAGTTGACTTAGGCAATCAAAGGGTTAATGCCAACATTTATAAAGTTAAAACCAGCAAACAAAGGTATATCTGGGAATAGGAGTGAACATCTGTCTGGGAATAGGAGTGAACATCTGTGAGTCTGTCATAACAATGGACCCATAAGGTGTGGCCCTGACTCTATATCTATTAGAAGTGCTTAGCTGACTGGGCTTAAATGGTTGTTGACAAGAAATTTCATTAGGGTTCAACTATGATACCAGATGTAGATTTAACTCAAGAACCAATGGTGATTTAACAGAGGGTGAATTTGTATAAAGTAAAAATGTGACCATTCTCTTGCACCACTTGCACTGGTCTGGACCCACCTCAGCAATTGACTTCTTTGTAATGTCTTAGTAGAAATTCCAAGTTCCATTATACAGGATTGAGATTACCTTGTGCAGTTTTTTTTGCTTCTGTAAAGTTTTGTGCTGATGAACTGCTGAAAATGCACATTATAACAATAACGAGTTTTATTATAACCTGGTTCAATGAACTGGTTTAGTGTGAAGGGGTACACATATAAACCCAGCTCAAGGCTTTGCAAATGCAGTTAAATGATTTTATAATATATTCAAGCTTCATGCATGTTTCTTATTGGTTGACATTCACCAGTTAATTCTCAATTTCTTAAAGCCATGACATCATTTCTGCTGAAAATCCTGAATTATCTGACAGAGCTGTCCAAAGAAACAATTTTTGGGCACTGATGATGTAACCACCTCAAGGCCACAAAAATTACAAAACAGCAAAAATGGCCTGCTGCAGTTTGGAAAGTTAATCACACAAGTCTTTTTACTGCAAATCTTTTCTTGCATCTACTGCTGTTTTGAATGTAATTAATAGAACAATTATTGGATTTGGCTTAGGTGTAATATCAAGAATTATCCAGACCTTGGTCAATGTTATTCACCTCAGCCTTTGGCTTTCAGTTATAACGTTGACCTTGGTTTGGATAGTTCTTGATGTCATACTTAACCTCATCCAATGATGGTTTAATGTGAGAGGGAGAGTGAGAGGGAGCATAAACATTCATAATTTGTATTGAATTTGTTGAAAGTGAAAGGCAATTTTTCAATAGCATTTATAGTCTTGCATTGAAATTTTGAGTGTGAAAGTAGTTCTGAATTCTCTAAAAATTGATTTAGCAAATTCCAGGGGTTTTTTTTTTATCATTCGTTAAGCTATTGAAAGATGTCAGGGCAGAAGCATGTAGACTGCCTTCAGAATTGGATGTCTTCTCCTTCCAGGAGTGAACCAATTACCCAGGAATTTGGACAAACAACTGTAAACACAAACAAATCCCCTGGTCAAAAATTTAAAATCAAGTTCCTCTGCCCCACGTTTTTCCCAACAGCCTTGTCACAGTCCACATACATGTCCAACACTTTGCCCAAGGCACCAAATGTTGAACATAAGTTGACCTCAGGGTCAGATAGGGAGTTCATTTTAACCTCCTAAACCCACTTCCTGGGGCCTGGTGAGTGGAGACAATGATTTGGACTTGTGATGAAAAGAAGTGTCTCAAAAAAGGTTTCTCAATATCTAAATTAGGGGTTAGGATAAAATTGGGGCCGTCTTTGTCGATACTTGTTAATAATGGAGACAATAATGTTAGACTCCCCGTAGCCACAGGAATTGTGGGTGATAGGAGTACTTGGAGACAGCAGCAGTGGAATAGGATGGCTTGGATGGGGGTTGTTGTCTCTAAGTACTCCTGCCATCCTCAGTTCCTGTGGCTTTTGGGAGTTTAATATTAAGAATCTTTCTGACGAGGGGGCTAGTTACTTTGTTCTCAGGCTTAGAGCTGAAAACTTGTTTTTTGCCTTGCTTCGCAGGTGGTATAGTTATGGTGTAGTGGATATCTTTAGAAATTTAATCAGAATACGGAAATGCTATTGTACATATTTCTGTATTTAGCTCTCTGAAAATTTGGCGAGATTTGAGCGGAACACACAATCTTTTCCCCCTTTTTTGTAAGAAATAGTTCCCCCTCAGTGTCAATATTCTTCCGCATTATTGCTTGGAGAAACCGGAGTCAATACGGTATGAATGGCCTCCATTGCGGAAGACTAGGTCAATTTCTTGTGAACCTGCCCAGCCGTTTTCGAACCATTTTTCCGTTTTCCCCAATTTCTTCATTTGTCTGGTAGAACTTAAAGCGGAAGCTGCGCGTTTTCAAAGTACACACAAGTCAGACTAAAAAGGCCCGTACAAGTTTGTTGTATCGGTTTGTTTCGACGTAACTAGTCGTTACAGCCGACACGACTTCTTCATTTCTTTTTTTCGATATTTCTTTCATGGTTTAACTGACTGGAAAACGAAGCGTGTAGTCCACGTTTTAAATTCGCTTGACACGTCTGCTTAAATTAAGTTTCGTTGAAAACAATTTATTTACGTATTAATATATTTACAAATAATATCGTCTTGTGTTTACATAACAAACTAAAATGAAACTTTTTATACCAAAACGATGTTTTTGAACTATGTACAGCTTAACTGAAGTCTGGAGGCTCTCCTCTTAGCTATGAGCTCATATTACTTAGCAGCCCATCTACCAAGTCCGCTGGACTCTGTTCTTTGAGGGGAATGTCTTCTAATAGACGAATCCTGGACTGCCCGTAGTGCAAAACCTCCTTAAAGTCATTATCAGTTGCGACTTGGCAGGCATCTCTCGCGTACCGAATGGCTTTCTTCATGTGTTCAAGGTTGCTTTCGGGCTTCAGCTGAAAGTATCTCAGACACAGGTCGGACTTTGCTAACAGAAAGTAGAACTCGTTGAATCCAGACATAGGCGGACCTTCGAAGTCCTCGGCTGCTCTTAAACTTTCCTTTGCACTTTTCAAGTGTGCCGGCGATATGGTTTGATGGTAGTTCACGCCGTTCACGTTGGGAGATGATGCGAGGTAAAGCATAGCAAGGTTTATGTGTACTCTGTGTCCGAGGTTCGCTGCTGCCTTGTCATAGGCCGTGATGGCCTGAGCATGCTCCAGAGCCTCCCTGTAATAACACTCCGCCTCAGCTATAAGTGACTCCTTTCTTTCGGGCTTCGACTCCTCACTGGCAAACATGGTGAGAAGCGAAGCCGCGTTACAAAGAAACCAGGCCGTGATCCAACCAGGGACAATTTGCTGCATTTTCTGAAGAGCATCGTAAGTGAAGTTATAACTTTCTTCATAATCCCGTTCTGATCGCTTGATTGCAGACCAAGAGTACAATTCTTGTACCTCGAATATGGTAGGGTTCTTGGCGTGTTTTACTAAATCATGATACGATTTGAGGTGATCATATGCTTCTTGATGCTTATTCTGTCGGTATGCAGCGGCAATGCATTGAAACGTTACAGTTAATTTCAAGTCAGCATTATTATTCTCAGGAATCAGGACCCTAGCTGCGATCTTCTTGATTTCGGCCCAGTTACCGTTGTTCCGCAAGTTTTCCATAATCTGCACAACTTTCATATACTCCTCTTCTTGTTTCGGTGTGTTCCATCCAATGACACCAACGCGTTTGGCGAGTCTGGCCGGAATGACACCACTCGTTCTGGCCACCGAGCCACCACAAGAAGGGGAGTCGTCACCCCTTTGAGCGTCGGCCTTTATCCTCTGTTTCCAAAGAGCCAACGGAATTCGATCCACCCTTCCATTCACCAAGTGATAACTTTCTGGTTGTTCGACAAACACCCCTCCCGGACATTTAGCCACAGACAAAACAATAACGAAAATGTTCCGACGTGGTTCACCATTCGTAAACACGGGGACGAACTCGAGTCCCCAACAGGGCCTTTTGGTCTTTTCTGGCCAGATCATTTTTGACAGAACATTCGAGACTCTTCTTTTGATCTTTTCCCGTTCTCTCTCTTCCACTACTTGTCCTTCAACAATGTACGTTGAATCGTCGATACCAAAGTAGATATGACCGCCTTTGTAATTGGCAAACGCGGAGACATAGTGGACCAACTTGTTTGATTTGTTCGTCATTCGATCGGCTAAGGTAACATTACTCGTTGGATCATCTTTTAAAAGCTTAAACTGGACTGTCTGGCTTTCCTGTAAACCAGAAGGCACTTTTTCTTGGTAACGAAAGTCTTTACAATGCTTCCCAATTATCGTATTACGATGTGTTCTGTCTTGCTTTCGTGGTTCGAGGAGAGCAGCGATTTTCTTCGAAGAATCACCAAAACTGATCGGACTAACTTGATAATCAGTCGGTAAATACAAATGGTATTCTACTGTACAGAATCGACTTACTGGCTTCACAGTGAAAACGAGTCCATCATTCTCTGGACCTTCTTGTAATTTGAACGCCGAAGACACGGTCGCTACGCCGACGAAATTTAAAGCACTTTGCTCAATGCGACGCACTAAATCGTCAATGCTCTTCGGTTCTGCGGCTTTTATTGCCTTGCATTTTTCGTCGAATATTAATGTTAGTAGCCTTCCTCGACTGCTGTTGAAAAGTGCACATATTGCTGAAGTGATTTCACTGATCTTCTCGTCACGCTGTGATGATTTCGATTTTGACTTGTTCTTCGGAGGCCGCAAATGTGATTCGGATATACAAATCGTAACTTCAGCTCGGGTATTTAATCGAGTAAGGTACCCGGCCGACATTCTTGTTCGGTCCCGAGCGATTACGACGTAGTACACTGTAACCAGTTTCAATGTGTTCAGTATTTATGCGTCCAGAGAAACTTACACAATCTATTCCTGTAACATTACAAAAACATTAGTATAAAGTTTTACGGGAAACTCCCATCTAGATTATTCGCTCTCGATTTCTATGAGGTAATAATTTACATTTGCGTGGGCAGACCTACTCGCGAGCGGGCTAGCACCCATTGATTTAAACCTGTTATGTATGGGGGTTATCTATCCGCTTTCTCATACTTAGGTAAATGATGCCTTAGACGCAGACGTAGAATTGTTATTGGTTGTGCTTTCCATTTTACTCCCAGAATGATGGTTGGGAAAGTAACGAGTACAAATTTCTAGTTACAACGGACGCTTGTTAAGAAATTTTGACCTGCATTCTTCATAAAGAATCATCCCATATAATCGTACAGAAATATAATACACACACACACACACACATATATGTATATAACAGACACAGAACACTCGAGTAGTCGGCTTGAGTGCCACTAGAGTGACTTTTATTTAAACCCTTGTACTCGTGTGACTTATCCTTGTCTTTAAATGAAGTAATCCGAACTCTTATCCTAACGTTGTTCACTCCCATAAAACTTCTCTCTCTTCCGTATTATGAGTAAGTGCTGCAGCGCTGAGCACACTGCTAAAACGTATATCCAGTATAAATTTGTATCAAGTCTTGATTTTCATCTGTCAGGGAAACGCGAATTCATTGAGATGATCAATATCATTTGATCAGGTCTTGCTCTCTTAGTACCCGCGACAAACATGTGCCTAAGTATATCTGTAATGCACATAACTCTAATGACCACGACAAATATATGTACAGTTCTTTGATATGAGTAGAATTTCTAGGAATCATACTCTTCTTCAGAGTGGACGTCATCGTCCGATTGTTCTTCCTCAGCCACTTCATACTGTTGATATTCTGAGACAAGGTCGCTGACATTTGATTCCGCCTATGTCAGTGAGAAACAGAGAAGTAAAGTTTATGCGAAAAAAGTCAGGAGATGAAGGTGTTGTCAAAGACTTCGGAAAGACAAGGATCAGAATGGAATGAAATGATGAGTGACTTAGTGTATGAGGGAGAGAGGCAGGGAGGGAGGCAGGCAGGGAGGGAGGGAGGGAGGGAGGGAGCAAGTGAGAGAGTTAGTGGGAGAAAGAATGAGTAAGTGTTGGTGTGAGGGAGGGGGGGGCGAAGGAATCTGACCGAATGAATGAGTAAATGAGTCCTGAGTTAGTGGATCAAAAGATGGATGGTTAGGGTTAGTTGACAGAAGCAGAGAGTCGAGGTGGATGACATTGGGTAAACGGATGAATATGGGTTTCGTGGGCGGATTGAGGGGATGTCTACACGACTAACTCTTCTAGGAGATACTTCGTTGGAAAATGAAAATCACCTGAACTCCTTTTTCACGTTTGCCTGGCAGGAAACTGTTGTGATCTTAGAATTTGACTTGACGGCAGTGTTTACTACTCTGGTCAAATTATTACATGCGAGTTAATATAGACTTTCAAAAGTCGTATATGTGATTTTGTAGGAGCCACGGCAGCACAATGACAGACTTTGCATAAGCTGGAAGCTGTTTTTGGAGGAGTTAAGGTGAGTTTAAAAGAGGCATGGTTTCTTCCCCAAAATTCCATTGTAGATCATGAGATTTGTAGTGAATCTATGTGCTCACAGCGTACAGATAATCGTCGACATTGGTGAAATCATATTTCGCGACAATGATTTCAGAGTCCCTGATGAGGATTGATTGAGCCCCTTTCAGCACATTCACAGGCATGTAAGACCCATGAAAATAACTGTCTAAGTCACGGCAATACACCATTCTAATAATCGTAATACACACGAGCATATTTTTAAAAAGGGGTATTTGAATTTTTTATAGGAACCCAACAAGCACAATGTCAGACTTCCCGTTAACTCTAAGCTGTTTTCGGATGGATGTAGGTAAGTTTAAAGCGACATAGTATCTACTCTAACACTTTATTGTAGATCATGAGGTGAGGTGAATGTAGGAGTTCACAACTCGCACACCACCCAATTATTATTATTATTATTATTGTTTTTCACACAATCTACTTAAATAAACTGGAATAAAACTAGGAGCAAGTTGCTACCCGCAACCTAACGTCCTAGAGTTATATGTCCTTCATGTCCATAACCCTTCGTATGATTCTTGCTGTTCCAAGTAATACTGTCTTTTGCAGCATTTCAGCTGGTATTACAGTCCCAATCTTTTCCAAAAACCCTTCAAGTCTTTTTGATACTGTTCCCAAGGCACCAACAACTACTGGTATGACTTCCACTTGATTTAACGTCCACATTCTTGATAATTCCATTTTCAAATCCTGGTACTTTAAAATTTTTTCCAATTCCTTCGTTCCTACCCTGTTATCTCCAGGTATCGCTATGTCAATAATACACGCTGTCTTCTTTTCTTTATCCACTATAATTAAATCAGGTCTCCTGTGTTCTTTTTCATGGTCACATTGAATATTGAAATCCCACAATAGCTTATGACGACTATTTTCTAACACTCTTTATGGTTGGTGTTCATACCATTTGTTTGCATGTTCCAAATTGTATTTCCTACACAACTCCCAATGAACTTTACGTCCTACATTGTCATGTCTACCCTTGTACTCCCCTTGCGTTAACTTGCTGCATTCACTTACAAGATGTAAAACGGTTTCTCCTTTCTGACCGCACATTCTACACAAAGATGAGGTTATTGTTTTATCAATATGGAATTTAGTATAGTCTGTTCTTAAAGCTTGCTCTTGGGCTGCAAAAATCAACGTTTAAGTAGTAGCTTTTAAGTCCGCTTTTGTAACCCACTCCCAGGATTTTTGTTTCTCTACATCATCTCCATGATCTCTCACAAATTGTCTATACATCTTTTTCTCTCTCCATATTCTCTCCTGTCCTTCCTCTTCTATTCCTTTATATTGTCTTGGCTGAATACAATCCGCGGTTTCAATTATATTGCCTGCCCTCACACAATCCAGAAATGGCTCAACACTGTGTTGAACATACCAGCCCATACTGTTTTTCTCCCTTCGAATACAGCTTTCGGCACTAATAAGTCCACGTCCACCTCTTGTCCTCGGTATGTAAATTCTCTTAATATTGCTCTTCGGGTGTAACGCCCCATTCATTGTCATAAGTTTCCTTGTCCGTCTGTCCATCTCCAATAAGTCATCTTTATTCCATCGTATTATTCCTCCACTATATCTAAGTAGCGAAAGAGCCCATGTGTTGATGGCCAATATCTTGTTTCGTCCGTTTAATTTTGATTTGAGCACAAGTTTCAGTCTCCTTATATACTCCTTTCTAAATATTGTCTTCATTTCCTTTTCCATAACTTGGTTAGATTCCAGTATTCCTAAGTATTTGTATCCATCTTCATCCATTTGCTTCATTACCTGCTGATCCGGTAATATACCATCGCACTCGATTACTTTCCCTCTCTTTAATATTAGTACAGCGCATTTCTTTATACCAAATTCCATTCTGATGTCTTTGCTAAAAAGGTGCACCGTCCTTACCAGTGAATCTATTTGGTCACGAGATTTCCCATATAGTTTTAAATCATCCATGAACAGCAGGTACTTGATTTTATGTTTCTTTTCCTTAAGCTCATATCCTGCGTTCGCTTTTCGGAGGGTGCTTGACAAGGGTATCATGCATAATATGAACAACAGTGGAGATAGGCTATCGCCTTGAAAGATTCCTCTTCTTATGTTTACACTACCCAGTGATTCGCCACACGATGTTAAATCCGTTCTCCAATTCTCCATGCTTGCTTTAAGAAATTCTTTAACATTTCCCGCTATACCAAACATCTCAAGGCATTCTATTATCCACGAATGAGGTATAGTATCATATGCTTTGCGGTAATCCACCCATGCCATAGCTAAATTGGTATTCCGTTGTTTGAAATCCCTGAGTATCAGCTTATCTATCAGTAGCTGGTCTTTCGTGCCTCTGCATTTTTTTCTGCAACCTTTTTGCTCCGGGGGTCGTAGATCACTCGTTTCAAGGTATGCATACATATGTTCTGCGATCACTCCAGTCAACAATTTCCACATGAGTGGTAAGCGTGATATTGGCCTAAAATTATCAGCAGAACTTCCTTTCTCAGGATCTTTCAGGCACAGCACTGTCCTGCCATATGTCATCCACAAAGGTATTTCTTGCTTTCCACAGACCATAGCATCTAACTGCTTTGCAATTCGCTCATGGCAAGATGTTATCTTCAACCAATATCCCTGTACACCATCGGGTCCAGGAGCCTTCCAGTTTGGGATCTTTCTGCATTGTGTCTCCACCTGTGTTTTTGTGATTCTCACCTCTTCTTGCTTTACATTTATGCTGGCTCTCTCGACTTTCATTTTCTTTATCCATTCAGCATCTCCCCTGTGACTGATTGGATTACCCCAAATTTCACTCCAGAATATTCTACTCTCTGCTGCGTCAGGAATGACCTTTTCCATGTTAATTTGTCCATTTATCTCTCTATAAACCTAGTTCTGATCTGTAGTAAACAATCGATTTTGGCGATACTGCTTAATTCTTTCTTCATAACGTCGAACCTTTGATGCTTTTGCTAATACTCGTTGTTTCAGCTCTTCTATCACTGTCCCAATTCCTTTAGTTTTAATTCTGTATTTTCTTTCCAAGATACAAAACCTCTCTCGTGATCGTAATTCACCTTTTCTTTTACGCTCTAACACTCCTATATCCCTTCTCAATTTCTTGATATCTCTTTCCTTCTCCTCCACCATGGTTCTTTGCTTCGTCCATTATTCCATGTTGTTTTTACTCTCAATTTTTCTGCTACATACATGCTCACTGCCTTTAGCAAATTATTTGTGTCTGTGACATTTGTTGTTTGAAAATACTTAATAGCCTTGTTTACTTTCTGCGTTATAATATTCAACCTTATCCTATCTACTCTTTTGAGTGTCGCTGTTGTTGTGTCGAACTCCCCTCTATCCATTATCTCCTTGATTCTAAACAGTATTTCAAGTTCCTCTTCAGACACATCTGGATTATTTTGCCAGTTATTCTTCGGCTCTCTACTTTCGCTGTCACTAGGTTGTGTATTACTGTCAATCTCACTACTGCTCTCATTGTCATCTTGCCTTTGTACTTCCCCATTATCAACTTCTCTAGGTTGTTCTACTTCACCTATTACATTGTCTTCACTTAAAACTCTCCTTTTAATTTCATCCAATTCCATTTCTGTAAGCCATCCGTTTTTCCTAATCGCTCTTGCTTGGTCGGCAATCCTTTGTTCAGTTGATCTAAAAGGTCCCCTTTCTTCCCATTCCCTGTACATTCTCTGCCTGTAGCCTCTTACTGGGACTCCCTTTTCGTCTGTTGGTTTACTATTATAGTAACATTCCATAGCTATTACATTCAGTTCCTTATTCCAAAATCGTCGTGATGTTTCAGCAGTAACAGGATGACGACCGGGTCTACGCTGCTGATCCACAGAACACCTGCCGGACGAGGAACCTTCGCGAGTTGCTCGAGCCCCATTCACGTCGTTGTACTCACTATTTATATCTGTCATAATTCACTCATGTTTGAGGTTAGTAACTTTAAGGTTACACAACCACCGGACTACATTTTGTCTGACCTCTAGCCTCCGACCTGTCTGGCTTGGGTGACCCTACCAGGAGCATTTGCTCCCGCCAGCATAGCTCTTGGGTTCATCGAGGTGCACAAGCCTCCCCACCACTGCAAGGTAGTAGTCCTGGGGAGGATTATTATTATTATTATTATTATTATTATTAAAAATAATTTAAACACGGTCGTAAACGATTTGTGAAACTCATACCCAAAGATAATGATTTCCGAATCCCTGACCGGATCAATAGAATTTTACCCCTTGCCACCTCCACAGGAATGAAAGAACCACGAAGATAATTACCGACTGGATTGCCGAATATAATTTTCATATTCACTACATATCGTCCTTTCATTACCTCGCAAAACTCCATCTCGTCCATTCCTTCCCCTGTATACCAGTGCAAGAAAGCTTTACGTCGAAACATGGCAGTGAACTGCTCGTTGATCCTCTTAAACAGTTCTTGAATTGCGGTGGTATTGCCAACAAATGTACCGGACATTCTCATCCCAGGCGGCGGTATGTCACAGACGGCTGTCTTCACGTTGTTCGGGATCCACTCCACGAAATACGCGCTGTTTCGGTTCTGAACGTGAAGCATGTGATCGTCGACTTCTTTCATTGACATTTTCCCTCGGAATATGCAAGACACGGTGAGGTATCTTCCGTGACGTGGGTCACAGGCGGCCATCATGTTTTTACTGTCGAACATCTGCTGGGTGAGCTCACCTACGGTCATGGCGCGGTACTTCTGGGCACCACGGCTGGTGAGTGGAGCAAAACCGGGCATAAAGAAGTGAAGTCTGGGAAATGGTACCATGTTCACGGCCAGCTTTCGAAGGTCAGCATTTAACTGTAACGAGACAAATTTTGTAAGTTTAGTAAAGTTTTGCCGACCTCTTCAATTTAATGTTTTGGAAGACACGGTGGACTTGTTCAATGCTCATTGAAGTTGATCGTTTTGGTTCTTAAGAAAGACTGTTGATAGTGGTGACGATCTTAGCAGCGGTAACCTTCAGGATTGAGGGAAGGCTGTGTGGTTGGCCTACCAATTCAGACCGTCAACTTCAGCAAAAGTCTTATGATATTCCAAGGTACAAACCATTTGCTTTGAATATACTTGTATATATATATATATATGTACACCAATGATGAGTACCACGAAGGTTACAGCGTTGGAATGAAAATATAGAGCGCTCAATACCGTTACTGGTAGAGCGAATAAGTAAATACAAAAGAAAAAATTTTGCTGTCGCTACTCTGAGTTTCACGCGCTCAGGCGATCATCAGTTGCCTGATAATCGCCTGAGCGCGTGAAACTCAGAGTAGCGACAGCAAAATTTTGTCTTTTGTATTTACTTATATATATATATATATATATATATATATATATATATATATATGTATATACACTAGGCAGGTAGATCATCACAAATCTCCCAGTAAGTGAGAGTGGTCAACATATGGTTGAGAATCTTCGTATTTTATCCCCGACGTCTTTTACAATCTAAAATTTACAAGTGTCATTGGCAGTGCGCAATTTAAGTGAAAAAAACCCCCAAAAACTTAAATGTCATGTTTGGTGCACGACGAGCTAACATAGAAGGTTCAAAATGTTGCACAGTTGGATGGGTGTGTACCTGTCAAAACAGAAGAAAGTGAGTGATACAGCTTCAAGATTGTAACAGTTTTGTCAGTAAATCTCGTACCCATGCAGACTGCCATTTTGCTATCTGGATCGCCTTCGGGAATATTCGTTGTAAAATCCTTGATCGAAAACAACTGTATTTTCTCGATTTATGGTAGCTTTTCACAAACGCTTATTTTTATGAAACAAACTGATCCTGAAAACTTGTACAGGTGAAATCCAGCTAAACTAACTCCACTGATTGTAGCGTATAATTTCTAGAACACTTACCTGTCCTGGAAATCTAAGACACGTGGTAACTCCACTCATTGTCAAGGACACCAGATGGTTCAGATCTCCGTAGGTTGGTGTCTTCAGCTTGAGGGTTCGGAAACATATGTCATACAGAGCCTCGTTGTCGATACAGAAAGTCTCGTCTGTATTTTCGATCAGCTGATGAAAGGACAATATTGCGTTGTATGGCTCCACCACGGTATCCGAGACCCTCGGGGATGGTACCACGCTGAAAGTATTCATGATTCGGTCGGGATATTCTTCCCGTATTTTAGTCATCAGCAGAGTACCCATCCCGGAACCCGTGCCACCACCCAATGAGTGTGCCAGTTGGAAGCCCTGGAGACACTCACAGTTCTCGGCCTCCCTGCGTACAATATCTAAGACAGTATCGATCAACTCTGCGCCCTCGGTGTAGTGACCTTTTGCCCAGTTGTTTCCTGCTCCACTGTAACCTGACAAGGAACATTAAAACGTCCGATAAACTTGGCAAAAATTTCACATGTAATTTCGCATATGAAAATAATATTTCGTAGGGAAATTGCATCAATTCCATATGTGAAATAAAACTCTCTTATGTGAAATAAATGTTTCGTACACCAAGATTTCACACGTGGAATTTTGAACCAATTCATTTCACCTGTAAATTAGGTATTTCTTATGTGAAGAACCTTCCATTTCATATGCGAAATGAAAATTTCATGTGTGAAAATGTTCCAGTTCCATATGTTTTTCACATGTGAAACATGTAAAATTTCCATAAGGGAATTAGATAAGTTGGTCACATGTTTTCTAGTGTTGCGTGTTATTAAACATAGACGTGGGGACACTTGGAACATCTGTTGCACAATTCATCCTCGAATGCCACAGCAACATTTTCTCTGTATGCGTTATGGCCGCGCCTCAAGTTTCGAACTCGGTTAACTTTTCACTCGGCTACTACCCAATCTGTTGCGACTGTCATTAGAAAGCACTGGAAGTCACCAACATTTGAGGTTTTTCCCAACTTGCTAAAATCTTGCGATTTGTTTACATTATTTGTCTTAAAAATACCACATTAATTCATCCTGGTTCTCTTAAATCTCTTGCTGTGTGCACGATAAATATGTTCTCGTACAAGATCGTCCACTCATATGATATTGTTTAAAGCAGGTAGGATATGCATTTCTAGAATGAAATGGTGGGGGCTGGTTTGCAGAAACAATGCTTCAAAAAACGGCTATAACCATAATTGAAAACAGCTCCATAGGGTTTCAATTGGAACCAAAACTCTTACCATTTCATATACAGTATACTTTGGTCACACCCACTTAATCGTATAGAAAAGGTGTGTAATAAGGACTTTTAGGATTGCTACCCATTAAATCTGGGTGCATTTTGTCATTATCTCAAATATTTTACGATTATAGTACAGGGTTGGTTATAAGAAAGATTGATCAATTTCATAAAATGTTTATACTGTGTTGAAAAAGTAAACTTACCGAAAACGAAGTTATCAGGTCTGAAGTTCTGACCGTATGGACCAGCGCGGACCGAGTCCATCGTTCCAGGCTCCAGATCAAAAAGAACAGCACGAGGCACGTATTTTCCATCTGGAATCAAAAATGTAAATGATTATGATTGTGTCAGCCGTTTTACTAAGCACCCTTGTCGAAATTCACAAATCATGAAGTTATGGCCGATCGGGTTAACGTGATAATCATGAGTAATTCCTTTACAATTAATTGTAAGTGATTGAAATTAAATTCAAGTCGTATGGATTCGTTATAATTATCGAGGATTAAGTAGGATTATACTATTTTATGAAACAAGAAAGCACCTTAAAACGAAAAATTAAACCAGAGGAGCGTTCACTCGCAATGGTTATCGCCGATGGAAATACATTTTTGTAGGCTCAGATCGCAGCTGATAAAATGAGCGGGAAGATTATACTGCAGGCATTACTGTGGGTAGACACATGTGGAACTTACTTGCGGTCTGAGAGCGTAAAAAGAAACAAGATTGTGAAGCAAAGCGAATAGGTTAATTTAATGTTCGTCTTCTTTTCTTGCTTTGAAAATCCGGTTTCGCTTCAGTTCCCTCTTCAAGTACTACATTCCCTCAAAAAGCCCGCCTTATTTTTCACCGAACAAAATCGCGAGCAGATTTCGTATCGCTTGAAAGCCTGCACGCGCATGCGCGGTTTCTCCTCTCACCTGACTGGGATAAGAAATGTGAACACAATGTTTTGCTGTGTCAACTTACACCCAGAATGATTGTAATAAACGTCAATCTTCTCCAACTGAACTTCGTCGTCTCCTGTGTAATTTCCGTTTTCATCGATGCCGTGCTCTTCTGAAATTATTTCCCAGAACTGAAAAGCATTTCATAGAAATAACGGCAGTTGAACATTTAGAAGTCATGTCGTTGAAGCACACGAATGATTTACATTTATGAACTATCCCATGGTCTTGAGCTGAAATGCTTCTCTTAGTAATGACGTGTAAATAATTTCTCTTGGCCACTTAGATTGCATGCTTTCGGTTGTTGAGTATATATTGGTGGCGTAACTACACGGTCCAATCCAACATTCGCTAACGTTGTTGTTAAAAATGGTAAAAATGGTTGTACACTTAGCTGCTCTTACGATGAAGTGAGGCCGGTTATTCTTATGCTTTAGCAAAGTAAAACAGTTGGCTCGCTAAACTTGGAATTATTCTTAGTTTTTATTTTCTTCGAACAACAGCTTCACTCTTCACTCTTTACTCTCTTCACAGATTTTCATCAGAGATTTTTCCCTGAGATTTTATTTTGACGTCTACCATGACTGAATACGCTATGGTGAAGTCAACACAATAGACAAGAACAGTTCTCGTTCATAAAAAACGCCAGAGCTCTAGTATTTCGCCTTAACTCTTGATCCGTTATTGGATTTAGTTCTTTATTGTTTCGTGGACAAAGTAACTGGGCGCACGTTAAGAAGTGATGTACACTTTGGTGTACGGTATTTAAATTTCCTTTATTTCAGTTCATTATTCTCTTACTACGGTACAGCTATACAGAGTTTTTGCGTTGAAATAAGGAAACGTATGAAATAAAGGGACAATATGGTTAGGAAAGTAGATCAAGAATCTTGCTTTAAAAGAAGTTTATCTACACCTGAGTAGCTACAGTCATCGCTTTCCTACCTTTGCACCAATTTGATTCCCGCATTGTCCTGATTGTAAATGAATGATTTCACGCATTTTAAAAAAACCAAGTTGAAACAACCCACCACTCGGTCTTCACTCCTATTCTTTACCACAACACTGAGATTATCAGTCCTAGATATATTATCTTTAGTTTTCTGTCATGGACTTATATCAATTAGGATATCGGTCTAATGTGAATCCCTTTGTTCAAGAGAAGTCCTCTACTCAGACGGTTCCTTAGCTTTAAGGAGGTTTTTTTGTTGCAACTTCCTGGTTAGAGAGGTTACAAGAATCTAGCTTATTCAAAGATATTGCATGATGTTTTCGGGGTTTGCGTTAAAAGGAAAACTTGAAGCCCCGAACTAAAGGAATTGAATTCAGATCGATCAATTTCACACATTTAAGGTTATTTTGTATCTGGAAATGCAGTAAAGCTGTTTTACCGATTCGGAAACTTTGTAGTTTGTTCAATAATGTTAGTTCTAAGTGGACTTCAGTTTCCTATTTGTGCAAGTAGAGAGTCTCTTCAGTGATGGTGGTTTAGATTTACAACTTGAGTTCAAAAAATTCACCGTCTCTTCATTTATTGTAAATGGCTTCCTGTAATTATTTGGTGTTGGACTAGATATAGATTTGGTTTCTTGGTCTTCAGTGGACTTAAATTTGAATTTTATGTATAAAACTTTCAGTATTTAAAACACGAATTTGAAATTATCATAGCTCCAATTTTTGTCCCCGAAGGTCGACAAAAAGGCGCGTTAAAGTAAGACCTTTTGATGACCAAAGCTTTCTTCCGACAATTGCATTAGCCAGCGTCCCAATCCACACACTCAGTCACTCCTGTATACTCGCTCGCTCGCGACTGAGCCTGTGGACTGGGACGCAGGCTATGTTACGCTATGGAAACAAGACTTAGTGTGAATGCTTTGATGCTTCAACTTTACCAGCAGTCATTGATAAAATTAGTTGGGAATAGGCCTAATTCAAGGACGAGTGAGTCAGTATGTGGACTGGGACTCAGGTTGAAATTGCACATGATAGGTTGAGAGATTGTATACGACAATCATATCGTCAAGATGGGGCTTTGTATAGTTTCCATTTTTGCTTGCTTCAATTAGCGCGGACTTTATTTATGACCATCTCTGTCTTTAAAATAATTCTAAGTTCAATACGGGATATATCTACTTGTCGAAAAAGTATAAACATAGGATACTCAAATTGTCAAACTATCGGTTTTTACCTTGGTGACAGAGGCTTTTGGACTTTGACATGTTTTCATGTGTGATTATCGCAATTGATAAAAGCCATTATCTCGAACTTTTTTTTTTTGGTAGAATTTCTCTGAGAATTAGAATCAGGATGGATATTTTACTGAATAATAACATTGCAAGAAGTTGTCAAAGCAATTTTTCACAACGAAGTTAGTGGGTTTTTAAAAAATCAATTTTTCAGTTTAAGAAAAACAAAAATTTGATATCTGCACTGACATGGACAATGCCATCGTGGAGGAATAACGGTATTGCTGTCCACACTCGCATGCCGAGTCATGTTTAGTTACGAATCTCCAGTTAAAAATCACTGAGTTGCCACCTGAAACTATTTATTGACATTCAAACATCGAACGATCAGAGTACGTTGGAGCAAACTAGGCAGCTGCACCAGAGCCTCGAAAATTGTTATTTCTTTAACATGGTTGTTAATGAGATATGAACGCAACGTCAAAACATACAAGCAGGTGGATATTTTAGGTTATCAAAAATTAGAATCGCGCGTGTACATACATTTCCTTCTAAGAACTGAAGTTTATTGGCATAATCAGGCAATCTATGCTAAGAATATATTATTGGAATAATATTTTTCATTAAGTTGGTGATAAGGACCAAAGAAACGTCAAAGTCCTGTTGGTTTATCAACGGAAGTTAGTTGAGAAGTTTCCGAACAATTTGCTCGAATAAAAGCTGGTTTCTATTCAGATGCAAATCCGTATTTATAAGAAGGGAAGTTCAAGTTTAACCCATCAGTAATCGGGTTGTTCTATTGATGACATCATGAACGTGTTTAGACTGACACTGGAAGGTTTCCTTTGTGGTTGTTATTGGATCGTCGTGTTTGTTCCGTGTCTGCTTCTTCATTTCAGAGTCGTTTCCTCATATGCACAACTCACGTCCAACCAGTAAGCATGCTCGAGAAACGACTAAACTCTTATTTATGGATGATCATTGGATGTTCGTCTAGTTCAAACCTCAGTAAAAATGATTTCTGAGCCCCAGACGGGGATAGAACCCGCAACCTTCCGATAACCAGCGAGACTCTCTAACCATTAAGCTACCGAGACTCAGATGGCAAGCTAATGCGCTAGTTCGACAAATGTGCGGTCTCTGCGGTAGCCACGATATGTTAATAATGACGTCAAATAAGACTATACTTGACGAACATCGAACGGTCATCCATGAATTAAAAAGTTAAAAGGTTGATAACTGCCGTGACTGATCTCAAAGAATCCCAACGTTTCGAGCTAAGGCCCCTCCTCAGAGAAAGAAACGTGTTATGTTTTTTCTCTGACGAAGGGCCTTTGCTTGAAACGCTGGAATTCTTTGAGATCTGTCTCGACAGTAATCCATCTTTAACTTTTTACCTTATTTATCACTGTCTACGCAGTATTCTGTTCTTAGGTCATCCATGAATATCTCCAAGTATCTACATTCAAAACAAAAGTCTTAAACTATCATTCATTCGAGCCTTTGTTGGTTACATGCATACGAAAATTATAGTCTCTTTCCACACTTTTAAACGGTATCTTTGTGTTTATATGTGGCAGGTCCCAGATTCAGCAGTACTTGGAAGAGCAATCGGGAATAGTGGATCGATTGTTGGAAGGCTATGACAAGCGCTTTATTCCGGCAATAACTGGTACGTATATCGTAGAGTTGAAAATCTTTTTATTTCTGTTTATCATATACAACCTTTATTCCTTAACTTGGAGCTCATCTGGCCCAATTTAAGCCTTGACTAAACAAGAACGCAAGTCTCTCTGGACAACTTGCAACGAACGTATAAGTTGAAGATTGTCAACTTACAGTAACTTGCGGTAACCTACTTACTTACATTGAAACCATCGACAAACTAGAACGTAAAGCAAAGTAAGTCAACTTACATCAGCTTGAAGTAACTAACATTGAAACCATAGACGAACTAGAACGTAAGCCGATGCAAGTCAAAGAAACCTGAGCTTGCATCCAAATTTGAACATCCTCAAACTAGCAACAAGTCCATGCAAGCTTAAAGAAATGGGTCACCACCAATTGAATTGTCTCGTATTCTCTTTTGCCGATGGCTTTATGTAAGAAAAATATCCATTAAAAAATGACAGTAAGAATTTCATGGCGTCATACTAATTTTCTATCTTACTTATCAACCATTGATTACTCAAAGGCCATTATTTTTTATAATAGGAGCACGCGGTATTGCTGAACCAAATTTTTATTTTATGCTGTTCTTTGGCAAAAGACGTCTGATACTTTGCCAAAACCCTGGGAAATTTTCCATCTGTCCGATCTGTAATCCGTTTTAATTTTATGAAGGATTTCTAATTGCATTCTGCTCGACAATCGTTTTATAGTGGCTGCGTACTTTCTTCTAGTAATTGACGACCAGTGGCCATAAATTAAAGGAAATCCTTGATATCTCATTCTTAATAAAAAGGGAGTCTACCAAAAAATTAGGTATTTGCTCTGAGTTAAAGTTAGTTCTAGTTGTTAGAGACCTGAAGGAAACTACAATGTAGAAAAGCAGTAGTGTTACACGGCAACCTTGAATTTAATTTTCGAAAAAAAAACGTGGATTATTAGTTTTATTTTTGAAATGTTAACGTATAACCGGTCATTAGAAGGCTGCGGATAAGATCTTCGTTTGGGGCTCAGAAAAACGTTTTTGAGCTCGACCAAAGTGTAGTAATCATCTGTAAACACTAAACTCACATATATACTACATTTTTGTATAACATTCACATCGTCCATTAATTTTGACTTTTTAACTGTTCACGTCGTCTGAAGAACATGTTAACTCTCTTTCTCTTGAATTACGATATTGAAGTTACCGCGGTTTTTGGATTCACACTATGCATCGTCTTTGCTTTTGAATGAAGGGTCCTATTAAATGAAAAGAGAGGTTAGGCAGACATAAACTATTCACCTAGAAGTTCGACCCTGCGATTTCGTCTTTTTTTTCGATTTTTTGTCGCGGCCATGTTCTTAGCAAGCACTTTCGTTACATGAATTTTTTTTTGAAGGGACTTGAACTCTCATGCAGAAAGCCGTTTGAATTATTGGAAAAAGCTAAAAGGGTCAGGGAATTGCCGAATCTTTGGATAAAAAGCACTGAAAACTCGAGCAGTCTCTTCGTAAGCGACGAAGGGCTTTCGCCCGAACCTTCAGTGTTTTCTATTGCAAGTTTCGGTCATTCGGACTCATTCTATGGCCTTTTGGCTTTTTACATGTAGTTTAACACTGCCTGCCCAAAACTCTACTCTTATGTCATCGTCTCAAACATTATCCGCGCTCCAAAGTCATGAAGTGTGCTGTTGTTTTCCGTAAAAAGTTAAAAGCATTTATGCAACAGCTTGAAGAGTTCGCAAGGACACATGCCATGCAGGGAAATGGTTGTTGGAGGAGAAGCAAGTGTACAGACATAACGTTGATGCATGTTGAGTTGATTGTCTAGTTCCTTTACTTATTCTGCTGCTTAAAGTTCCGGTCTTACGATAAAGTTCTCTTGAGTCTAGCGAGTCTAACCTCTTGCGATTCTCATCCGATGCAAACGAACCCAAACAAAAACTTTTGGTGTGGTGAATTAGGTTAGACGCAAGAAAGGCTTCGACGTTTGACTCACAACTCAACATATAGCATGGTCTTTAAACTTTTTCCTAATACAACACAGACGTCAATAATCCAAGGTTTCTTTTAATGCTGACTTAAATATTTATTGCCAAACACAACCTTCTTTTGCCCAATGTCCGTTAAGTATGGTGCTTTTCTCCCATAGAAAATGGCCTGGTAATTCCTGGAGATTTTTCTCAAACTGCATGAGCATAACGAAATCATTAAAAATTTCACTAATTTGCGCGAAACATTGGCCAACATAAATAACAAAATGGAGTGCGGCCCATGCAGTTCTTGACGAAGTACAGAAATTTTAAAGGTAGTATTCTACTCAAACATTTTCTACATTGTACAACATGAACTGCGAAATGACGCATGGAAGGCTCGCGCAAGCGATATCGTACATACTACGTATGATCATTCTTTCAAAAATCATAATGATCTTCAGATTAGACAAATCTTGATCCGCTGCGGTTAATTATAAACTATGAATAAGTAACAATGTTTACGTTACATAAAATCTAATAAGTCACAGCGGCTTAGCTACCAGCTGAGTAGTATATAAGTGTACGCATATGTGATATACATTAAACTACAGCTAGTTGTTAGGTTTTGTTCTGTGCCTTACTATCCTCACATGAAGGCCCAGTTCGGGCTACGCCACTGACTGATCAAAGCGTTCAAATGACGTAACATTAATCACCGATTTAAATTACGGACATCAGTTTAAACGGTAACAGGTGCACTATTGAAATTAACCAACAATGATCCATAATATTAAGAACCTGTCTAATCTCGTGATTGTCTTCTTAATCTTACGATATCTGATTAATCGGTAAAGGACGAGAAAACATTGCATACTATTTGCAAACGTTTTACTCAAACGTGACCCAAGCACAGCCTTGGTCTTCCGAAGAACATTAGATCCACTACAGCTGAAATTTTTCGAAAAAAGTTTTTTATATATTGACATCATGTAAAGATTGATGCAATCATAGGCGTCGCGAGGAGGGGCCCAGGGGGCCATGGCCCCCCATTTCATACCATAAATTTCGTAAATTGCCACTTTGATCAGCGACCTTTTTACGGAAATGCGCATTGGATAAACTATATCATTAAAAAAACTGTGAAACCTCAGGGTATGCCACAATTTTGCCCCCCTCCCCAATAAAATAACCCTAGCAACGCCACTGGAGCCAATTAAATTGGAAACTTGAGCGTGCACTGTAATAACATCTTTCCTAGTTTGTAAGGTCATAAACGACAGATAACTGGTGGTCATATCGTATTGTTAATTTGCACTGAATTATGCACGCGTAACGACCTTAGATTTATGAACTTTTACCGAACTTTTGTGGCTAGAAATCTTGTTGACGGTGTGCAAATACAAGGTTACATGTGGTCTAATTTCTGTTTAAGTTTTAATACTTTTGAAACTTTGACACAGAAATGCATTATCTTACTGAATTACTTATGCTGGATTCTATGTTGTTATATAAGTTTCATTTTCATGGTCTTCTGAAATCAGTTATAAATTTTAACGATATACGGGTAAACCTTTATAAAACGTAACTTTCGCTGAAAAGCTGAAAGCTTAAAATAAAATTACAAACGTTTTTGACGACACAGTCATTTTCAGGTAAAAAACATTTTTATCTGAAGATTTTTATCTTTTTGATAGTAATAAAACTTTATGTTGCTGAGGTAATAACCGAATTGCCCGTATTTTTTGCCACCATCTTTGGTAATCAAATGAAACTAAGTTTCTTATATTTGAAGTCTGAGGGAAGAGACGGTTGATATTCGTTCCTTTCATGCATAAAGTGGTTTAATAAATGTTAGGCTACGGATTGCATTTATGTTTTAGGAAAACCTCTGAAAATTGAATTAGAGATCGTAGTTTCCGATGTCTTAAATTTGGACGACAACACGATGGTGAGTATAAATTGCGATGACAGTCGTTGCATGAAAACTCCCGACACTATATTTGATCTTCTGTCTACTGTGTTTCCTGCCCAATGTAACTACCTCTGTTGTTCCTATCTAAGATGCCGTTATTAAACAACTTGTAATTTCGACGATATCATCAAAATCTTTCATTGGTCATAAATAATAAATCGGCGAAAATAGGTCTTTGTCAAGCTGTTTCAATAAACATCTATGTAGCGAAACTGAAAGTTTGTGTGAGAGAGAGGGAGGGAAGGAGGGATAGAGAGGGAGAAAGAGGGAGAGTGGAAGAGAGGAAAAGAGAGAGAAGGAGAGAGGGAGGGAGGATGGAAAGGAGAGGAAGAGAGAGCGGGAGAGGGGAAATGAGAGAGATAAGCTTAATTACACTCAGTAGTCCATTACATTACAAGCGGTAGGTCTGCTGTAAACTTGCTTCTCGTCAAAGCCGGGCTTTTAAAGAATTTTTAATGAATTTAAGAGAATGTAAGCCGGTATTAGACTTCAGGTCGGTGGAAAACCCAACAATCTCCCGTTTTTATTCCAGGAATCTGAAATGCTTCTCTATATCAGACAAATATGGTATGACTATCGTCTTTCCTGGAACTCTTCCCAGAGAATTAAAGTCCGAGAGCATTTATTGGATAAGATATGGTTGCCGGATACCCGAATCAGTAATTTGAAAGATATAAAGCGATTTGATGGATTCGGAGGAATAAACATGAATATTCATGCGAACGGGAGAGTCTATTTTAGTCAACTGTAAGGAATATCAGATACTGGTTACCATGTGCATGTGCCTTATGTAAACTTGCGTCATGCTTTTCATGTTTCCATCAAATTGTTTGGTAAAATTAGCTTCAATAGACCTTTTTCACCATGGCGGCCTGTTTAAATATTCTTTTATATGCATCTTAGATAGCCTTACTAACCTCGTTTGAGAGCAAAGATTCTGTTGAATTACAACCACTAAAATGAGGCCAGCAAGGCTTACTTACACGCTCATAAAAGAATATTTTAAACAGCTGCCATAATGAAAGTGGTCAATAATCTCAAGGGTTTTCCCATGTAAACCTTTTTAGTCATGAATATTATTGATAATTTGATGTACGGATTATTCGATATCATTATTCCATATATTTCCCATTTAAACCTTTTTAGTCGTATTATTGACGATTTGATGCTATTGATTATTTGGTATTATTACTGCGAATTGATAGTTTGTATTTTTATTTGCTAATCTACTGACTGTTCTCTGTTTGTCTGTTTGTTTGTTCGTTTGTTTGTTTGTTTTCGTTTAAGTGTGTAGGATGACGAAAACATAATCTATTGCAGTAGAAGGGGCAGTCAAAATTTTTTAATTTTTTGTAACTGATTACATGCAGCTGTCATAAGAAAAGTGATTAGCTAAGGTTGGAAGTAACTCAAGTAAGGCTTTAGCTGGTTGTAAAGTTTACGTTTTTTTAAAGGTTTAATTTTCTCCGGGCTGACGTGACATGGTCCCTCTAGCCAAAATTAGGAGAGACGGAAATTTACGTAACATTTAAAAAACGAGGAGGTGTGCTTTATCCGGTTTTGAAACATGAGGCGATAGCCGAGTGTTTTAGATCCGATAAAGCACCTACTGCGAATCAGGTACCCGTTCATCAAAATTGAAAAGAAACGATTCATTGATTTTGAAATATACATTTTAATGTTTATTTCAAAAGAAAGATATTTTTAGACATTTTTATTCTCTTTTGCCGTTTATTTTATGAAAGCGCCCTTGTCAAGATCAGCTGTCCAATGGAACTGCACGACTTTCCCATGGATAAGCAAACTTGCTTTTTGAACTTTTCATCATGTAAGTGACGATGTTATTAGGGATTTTGTTCTCAGGCTCACGGCCAGACTGGGCATGGGTGGCCGTGCTCCGCTTGCAGAGAGTTGTGCCCCTCCGAAAAAATTTGCCGGAAGTATTGTCAAGGAATTTTTCCATCAGTGACCCTAGACAGTACTAAACTAGTTTTGCATTAAATTAACAACGGTTGTTAATATTCTCTATTCAATTTCTTTCTTTTTTCATACTAAATTATACTTGCTCGAATATCTCTTTTACATTGTATTAATAAGTAGATATATACGTATGCAGACATGGGCACAGACATTCATATAGATGCAAATGGTGTAGATGTAAATAATTTTGTAGATATAGATTTATTGATGTTGGTGGTGCATGTGGACGTAGATGCAGATGTAGATACAGATGAAGGTTGCTGTACATGTGGTCGTAAATGTAGATACAGATGTACATGAACGTGTAGGTGTAGTTGTAGATGTAGATGTAGATGAAGGTGCAGATGTAGATGTGGGTGTAGATGTGGGTGTAGGTGTAGGTGTAGATGTAGATGAAGGTGCAGATGTAGATGTGGGTGTAGATGTGGGTGTAGATGTGGGTGTAGATGTGGGTGTAGGTGTAGTTGTAGATGTAGGTCTAGTTGTAGATGTAGGTGTAGATGTAGATGTAGATGTACATGTAGATGTACATGTAGATGTAGATGTAGGTGTAAGTGTAGATGTAGATGTGGATGTAGATGTAGGTATAGATGTAGGTGCAGATGCAGATGCAGATGCAGATGTAGATGTAGATGTAGATGTAGATGTGGTTGTAGATGTAGGTGTAGTTGTAGATGTAGATGTAGATGCAGATGTGGGTGTAGGTGTAGGTGTAGATGTAGATATAGATGTGGGTGTAGGTGTAGGTGTAGATGTAGATGTAGATGTAGATGTAGATATAGATGTACATGTAGATGTACATGTAGATGTACATGTACATGTAGATGTAGATGTAGGTGTAAGTGTAGTTTACATACATGTAGTTTAACACTGCCTGCCCAAAACTCTACTCTTATGTCATCGTCTCAAACATTATCCGCGCTCCAAAGTCATGAAGTGTGCTGTTGTTTTCCGTAAAAAGTTAAAAGCATTTATGCAACAGCTTGAAGAGTTCGCAAGGACACATGCCATGCAGGGAAATGGTTGTTGGAGGAGAAGCAAGTGTACAGACATAACGTTGATGCATGTTGAGTTGATTGTCTAGTTCCTTTACTTATTCTGCTGCTTAAAGTTCCGGTCTTACGATAAAGTTCTCTTGAGTCTAGCGAGTCTAACCTCTTGCGATTCTCATCCGATGCAAACGAACCCAAACAAAAACTTTTGGTGTGGTGAATTAGGTTAGACGCAAGAAAGGCTTCGACGTTTGACTCACAACTCAACATATAGCATGGTCTTTAAACTTTTTCCTAATACAACACAGACGTCAATAATCCAAGGTTTCTTTTAATGCTGACTTAAATATTTATTGCCAAACACAACCTTCTTTTGCCCAATGTCCGTTAAGTATGGTGCTTTTCTCCCATAGAAAATGGCCTGGTAATTCCTGGAGATTTTTCTCAAACTGCATGAGCATAACGAAATCATTAAAAATTTCACTAATTTGCGCGAAACATTGGCCAACATAAATAACAAAATGGAGTGCGGCCCATGCAGTTCTTGACGAAGTACAGAAATTTTAAAGGTAGTATTCTACTCAAACATTTTCTACATTGTACAACATGAACTGCGAAATGACGCATGGAAGGCTCGCGCAAGCGATATCGTACATACTACGTATGATCATTCTTTCAAAAATCATAATGATCTTCAGATTAGACAAATCTTGATCCGCTGCGGTTAATTATAAACTATGAATAAGTAACAATGTTTACGTTACATAAAATCTAATAAGTCACAGCGGCTTAGCTACCAGCTGAGTAGTATATAAGTGTACGCATATGTGATATACATTAAACTACAGCTAGTTGTTAGGTTTTGTTCTGTGCCTTACTATCCTCACATGAAGGCCCAGTTCGGGCTACGCCACTGACTGATCAAAGCGTTCAAATGACGTAACATTAATCACCGATTTAAATTACGGACATCAGTTTAAACGGTAACAGGTGCACTATTGAAATTAACCAACAATGATCCATAATATTAAGAACCTGTCTAATCTCGTGATTGTCTTCTTAATCTTACGATATCTGATTAATCGGTAAAGGACGAGAAAACATTGCATACTATTTGCAAACGTTTTACTCAAACGTGACCCAAGCACAGCCTTGGTCTTCCGAAGAACATTAGATCCACTACAGCTGAAATTTTTCGAAAAAAGTTTTTTATATATTGACATCATGTAAAGATTGATGCAATCATAGGCGTCGCGAGGAGGGGCCCAGGGGGCCATGGCCCCCCATTTCATACCATAAATTTCGTAAATTGCCACTTTGATCAGCGACCTTTTTACGGAAATGCGCATTGGATAAACTATATCATTAAAAAAACTGTGAAACCTCAGGGTATGCCACAATTTTGCCCCCCTCCCCAATAAAATAACCCTAGCAACGCCACTGGAGCCAATTAAATTGGAAACTTGAGCGTGCACTGTAATAACATCTTTCCTAGTTTGTAAGGTCATAAACGACAGATAACTGGTGGTCATATCGTATTGTTAATTTGCACTGAATTATGCACGCGTAACGACCTTAGATTTATGAACTTTTACCGAACTTTTGTGGCTAGAAATCTTGTTGACGGTGTGCAAATACAAGGTTACATGTGGTCTAATTTCTGTTTAAGTTTTAATACTTTTGAAACTTTGACACAGAAATGCATTATCTTACTGAATTACTTATGCTGGATTCTATGTTGTTATATAAGTTTCATTTTCATGGTCTTCTGAAATCAGTTATAAATTTTAACGATATACGGGTAAACCTTTATAAAACGTAACTTTCGCTGAAAAGCTGAAAGCTTAAAATAAAATTACAAACGTTTTTGACGACACAGTCATTTTCAGGTAAAAAACATTTTTATCTGAAGATTTTTATCTTTTTGATAGTAATAAAACTTTATGTTGCTGAGGTAATAACCGAATTGCCCGTATTTTTTGCCACCATCTTTGGTAATCAAATGAAACTAAGTTTCTTATATTTGAAGTCTGAGGGAAGAGACGGTTGATATTCGTTCCTTTCATGCATAAAGTGGTTTAATAAATGTTAGGCTACGGATTGCATTTATGTTTTAGGAAAACCTCTGAAAATTGAATTAGAGATCGTAGTTTCCGATGTCTTAAATTTGGACGACAACACGATGGTGAGTATAAATTGCGATGACAGTCGTTGCATGAAAACTCCCGACACTATATTTGATCTTCTGTCTACTGTGTTTCCTGCCCAATGTAACTACCTCTGTTGTTCCTATCTAAGATGCCGTTATTAAACAACTTGTAATTTCGACGATATCATCAAAATCTTTCATTGGTCATAAATAATAAATCGGCGAAAATAGGTCTTTGTCAAGCTGTTTCAATAAACATCTATGTAGCGAAACTGAAAGTTTGTGTGAGAGAGAGGGAGGGAAGGAGGGATAGAGAGGGAGAAAGAGGGAGAGTGGAAGAGAGGAAAAGAGAGAGAAGGAGAGAGGGAGGGAGGATGGAAAGGAGAGGAAGAGAGAGCGGGAGAGGGGAAATGAGAGAGATAAGCTTAATTACACTCAGTAGTCCATTACATTACAAGCGGTAGGTCTGCTGTAAACTTGCTTCTCGTCAAAGCCGGGCTTTTAAAGAATTTTTAATGAATTTAAGAGAATGTAAGCCGGTATTAGACTTCAGGTCGGTGGAAAACCCAACAATCTCCCGTTTTTATTCCAGGAATCTGAAATGCTTCTCTATATCAGACAAATATGGTATGACTATCGTCTTTCCTGGAACTCTTCCCAGAGAATTAAAGTCCGAGAGCATTTATTGGATAAGATATGGTTGCCGGATACCCGAATCAGTAATTTGAAAGATATAAAGCGATTTGATGGATTCGGAGGAATAAACATGAATATTCATGCGAACGGGAGAGTCTATTTTAGTCAACTGTAAGGAATATCAGATACTGGTTACCATGTGCATGTGCCTTATGTAAACTTGCGTCATGCTTTTCATGTTTCCATCAAATTGTTTGGTAAAATTAGCTTCAATAGACCTTTTTCACCATGGCGGCCTGTTTAAATATTCTTTTATATGCATCTTAGATAGCCTTACTAACCTCGTTTGAGAGCAAAGATTCTGTTGAATTACAACCACTAAAATGAGGCCAGCAAGGCTTACTTACACGCTCATAAAAGAATATTTTAAACAGCTGCCATAATGAAAGTGGTCAATAATCTCAAGGGTTTTCCCATGTAAACCTTTTTAGTCATGAATATTATTGATAATTTGATGTACGGATTATTCGATATCATTATTCCATATATTTCCCATTTAAACCTTTTTAGTCGTATTATTGACGATTTGATGCTATTGATTATTTGGTATTATTACTGCGAATTGATAGTTTGTATTTTTATTTGCTAATCTACTGACTGTTCTCTGTTTGTCTGTTTGTTTGTTCGTTTGTTTGTTTGTTTTCGTTTAAGTGTGTAGGATGACGAAAACATAATCTATTGCAGTAGAAGGGGCAGTCAAAATTTTTTAATTTTTTGTAACTGATTACATGCAGCTGTCATAAGAAAAGTGATTAGCTAAGGTTGGAAGTAACTCAAGTAAGGCTTTAGCTGGTTGTAAAGTTTACGTTTTTTTAAAGGTTTAATTTTCTCCGGGCTGACGTGACATGGTCCCTCTAGCCAAAATTAGGAGAGACGGAAATTTACGTAACATTTAAAAAACGAGGAGGTGTGCTTTATCCGGTTTTGAAACATGAGGCGATAGCCGAGTGTTTTAGATCCGATAAAGCACCTACTGCGAATCAGGTACCCGTTCATCAAAATTGAAAAGAAACGATTCATTGATTTTGAAATATACATTTTAATGTTTATTTCAAAAGAAAGATATTTTTAGACATTTTTATTCTCTTTTGCCGTTTATTTTATGAAAGCGCCCTTGTCAAGATCAGCTGTCCAATGGAACTGCACGACTTTCCCATGGATAAGCAAACTTGCTTTTTGAACTTTTCATCATGTAAGTGACGATGTTATTAGGGATTTTGTTCTCAGGCTCACGGCCAGACTGGGCATGGGTGGCCGTGCTCCGCTTGCAGAGAGTTGTGCCCCTCCGAAAAAATTTGCCGGAAGTATTGTCAAGGAATTTTTCCATCAGTGACCCTAGACAGTACTAAACTAGTTTTGCATTAAATTAACAACGGTTGTTAATATTCTCTATTCAATTTCTTTCTTTTTTCATACTAAATTATACTTGCTCGAATATCTCTTTTACATTGTATTAATAAGTAGATATATACGTATGCAGACATGGGCACAGACATTCATATAGATGCAAATGGTGTAGATGTAAATAATTTTGTAGATATAGATTTATTGATGTTGGTGGTGCATGTGGACGTAGATGCAGATGTAGATACAGATGAAGGTTGCTGTACATGTGGTCGTAAATGTAGATACAGATGTACATGAACGTGTAGGTGTAGTTGTAGATGTAGATGTAGATGAAGGTGCAGATGTAGATGTGGGTGTAGATGTGGGTGTAGGTGTAGGTGTAGATGTAGATGAAGGTGCAGATGTAGATGTGGGTGTAGATGTGGGTGTAGATGTGGGTGTAGATGTGGGTGTAGGTGTAGTTGTAGATGTAGGTCTAGTTGTAGATGTAGGTGTAGATGTAGATGTAGATGTACATGTAGATGTAGATGTAGGTGTAAGTGTAGATGTAGATGTGGATGTAGATGTAGGTATAGATGTAGGTGCAGATGCAGATGCAGATGCAGATGTAGATGTAGATGTAGATGTAGATGTGGTTGTAGATGTAGGTGTAGTTGTAGATGTAGATGTAGATGCAGATGTGGGTGTAGGTGTAGGTGTAGATGTAGATATAGATGTGGGTGTAGGTGTAGGTGTAGATGTAGATGTAGATGTAGATGTAGATATAGATGTACATGTAGATGTACATGTAGATGTACATGTACATGTAGATGTAGATGTAGGTGTAAGTGTAGATGTAGATGTAGATGTGGATGTAGATGTAGGTATAGATGTAGGTGTAGATGCAGATGCAGATGCAGATGTAGATGCAGATGTAGATGTGGTTGTAGATGTAGGTGTAGGTGTAGGTGTAGATGTAGATGTAGATGTAGATGTAGGTGTAGATGTAGGTGTAGATGTAGATGTAGGTGTAGATGTAGATGTAGACGTAGATGTAGGTGTAGTTGTAGATGTAGATGTAGATGCAGATGTGGGTGTAGGTGTAGGTGTAGATGTAGATATAGATGTGGGTGTAGGTGTAGGTGTAGATGTAGATGTACATGTAGATGTACATGTAGATGTAGATGTAGGTGTAAGTGTAGATGTAGATGTAGATGTGGATGTAGATGTAGGTATAGATGTAGGTGTAGATGCAGATGCAGATGCAGATGTAGATGTAGATGTAGATGTGGTTGTAGATGTAGGTGTAGGTGTAGGTGTAGATGTAGATGTAGATGTAGATGTAGATGTAGATGTAGGTGTAGGTGTAGGTGTAGATGTAGATGTAGGTGTAGATGTAGATGCAGATGTAGATGTAGACGTAGATGTAGATGTAGGTGTAGATGTAGATGTAGATGCAGATGTAGATGTAGATGGAGATGTGGGTGTAGATGTAGTTGCAGATGTAGATATAGATGTGGGTGTAGGTGTAGTTGTAGATGTAGGTATAGGTATAGATGTAGATGTGGATTTGGATGTGGATGTGGATGTAGATGTAGATGTAGGTGAAAGTGTAGGTGTAGATTATGATTCAGATGTAGATGTAGATGTAGATGACGTACGTGTAGATGTGGTTGAAGATGTAGATTAAGATGTACGTATAGATCTAGGTGTAGATGTGAATATATACGTAGATGTAGGTGTAGATGCATGTAGATGTAGATAACTAGATGTACAGATGTTGATATATGTAGATGTTGGTGTGGTTGTTGATGTAGTTGATGCCAATTAAACTGTCAGTCAATTAGATGTCCACTGGATTCATACAAATATCTCAGAAACCTTTGGAGGCTCTCCCCCGCCTCACAAATGGAGAACCTGCTCGCATGTGACGACATAACTGTCTACTCTTTCATCGTCTTATGCTAACACGATAGTTGTCCGATCAAACCTACCGTAAGACGACACTCACTTTGTTAATCCTCTTTCTTCTTGTTGCAGATGCGTATAGAAAGTCATTGATGTTCTTTTCCCTGGCTAAAAAGAAAGTTGTTGTCAAGCCAGTTTACCTCCCGCAATTCGAGTTTGTTGAAGCCAAGAAAATTCAAAGACAGAGCCAAAGTATTCTCTTTTCAATATCTGCACTTCTTCATCTAATATTTAAGCACACCTATCTATTGCATAGCAAATATCAAGTCTGTATCACACTTATTGATAAGTTTTAATCATTCACCTAGAGAACACAAAAGAACTTCACTCCTATAGAGTATACTGTAACTCGGATACACAATCGTCCTGATTCACATAAAATTTTCTTTCGATTTTCTACGTTAAAATTTCCTGAAACTTCAAAATAACCAGTAAACGTGGCAAATTAAATATGCTCGTATTTCAAAAATAGATGCAATGTTTGCGTCTGAACTGTATGAGATTTACTACAGCTGTCCTTCCGTCATTCATGTTGTTTTCATCACTTAACATGTCTCTTATTAAGTGCAGACTTAGTAGAGCGTGTAACCGAGTTGCAATGTTGTCGCTTACAATAGAGGATTTTGATAGCGATAGTTTCGTTTTGATCATCACGAAAATGAACTTATATACAGGTAAAATGACATTAGCTAAACAAAGGCCATTTAAAACTACTGAGGGAAAAATTACCACGTCATTTATCAATTTGTCTTCCTCTTTTGATCCTAAACTGCAAAATTGACTAACAATAACCGTGGGAATTTGTTTTTTTGTTTGTTTTTGTTTGTTTTTTTTTTCGTTTAGGTGATATTTCACAGGCCGAAATCGCCCTAACATTCAAACGCAGGTTGGGGTATTATATTCTTCAGATCTACGTCCCATCTGTATTTCTCGTCATCCTTTCTTGGCTCGCTTTTTTAATGGAACCATCCAACATTGCTGATCGACTAGCTATGGAGGTCACCATGATTCTGTCCATTGTCTTCCTTCTTGGAAGCATTAACACGTCATTACCTCACGTGTCTTATACCAAGGCTTCTGATTGGTTCATGATTGTGTCATTCTGGTTTGTCTTCTTGGCGTTGTTGGAAACCATGTTGGTATACCGAATGACGGCACTGACTACCCGTTCAGAAAAACGGTGCAGCCATTTGGTAAGTTTTCTTCAGGCAGACTAGCCCTAAATATTGTTATGAACGCTATGGTTGTGCAAACTACTCAGCTAAATATAAACACATGACTTTTGACAGAAGTACTGTAAAAAAGTTTGGGGATTTTAATCCATTGTGAATATCGCTCATGGATCTTCACGAGTTATCCATCATTAATTTCAACTTCACATGTAAAATATTTTCAGTTGCAAACGTTTATGCTGGGTAATTTTTAGTTGGAAACTGGTAACTAAATATGGCTCAGTACGCGTCCGTCCCGATAATGATCTTGCCCAGTTGTTATTCCATTGCGACTGCAAATGTCTGAGTAAACGCAAATATCAAACTTTTAGATTCTTGCTCTGGTGAATTTAAAACTTCGTAAATGGACCAAAAAGAATAAGTGTAACAACATATCCAATTTCAAAATTTCAAGTAAGATACAAGTTTTCAATTCCACGAACTGTTATTGCAAAAATCTGCCTTTAAAACCTCCTCTAATATTTTGCTACGTTACTCTTCACTGATATTTCTACGTTGACACCAATTTTCAAAAAAATTCACCAAAGAAATCCGAAGATGTTTCTTAATGGTGACAATGGCGTACGAAAACATGTCAAAGTTGCAACGAAGTTGTTACCATTGTAACGATGTATAGTTGCACAATTTGACAAATATCTTACATGTAAGATGCTTCTGGACTCAACTTATAATTATTGCTGAGATAGTGGTGTCCATAAATGAAAATAGAAACTGCAAGGAGCCGCCAAAAACTAGTCACAAATTTATAAATTTTATAAAAGGGTCCATTTACATTTTAAGCATCAGCTGATCTTTTCAATACCAACTCATCCTCTCGCCATATTTCAGACAAGCTTCAAGAAATGCTGGCCAAACCTTTCCTCTGCGTTCAAAATGGAAAAGATGGGGCAAAATGACCAGGAGCAGAACACCCAAAGTGAAGACGAAAGTGCAACTTCGCCCATGGTCAATCGCACCATTCCATTCGGAATCGAGTCGAGTGACCAGAAACCGCAGAGTCTGGAATTTTGGGTAGACAAAATTTGTATTATTGCTTTCCCCGGACTCTACATCGTGTTCAATATATTCTACTGGGGCTATTACCTGTAATTCAACGCGATAAACAGGTTTTCGTCGCGGGAAGCTTTGCAAAGGTTCCAGGGCCTACGGCCTCCTGGACTTTCAGAAATCCTTACTTAGCCTTTGGGCACATTTTTTAGCACTAACTTCCCTCATGCCATTTTATTACTTGTAAAAAAACATTTCCTATTCCTTTAAGGAGTTACTTTCGCAACCACACCTGCCACTATAACGACATAACGTACGATAATGCCCTAAGTCGTCGGACAATTGACGACGTGCAAATAGTTCGCTGCCTTTGGGACAAGATATCATAGTTTACGCGATCTCACGCAAGACTTTGTCTTCACTTATAATTTCTTTATTCGTCGATCTTATTACAAGCCTTTTCAATTATGATTTATAACTAAAGTTCCCCTTCTTGTGATGCTACAGATTTCTGAAACTCGTTATTGATTTTTTCCATCAACATGGGATCACAAAACACTTGCAAGCAAGTCCTCGCCATGGATTTCGCTGCTATCAGTGTTTTTAGATGTGCCTTTTCTGTTCCTGCTGCAACTTGAAATTCAGGCGTGTGGCCGACCACATCAGCCACGTAATATCTCGGGTGTATTGCGGGCTTGACATGTGAGACATTCCCCATGTCCGTTGATCCGCCCGGTTTCACAGCTTGTTCTGCTCTTGATAAATATGGCACCCCAAGCTCTGCGGCGTTTTTTTGATATATATCTGCTAATACAGAGTTCGTAACAAGATTCTTGTAAATCAAAGGATTCCACTTAATTTCAACTTCACAACCTGGGCAAGAGAAATGAAAAGGTCAAGCAAACAGTATATCATGCGAATATAAAAGATAAAAGCCGGTGTCATGGGTAAGGTGAGTGAACTCGAAGTTAGGCAATAACACCTCGCCTATCCCCTCGTTTTCCAACAAACCTCTAGATGTTTTGGTATTAAATCAAACACTCCTCTGAAGGCTGAGAATGACGGGATTTTTTGGTTTTTATTACAAAAACGAGGAGTTGTTTATTCAGATACTCGTAAAATGACATTTCCATGTTTCCAGGAACCATTACCGGAACCGATCTGTTGTCCAAAGTAATTTCACTTCTACAGCTTCATTTATGCTTGTCCGCGACGACGACGTTCTGCTGCAAGACCACGCCTGACTCCATCAGAGGTAGGCAGGCCGATCGGTCGGTTGCACGTGGCGTCATGGCAGCCATTTTGCCTGTTCTTTAACAAAAGAATCTCACCTTTGGAGATCAGTGAATCTCACCAGCTACAACTGTATGTGACCATGGGCAACTCCATAGTTGTCAGGTGCATAAAAACCAGTCAAGGAATTCATAACTTGTTAGTTTAGACTGTATGGTAGGAACTTGGGTTGGTGGGCATTTAGTTGGACCAAAATTCTCTTTTTTTACAAGTGAAAAAGTACCCGTATTTTTTCACGGAGGAAAAGAGTACCCAGGTATGAAGCCGCGCTCTCATTGGCTAACGGTTTTCCCTCCACAACATTAACGTCTTTGGTACTCGGCGAACGAGCAGAGGGTTCCAACGATAAGGAAAGTATATGGAACAGAAATTTCATTGTGAATATTTCTGGGATGAACTAAAAGGTAGGTGACATGTTAATATTGCAAAAAATGTGCACATTAGACGAAGTGTGTTATGAAGGGTAAACACAGCGGTGTTTTACGGAACATTCTGACCATTTTCAAACATCAGTACCGTCACAGAGTAAATAATCAACAATCAATTATTTACTCTGTGGTACGGTACAAACAGTAGTGAGCTGATTTCCCTTGAATTTTGTTAACGGGAAGTTCGACATTTGAAACAAGTCTAAGGAAACAAAAACTGCTGCGACAATGGCAATCTGTTTAAGCAAACAGAATTCATTTCAAATGCATAGAACGTTTGCAAATGTTGGCGCCATATTGTATTGGCTCTGCTGACAACGCAGAAAAAGTTTTCACGAAAGAAAGCGGAAAAATATCAGAACATGCATAGGGAAGCCTTAAATATGTCATCTCGTCCCTCTGCAGCGTTGAAGCTATCCAAGTCTACAGTGGCTGATGATTATAGTACTCTACCAGGTGGGGTTGTCTGGGGTTTTTTTGGGGGGATAGCTCCCTGGTCAGCCTGGAAATGGCATTACAGACAACAACTTTTAAAGAACTAAAAAATGGTAATGATAAAGATAGTATTAATCTGCATGATGATGAAGGTAATAATAAAATCTTAATTCTTTATTGATCTACACAAATGTGATCACACAAATGACTAAAACTGCATTCTTCCTTGGGCCCAAAAAAAGTAGTTTTTCTAGATTTCTTTTGGCATCGAAATATGTGAAATAATGAAGAGGATTAGTTTTAATTCTCTTTGACTTACTTTACCCACAATATATATTAGAAGGCT
Organism: Heliopora coerulea; assembly: GCA_030142905.1. NCBI lineage: Eukaryota > Metazoa > Cnidaria > Anthozoa > Scleralcyonacea > Helioporidae > Heliopora > Heliopora coerulea. The sequence continues at coordinate 617,740 of JASJOG010000011.1, read as the reverse complement.
TTATAATACTTTAAAACCCTTAACAGCATATATTATGTATTGAGGTGTGCATGCTATATAAAGAGTTTTTTTCATGCCAAATGACTTTAAAAGTGTCCCACAATCTTTAATTTTAGTATCAGTTCTAGAGGTTCCACTTGATACTTTATTCTGACACTGACCTGTTGCTAGAGCAGCAGCTTCAAAAACACTGGTCATTTTCTTTTTTAGAATCTGGAGTTCTGCAATGGTGGGAGCACGTCCACCAAATTCAAGCCTTGTTCTTGCAGGGATAACATTGACAGCAGTACCACCTTCTGCTATAATGCCATGAACCCGCCATGTGGGCTTCATCTGCTGACGCATGGTACTGATGCCACTGTATGCCATTACTGCAGCATCTAGAGCATTTATTCCTTCCCATGGTCCACCAGAAGCATGAGCCTCATGTCCCTTGAAGATAACTGTTACACCAGCATGTGCAATGTATGTTGGAAAGGCTGCATTGTAAGTGCTGGGATGGACCATCATAATAAAATCAACCTCATTAAAGCATCCATTTTCAATCATCATGATCTTGCCTCCTTGGCCTTCTTCAGCAGGAGTTCCAAACACAACAAGCCTACCAATTTTTGAATCAACAGCTTTCAATGCAGCTTGGACTCCTGTATTATGTGAGGAGCAAAACATATACAGTTGAAATATAAGGTTAGCTAAAAGTCCATTTGGTTTTAAATTAAAATACTTCTCATGCCACTCAAAGGAACCAGCAAGCAATAGACAAAGTTGATTTGGTTGCAACTAGTTGCAGACTTGTTTTCTCATAGTTAGTGTGAAATCTGACGAAAATACAATACCAGCCATTTTCAGCTTTGCATTTCAAAAGACAATCTTTCTGGGTCTTATAATGTCATGTCTGAATCTATTGCTTTTCTATTGTTAAGAAAATGTTATTTGTTTTGTTGTGAAGTAATAAATACTGCCATGTGACATCTTTGAATCAAAGATGGTGACTTCAAAGCTAAAACTGGCTGCTACTTTGCAGCCAAATAAACATCATTTTGGATTTTTAGAATGAACTTTATGTTTAGTTACAACATACTTTTAAAATTTTCAATAGCAGCATGTTACCAGTCAAAGTTTTGTTCAAAGTGCAATTCTTGATTTAATCAGTATATACCATGCGAAATTAGCAGTAATCATGTTCATCTTTTTTAATGTGTTAATATGTTTACTCTGATCCAGCACAAAACTAAGTATTACAAATGTCTTCATACTTCAGCCTTCCAACATGTAGCTCTAGTTAATGAAGTAACTATAGGATGTGACTGAATATGAGTACAGAAAAGGTTTGATAGCAATCACACAAATGTTTTTAAAATTACAAATGCATCAGTTACTGAATCTGACCCTGTCAAATGTGAGGATTGAATAGCTGAATTGTTCAGCATACAGGGAATGTTAAGTATATAAAGGGCAGCATAGTGCTTCCCCTAATGACATAGTATTTAAGTAAATTAATAACAGCTAAAAAGTCATGCCATCCTTAATTCTACATTATAAAGGCCAACTAATATGACCATTTGTGCATGTTTTTTGACCACCACTGTCAATTTGCCTTTGTATATGCAAAAAGTATCAGTAACTAGGGTAAGTATACTGGCAAAGGCTTGTCCAATTGCAAAGACTCCAGCCCAACTCCTAATGCTCTTCTTTATCAACTCTTGGCAACACATAACTTGTGCTTTAATACATGCACACATACATTCATACATACATATATAACTTTAATAAAGTTAGAAGAACGTTTGCTACTCGGAGTTCCACATGTCTACAACACGATCATCAGGCAACTGACAGTTCACTTAAGGCAACTGACAGGCATCAGGCAACTGACAGTTGGCTTAAGTGAACTGTCAGTTGCCTGATGATCGTGTTGTAGACACATGAAACTCCAAGTAGCAAACGCTCTTCTAACTTTATTAAAGTTATTTTGCTCTACCTACATGGTATCAAGCACTCTCAAACCAATCGTCAACCGTGTTTCTTGTATGATACACTTTTGCTTTTGCTTTACATACATATATATATATATATATATATATATATATATATATATATATGTATATATCACTTATCAAAAACCTCCTTGTCCCAAGTTTTAAAACCATTTATAGCTGACAAGATAAAACTTTTAAAAAACTTTATTTCAACTGAAGAAGGGGCCGGTCCCCGAAACGTAAGTTGTGGATTTTTCTTCTTTTTTTAATAAAGTTTTTATGATGTTTATATGACGTTTAAACTTTATGTTGAGCGGGCTCATGAAGATATTATGTATATATATATATATATATATATATATATATATGGAACTAATCACACCTGAGGAAACTGCTGTATTTAGTCATTGCTGTCTCTGAATTGAGTCAGGTTTACCAAAGGTAACACATTGCATTAGAAGCAATTTTAAACTTCAGGTAACTTTTGGCTTTTTATTTTGTTTTCTTTATATCAGTATCTTCACTGTTTTATTTCTTGGTGAAAAAATTTGCAGGCCTATAGGCTGGGTACGCCACTGCAGAATATGAATAATTAAATCAAGATTAATATCTTAATAGTTACAATTACTGTTGCTTTCATTGAAAATCCCCTTCAGTATCAAACTTTTAAGTTCAAAGCTTCCGAGGGCATCATTTTGGGTATTAAGTGGGTGTCTAAACTCTAAAGGAGAGCCTAAATTGACACAAACCTAAGCCGGCTGCTATTCCAGCCTCAGCAATGAGATTGTGGCCACAAGCATGTCCAATGACGGGCAAAGCATCGTATTCACAAATAATCCCAGCAGTCAGCCCTTTATTGCCATCTACCCCAGTTTTCTTCTCGTAAACAGCACGAAAAGCGGTGTCTAACGTGAAATGTGATTCAACATCGAAGCCATGTTCCCTCAACGTCTCCGTGAGCAAGTTGTGGGCGAATTTCTCTTGAAATCCCAATTCCGGCTTATTCCATACCTTCAGACTAAGTTCATTTAGATGGGAAGAGACCTCATCGATGCGTGCGTCAGATATTTTACTCAAGTCCACAAAATCTCTCATTTTGTGATGAGTTCTGGGCTGAAGGTCAGTATTAATTATTAGTGTTCAAATGTAGGGACAGTCCATGGTCAAACATGCCTAATCGAAACATGTAGTGTCCAGTCCAGGCTAGTCCAGACATAGTCACTAGTTCCCTCGCGACACGATAGTGGTGGGCTCATGGCTGCCCGACCCTAAGGTCTAGTTTATAAGCTGTGTCGTGCCGAGCTATGCTATCATATTTTATTAGTTCGGCACGGTACAGCTTGGGTTTATAAAGCCTTGCCGTGCGTACTAATTTCTGTCTGCAATTTCCCAAAAATACAAGGAAGAACGCCAAACCTGTGTTCCACAACAGGCAGAGTAGCGTATGTGTCGACCGGCACATCTCACCTCAGCTCGGTTTATAAGCTGAACTTCACCCATGCTGAGCCATGCACCACGCCGCACTTCGAAATGCGTGCCGTACGGCTTGGTACGGCTCGGCTTGGCACTACTAAACTACTCAGTTTATTAGGTGAGCGAAGCTGTGCCAGCGTTGATACGGCTCCGGCAGGGCACAGGTTATAAACTAAGCCTAACCTTGGGCGAAGGTTGGTCTAGCAAACCACAGAGCGAACATAGATCAAGAATCGTGGTCGGGGATGAGGTTAAGTCGTGTTGTCTAATTAGGGTCATGAATCCTCTGTACGTAACCAGAGGCACAAGCAGCCTCGTTTCAATGTGAAAATTCACTTGGAGTAGTGAGAGGTGCTCTGATTTAGCACATATATCCCCTTGGCATCGTACCCAGGCCACGCGCGGTAGACTAACAGACAGGCATACGCGAGCCACTAACTAATTACTCAACCCATGCAGTGCATATACGCACGGCGTGAATAATTGATGAGCCACAACACAGTTTTGAGTTAACATTCTAAACTCAAGTTATAAAGTTCGTTCACTTATTGAATTATTCTTTACCATCACCTTCGGAGCTGCAACCATTCCCACGTGTTGGAAAATATCGTCCAGCGTATTGTAGGAGGCACGTTGACATGTGACTAGACTTGACGTTGGCAGTGCATGTTAATTTAATCAAATATTCTGTTCAGATAAGGCATAAGGAGATGAATTTCAGTTCTGGCTGAACTTTTGAAATTTCAGTCGAGTTATAGGTCTGAATTTTGCATGTATCCAGCCCCTGGCCTTCTCATGCTTAGTCTTCTAAGGACATTAATGTTTAACGGGCAATTTTAACTTTTGATATATACAATAATCACACTTTTCCTTTCAACAATGTTTAGCTCATTAGAACACAGCACATAAGTCAAATTCTATTGATTTCGGTAAACGGTAGCTGGGTGGGAGTCTTCTATTTAAGTGCCCCACCAACTGAAAACAATGTGGTCGAATAAAGAGGTGGCATTTTACAGAGATAAGCAGTTAAAAACTATTACAAAAGCGGAGTTCAAGCAAAGCCCAGTTGTTGCAAATGCGGTATAGTACCACTGCTACTTCTGAAACAAATTGCAAAGGTCTGGGTTTTTTGAACGTTGATTTACGATAACAGCTATTCCTCTCGCAAGCGGCCTCTCCTTTTTCTAATTTCATATTTCTCACGACACTCAATACTACTTTCGCTCTGTCTTTCATCACTCACCACTACATATAACAATAACATATTTTTAGTGTTCATACAATTTCCAACACAATAGTAGCTTATTCAATCTGTATCTTCATAAAGATGCTTAAACACGCCATGGACGGTCTTTGTTCGCATTGCTTTCGGAAGATTACTCTCATCCTGGCACTTGCGCATTTCTGGAATTTCTACCTTGTTTGCTCATCCCTTCATCTCACGCCCAGCCAGTATGTGTTTGAAAAGGATAAGTTTTCTTTTTATTTATTCGGGCTTTTTATCACTTCATGTATGTTTGAACATAGTCTGTCAGGCTCAGCAACCCTTAAAACAGTGTCTTTGTGTTCACACACGTTGCAGATCTATGATTGAGCAGCATCTTAATGAGCAAGCCGATATTGTGGATCGCATGCTGCAAGGCTATGACAAGCGCTTCATCCCGACGATAACAGGTACGCATATCGCAAACTTGAAATTCTTTTCAATTGTATTCATGAACCATGTTTCTTGACTAGAGCTCATTCGTACCTCTGAAAAATTGAACTTACTAAAAAATTATTTCATATGTAGCGTGTGGAATTAATATGTACTTTACCACGGTTAAGTACTTCACTCCCTTAATCACATATGGAGAATTGAATATCATCATCGCTGGGCTTGGGCTCATTTATCCGTACCAGTACATATAATCAGTTTATATAAAAAAACCAGCTCTCAATATTGTTTGGCTATACTGCAAGCATCTTTTGAGTATGTATCGTTCTTTGATAAAATCCCCCACAAATGGCTATTTTCTTTGTTCCTTTCCTTGTGTTTTGGAACTGTTTAAATTTCATGCACCCAATGGCATCCTGTATTACAGTTCGTCGGTAGACTCCATTGCATGGTTACTTACTGTTAGTTATGTCAAAGGACCGTAAAAAAAGAAAATTGATTCCTTATTTTGATGCTTTTTGCATTCAAATACCCTTATTATTGTGAATCGACTAAGGGCTGGTTTACACTAGCGACATAAACACAAGGATAACGTCATACGCAAACGCACTAGGTACCTCATGGTTAGTTAATTCCTTTGTATTGGTGAAGTACAATGAGTTTGGTTGACCATGATGTGCCTACTACGCTTGCGTATGTTGTTATGCTTACGTTTATGTCGCTAATGTAAACCAAGCTTAATGATTGACCTACACGCAATGGTTGTCGCGCAAGATTTTGTTTTTAATCCTAATGTTTACGATATTATCGAGAGTCGTCAAGACTGCAACACTCACTGACGAATAATCAGCGGGAAGCCGTAACCGCATACCCCAGGCTGCCAATCGTATCGTGAGGATAGGTCTTAACAGATCTAGAGGCAGATAGCCTCCGTTGGAATAACAAATAAAGCATATGAAATAAACCAGAACGATGACGGTGTACGGTGACAAGATTGAATTTGTTTGTCAAATAGACATGACGGATCGTTATGTAAGCACACATGATAACAATGATTGTGTCGCAGTTTCTCCCCTCGAACTCACCTAGATAACTAGTGCATTGAAGGATTTGTTTGATTAATTAACTTCTTATATTTATTGGAAATACAGTGGAAACTTGAAACTATAAGATTAGTCATAGGCATTTTAATGGCATTTTTTGAGCTTATATAAACTTTGAAGTGACCATAGTGTGTCTAATGTAATGTACAGTGTGGTTTCAGGCTGAACAATGGAGTGCTGCTGATTGATACTTTACCTATCAATGTCTAAATACGTAAGCACACAAATACGTATTTCCTCTCAGTTAGCCGTCGTTCTATACGCAGGCTTATCTCAGGGTGTACTTTAAGATGATGTTTAATGCCCTGTTTTTCCCTTAGTGTTGAATTTTTATCCATGTTCTTTGTTTCTACTGTTATTCAATCGAAAGTTTGTTGACAGAAAGTCTCATTCTGTCAATTGTGGAGATATCATTTCCCTTTACCAAAAGGATAAAATCAGGTGTTTTTGTAAAATGTAAATAGAATTTGGATTGATAGCAAAAGCTATCTTATGTTGAATTCTCCGTGAATGTTCCTTCTTCACTGTGCACTGACCTTATCTTAAAAACTGTCTCCTTAAATCCCTCCCCGGGGTCCGCCACTTGCAAAGTAAACCACAAATAAACAACTCTGCTCAACGAAAATTCCGGATATTTGCCCATATCCTGAAGAAAGGATCGAATCTGTTTATTCCAGAGGCAGATTTTCACTTCAGTATTACGTTTACTGGTATAAACTTTCCATGTGTACGGAAGTAGCTTTCTTTGTATCATGGAACGACAACGAAGATTGGTTTTGAGTGTTACGCTTTTACCACTGCCTTATTATTATGAATATATAGTCTGGGCATATTTTTTTTCGAAAAATCCGAGAAGACAAATGTCCCCCCTTTGCCCTAACTTGGCGACCCCCCATGAAAATTGCCTTCTATAGTAACCTTCCTAAATTTCTTATGAAGTTTGTGGGAAAAGCCCCAGCATAATCATAAGTTAAAAAACTGACGAAAAACATTAGACAACCCTTAGTTTTACAAAGATTTACTCTTTATGCGTTTAGGAAAACCTCTGAAGGTTGGACTAGAGGTATTAGTATCTGATGTCTTATACTTGGATGACAGCAAGATGGTGAGTATAAATTGCTATGGCAGTAACTGATAAAAACCTTGACCAGCCGACAACTTCAAAAAATATAAGAGAAAGCAAATTCCGAAAACGAAAGCCATCTTTCAACTTAAGATTTTAGTTAACAAAAGATGAAAACTGTGAAATGTTGATATCTCGATTTTATTGCAAAATCATCTTCAGACGATGATTTTGCAATAAAATCGAAATATCACCATTTCACAGTTTTCATCTTTTGGTAACTGATAAGTCACCGCATTATTTAATAGTCTGTCTCAGTGGCATTATTCCCGGGGTGCTTAGGTCTCCAGGCCATCTCCGACAAATGGCAGAATAATATTACCTTCAAGAACTATCAAACTGATGTAAGTTGGCTGATTTCGATTTACGTTCTAGTTTGGCCTTGGCCTCAACATTAGTTACCGCAAATCAGGGCCGGCGGAACAGGGGCGGCTGGGGCGGCTACGGCCGCTCCACTTTTTCGGCCAATTTTATGCTGACGTAAGCATTTTTAGAAATAAAACATTACCAATGTTTTACTTTATTTGAGTTCACTAACTGTTAAGGTGCTACCGCTCATTCTTTAATTACGAAAGTTAACAGCGAAATCGGCGTGATTGTTTGAAACACGCGATATAATGTTGCTAATTTCAGTAATTTTAAACCTCGCAACCTCCCACAATTGCTAATTTATTCAAAAATGCATTGCTCTGAAATTCGAAACTACAACGTTTTTGCTTGGGGCCTTTTTGTCAGTGCTCAGTAGATGCGTTCACAACGTGATGGCTTCAACTAGTGACGGCCATAAAAAGCTTCCAATTCCAGTAATAGGCAATAAAGCGCACCAGCCACGTTCCTTTAAGTTTCCCAAGCGTGATTTTGGCAAAACGTCAGTTGTGAAGTGCTCGTTTCAGCCGCAGTGGTTTGACAGATGGCAATGGCTTCATTACAGTGAAGAGAAAGATCTCGCGTTTTGTTTCACATGTATCGTTGCGTTCGAAAACAACCACCTTGTACCAGATCGATGCTTTGGACCAACATTTATTTCTACTGGCTTCTGTAACTGGAAGGATGCTGCGCTGAAGTTCAACAAACATGAAGGAAGTCGTTGCCACAAAGATGCTCTTCTAAATACGAACACGATTCCCGCAACAACTAAAGATGTGAGTGAAATGTTATCGTCAGAACTTGCAAAGGAGCGTGAAGAGCGAAGGAAAGCGTTTCTTAAGTTGCTGTCGAATGCGCGTTTTCTTTGCAGACAAGGCCTTGCATTTCGCGGCGACGGAGACGAGTCTGATTCAAATTTCGTGAGACTAATTCAACTTAGATCAGACGATAACCCCAGCCTCACTGATTGGATTAAGAAGAAGACAAACAAATACAGTTCGCATGACATGCAGAACGAAATGATAAAAGTCATGGCCTTGCAAGTTTTGCGTGACATTGCAGGAAGTATTCAAAATGCGCCATTCTTCACCGTGATGGTCGACGAAACAACAGACGCCTCCAACGTTGAGCAAGTGGTCATCTTACTCCGATGGGTCCGTTAGAAGTTTGAAGTTGCTGAAGAGTTAGTTGGCTTGTACGAAGTGGCATCAACTGGGGCCGAGATGATTTACAGTGTCATCACCGACGTTTTCAAGCGATTGAATCTTGCCGTCTCAAAGGTGCGGGGACAGTGCTACGACGGTGCTGCCACCATGTCTGGCAAGAATTCCGGTGTGGCAACGAGATTGCAAAGAGATGAGCCAAGAGCTATTTTCACCCATTGTTATGGACACTCGCTAAACTTGGCCTGTGGTGATACGATCAAACGGTGCAAACTTATGCGCGACGCACTGGACACGACACATGAGATAACCAAGTTGATCAAGAAGTCACCGGCACGTGATGCCATTTTCAAGCGATTAAAGGAAGAAATGGCTAGTGATACTCCCCGTATCCGTGTTCTTTGCCCAACCAGATGGACTGTCCGTGCTGGAGCTTTGAAAAGCATCCTTCGAAGTGCTCCTGAAACTTTGGGACGAATCTTTAGAATGCGTCAAAGACACGGAAATGAAGGCAAGAATTCAAGGGGTTGCTGCTCAGATGACGAAATTCGTTTTTTTCTTTGGTGTTTCTTTGGGTTTGCTGATTTTGAAGCACACTGATAATCTGAGCAAGGCTATGCAAGGAACAGATGTGTCCGCCGCAGAAGGGCAGAAGTTGATGCAGATGACGGTAGCCACGCTGGCGTCCATACGAAATGACACTAGTTTCGACTTGTTTTGGCAGAAGACCAATTCCGCTGCTGAAGACATCGACGTTGAAAAGCCCTCGCTACCTCGACGTCGCAAGATTCCCCGCCGCCTGGATGACGGTTGTGCGCCTACGTTCCCTGACTCAGTAGAGGAACACTACCGAAGCATCTACTTTGAAGCGCTCGACCTCATCATATCCTGCATCGAGGATCTTTTCAACCAGGCTGGCTACAAAACCTTTCGAAATGTGCAAGAGCTTCTCTTGAAGGCTGCAGCTGGAGAACCATACGACGACGAACTGCGTTCTGTGCTCTCTTTTTATGGCTCTGATATCGATGCGCTACTTCTTCCAACGCAGCTGGAGATTTTCTCACAAGATTTCCAAGCTGATGGCAAAGTTATCGTACGTGAAATCGTCCGCTACTTTCAGAAGTGCGCTGATGCTCAATTGCAACTGCAATCTCAAGTCAGTAAGTTGGTGAGATTATTGCTCGTGATGCCCGCTACTAATGCTGGAAGTGAGAGGTGATTTAGTGCTTTACGAAGAACAAAGTCTTACCTCAGATCGACGATGAAACAAGGACGACTGAACCACTTGATGTTGCTACACGTGCACAAGGAGCGCACCGATGACCTCGACCTGGTGAACGTTGCCAATGACTTTATTTTCAGTAGCGAACATAGAAAGAACATATTTGGCGCAAAGTTTAGGCCATCTGATCTTTCGTAATTATGTAGATAATTGTACTTCAAAATCTAGACTTAATTATACTGGTCGTACATTTTTTACTGCAATATCTAAGTTGTATCATCGTTTGCCTGCTTATATATTATGTTATGTAATTGTTTTTGTTGATTAGGGAAAATGTCTGTACAAAATATTCTAATTTTCACATTTGCCTTAGTGATACTTTAGTATGTTTTAATACATCGTAACGTTTGTTTACTGGGAACAGATTTGGTTATTGATGGTAATTGTAAATAGATCTTCGTATATAACTTACACATGTTTCTCTGTAAACGAAAACGAAAACTTGAATATGAACAAGCAATCCAGCGGTGTACAGAGTAGTTTCACACAAAAAATATTTCATACAAAACGCTATGCTATTCGACTTCGCCCCACTTGCAAAAGCGTTCCGCCGGCCCTGCAAATTGATTCTTGATGATCATCCTCACTGGGGATGAACTGTACAGAATTGTAGCTAATCACGTTTTCGTACAACTGGCCGCTAGATTTTCCGTTACTTTATACGACGACGTCTTAAATCCGCTATGTTGGATTTGTCAAAACGGTATCAGGCAGCTTCTGTGATGTCATAAATTCCACAAAAAGGTTCCTAAACCCAGACATGATGCGAAGAGATGTTCAAGCCTAACGATTTCCCAAAAAATCTGCAAAAGTCTAAAGTTTCTAAAAAACAAAGTGAGAAAAAAAGTTCATAATTAGCCAAACATTCCTCTGCAACTTGGACACCTTCCACTGGAAAAATGCCCAGTGAAAACGAAAGGCGTAGCCGAGGGTTTTCTGGCATTTTTCCCGTTGAAATGGTGTCATGAATGTTTCTATCACAGTACAGACGCACGAAAGCTATTTTCTATTTGTTTCATAAAATAACCAGGATTTTTTCGAGTTTTCGTGACGTCATTCATGTCTCTGTACTCTGATAGAAAATGAAAATGACGTCAACGTGTCCCTGTACTCAGAGAAAATGAGGCTCGTGCAATCAGAGCGTAGGATGTGTGTTATTTTATAAAATCAAATATAAGGCATAAGCGATTAACTCTTTCGAGGTGAGAGCTCCCCCTTTGACGAGTAAAGTCGTCTGTCGTTAGCCAGAGTAAAAAATCATAGGAGTTTTATGCAGCTGGGAAAGAGTTAATACTAATCACCACAACTTACCACTTCGGTTGGCCATTTCAGCAGTAGCCACAGAAGTACAAAAGTTACTGCCGCAGTTGAAACTACGGTATAAATTACGGCGACCAGGATCATTTTTCACTTGCAACGACGTCGTTCGTCTTAAGATGGTTTCAGAGTTTCAAAAGCTCACAAAGTCTCCATTTTGTTCCAGGAATCTGAGATGATACTGTACATCAGACAAAACTGGAGTGACTTTCGCCTTTCTCAAAACTCTTCTCAGAGAATCAAAGTCCGAGAACATTTGTTAGACAAGATATGGTTGCCAGATATTCGACTGAAAAATTTAATTGATATGAATCGATTTGATGGATTTGGAGGAGTACATATGAACATTTATAGAAGTGGGAAAGTCTACTTCAGTCAACTGTAAGAGGGAACTATTCAGTTGTTTTAATGCATGGACGAATGTTATCTTCATGAGGGATAAAAAGTGCTTTTTTTATATCTTTTTTTATATTTTACTTTTTATCAAAGGGCTCATGTCAAGGTTACCTGTCCCATGGATCTACGTAACTTTCCGATGGATTCGCAAACCTGTTTTTTAAACTTCTCATCATGTAAGTACCTGTATTGCAAGCCGTGTCGTAACAACAGAAGGCCGTGAAGTTTAACATTTTGGAACTAAGCTAATCAACGGGCTGTCCCGAATGGGCCTCCAGTCCCTAAGTAACTAAGATTAGTCAAGTGAATAAACATGCGAAAGAGAGACGTTCGAAGTACGTAGGATTGCTCGTGTAAATAAGAAACGTAGTGTTTTGGAGGTGTAATTTTCTTTATAAAAGGTGAGAGTGTGTATCGAGGAACAGTTCGGTACAGACCGAAGCTGCAAATTGTTATTGGGGGCGCTGGCAGAAATTAACACCTCAACCTCAGTAAAACAACTGACAAACACACCGATACTATAATGCTCGAACTCCTTGCGCTCTTGCACCACTGGTACTGAACATTGATTTGTGCAAAACACGAAGCATCCTTGTTAAATTTGAGAATGCAAAACCAATTTTTTTGTGGTACTAATTTATTAAACTTAAATACACTTTTACCATAATAAGAGAAAAAAATCCCGCATTCAAGGAAGTGCTACCCAGGCCCATGCTTTTCCGCGCCAACATTCATGAGGATTAGTAAATGGTATAGCTAGGGAAACTGGTAATAAAAACTGTGAAATTGGTGTAATCAGCAGCTGAAAAGCCCGTGATGGGGCAGCATATTGAAAATGCCTGCACTTGCCCTTGCAACTGCACTTCCTCTGGCACTTGCACTTGCCCTTGCCATACTTGAAAATGCCCTTACACTTTACCTCGCCCTAACACTTGCTCTTGCATATATCCTTGCACATGCCCTTGCACATGCCGTTCTCTTAAACTTGCCCTTGCACTTGCACTTGCCCTGGCACAAATATGCCCTTAAACCACATGGTCGGTTGCTACCATGTTGCTGAGTTTAAAAAATGTTAATTGATGAAATGTGACTTTGGTTGAAAGGTATATGGTCAATTCCCTCAACGTTTAGCAATCTAGTATCATCGGACCATGGCGTTCAAGGTTCTATTGGCCAATGCAAACGGACAATACGCGAATGCAGTCTTTAATCTGTTCAGTTTACTGAGGAATCAAAATGGCTGGATAACCAGTTGTTCAAGCAATCAGTATAGATGACCAACTTTACAGACGTTATCTATTATCTTTGTTCTTGTTTTAGTTGCCTATGGAAAATCGTTGCTCTTGTTTTCAATGACAGGGGAGAAAGTCATTGTAAACAAAGTCGGCCTCCCGCAGTTCGAGTTTGTTGAAGCCAAGGAAATTGAGGAGGCAAAAGAAGGTATATTTTTTAATATGTACTTCAAGATCTCGTATTTTAACATCCGCATCTGTTGCAAAACGAACGCCAAATTTGTAGAACTCCATGCGATAAGCTGCTTTCTTTCTTTCTTTCTTTCTTTCTTTCTTTCTTTCTTTCTTTCTTTCTTTCTTTCTTTCTTTCTTTCTTTCTTTCTTTCTTTCTTTCTTTCTTTCTTTCATGGTTGTTAACATGTTCCCTGCAGTACACCAAGAATAAAGACGACAACGACGACAGCTACAGTAACGAAACGACGAATGCAACGAAAGTTATACCATTGAGCACTTTCGCATCTCCCATAAAGCTGCTCATTTTCATGAAAATATTTCTCAAATGAAATTTCTTGTGAGACTGTTACGCTTCAATGAACTTGAACTTTGTTTTTCTGCAAAGAATTCCTCCCGAAGAACTGCAGTATGTGAAATACAAAAATAATCAATAACTGCTTCAGTAGCAGCAGCATCTAGAAAAGAACAGGCACAAAGCGAGTGATAACGATGATAACAACAACAACAACAGCTGCAACAACGACAACAGTAAAAACTATTTCTACGTAAAAAGTCAACAAAAAAGAGAAAATCTATACGAAGGTTGAAAGACCCTAGCAAAACGATATTTTCAAATAACAATATTAAAATCAACAACGGTGTAATTCATGGATGATCGTTAGACGTTCGTCGAGCTCAATCCTCAGAAAAACGATTTCTGAGACACAAACGGGGATCTGAAATCGTTTTTCTGAGGTTTGAGCTTGACGAACCTCTAACGATCATCCATGAATGTCTCCAAGATCCCAAATCCATAACATTAGTCTTAGTGCTATTAATCAATCTTTGTCTTCTTTTTTAAACCATTCCTGTTCGAGACGTCTCGCCTTGATAGGTAAAATCGTCTGGCGTTAGCCAGAGTAAAATTAAAAAGTCGGGTACGGACCGGAGAGAGTTACACCAAAAACTGCACAGTCAAATATAATCAAGTCTTGCCTATTTGTCTCATGTTTTCTTTCAGGTGAAATTTCAACGGTGTCAGTCGGACTGAAATTTCAACGCCGATTAGGATTTTACATACTTCAAATCTACTTACCATCCATATTTCTTTTCGTCCTTTCTTGGATGGCCTTTCTCATGGGGTCATCTGACATTACTGATCGTCTAGCACTGGAAGTCACCATGTTGCTTTCGATTGTTCTCCTGCACGGCAGCCTTAATACGTCACTACCTCACGTGTCCTATGCTAAAGCTTCTGATTGGTTTATTATTGTGTCCTTCTGGTTCATCTTCATGGCGTTGCTGGAAACCATGTTGGTTTACCGATTGACGTCACAGACAACCAGTCAACAAAAACGGTGGAACCGGTCGGTAAGTCCCAATTCAAATTGATAAACCATAACTTAATTATGAATAGCATCGTTAATAATAACCTGTGAAACTACCACATGTAGTGGCGGATCCAGGAATTTGCAGAGGGGGATGCAGTTCATCATCGCGAAGCCAGAGCCCTTTTAACGGTGCCTGGGAATGTTTTTAGGGGGCTTTGTTTTTGTAGGTACCAGCCTCAAAAAACATTTTGTTATCATTGTGAGATACTATTCTCGCGAATATAATAGAGGGTGGCTGAGAGTTAATAATAGTCTGTAATACTGTATCATGCCAACGCAAATTTTTATTCCAAATTTCTAAATCAAATTTTCCTTGGTAACCTTCAAAAGTTACTGAATACAAAATAGCTTACTTAATCTTCAGGTCGTATTACCACTATGTGTAAGTTTGCTGGCCTGAATGGGGTGCCAGTGGACCCATCCAGATCCGCCACATAATGGGTTGTTTGTGAGTTTTTGACCAATGGGGTCAGGCCTTCGTGATAGCGTCCTATATATAATATTTGCATTGCCAATTTTTACATGTATCATTAACGTAGTTCTACAGAACATGGGAAATCAGAAAATGATCGAACGTAAATAATACACTCGCTCAGAAGTCCTATACCAAACTCTGATGTCATTTTTTGTCGTTCAGAAATCACAGGAGTCTTCGCTTGTGACACGGAAAGAAATTTACTTGTTCCAATTTCATTCCTATATATTACATGAAAATTTCAGACGGAGGTTTACGACTTTTCACAAATCTTTACACCAATATTTCCTCTCACGATATTTCAGGGAGGCTTCGAAAAGTGTCGGTCTAACCTTTTTGCTGTGTTTAAAATGAAAAAGACCATGCAAAATTGTGAGGACTACGACAGGAAAAGTGGAGACGAAAGCCCTACATTAGTTTCCGAGAACGACAGCGTTCCAATCCGAATTGAATCAAGCAGCATGAACCCACGGAATCTGGCCGTTTGGGTTGACAAAATCTGCGCTGTTGTTTTTCCTGTACTCTACACGGCGTTCAATATCTTCTACTGGGAATATTACCTGTGATGCAGAAGGATAAGCACTTTGATGTTGGAGGGTTCAGTACATGAGAACCTATACGCGTGCGTATTGTGTCGGCTTTTTAAAATAAGTGTTATCATTGAAACCATTAAGCGTACGGTTTTACGAGGCTTTGTTTTTAGTTAGTAGTCATTATGTGCTATAGTCGTGATTTTGTAGCTGACTTGCACGTTTGCATAAATTGCGTGTTCAATGTTGGTTAAAGCAGCTGTTGCTGAGTTATCGTCCGATAATGAAAACGTTCAAGTATCTGTTATCGCCTGGATTTCCAGGGCCGCCGTAAGTTGCTAAATATAAAAAAACTTAAATATAACTGCGACAAACTGGCACTGATCTTTCTCAGAAAAGAAAAATTGTTATTTTTTGTCGCGATATTTCAGACAGTTATCAAAAAAGGGTCGGTTAAATCTTTCCCCTGAATTCGAAATGAAAAAAGATTGCGTAAAGTGGTTGAGCACTGAACACACAGGGTGGAGAAAAAAGGTTCTCATTGGTTTCAGAGAACCATAGTACGGCTGCGTTTGTGTAGATGGCGAGTGCCATGTCGTTTACGGCACTTGCTGTTGAGTTGTCATCCATTAAGGAACACCTCAGATCTGCTATATTTCTTTCCCTGCTTGGACAGCGAATATCTAAAAACGCTCTCAGACTAACAACTCACGAGAATATCGCGAAAAAAATATCTGCCAACTGCTTTGAGTCGCAAGAACAAAGAAAGACGCTGAGGCAAGAATACTCAAACGGATTGAGTTCATTTTCCAGGTCAGTGGAAAAAAAATTATAGAATTGTGAGTATTTAGATATTTATTTTCAATTTGTGCCACTTCAAGTTAACTGCGTCACGCCATGTTTTTCCTTCAAGTTTTACGTTCCACAGAATTTTCGAGGACGATTCAAACCAGGCGTTTCCTTGGCTGAAAAAGGTAGGCGTGTATGTTAAAAGCGTTTATGGAAGGTTTATGTAGATATTTTTCACCAGAAACCCGGATGACGCGTCGGTTTATCTGGCAATGAATGGTAACCCTAAACCGGTGAAGTTTGTTAACCAAAGTCGTAGTAGTAGCAGTAGTTGTAGTAGTAATAGTAGTGGTGACGCACTAAAATGCGTATCCATCAATGATTCATCCTCGTTTCCAGTACCTCCTCGTTAAACTGGTACTCGGAGACCCTGGTAACGGACAATAAAAGCGTCCCAGGGACGTTTTTAGTGCTTTTCAGACGCCGACAACACCAATTTCACGAAGTCTTTATTACCTAACTTAAAGATTTTAACGTTAGTTTCCCAATCTATTAATCCTAATCTACCCTGTTAACTTTCTGAAAAAACCCTACAACTTTCGGCAGAGTCGACGAACTATTCCACGTACGATCAAACATCTGATACTAATTACATGAGCAGGAATAGGAATTCTTGACCTCATTAGTGGGAAGCTGTCCCTCTGACGACGAAGAACATGCACTTCTAAACCACAATCAGGGTCTTGTAAGCGTATGTAAACGCTTTTCGGTTGGGCCGGAGATGGGGTATGGTCATCAGAAGGTTAATATGCATAAAATATATCATTAAACATTCATTAAAATATCGTGGTTGCCGCTTAGGCAGCACGTATGTTGAACTTCTACCTTAGTTCGCCATCTGAGTCTTTGTAGCTCAATGGTTAAAGCGTCTCACCGGTCATCAGAAGGTTGCGCGGATTCGATCCCCGTCTGGGGTTCAGAAATCGTTTTACTGAAGTATGAGCTTGAAAAACGTTCATCTGTGATTCTTGTTATCTACTAGAACCAAAATGCGTATAAAGGATAAACTTTCAGGTAACTGATGCCATCTATTTTTGTGGTTGCAAGAGTGATTAAATTGTCGTTATGGCCACTCCTAACTTCCCAAGAAAGGTTTCAAAGAAAATTTAACTTCACAATGCTACTCAAGTTCGCTCTCGTTCAGTTTTAAAGATTCCTGGAACTCACGATTAATCTCTCCCATCAACATGGTATTACACATTACTTGCAAGCAAGTCCCCGCCATGGATTTCGCTGCTATCAATGTTTTTAGATGTGCTCTTTTTGTTCCTGCTTCAACTTGAAATTCAGGCGTATGGGTGACCTCATCAGCCGCGTAGTATCTCGGGTGTATTGCGGGCTTGACATGCGAGACATTCCCCATGTCCGTTGATCCTCCCGGTTTCA
Organism: Heliopora coerulea; assembly: GCA_030142905.1. Taxonomy (NCBI): domain Eukaryota; kingdom Metazoa; phylum Cnidaria; class Anthozoa; order Scleralcyonacea; family Helioporidae; genus Heliopora; species Heliopora coerulea. The sequence goes on along the minus strand of JASJOG010000011.1, from coordinate 599,805 downwards.
CAGCTTGTTCTGCTCTTGATAAATATGGCACCCCAAACTCTGCGGCGTTTTGTTGATAAATATCCGCTAAGACGGAGTTCGTCACCAGATTCTTGTAAACCAGTGGATTCCACTTTATTTCAACTTTACAACCTGGATAAGAGAAATAAAAGCCAGTTACTGTTAGTAAAACCTGTATTTTCTGAACTTGAACTTGGACAAAGCTTTGAACTTCAGGAAGCAGCAGAAGTTTCATCAACTTTCAAAGCTATGCTATAAATAACTATTAGGAATGAAATGCGTTCTTGACATTTGTTCCAAATTATCAGGAATGGGAACCAGAATGGCAATGCTTTTTCCTGTAGGAACTAGAAATGAGAACTACACGTTTTTGCAACGATAATGGCGGATTTGAGTTTTGGATTTGCGCTTCTCTTGCTTATTCACTTACTAAGCATTGTTCACCTGAAAAAAGTAAACCTTGTCCGTTTATTGTATAGTTAGCAAGTCAGATTTCCAAGTCCACTACGCTGACGAGGTGCCTGGCTGGTTTCTGCGAAGTATTTTACTTTACTTGTCTTCAAGTAGAAAATAAACACAGATATCACTACAAAAAATATTTTCAAGAAGCAAAATGAAATCAATGCCAACCTCCGTAAAGAATGACCTCTGTACTTGACACTGACCTGTTGCTAGTGCAGCAGCTTGAAAAACATAAGTCATTTTCTTTTTCAAAACCTGGAGTTCTGCAATGGTTGACGCCCGTACACCAAACTCCAGCCTCGTTCTTGAGGGAATAACATTAACGGTAGTACCACCCTCTGCTACAATGCCATGAACACGCCACGTGGGCTTCATCTGCTGACGCATGGTACTTATGCCATTATATGCCATCACTGCGGCGTCTAAGGCATTTATTCCTTGCCATGGTTCTGCAGAAGCGTGGGCCTCATGTCCATGGTAGATGACGATCACGGAGGCACGTGCTATATAGTTCGGGAAGGCCGCATCGTACGGGTTGGGATGGACCATCATAACGAAGTCAACTTCATCAAAGCATCCTTTTTCAATCATCTTGATTTTGCCTCCTTGGCTTTCTTCAGCAGGGGTTCCAAACACCACAACCCGACCAAGCTCAACATCAGACACTTTCAGTGCTGCTTGAAGTCCTACAGAATTTGGCAAACAGTCAATGCTAGAAGTGGGTGAAGGAAATATTAAAATACCTCATACAATAACTAGAGGAGCTTGCACCAAGGCACTTGGAAATTGGATACTAGAACAAATATTTTTGTCATTGACATTGGAAGGAAGGGCACAGGGGTTGTCATAGCCTCCACAAGTGAAGTGATGAAAATGGTGATGAGCTAGTCTTTTTTTTTTGGTATTATCTATCTCCTACTTGCATCTGCAATACTTTAGCAAGTAGGTTGGACAGATTCTTTGCTATTTCACTGCATTTGGGCTAGAAAGGAAAGGTTGTCAAATCATAAGCACTTTACCCCAATTACACATGCATGTCAATATCTTTTTTTGGCACAACACTCTTGGACAAATACATAACAGCACTTTCTGTCTAATGTACCTTTCTGAGAAAGTTGTCAGGGGTTGGGTACTGGGTCAAAACCAAAACATAGACAATACATTACCCCAGTAATTTTTATTAATAATAATAACATGGCACAGTGCAATTTACATGCTGTAAATGGTTTCTATGCTTTGAATCTTCATATTATTTTGTTTGGTGTATTCATAAAAATAATTTTTACTAAGCAAAGGAGCTGGGACTCTCCCTATAGCTAAACTCTTGTTTAGAAAAATTAAGATGGGATTGAGTTCCTTTGGCCCTTCCTAAATCTGGTAGTTACTGAATAAAAAAAACCAGTACTGAAGAGCATCATAAACTAGTCAAGTATTTGAGTTCACACTGGCAAGGAAGACTTATAATTGGTTTTGCTCACAACTTTACATTTCATTGGCAACATTTCCTGTCAGACAATTCAACTAGCTGAAGAAAAGCCCAGTTTATAAAGTTTTTTATATGGTTCCAGTGATAAACCAGACCAGCCATCTCAATACCTGTCAGTGATGGACATGACAACCATAAGCACGCAAGTCAGTCACCTGCTTCTCAAATAGTTGAAAAGATAACAAATCTTGAATCATTATTTATGACTTTTATAACTATTTTTATTATTATAATTTGAGGGTTAAGTATCACACCCTGGCAAAATAGGCAAAATAAAGCCATAAATACAATAATGGTCTTATAAATATTTAATTGATCAAACGTTTCGTTGCTACACACCACAATCGTTAGAGGACGAGTAAATTATTATGTCACTGTAATCAGTGTAAATAGTAACAAGAGCTTATATGTAAATTGTAACATGAGCACATATTATCTGTCAAATGTATACTTAAACCATTCTCTGATGGTGTTGCGTGTAGCAACGAAACGTTAGATTCATTAAATATTTTCAAAAACCTTCATTCTGTTAATGGCTTTCCTTCGTGTATTTTGATGGGCTTTGACATTTATCCTTGGCATGCGGTTACCACCTGGTTCCTCCGTTGCAACAATATAATTATAATTATTATTATCATTACTTAACTTCTACCTCATTACAGTTTAAACGTTTTAGGAGTATGATTTTGTTTTTCTTTTCGGTTCCTAACTACCAAATGCTGTAGTAACACCAACCTAAACCGGCTGCGATGCCTGCCTCGGCAATGAGATTGTGGCCACAAGCATGTCCAATGTCGGGCAAAGCATCATATTCGCAAATTATCCCAGCAGTCAGCCCTTTACTGCCATTTATTCCAGTTTTATTTTCGTAAACAGCACGAAAAGCAGTGTCTAACGTGAAGTGTGATTCAACATCGAAGCCGTGTTCCCTCAACGTCTCCGTGAGCAAGTTGTGAGCGAACGTCTCTTGAAATGCCAATTCCGGCTTATTCCATATCTTCAAACTAAGTTCATTTAGATGGGAAGAGACCTCATCGATGCGTGCGTCAGATATTTTACTCAAGTCCACAAAATCTCTCATTTTGTGATGAGTTCTGGGCTGAAGGTCAGTATTAATATCTAGGTAAGAATTGGGGCTAAAAATGGTTATATCGGAAAATCGTAAAGGTAAACATGGAACCATAAGCGCCGAGGGAACAGAAATTAGGCTTCAGTTGTCAAGAACTTTGCAAAAAGTGGGGGGGATATGTCCCCCGATCCCCCCCAGGATTTACGTCCTTAGCCCCACCAACTGAAAACAATGTGCTCGAATAAAGAGGTGGCATTTTACAGAGAAAAGCAGCTAAAAACTATTACAAAAGCGAAGTTCAAGCAAAGCCCAGTTGTTGCAAATGCGGTAAAGTACCACTGCTACTTCTGAAACAAATTACAAAGGTCTGGGTTTTTTGAATGTTGATTGATGATAACAACTATTCCTCTCGCAAGCGGCCTCTCTTTTTTCTAATTTCATATTTCTCACGACACTCCATACTACTTCCGCTCTGTCGTTCACTGACCACTTCACTTGTCACTCACCACTACATATAACAATAAAATATTTTTAGTGTTCATACAATTTCCAACACAATAGTAGCTTATTCAATCCGTATCTTCATAAAGATGCTTAAACACGCCATGGACGTTCTCTGTTCGCGTTGCTATCGGAAGATCACTCTCATCCTGGCACTTGCGCATTTCTGGAATTTCTACCTTGTTTGCTCATCTCTTCATCTCACGCCCAACCAGTATGTGTTTGAAAAGGATAAGTTTTCTCTTTATTTATTCGGGCTTTTTATTGCTTCATGTATGTTTGAACATAGTCTGTCAGGCGCAGCAACCCTTAAAACAGTGTCTTTGTGTTCACACACGTTGCAGATCTATGATTGAGCAGCATCTTAATGAGCAAGCCGATATTGTGGATCGCATGCTGCAAGGCTATGACAAGCGCTTCATCCCGACGATAACAGGTAGGCATATTGCAAACTTGAAATTCTTTTGAATTGTATTCATGAACCATGTCTCTTGACTAGAGCTCATTCGTACCTCTGAAAAACTGAACTTACTAAAAAATTATTTCATATGTAGCGTGTGGAATTAATATGTACTTTACCACGGTTAAGTACTTCACTCCCTTAATCACATATGGAGAATTGAATATCATCATCGCTGGGCTTGGGCTCATTTATCCATACCAGTATATATAATCAGTTTATATAAAAAAAACCCCAGCTCTCAATATTGTTTGGCTATACTGCAAGCATCTTTTGAGTATGTATCATTCTTTGATAAAATCCTCCCACAACTGGCTATTTTCTTTGCTCCTTTCCCTGTGTTTTGGAACTGTTGAAATTTCATGCACCCGATGGCATCCTGTATTACAGTTGGTCGGTAGACTCCATTGCATGGTTACTTACTGTTAGTTATGTCAAAGAACCATAAAAAAAGAAAATTGATTCCTTATTTTGATGCTTTTTGCATTCAAATACCCTTATTATTGTGAATCGACTAAGGGCTGGTTTACACTAGCGACATAAACACAAGGATAACGTCATACGCAAACGCACTAAGTACTTCATGGTTAGTTAATTCCTTTGTATTGGTGAAGTACAAAGAGTTTGGTTGACCATGATGTGCCTACTGCGCTTGCGTATGTCATTATGCTTACGTTTATGTCGCTAATGTAAACCAGGCTTAATGGTTGACCTACACGCAATGGTTGTCGCGCAAGATTTTGTTTTTAATCCTAATGCTTACGATATTATCGAGAGTCCTCAAGACTGCAACACTCACTGACGAATAATCAGCGGGAAGCCATAACCGCATACCCCAGGCCTCCAATCGTATCGTGAGGATAGGTCTTAACAGATCTAGAGGCAGATAGCCTCCGTTGGAATAACAAATAAAGCATATGAAGTAAACCAGAACGATGATGGTGTACGATGACAAGATTGAATTTGTCAAATAGACATGACGGATCGTTATGTAAGCACACATGATAACAATGATTGTATCGCAGTTTCTCCCCTCGAACTCACCTAGATAACTAGTGCATTGAAGGATTTGTTTGATTAATTAACTTCTTATATTTATTGGAAATACAGTGGAAACTTGAAACTATAAGATTAGTCATAGGCATTTTAATGGCATTTTTTGAGCTTATATAAACTTTGAAGTGACCATAGTGTGTCTAATGTAATGTACAGTGTGGTTTCGGGCTGAACAATGGAGTGCTGCTGATTGATACTTTACCTATCAATGTCTAAATACGTAAGCACACAAATACGTGTTTCCTCTCAGTTAGCCGTCGTTCTATACGCAGGCTTATCTTAGGGTGTACTTTAAGATGATGTTTAATGCCCTGTTTTTCCCTTAGTGTTGAATTTTTATCCATGTTCTTTGTTTCTACTGTTATTCAATCGAAAGTTTGTTGACAGTCTCATTCTGTCAATTGTGGAGATATCATTTCCCTTTACCAAAAGGATAAAATCAGATGTTTTTGTAAAATATAAATAGATTTTTGATTGATAGCAAAAGCTATCTTATGTTGAGTTCTCCGTGAATGTTTCTTCGTCACTGTGCACTGACCTTATCTTAAAAACTGTCTCCTTAAATCCCTCCCCGGGGTCCGCCACTTGCAAAGTAAACCACAAATAAACAACTCTGCTCAACGAAAATTCCGGATATTTGCCCATATTCTGAAGAAAGGAATCTGTTTATTCCAGAAGCAGATTTTCACTTCAGTATTACGTTTACTTGTTGTATAAACTTTCCATGTGTACGGAAGTAGCTTTCTTTGTATCATGGAACGACAACGAAGGTTGGTTTTGAGTGTTACGCTTTTACCACTGCCTTATTATTATGAATATATAATTTGGGCATATTTTTTTTGAAAAATCCGAGTAAACAAATGCCCCCCTTTTACCCTAACTTGGCGACCCCCCATGAAAATTGTCTTCTATAGTAACCTTCCTAAATTTCTTATGAAGTTTGTGAGAAAAGCCTCAGCATAATCATAAGTTAAAAAACTGACAAAAAACATTAGACAACCCTTAGTTTTGCAAAGATTTACTATTTATGCGTTTAGGAAAACCTCTGAAGGTTGGACTAGAGATATTAGTGTCTGATGTCTTATACTGGGATGACAGCAAGATGGTGAGTATTAATTGCTATGGCAGTAACTGATAAAAATCTTGACCAGCCGACAACTTCAAAAAATATAAAAGAAATCAAATTCCGAAAACCAAGGCTATCTTTCAACTTAAGTTTTTAGTTACCAAAAGATGAAAACTGTGAAATGGTGATATTTCGATTTTATTGCAAAATCACCTTCAGACGATGATTTTGCAATAAAATCGAAATATCACCATTTCACAGTTTTCATCTTTTGATAACTGATAAGTCACCGCATTATTTAATAATCTGTCTCAGTGGCATTACTCCCGGAGTGCTTAGGTCTCCAGGCCATCTCCGACAAATGGCAGAATACTGTTACCTTCAAGAACTATCAAACTGATGTAAGTTGGCTGATTTCGACTTACGTTCTAGTTTGGCCATGGCCTCAACACTAGCTACCGCAAATTGATTCTTGATGATCATCCTCACTGGGGATGAACTGTAAAGAATTGTAGCTAATCACGTTTTCGTACAACTGGCCGCTAGATTTTCCGTTACTTTATACGATGACGTCTTAAATCCTCTATGTTGGATTTGTCAAAACGGTATCAGGCAGCTTCTATGATGTCATAAATTCCACAAAAAGGTTCCTAAACCCAGACATGATGCGAAGAGATGTTCAAGCCTAACGATTTCCCAAAAAATTTGCAAAAATCTAAAGTTTCTAAAAAACAAAGTGAGAAATAAGTTCAAAATTAGGCAAACATTCCTCTGCAACTTGGACACCTTCCACTGGAAAAATGCCCAGTGAAAACGAAAGGCGTAGCCGAGGGTATTCCGGCATTTTTCCGTTGAAATGGTGTCATAAATGTTTCTATCACAGTACAGACACACGAAAGCTATTTTCTATTTGTTTCATAAAATAACCAGGATTTTTTTCGAGTTTTCGTGACGTCATTCACGTCTCTGTACTCTAATAGAAAATGAAAATGACGTCATCGTGTCCCTGTACTCAGAGAAAATGAGGCTCGTCCAATCAGAGCGTAGGATGTGTGTTATTTTATAAAATCAAATGTAAATCATAAGCGATTAACTCTTTCGAGGTGAGAGCTCCCCCTTTGACGAGTAAAGTCGTCTGTCGTTAGCCAGAGTAGAAAATCATAGGAGTTTTATGCAGCTGGGAAAGAGTTAACACTAATCACCACAACTTACCACTTTGGTTGGCCATTTCAGCAGTAGCCACAGAAGTACAAAAGTTACTGCCGCAGTTGAAACTACGGTATAAATTACGGCGACGAGGCTCATTTTTCACCTGCGACGACGTCGTTGTCTTAAGATGGTTTCAGAGTTTCAAAAGCTCACAAAGTCTCCATTTTGTTCCAGGAATCTGAAATGATACTGTACATCAGACAAAACTGGCGTGACTTTCGCCTTTCTCAAAACTCTTCGCAGAAAATCAAAGTCCGAGAACATTTGTTAGACAAGATATGGTTGCCAGATATTCGACTGAAAAATTTAATAGATATGAATCGATTTGATGGATTTGGAGGAGTAAATATGAACATTTATAGAAGTGGAAAAGTCTACTTCAGTCAACTGTAAGAGGGAACTATTCAGTTGTTTTAATGCATGGACAAATGTTATCTTCATGAGGGATAAAAAGTGCTTTTTTATATCTTTTTTTATATTTTACTTTTTATCAAAGGGCTCATGTCAAGGTTACCTGTCCCATGGATCTACATAACTTTCCGATGGATTCGCAAACCTGTTTTTTAAACTTCTCATCATGTAAGTACCTGTATTGCAAGCCGTGTCGTAACAACAGAAGGCCGTGAAGTTTAACATTTTGGAACTAAGCTAGTCAACGGGTTGTCCCAAATGGGCCTCCCCTCCCCAGTAACTAAGATTAGTCACGTGAATAAACATGCGGAAGAGAGACGTTCGAAGTAAGTAGGATTGCTCGTGTAAATAAGAAACGTAGTGTTTTGCAGGTGTAAATTTCTTTAATAAAAGTTGAGAGTGTGTATCGAGGAACAGTTCGGTACAGACCGAAGCGACAAATTGTTATTGGGGGCGCTGGCAGAAATTAACCCCTCAACCTCAGTAAAACAACTGACAAACACACCGATACTATAATGCTCGAACTCCTTGCGCTCTTGCACCACTGGTACTGAACACTGATTTGTGCAAAACACGACGCATCCTTGTTAAATTTGAGAATGCAAAACCAATTTTCTTGTGGTACTAATTTGTTAAACTTAAATACACTTTTACCATAATAAGAGAAAAAAAATCCCGCATTCTAGGAAGTGCTACACAGGCCCATGCTTTTCCGCGCCAACATTCATGAGGATTAGTAAATGGTATAGCTAGGGAAACTGATAATAAAAACTGTGAAATTGGTGTAATCAGCAGCTGAATAGCCCGTGATGGGGGAACATATTGAAAATACTTGCACTTGCTCTTGCCCCGGCACTTTCCCTTACACTTGCCCTTGCACTGGTCCTTGCACTTGCACTTGCCCTTGTCCATGCACTCGCACTTCCTCTGGCACTTGCACTTGCCCTTGCACTTTCTCGTGCACTTGCACTTGCCCTTGCACTTTCTCGTGCACTTGCACTTACACTTGCCCTTGTCATACTTGAACATGCCCTTACACTCTACCTCGCCCTAACACATGCCCTTGCACATGCCGTTCCCTTACACTTGCCCTTGCACTTGCCCTGGCACAAATATGCCCTTAAACCACATGGTCGGTTGCTACCATGTTGCTGAGTTTAGATAATGTTAATTGATGAAATGCGACTTTGGTTGAAAGGTATATTGTCAATTCCCTCAACGTTTAGCAATCTAGTATCATCGGACCATGGCGTTCAAGGTTCTATTGGCCAATGCAAACGGACAATACGCGAATGCAGTCTTTAATCTGTTCAGTTTACTGAGGAATCAAAATGGCTGGATAATCAGTTGTTCAGGCAATCAGTACAGATGACCAACTTTACAGACGTTATCTATTATCTTTGTTCTTGTTTTAGATGCCTATGGAAAATCGTTGCTGTTGTTTTCAATGACAGGGGAGAAAGTCATTGTAAACAAAGTCAGTCTCCCGCAGTTTGAGTTTGTTGAAGCCAAGGAAATTGAGGTGGCAAAAGAAGGTATATTTTTTAATATGTACTTCTAGATCTCGTATTTTAACATCCGCATCTATTGCATAACGAACGCCAAATTTGTTGAACTCCATGCGATAAGCTGCTTTCTTTCTTTCTTTCTTTCTTTCATGGTTGTTAACTTGTTCCCTGCAGTACACCAAGAATAAAAACGACAACGACGACAGCTACAGTAACGAAACGACGAATGCAACGAAAGTTATACCATTGAGCACTTTCGCATCCCCCATAGTGCTGCTCATTTTTATGAAAATATTTCTCATATGAAATTTCTTGCGAGACTGTTACGCTTCAATGAACTTGAACTTTGTTTTTCTGCAAAGAATTCCTCCCGAAGAACTGCAGTATGTGAAATACAAAAATGATCAATAACTGCTTCAGTAGCAGCAGCGTCTAGAAAAGAACAGGCACAAAGCGAGTGATAACGATGATAACAACAACAACAACAGCTGCAACAACGACAACAGTAAAAACTACTTCTACGTAAAAGGTCAACAAAAAAGAGAAAATCTATACGAAGGTTGAAAGACCCTAGCAAAACGATATTCTCAAATAACAATATTAAAATCAACAACGGTGTAATTCATGGATGATCGTTAGACGTTTGTCGAGCTCAATCCTCAGAAAAACGATTTCTGAGACACAAACGGGGATCTGAAATCGTTTTCTGAGGTTTGAGCTTGACGAACCTCTAACGATCATCCATGAATGTCTCTCATTAGTGCTATTAATCAATCTTTGTCTTCTTTTTTAAACCATTCCTGTTCGAGACTTCTCGCATTGATAGGTAAAACAATTCGGGTACGGACCGGAGAGAGTTACACCAAAAACTGCACAGTCAAATATAATCAAATCTTGGCTATTTGTCTCATGTTTTCTTTCAGGTGAAATTTCAACGGTGACAGTCGGACTGAAATTCCAACGCCGATTAGGTTTTTACATACTTCAAATCTACCTACCATCCATATTTCTTTTCGTCCTTTCTTGGATGGGCTTTCTCATTGGATCATCTGACATTACTGGCCGTCTAGAACTGGAAGTCACCATGTTGCTTTCGATTGTTCTCCTGCACGGCAGCCTCAATACGTCACTACCTCGCGTGTCCTATGCTAAAGCTTCTGATTGGTTTATTATTGTGTCCTTCTGGTTCATCTTCATGGCATTGCTGGAAACCATGTTGGTTTACCGATTGACGTCACAGACAACCAGTCAACAAAAACGGTGGAACCGGTCGGTAAGTCTTAATTCAAATTGAGAAATCATAACTTAATTATGAATAGCATCGTTAATAATAACCTGTGAAACTACCACATGCAGTGGCAGATCCAGGAATTTGCAGAGGGGGATGCAGTTCATCATCGCGAAGCCAGAGCCCTTTTAACAGTGCCTGGGAATGTTTTTAGGGAACTTTGTTTTTCTAGGTACCAGCCTCAAAAAACATCTTATCATCGTGCGGTACTATTCTCGCGAGTATAATCAGGGTGGCTGAGAGTTAATAATAGTCTGTAATACAATGGGGTCAGGCCTTCGTGATAGCGTCCTATGTATAATTCTTGCATTGCCAAGTTTTATATGTATCATTAACGTAGTTGTACAGAATATAGGAAATCAGAAAATGATCGAACGTAAATAATACCCTTGCTCAGAAGTCCTGTATCAAACTCTGGTGTCATTTTTCGTCGTTAAAAATTACAGGAGGGTCTTCGCTTGTGACACGGAAAGAAATTCACTTGTTCCAACTTCATTCCTAATATTACGTGAAAATTTCAGACGGAGAGGTTGACGACTTTTCACAAATCTTAACATCAATTTTTCTTCTCACGATATTTCAGAGAGGCTTCGAAAAGTGTCGGTCTAATCTTTTTGCTGTGTTTAAAATGAAAAAGACCATGCAAAATTGTGAGGACTACGACAGGAAATGTGGAGACGAAAGCCCTACATTAGTTTCCGAGAACGACAGCGTTCCAATCCGAATTGAATCAAGCAGCATGAACCCACAGAATCTGGCCGTTTGGGTTGACAAAATCTGCGCTGTTGTTTTTCCTGTACTCTACACGGCGTTCAATATCTTCTACTGGGAATATTACCTGTGATGCAGAAGGATAAGCACTTTGATGTTGGAGGGTTCAGTACATGAGAACCTATACGCGTGCGTACTGTGTCGGCTTTTTAAAATAAGTGTTATCATTGAAACCATTAAGCGTACGGTTTTACGAGGCTTTGTTTTTAGTTAGTAGTCATTATGTGCTATAGTCGTGATTTTGTAGCTGACTTGCACGTTTGCATAAATAGCGTGTTCAATGTGGGTTAAAGCAGCTGTTGCTGAGTTATCGTCTGATAATGAAAACGTTCAAGTATCTGTCATCGCCTGTATTTCCAGGGCCGCCGTAAGTTGCAAAATATAACTGCGACAAACTGGCACTGATCTTCCTCAGAAAAAAAAAAAAAAAATTTTTTTTGTCGCGATATTTCAGACAGTTATCAAAAAAGGGTCGGTTAAATCTTTCCCCTGAATTCGAAATGAAAAAAGATTGCGTAAAGTGGTTGAGCACTGAACACACAGGGTGGAGAAAAAAGGTTCTCATTGGTTTCAGAGAACCATAGTACGACTGCGTTTGTGTAGATGGCGAGTGCCATGTCGTTTACGGCACTTGCTGTTGAGTTGTCATCCACTAAGGAACACCTCAGATCTGCTATATTTCCTTTCCTGCTTGGACGGCAAATATCTAAAAACGCTCTCAGACTAACAACTCACGAGAATATCGAAAAAAAATACCTGGCAACTGCTTTGAGTCGCAAGAACAAAGAAAGACGCTGAGGCAAGAATACTCAAACGGATTGAGTTCATTTTCCAGGTCAGTGGAAAAAAAATTATAGAATTGTGAGTATTTAGATATTTATTTTCAATTTGTGCCACTTCAAGTTAACTGCATCACGCCATGTTTTTCCTTCAAGTTTTACGTTCCACAGAATTTTCGAGGACGATTCAAACCAGGCGTTTCCTTGCCTGAAAAAGGTAGGCGTGTATGTTAAAAGCGTTTATGCAAGGTTTATGCAGATATATCGACTCTTAACTGGTTTTTTTTGTTTTCTTTTTTTTCACCAGAAACCCGGATGACGCGTCGGTTTATCTGGCAATGAATGGTAACCCTAAACCGGTGAAGTTTGTTAACCAAAGTCGTAGTAGTAGCAGTAGTTGTAGTAGTAATAGTAGTGGTGACGCACTAAAATGCCTATCCATCAATGATTCATCCTCGTTTCCAGTACCTCCTCGTTAAACTGGTACTTGGAGACCCTGGTAACGGACAATAAAAGCGTCCCAGGGACGTTTTCAGTGCTTTTCAGACGCCGATAACACCAATTTCACGAAGTCTTTATTACCTAACTTAAAGATTTTAACGTTAGTTTCCCAATCTATTAATCCTAATCTACCCTGTTAACTTTCTGAAAAAACCCTACAACTTTCGGCAGAGTCGACGAACTATTCCACGTACGATCAAACATCTGATACTAATTACATGAGCAGGAATAGGAATTCTTGACCTCATTAGTGGGAAGCTGTCCCTCTGACGACGAAGAACATGCACTTCTAAACCACAATCAGGGTCTTGTAAGCGTATGTAAACGCTTTTCGGTTGGACCAGAGATTACGTATGACATCAGAAGGTTAATATGCATAAAATATATCATTAAACATTCATTAAAATATCGTGGTTGCCGCTTAGGCAGCACGTATGTTGAACTTCTACCTTAGCTCGCCATCTGAGTCTTTGTAGCTCAATGTTTAGAGCGTCTCACCGGTCATCAGAAGGTTGCGGATTCGATCCCCGTCTGGGGTTCAGAAATCGTTTTACTGAAGTATGAACTCGAAAAACGTACATCTTTGATCCTTGTTATCTACTAGAACCAAAATGCGTATAAAGGATAAACTTTCAGGTAACTGATGCCATCTATTTTTGTGGTTGCAAGGGTGATTAAATTGTCGTTGTGGCCACTCCTAACTTCCCAAGAAAGGCTTCAAAGAAAATTTAACTTCACAATGCTACTCAAGTTCGCTCTCGTTCAGTTTTAAAGATTCCTGGAACTCACGATTAATCTCTCCCATCAACATGGGATTACACATTACTTGCAAGCAAGTCCTCGCCATGGATTTCGCTGCTATCAATGTTTTTAGATGTGCTTTTTCTGTTCCTGCTGCAACTTGAAATTCAGGCGTATGGGTGACCACATCAGCCGCGTAGTATCTCGGGTGTATTGCGGGCTTGACATGCGAGACATTCCCCATGTCCGTTGATCCGCCCGGTTTCACAGCTTGTTCTGCTCTTGATAAATATGGCACCCCAAGCTCTGCGGCGTTATGTTGATAAATTTCCGCTAAGACGGAGTTCGTAACAAGATTCTTGTAAATCAAAGGATTCCACTTAATTTCAACTTCACAACCTGGGCAAGAGAAAAGAAAAGGTCAAGCAAACAGTATATCATGCGAATATAAAAGATAAAAGCCGGTGTCATGGGTAAGGCGAGTGAACTCGAAGTTAGGCAATAACACCTCGCCTATCCCCTCGTTTTCCAACAAACCTCTAGATGTTTTGGTATTAAATCAAACACTCCTCTGAAGGCTGAGCATGACGGGATTTTTTTGTTTTTATTACAAAAACGAGGAGTTGTTTATTCAGATACTCGTAAAATGACATTTCCATGTTTCCAGGAACCATTACCGGAACCGATCTGTTGTCCAAAGTAATTTCACTTCTACAGCTTCATTTATGCTTGTCCGCGACGACGACGTTCTGCTGCAAGACCACGCCCGACTCCATCAGAGGTAGGCAGGCCGATCGGTCGGTTGCACGTGACGTCATGGCAGCCATTTTACCTGTTCTTTAACAGAAGAATCTCACCTTTTGAGATCAGTGAATCTCACCAGTTACAACTGTATGTGACCATGGGCAACTCCATGGTTGTCAGGTGCATAAAAACCAGTCAAGGAATTCATAGTTTGTTAGTTTAGACTGTATGGTAGGAACTTGGGTTGGTGGGCATTTAGTTGGACCAAAATTCTTTATTTTTACAAGTGAAAAAGTACCTGTATTTTTTCACGGAGGAAAAGAGTACCCAGGTGTGAAGCCGCGCTCTCATTGGCTAACGGTTTTCCCGCCACAACATTAACGTCTTTGGTACTCGGCGAACGAGCAAAGGGTTCCAACGATAAGGAAAGTATATGGAACAGAAATTTTATTGTGAATATTTCTGGGATGAACTAAAAGGTAGGTGACATGTTAATATTGCAAACAATATGCACTTTAGACGACGTGTGTTTTGAAGGGTAAACACAGTGGTGTTGTACGGAACATTCTAACCATTTTCAAACATCGGTACCGTCACAGAGTAAATAATCAACAATCAATTATTTACTCTGTGGTACGGTACAAACGGTAGTGAGCGGATTTCCCTTGAATTTTGTTAACGGGAAGTTCGACATTTGAAACAAGTCTAAGGAAACAAAAACTGCTGCGACAATGGCGATCTGTTTAAACAAACAGAATTCATTTCAAATACATAGAACGTTTGCAAATGTCGGCACCATATTGTATTGGCTCTGCTGACAACGCAGAAAAAGTTTTCACGAAAGAAAGCGGAAAAATATCAGAATATGCGTAGGGAAGCCTTAAATATGTCATCTCGTCCCTCTGCAACGTCGAAGCTATCCAAGTCTACAGTGGCTGATGATTATAGTACTCTACCAGGTGGGGTTGTCGGGGGTTCTTTGTGGGGGGGACTGCTACTTGGTCAGTCTGCAAATAGCAATACAGACAACAACTTTTAAGGAATTAAATAATGGTAATGATAAAGATAGTATTAATCTGCATGATGATGAAGGTAATAATAAAATCTTAATTCTTTATTGATTTACACAAATGTGATCACACAAATGACTAAAACTGCATTCTTCCTTGGACCAAAAAAAAAAATTTTTCTAGATTTCTTTGGCATCAAAATATTGTGTGAAATAATGAAGAGGATTAGTTTTCATTCTTTTTGACTTACTTTACCCACAATACATATTAGAGGGCTTTACAATACTTTAAAACCCTTAACAGCATATATTATGTATTGAGGTGTGCATGCTATATAAAGGGTTTTTTCATGCCAAATGACTTTAAAAGTGTCCCACAATCTTTAATTTTAGTATCAGTTCTAGAGGTGCCGGCAGTAAGACTAGAGGTTCCACTTGATACTTTATTCTGATACTGACCTGTTGCTAGAGTAGCAGCTTCAAAAACACTGGTCATTTTCTTTTTTAGAATCTGGAGTTCTGCAATGGTGGGAGCATGTCCACCAAACTCAAGCCTTGTTCTTGCAGGGATAACATTGACAGCAGTACCACCTTCTGCTATAATGCCATGAACCCGCCATGTGGGCTTCATCTGCTGACGCATGGTACTGATGCCACTGTATGCCATTACTGCGGCATCTAGAGCATTTATTCCTTCCCATGGTCCACCAGAAGCATGAGCCTCATGTCCCTTGAAGATAACCGTTACACCAGCATGTGCAATGTATGTTGGGAAGGCTGCATTGTAAGTGCTGGGATGGACCATCATAATAAAATCAACCTCATTAAAGCATCCATTTTCAATCATCATGATCTTGCCTCCTTGGCCTTCTTCAGCAGGAGTTCCAAACACAACAAGCCTACCAATTTTTGAATCAACAGCTTTCAATGCAGCTTGGACTCCTGTATTATGTGAGGAGCAAAACATATACAGTTGAAATATAAGGTTAGCTAAAAGTCCATTTGGTTTTAAATTAAAATACTTCTCATGCCACTCAAAGGAACCAGCAAGCAATAGACAAAGTTGATTTGGTTGCAACTAGTTGCAGACTTGTTTTCTTATAGTTAGTGTGAAATCTGACGAAAATACAATACCAGCCATTTTCAGCTTTGCATTTCAAAAGACAATCTTTCTGGGTCTTGTAATGTTATGTCTGAATCTATTGCTTTTCTATTGTTAAGAAAATGTTATTTGTTTTGTTGTGGAGTAATAAATACTGCCATGTGACATCTTTGAATCAAAGATGGTGACTTCAAAGCTAAAACTGGCTGCTACTTTGCAGCCAAATAAACATCATTTTGGATTTTTAGAATGAACTTTATGTTTAGTTACAACATGCTTTTAAAATTTTCAATAGCAGCATGTTACCAGTCAAAGTTTTGTTCAAAGTACAATTCTTGATTTAATCAGTATATACCATGCGAAATTAGCAGTAATCATGTTCATCTTTTTTAATGTGTTAATATGTTTACTCTGATCCAGCACAAAACTAAGTATTACAAATGTCTTCATACTTCAGCCTTCCAACATGTAGCTCTAGTTAATGAAGTAACTATAGCATGTGACTGAATATGAGTTCAGAAAAGGTTTGATAGCAATCACACAAATGTTTTTAAAATTTCAAATGTATCAGTTACTGAATCTGACCCTGTCAAATGTGAGGATTGAATAGCTGAATTGTTCAGCATATAGGGAATGTTAAGTGTATAAAGGGCAGCATGGTGCTTCCCCTAATGACATAGTATTTAAGTAAATTAATAACAGCTACAGAGTCATGCCATCCTTAACTCTACATTATAAAGGCCAACAAATATGACCATTTGTGCATGTTTTTGACCACCACTGTCAATTTGCCTTTGTATATGTAAAAAAGTATCAGTAACTAGGGTAAGTATACTGGCAAAGGCTTGTCCAATTGCTAAGACTCCAGCCCAACTCCTAATGCTCTTCTTTATCAACTCTTGGCAACACATAACTTGTGCTTTAATACATGCACACACACACACATACACACACACATATATATATATGTGTGTATATATATATATATAACTTATCAAAAACCTCCTTGTCCCAAGTTTTAAAACCCTTTATAGCTGACAAGATAAAACTTTTAAAAAACTTTATTTCAACGTTTTGGGGGCGTTGTTTAAAAATTTTATCTTGTCAGCTATATATATATGGAACTAATCACACCTGAGGAAACTGCTGTATTTAGTCATTGCTGTCACTGAATTGAGTCAGGTTTGCCAAAGGTAACACATTCCATTAAAAACAATTTTAAGCTTCAGATAACTTTTGGCTTTTTGTTTTGTTTTCTTTATATCAGTTTTGTCACTTTTATTTCTTGGTGGAGTCCACAAAATCTCCCATTTTGTGATGAGTTCTGGGCTGAAGGTCAGTATTAATTATTAGTGTTCAAATGTAGGAGCACGCCATGGTCGAACATGCCTAATCGAATATGCCTAATCGAATATGCCTAATCGAATATGCCTAATCGAATATGCCTAATCGAATATGCCTAATCGAAACATGTAGCGTCCGGTCCAGGCTAGTCCAAACATAGTCACCAGACCCCTCGCGACACGATAGTGGTGGGCTCATGACTGCCCGACCCTAAGGTCTAGTTTATAAGCTGTGTCGTGCCGAGCTATGGTAGCTTATTTTATTAGCTCGGCTCGGTACAGCTTGGGTTTATAAAGCCTTGCCGTGCGTACTAATTTCTGTCTGCAATTTCCCAAAAATACAAGGAAGAACGCCAAACCTGTGTTCCACAACAGGCAGAGTAGCGTATGTGTCGACCGGCACATCTCACCTCAGCTCGGTTTATAGGCTGAACTTCACCCATGCTGAGCCGTGCACCACGCCGCACTTCGAAATGCGTGCCATACGGCTTCGCACGGCTCGGCTTGCCGGGCTTGGCACTACTAAACTACTCAGTTTATTAGCTGAGCGGAGCTGTGCCAGCGTTGATACGGCTCCGGCAGGGCACAGGTTATAAACTAAGCCTAACCTTGGGCGAAGGTTGGTCTAGCAAACCACAGAGCGAACATAGATCAAGAATCGTGATCGAGGATGAGGTTAAGTCGTGTTGTCTAATTAGGGTCATGAATCCTCTGTACGTAACCTGAGGCACAAGCAGCTTCATTTCAGTGTGAAAACTCACTTGGAGTAGTGAGAGGTGCTCTGATTTAGCACATATATCCCCTTGGCATCGTACCCAGGCCACGCGCGGTAGACTAACAGACAGGCATACGCGAGCCACTAACTAATTACTCAACCCATGCAGTGCATATACGCACGACGTGAATAATCGATGAGCCACAACACATGTTTTGAGTTAACATTCTAAACTCAAGTTATAAAGTTCGTTCACTTATTGAATTATTCTTTACCATCACCTTCGGAGCTGCAAGCATTCCCACGTGTTGGAAAATACCGCCCAGCGTATTGTAGGAAGCACGTTGACATGTGACTAGACTTGACGTTGGCAGTGCATGTTAATTTAATCAAATATTCTGTTCAGATAAGGCATAAGGAGATGAATTTCAGTTCTGGCTGAACTTTTGAAATTTCAGTCGAGTTAGTAGGTCTGAATTTTGCATGTATCCAGTCCCCTGCCGTCTCATGCTTAGTCTTTTATGGACATTAATGTTTAACGGGCAATTTTAACTTTTGATATATACAATAATCACACTTTTCCTTTCAACGATGTTCAGCTCATTAGAACACAGCACATAAGTCAAATTCTGTTCATTTCGGTAAACGTTAGCTGGGTGGGAGTCTTCTACTTAAGTGCCCCACCAACTGAAAACAATGTGGTCGAATAAAGAGGTGGCATTTTACAGAGATAAGCAGTTAAAAACTATTAAAAAAACGGAGTTCAAGCAAAGCCCAATTGTTGCAAATGCGGTAAGGTACCACTGCTACTTCTGAAACAAATTACAAAGGTAAGGGTTTTTTGAACATTGATTGATGATAACAACTATTCCTCTCGCACGCAGCCTCTCCTTTTTCTAATTTCATATTTCTCACGGCACTCAATACTACTTCCGCTCTGTCTTTCATCACTCACCACTACATATAACAATAAAATATTTTTAGTGTTCATACAATTTCCAACACAATAGTAGCTTATTCAATCCGTATCTTCATAAAGATGCTTAAACACGCCATGGACGGTCTTTGTTCGCATTGCTTTCGGAAGATCACTCTCATCCTGGCACTTGCGCATTTCTGGAATTTCTACCTTGTTTGCTCATCTCTTCATCTCACGCCCAACCAGTATGTGTTTGAAAAGGATAAGTTTTCTCTTTATTTATTCGGGCTTTTTATTGCTTCATGTATGTTTGAACATAGTCTGTCAGGCGCAGCAACCCTTAAAACAGTGTCTTTGTGTTCACACACGTTGCAGATCTATGATTGAGCAGCATCTTAATGAGCAAGCCGATATTGTGGATCGCATTCTGCAAGGCTATGACAAGCGCTTCATCCCGACGATAACAGGTAGGCATATCGCAAACTTGAAATTCTTTTGAATTGTATTCATGAACCATGTTTCTTGACTAGAGCTCATTCGTAACTCTGAAAAATTGAACTTACTAAAAAATTATTCCATATGTAGCGTGTGGAATTAATATGTACTTTACCACGGTTAAGTACTTCACTCCCTTAATCACATATGGAGAATTGAATATCATCATCGCTGGGCTTGGGCTCATTCATCCATAGCAGTATATATAATCAGTTTATATAAAAAAAACAGTTCTCAATATTGTTTGGCTATACTGCAAGCATCTTTTGAGTATGTATCATTCTTTGACAAAATCCTCCCACAACTGGCTATTTTCTTTGCTCCTTTCCCTGTGTTCTGGAACTGTTGAAATTTCATGCACCCGATAGCATCCTGTATTACAGTTGGTCGGTAGACTCCATTGCATGGTTACTTACTGTTAGTTATGTCAAAGGACCATAAAAAAAGAAAATTGATTCCTTATTTTGATGCTTTTTGCATTCAAATACCCTTATTATTGTGAATCGACTAAGGGCCGGTTTACACTAGCAACGTAAAAACAAGAATAACGTCATACGCAAACGCACTAAGTACTTTATGGTTAGTTAATTCCTTTGTATTGGTGAAGTACAATGAGTTTGGTTGACCATGATGTGCCTACTGCGCTTGCGTATGTTGTTATGCTTACGTTTATGTCGCTAATGTAAACCAGGCTTAATGGTTGACCTACACGCAATGGTTGTCGCGCAAGATTTTGTTTTTAATCCTAATCTTTACGATATTATCGAGAGTCTTCAAGACTGCAACACTCACTGACGAATAATCAGCGGGAATCCATAACTGCATACGGCAGGCCGCCATTCGTATCGTGAAGATAGGTCTTAACAGATCTAGAGGCAGATAGCCTCCGTTGGAATAACAAATAAAGCATATGAAATAAACCAGAACGATGACGGTGTACGGTGACAAGATTGAATTTGTTTGTCAAATAGACATGACGGATCGTTATGTAAGCACACATGATAACAATGATTGTATCGCAGTTTCTCCCCTCGAACTCACCTAGATAACCAGCGCATTGAAGGATTTGTTTGATTAATTAACTTCTTATATTTATTGGAAATACAGAGGAAAATTGAAACTATAAGATTAGTCATAGGCAAGATGCGGTAACTTTGGGTAAAGCAACTACCTGAAATATACGAAAAGAAAAGAAAAGAAACTTCGACGCGTCCAGCGAAGGCCCGACGAAGGGCCTTAGCTCGAAACGTCGAAGTTTCTTTTCGTATTTTTGAGGTAGTTGCTTTACGCAAAGTTATCGCATCTTGTTATCCTCGACTACCTACACTGGCACCCATTTCTCAAGATTTTACTCATAGGCATTTTAATGGCATTTTTTGAGCTTATATAGACTTTGAAGTGACTATAGTGTATCTAATGTAATGTACAGTGTGGTTTCAAGCTGAACAATGGAGTGCTGCTGATTGATACTTTACCTATCAATGTCTAAATACGTAAGCACACAAATACGTATTTCCTCTCAGTTAGCCGTCGTTCTATGCGCAGGCTTATCTCAGGGTGTACTTTAAGATGATGTTTAATGCCCTGTTTTTCCCTTAGTGTTGAATTTTTATCCATATTCCTTATTTCTACTGTTATTCAATCGAAAGTTTGATGACAGAAAGTCTCATTCTGTCAGTTGTGGAGATATCATTTCCCTGTATCAAAAAGATAAAATCAGATGTTTTTGTAAAATATAAATAGATTTTTGGATTGATAGCAAAAGCTATCTTATGTTCAGTTCTCCGTGAATGTTCCTTCGTCACTGTGTACTGACCTTGTCTTAAAAACTATCTCCTCAAATCCCTCCCCGGGGTCCGCGACTTGCAAAGTAAACCACAAATAAACAACTCTGCTCAACGAAAATCCCGGATATTTGCCCATATTCTGAAGAAAGGAATCTGTTTATTCCAGAAGCAGATTTTCACTTCAGTATTACGTTTACTTGTTGTATAAACTTTCTATGTGTACGGAAGTAGCTTTCTTTGGAACGACAACGAAGGTTGGTTTTCAGTGTTACGCTTTTACCACTGCCTTATTATTATGAATATATAATTTGGGCATATTTTTTTTGAAAAATCCGAGAGAACAAATGTCCCCCCTGAAAATTTCCTTCCATAGTAACCTTCCTAAATTTCTTATGAAGTTTGTGAGAAAAGCCTCAGAATAATCATAAGTTAAAAATCTGACGAAAAACATGAAACAACCCTTAGTTTTGCAAAGATTTACTCTTTATGCGTTTAGGAAAACCTCTGAAGGTTGGACTAGAGGTATTAGTGTTTGATGTCTTATACTTGGATGACAGGAAGATGGTGAGTATTAATTGCTATGGCAGTAACTGATAAAAATCTTGACCAGCTGACAACTTCAAAAAATATAAGAGAAAGCAAGTTCCGAAAACCAAGGCCATCTTTCAACTTAAGATTTAAGTTAGCAAAAGATGAAAACTGTGAAATGGTGATATTTAGATTTTATTGCAAAATCATCTTCAGACGATGATTTTGCAATAAAATCGAAATATCACCATTTCACAGTTTTCATCTTTTGGTAGCTGATAAGTCACCGCATTATTTAATAATCTGTCTCAGTGGCATTACTCCCGGAGTGCTTAGGTCTCCAGGCCATCTCCGACAAATGGCAGAATACTGTTATCTTCAAGAACTATCAAACTGATGTAAGTTGGCTGATTTCGACTTACGTTCTAGTTTGGCCATGGCCTCAACACTAGCTACCGCAAATTGATTCTTAATGATCATCCTCACTGGGGATGAACTGTAAAGAATTGTAGCTAATCACGTTTTCGTACAACTGGCCGCTAGATTTTCCGTTACTTTATACGATGACGTCTTAAATCCTCTATGTTGGATTTGTCAAAACGGTATCAGGCAGCTTCTATGATGTCATAAATTCCACAAAAAGGTTCCTAAACCCAGACATGATGCGAAGAGATGTTCAAGCCTAACGATTTCCCAGGAAATTGGCAAAAATCTAAAGTTTCTAAAAAACAAAGTGAGAAATAAGTTCAAAATTAGGCAAACATTCCTCTGCAACTTGGACACCTTCAATTGGAAAAATGCCCAGTGAAAACGAAAGGCGTAGCCGAGGGTATTCCGGCAATTTTCCCCGTTGAAATGGTGTCATGAATGTTTCTATCACAGTACAGACACACGAAAGTTATTTTCTATTTGTTTCACAAAATAACCAGGATTTTTTTCGAGTTTTCGTGACGTCATTCATGTCTCTGTACTCTGATAGAAAATGAAAATGACGTCAGCGTGTCCCTGTACTCAGTTCTCTGAGTACAAGGACACGCAGAGCGTAGGATGTGTGTTATTTTATAAAATCAAATATAAGGCATAAGCGATTAACTCTTTCGAGGTGAGAGCTCCCCCTTTGACGAGTAAAGTCGTCTGTCGTTAGCCAGAGTAGAAAATCATAGGAGTTTTATGCAGCTGGGAAAGAGTTAACACTAATCACCACAACTTACTACTTCGGTTGGCCATTTCAGCAGTAGCCACAGAAGTACAAAAGTTACTGCCGCAGTTGGAACTACGGTATAAATTACGGCGAACAGGCTCATTTTTCACTTGCAACGACGTCGTTCGTCTTAAGATGGTTTCAGAGTTTCAAAAGCTCACAAAGTCTCCATTTTGTTCCAGGAATCTGAGATGATACTGTACATCAGACAAAACTGGCATGACTTTCGCCTTTCTCAAAACT
The DNA here is from genome assembly GCA_030142905.1 of Heliopora coerulea. Taxonomy (NCBI): domain Eukaryota; kingdom Metazoa; phylum Cnidaria; class Anthozoa; order Scleralcyonacea; family Helioporidae; genus Heliopora; species Heliopora coerulea. The sequence goes on along the minus strand of JASJOG010000011.1, from coordinate 576,411 downwards.
CTTCTCAGAGAATCAAAGTCCGAGAACATTTGTTAGACAAGATATGGTTGCCAGATATTCGACTGAAAAATTTAATAGATATGAATCGATTTGATGGATTTGGAGGAGTAAATATGAACATTTATAGAAGTGGGAAAGTCTACTTCAGTCAACTGTAAGAGGGAACTATTCAGTTGTTTTAATGCATGGACGAATGTTATCTTCATGAGGGATAAAAAGTGCTTTTTTATATCTTTTTTTATATTTTACTTTTTATCAAAGGGCTCATGTCAAGGTTACCTGTCCCATGGATCTACATAACTTTCCGATGGATTCGCAAACCTGTTTTTTAAACTTCTCATCATGTAAGTACCTGTATTGCAAGCCGTGCCCTAACAACAGGGGCGCGTGCAAGTTTAACGTTTTGGAACTAAGCCAGTCAACGGGCTGTCCCAAATGGGCCTCCCCTCCCCAGTAACTAAGATTAGTCACGTGAATAAACATGCAGAAGAGAGACGTTCGAAGTACGTAAGATTGCTAGTGTAAATAAGAAACGTAGTGTTTTGGAGGTGTAATTTTCTTTAATAAAAGGTGAGAGTGTGTATCGAGGAACAGTTCGGTACAGACCGAAGCGGCAAATTGTTATTGGGGGCGCTGGCAGAAATTAACGCCTCAACCTCAGTAAAACAACTGACAAACGCACCGATACTATAATGCTCGAACTCCTTGCGCTCTTGCACCACTGGTACTGAACACTGATTTGTGCAAAACACGACGCATCCTTGTTAAATTTGAGAATGCAAAACCAAATTTCTTGTGGTACTAATTTGTTAAACTTAAATACACTTTTACCATAATAAGAAAAAAAAAATCCCGCATTCTAGGAAGTGCTACCCAGGCCCATGCTTTTCCGCGCCAACATTCATGAGGATTAGTAAATGGTATAGCTAGGGAAACTGGTAATAAAAACTGTGAAATTGGTGTAATCAGCAGCTGAAAAGCCCGTGATGGGGGAACATATTGAAAATACTTGCACTTGCTCTTGCACCTGCACTTGCACTTCCTCTGGCAATTGAACTTGCCCTTGCACTTTCTCGTGCACTTGCACTTACACTTGTCCTTGCCATACTTGAACATGCCCTTACACTTTACCTCGCCCTAACACTTGCCCTTGCATATACCCTTGCACATGCCCTTGCACATGCCGTTCCCTTACACTTGCCCTGGCACAAATATGCCCTTAAACCACATGGTCGGTTGCTACCATGTTGCTGAGTTTAGATAATGTTAATTGATGAAATACGACTTTGGTTGAAAGGTATATGGTCAATTCCCTCAACGTTTAGCAATCTAGTATCATCGGACCATGGCGTTCAAGGTTCTATTGGCCAATGCAAACGGACAATACGCGAATGCAGTCTTTAATCTGTTGAGTTTACTGAGGAATCAAAATGGCTGGATAATCAGTTGTTCAGGCAATCAGTACAGATGACCAACTTTACAGATGTTATCTATTATCTTTGTTCTTGTTTTAGATGCCTATGGAAAATCGTTGCTCTTGTTTTCGATGACAGGGGAGAAAGTCATTGTAAACAAAGTCAGCCTCCCGCAGTTCGAGTTTGTTGAAACCAAGGTGGCAAAAGAAGGTATATTTTTTAATATGTACTTCTAGATCTCGTATTTTAACATCCGCATCTATTGCATAACGAACGCCAAATTTGTTCAACTGCATACGATAAGCTGCTTTCTTCCTTTCTTTCTTTCATGGTTGTTAACTTGTTCTCTGCAGTACACCAAGAATAAAAACGACAACGACGACAGCTAAAGTGACGAAACGAAGAATGCAACGAAAGTTATACCTTTGAGCACTTTTGCATCCCCCATAGTGCTGCTCATTTTTATGAAAATATTTCTCATATGAAATTTCTTGCGAGACTGTTACGCTTCAATGAACTTGAACTTTGTTTTTCTGCAAAGAATTCCTCCCGAAGAACTGCAGTATGTGAAATACAAAGATAATCAATAACTGCTTCAGTAGCAGCAGCATCTAGAAAAGAACAGGCACAAAGCGAGTGATAACGATGCTAACAACAACAGCAACAGCTGTAACAACGATAACAGTAAAAACTACTTCTACGTAAAAAGTCAACAAAAAAGAGAAAATCTATACGAAGGTTGAAAGACCCTAGCAAAACGATATTTTCAAATAACAATATTAAAATCAACAACGGTGTAATTCATGGATGATCGTTAGACGTTCGTCGAGCTCAACCCTCAGAAAAACGATTTCTGAGACACAAACGGAGATCTGAAATCGTTTTTCTGAGGTTTGAGCTTGACGAACCTCTAACGATCATCCATGAATGTCTCTCATTAGTGCTATTAATCAATCTTTGTCTTCTTTTTTAAACCATTCCTGTTCGAGACTTCTCGCATTGATAGGTAAAACAATTCGGGTACGGACCGGAGAGAGTTACACCAAAAACTGCACAGTCAAATATAATCAAATCTTGGCTATTTGTCTCATGTTTTCTTTCAGGTGAAATTTCAACGGTGACAGTCGGACTGAAATTCCAACGCCGATTAGGTTTTTACATATTTCAAATCTACCTACCATCCATATTTCTTTTCGTCCTTTCTTGGATGGGCTTTCTCATTGGATCATCTGACATTACTGGCCGTCTAGAACTGGAAGTCACCATGTTGCTTTCGATTGTTCTCCTGCACGGCAGCCTCAATACGTCACTACCTCGCGTGTCCTATGCTAAAGCTTCTGATTGGTTTATTATTGTGTCCTTCTGGTTCATCTTCATGGCGTTGCTGGAAACCATGTTGGTTTACCGATTGACGTCACAGACAACCAGTCAACAAAAACGGTGGAACCGGTCGGTAAGTCCCAATTCAAATTGATAAACCATAACTTAATTATGAATAGCATTGTTAATAATAACCTGTGAAACTACCACAAGCAGTGGCGGATCCAGAAATTTGCAGAGGGAGATGCAGTTCATCATCGCGAAGCCAGAGCCCTTTTAACGGTGCCTGGGAATGTTTTTAGGGTAGTTTGTTTTTCTAGGTACCAGCCTCAAAAAACATTTTATCATCGTGCGGTACTATTCTCGCGAGTATAATCAGGGTGGCTGAGAGTTAATAATAGTCTGTAATACACTGATTGTCAAAAAGAATCGATCATGTTAAGATTTATTTTACTTTCTGCTTGCATAGGCAAATAAGAAACACATCATGCACCAACAGCCTTCGAGGTTATAGTAATGAATGTTTTGGATAGATTGAGATGTGTCCCGTAATATTTATAGAGATATTCTGTTTTTAAAGTATTTTATAGCATACACTAAATGAATTTCAAGTCTTACAAGAAAGCGTTGTTGGCCTGTCACAAATTGGAAGATACGGAATAATGGGTCCAAAGTAAAGAATCAGTTTGGAAGATCGAGGGAAAATGCTGGCATTATCCGAAGAAGGCTACACACAACGTGAAATTGCTGCTAGTGCGGGTTGTACTCAAAGTAGTGTCAGTAAAATCCTCAAGAAGAAGAGACTCACTGGTAGTGTGGAAGATGGCAAGATCCCTGGACGGAAACGAAAGACATCTGAGAGGGAGGACAGGCTCATGGTAAGGAAAAGCAAGTCAAATCGCTACAAGACTGTACCGCAAATAAAAGCTGAGATGCTAATTGAACATGGTGTCAATATCTCGTTTTCCACCACCCAAAGAAGGCTTAGAGAGGCTGTTCTAAAGGGCTGGAAGCCCAAAAAGAAGCCTAGGCTTACTGCTCGCCGTAAGAAGTCTCGATTACAGTTTGCACAAGCACACAAAGATTGGACGGCCGAACAGTGGTTCCAAGTTATCTTCAGCGATGAATCAAGGTTTTTTCTTCATAGGAGTGACAGGCGTGTGTATGTCAGAAGAATGGCTGGCGAAGAGCTAAATGAAAGCTGTCTTCAGACAACTGTCAAACATGGAGGTAGTGGCATCATGGTATGGGGCTGCATCAATGCAAGAGGTGTTCGCTGTCTTTCTAAGATAGATGGAAAACTCAATGGAGAACGATACATCAATCTCCTAGAAGATTCGCTTATTCCAACTACACGCATGCTGACCATACCAGATGGTTGGATATTCCATCATGACAATGCAACTTGTCACACCTCCAGCCTTGTCAAAGAATGGTTTAAGGAAGAGGGCATAGGAATGGCCAGCACAGTCACCCGATCTCAACCTTATCGAAAATCTATGGGACCAACTTAAGACAATAGTCTAAGAGCAAAACCCTACCAATGTCATCGAACTTTGGAGTGCTGTAAAGGCTGCATGGCAAGGCTTTCCATTGGATAAGCTAATTATTTTAATAAATAGCATGCCTCGAAGGTGTAAAGCAGTGATCAAAGTTCGTGGAGGAGCCACTAAATATTAAGATTTGTTTTCTGTTTGTTTTCGGTGTAATTACTTGCCATGATAAGATTTGTTACAATGTTTATGGCGTCACCATCTTTAGCTTCTGTGTGATCGATTCTTTTTGACCGCCAACTTTCCTTGGTAACCTTCAAAAGTTACTGAATACAAAATAGCTTACTTAATCTTCATGTCGTATTATCACTATGTGTAAGTTTGCTGGCCTGAATTGGGTGCCAGTGGACCCATCCAGATCCGCCACTAACATGGGTTGTTTGTGAGTTTTTGACCAATGGGGTCAGGCCCTCGTGATAGCGTCCTATGTATAATTCTTGCATTGCCAAGTTTTATATGTATCATTAACGTAGTTGTACAGAATATGGGAAACCAGAAAATAATCGAACGTAAATAATGCACTCGCTCAGAAGTCCTATACCAAACTCTGGTGTCATTTTTCGTCGTTCAGAAATTACAGGAGGGTCTTCGCTTGTGACACGGAAAGAAATTCACTTGTTCCAATTTCATTCCTAATATTTCATGAAAATTTCAGACGGAGAGGTTGACGACTTTTCACAAATCTTAACACCAATTTTTCTTCTCACGATATTTCAGAGAGACTTCGGAAAGCGTCGGTCTAACCTTTTTGCTGTGTTTAAAATGAAAAAGACCATGCAAAATTGTGAGGACTACGACTGGAAAAGTGGAGACAAAAGCCCTACATTGGTTTCCGAGAACGACAGCGTTCCAATCCGAATTGAATTAAGCAGCATGAACCCACAGAATCTGGCCGTTTGGATTGACAAATTCTGCGCTGTTGTTTTTCCTGTACTCTACACGGCGTTCAATATCTTCTACTGGGAATATTACCTGTGATGCAGAGGGATAAGCACTTTGATGTTGGAGGGTTCAGTACATGAGAACCTATACGCGTGCGTATTGTGTCGGCTTTTTAAAATAAGTGTTATTATTGAAACCATTAAGCGTACGGTTTTACGAGGCTTTGTTTTTAGTTAGTAGTCATTATGTGCTATAGTCGTGATTTTGTAGCTGACTTGCTCGTTTGCATAAATAGCGTGTTCAATGTGGGTCAAAGCAGGTGTTGCTAAGTTATCGTCCGATAATGAAAACGTTCAAATATCTGTTGTCGCCTGTGTTTCCAGGGCCGCCGTAAGTTACTAAATGTAACTGCGACAAACTGGAACTGATCTTCCTCAGAAAAAAAAAAAAAAATTTTTGTCGCGATATTTCAAACAGTTATCAAAAAAGGGTCGGTTAAATCTTTCCCCTGAATTCGAAATGAAAAAAGATTGCGTAAAGTGGCTGAGCACTGAACACACAGGGTGTAGAAAAAAGGTTCTCATTGGTTTCAGAGAACCATAGTACCACTGCGTTTGTGTAGATGGGCTAGTGCCATGTCGTTTACGGCACTTGCTGTTGAGTTGTCATCCAATAAGGAACACCTCAGATCTGCTATATTTCCTTTCCTGCTTGGACGGCAAATATCTACAAACGCTCTCAGACTAACAACTCACGAGAATATCGAAAAAAAAATGCCTGGCAACTGTTTTGAGTCGCAAGAACAAAGAAAGACGCTAAGGCAAGAATACTCAAACGGACTGAGTTCATTTTCCAGGTCAGTGGAAAAAAAATTATAGAATTGTGAGTATTTAGATATTTATTTTCAATTTGTGCCACTTCAAGTTAACTGCATCACGCCATGTTTTTCCTTCAAGTTTTACGTTCCACAGAATTTTCGAGGACGACTCAAACCAGGCGTTTCCTTGCCTGAAAAAGGTAGGCGTGTATGTTAAAAGCTTTTATGCAGATATACCGACTCTTGGCTGCTTTTTTTTTTGTTTTCTTTTTTTTCACCAGAAACCCGGATGACACGTCGGTTTATCTGGCAATGAATGGTAACCCTAAACCGGTAAAGTTTGTTAACTAAAGTCGTAGTAGTAGCAGTAGTTGTAGTAATAGTAGTGGTGACACACTAAAATGCGTATCCATCAAGCCATCAATTATGCATCCTCGTTTCCAGTACCTCCTCGGCAAACTGGTACTCGGAGACCCTGGTAACGGACAATAAAAGCGTCCCAGGGACGTTTTTAGTGCTTTTCAGACGCCGATAACACCAATTTCATGAAGTCTTTATTACCTAACTTAAAGATTTTAACGTTAGTTTCCCAATCTATTAATCCTAATCTACCCTGTTAACTTTCTGAAAAAACCCTACAACTTTCGGCAGAGTCGACAAACTCTAAACCACATGCACTTCTAAACCACAATCACGGTCTTGTAAGCGTATGTAAACGCTTTTCGGTTGGGTCGGAGATGGGGTATGGTAATCAGAAGGTTAATATGCATAAAATATATCATTAAACATTCATTAAAATATCGTGGTTGGCGCTTAGGCAGCACGTATGTTGAACTTCTACCTTAGCTCGCCATCTGAGTCTTGGTAGCTCAATGGTTAGAGCGTCTCACCGATCATCAGAAGGTTGCGGATTCGATCCCCGTCTGGGGTTCAGAAATCGTTTTACTGAAGTATGAGCTTGAAAAATGTACATCTGTGGTCGTTGTTATCTACTAGAACCAAAATGCGTATAAAGGATAAACTTTCAGGTAACTGTTGCCATCTATTTTTGTGGTTGCAAGGGTGATTAAATTGTCGTTATGGCCACTCCTAACTTCCCAAGAAAGGTTTCAAAGAAAATTTAACTTCACAATGCTACTCAAGTTCGCTCTCGTTCAGTTTTAAAGATTCCTGGAACTCACGATTAATCTCTCCCATCAACATGGGATTACACATTACTTGCAAGCAAGTCCTCGCCATGGATTTCGCTGCTATCAATGTTTTTAGATGTGCTTTTTCTGTTCCTGCTGCAACTTGAAATTCAGGCGTATGGGTGACCACATCAGCTGCGTAGTATCTCGGATGTATTGCAGGCTTGACATGCGAGACATTCCCCATGTCCGTTGATCCGCCCGGTTTCACAGCTTGTTCTGCTCTTGATAAATATGGCACCCCAAGCTCTGCGGCGTTATGTTGATAAATATCCGCTAAGATGGAGTTCGTCACCAGATTCTTGTAAACCAGTGGATTCCACTTTATTTCAACTTTACAACCTGGATAAGAGAAATAAAAGCCAGTTACTGTTAGTAAAACCTTTATCTTCTGAACTTGAACTTGGACAAAGCTTTGAACCTCAAGAAGCAGCAGGAGTTTCATCAACTTTCAAAGCTATGCTGTAAATAACTATTTGGAATGAAATGCGTTCTTGACATTTGTTCCAAATTATCAGGAATGGGAACCAGAATGGCAATGCTTTTTCCTGTAGGAACTAGAAATGAGAACTACACGTTTTTGCAACGATAATGGTGGATTTGAGTTTTGGATTTGCGCTTCTCTTGCTTATTCACTTACTAAGCATTGTTCACCTGAAAAAAGTAAACCTTGTCCGTTTATTGTATAGTTAGCAAGTCAGATTTTTGTATAGTTAGCAAGTCAAGAAGCAAAATGAAATCAATGTCAACCTCCGTAAAGAATGACCTCTGTACTTAACAATGACCTGTTGCTAGTGCAGCAGCTTGAAAAACACAAGTCATTTTCTTTTTCAAAACCTGGAGTTCTGCAATGGTTGGCGCCCGTGCACCAAACTCCAGCCTCGTTCTTGAGGGAATAACATTAACGGTAGTACCACCCTCTGCTACAATGCCATGAACACGCCACGTGGGCTTCATTTGCTGACGCATGGTACTTATGCCATTATATGCCATCACCGCGGCGTCTAAGGCGTTTATTCCTTGCCATGGTCCTGCAGAAGCGTGGGCCTCATGTCCATGGTAGATGACGCTCACGGAGGCACGTGCTATATAGTTCGGGAAGGCCGCATCGTACGGGTTGGGATGGACCATCATAACGAAGTCAACTTCATCAAAGCATCCTTTTTCAATCATCTTGATTTTGCCTCCTTGGCTTTCTTCAGCAGGGGTTCCAAACACCACAACCTGACCAAGCTCAACATCAGAAACTTTCAGTGCTGCTTGAAGTCCTACAGAATTTGGCAAACAGTCAATGCTAGAAGTGGGTGAAGGAAATATTAAAATACCTCATACAATAACTAGAGGAGCTTGCACCAGGGCACTTGGAAATTGGATACTAGAACAAATATTTTTGTCATTGACATTGGAAGGAAGGGCACAGGGTTGTCATAGCCTCCACAAGTGAAGTGATGAAAATGGTAATGAGCTAGTCTTTTTTTTTGGTATTATCTATCTCGTACTTGCACCTGCAATACTTTAGCAAGCAAAATTATCATGTAGGTTGGACAGATTCTTTGCTATTTCACTGCATTTGGGTTAGAAAGGAAAGGTTGTCAAATAATGAGTACTTTACCCCAATTACACATGCATGTCAATATCTTTTTTTTGGCACAACACTCTTGGACAAATACATAACAGTACCTTCTGTCTAAAGTACCTTTCTGAGAAAGTTGTCAGGGGTTGGGGACTGGGTCAAAACCAAAACATAGACAATACAGTACCCCAGTAATTTTTATTAATAATAACATGGCACAGTGCAATTTACATGCTGTAAATGGTTTCTATGCTTTGAATCTTCATATTATTTTGTTTGGTGTATTCATAAAAATAATTTTTACTAAGCAAAGAAGCTGGGACTCTCCCTATAGCTAAACCCCTTTTTAGAAAAATTAAGCTGGGATTGATTTCCTTTGGCCCTTCCTAAATCTGATAGTTACTGAATAAAAAAAAACAGTACTGAAGAGCATCATAAACTAGTCAAGTATTTGAGTTCACATTGGCAAGGAAGACTTATAATTGGTTTTGTTCACAACTTTACATTTCATTGGCAACATTTCCTGTCAGACAATTCAACTAGCTGAAGAAAAGCCCAGTTTATAAAGTTTTTTATATGGTTCCAGTGATAAACCAGACCAGCCATCTCAATACCTGTCAGTGATGGACATTACAACCATAAGCACATAAGTCAGTCACCTGCTTCTCAAATAGTTGAAAAGATAACAAATTTTGAATCATTATTTATGACTTTTATAACTATTTTTATTATTATAATTTGAGGGTTAAATATCAAACCCCAGCAAAATAGGAAAAATAAAGCCATAAATACAATAAAGGTCTTATAAATATTTAATTGATCAAACGTTTCTTTGCTACACACCACAATCGTTAGAGGACGAGTAAATTATTATGTCACTGTAATCAGTGTAAACAATAACAAGAGCTTATATGTAAATTGTAACATGAGCATGTATTATCTGTCAACTGTATACTTAAACCATTCTCTGATGGTGTTGCGTGTAGCAACGAAACGTTAGATTCATCAAATATTTCTAAAACCTTCATTCTGTTAATGGCTTTCCTTCATGTATTTTGATGGGCTTTGACATTTATTCTTGGCATGCGGTTACCACGTGGTTCCTCCTTTGCAACAATATAATTATTATTATCATTACTTTACTTCTACTTCATTACAGTTTGAACGTTTTAGGAGTATGCTTTTGTTTTTCTTTTCGGTTCCTAACTGTCAAATGCTGTAGTAACACCAACCTAAACCGGCTGCGATGCCTGCCTCAGCAATGAGATTGTGGCCACAAGCATGTCCAATGACGGGCAAAGCATCATATTCGCAAATTATCCCAGCAGTCGGCCCTTTACTGCCATTTATTCCAGTTTTATTTTCGTAAACAGCACGAAAAGCAGTGTCTAACGTGAAATGTGATTCAACATCGAAGCCGTGTTTCCTCAACGTCTCCGTGAGCAAGTTGTGAGCGAACGTCTCTTGAAATGCCAATTCCGGCTTATTCCATATCTTCAGACTAATTTCGTTGAGACTGAAAGATAGCTCATCAATGCGTGCGTCGGATATTTTACATAATTCCTCAAAATCTCCCATTTGTAGCCAATGCTTTGTTTCGGTAAGTAGACGTTCAATCTTCATCCGAAATAGCCCGCCAAGAAAAAATCGCAAACGAAAACATCCTCGGTCTCTCCTCCTCCCTCTTGAAAACGAACTTCCCTCCCCCCTTCACAGTGACTAACCCCCCGCTAGCAACAACGACAGTATATTCTTAATGCGCACGCTCTCAAGCTGTTCTCTCAGAAAAACTTTCTGAGTCCCTGACGGGAATCGAACCCGTAACCTTCTGATCGCCGGTGAGACGCTCTAACCACAGTATATCTTAGCCGATGGGCTCCACTGATCTCTAAATAAGACTGGATAGAGCAACTGGGCTCAAGAAGTGAAGCCGGAAGTCAAGGAGCGGCGGCCATATTGGAAGGACCCAACCAGGCCCTAAACAATATGGCGTAAATAGGAGTTGTAGCGGGTTAAACAGCGTTTTTCGCCAATTTCAAGGAGGTTGAGATGACCTGACAACGAAATTAAGGTTCTTAATCTTATTTAAAGCAATAAATAAGTATTCTGAATTGTTTTTTTGTTTCGCAAATGCTTTATTTTGCGAAATGCACCCGTCTGTATAGTTGCTTCAAAATTCGTTTAAGGACTATCGAGCCTGTAAGAGACTCTTGTGTGTTTGTTTCTTTCTTTGTTTTTTAAGTAACCCTTATTATTTGCTAATTTTCTGTGATGTATTTTGCCAAAGTCCTGATTCATTTGTTGCTGATAAAATCCCAGGATGTATTAAACTGCAAATTACCCGCTGATGCTGTACATGTGTTTGAACACTTGAATCGAAATATGTGGAAATCGAACTTGGCTGTTTATTCGAAGAGTTCTAACATGAAACCTCATAGTGAGGTTTTCGTGGTCGTATTTCAGTGAGATATTCTTGTATATGACTTGCCTTCACTGTCTTAAAGTTAATATGTTGATTTGGATCCTAGATTTCACTGCTAATGCCAGGTCAGCGACACATTGATAAACACCTTTCCTTAACAATCTTCACCTTTGTACTTCCTATTTCTCAGGTGATAGATGGGTTGACACATGTAACCTTTGCTTGACCACCTTAGTTGCTGTAGCTCAGTGGTTAGAGATTCCCACTAATAACCATGATGACAGGGTTCATTTGACTCAAGAAGTCATAAGCTTTCCAGTTTTTACACATGGTATGTTTGCATGTCTGTATTTTGGGTATATATTTAGTTTTACACCACAATTGACTCTACTGGTCTTCCATGGATAGGCAAACACTTACACAAATGCACACAGTGACTGAGTAGGTTACCCAATATTACTGTAGATTAGATTTTGGTACTTACTGTTGCTGGAAGAGGACAAATTTAACTTTTTCTGATTTTACATGAGAAAAGTGGGCTTTTGTTGCCTTCTCAAGACAACAATAATGAGTTTTGCTGTAGTACATTGCTATGCACTTGATAAGGGCAAAAATGTGACTTTAATCAATAGGAGAATCTACCATACAGAAGATTGAGGTCTGTGAACACTTTAAAGAAAAAAACCTTACTAATTTTTGTTTGACTTGGACCCAAAAGTTCTCTCTCAACTCCAACTCACAAAGCAGCTTCAAACATATTTCACATTGATTCACATGAATGATTTAATTACTGTACAAGTACAATACTGATCAAGCTGTAATTTGAAGCTACAGTATACAAAAACGTGAAAAACATTAAAAAACTTCATATTAAATTACAACAAACGGCTGTGAACTCAAGTTTACTACATGCACTCGTACAAACAAAATGCATGTATTGAACCTTTATTAGAGTACAGAACCCATCTTCTCTGATCAGCAACATCTAGCAGTAAATTGGGTTTGTATGGTTCATTCAGTAATTGATCCCGGCAAAAGAGTTAGTCAAAGTTTATTTTCGTCAAACGCTCATCGTCATTGATAGTTAGGAAATTGTTGAATTTGTTTGACAAATACAATAATTTAAATAAAACCTCGAATACATACACTTGGTAAACCCGAGATCCGAAAAACAAAGACAAGACGAATACAGAAACGGTAATATCTCCTCTTTATTGTTAAGTCACTGTCAAACTGCTAAAGTTACATAATGTTATCGGCAACTTTTTTCTTACTTTAGTCACATTTCTTCAAAGAGGTGACTGGCACCGGTCTTCGCTAGGGTAAAAATCATCGAATTTCTGCTGATTTTCAGTTACTCTGGCCACGTTTAAAGTCCTCCTCTATCGAAAGATACACTTTATTGCTAAAAATGTAATGGTTAACTGGTTTTCTTTTAAATCACAACCATTAAGAGCGAAAATCATAATTCAGTAATAGCCGTATAACTACAAGTGGGTCCTTCCAGTATGGCCGCCGTGAAATTTTCAGCTTCACTTCCGGCTTCAATTTTCGCTGAGCGAGAGACTGGAGTTGAGTTGCTCTTTCCAGTCTTATTTACAGATCAGTGATGGGCTCTAAGTTTGATAGTTTGCTGGCGCAGGTTAAGTTCACTGACCCAGCGACAGTGGGTTCCTTTTGTTGTTTCATTGAAGATGGCCAATTTCAGCGGGGTTCTTCAACTTACGGATCTCGACGACTTCATAACTCCATCACAAGAGTGTGTGAAGCCCGTTAAGATAGAAAAGAACAATGGTGGAGTGGCTAAGATTCAAATAGAAGACGATGGAAGTTACTACCAACTCAACAGCGCTGGCAATCGGACGAAGTTGGAGAAAGCAAAAATCACCTTGAACGATTGCCTTGCTTGTAGTGGGTGTATTACGTCAGCCGAGAGCGTCCTCATAACACAACAAAGTCAAGAAGAGCTCTATAAAATCGTTGAGAGGAATTCACGCCTAAACGAGAACGACCAGAAGCTGGTCGTTGTGAGCATTTCACCCCAGTCCCGTGCATCTGTCGCTGCCAAATACAATATTACCATAAAAGAAGCAGCCATGAAGTTGACCAGGTTTTTCAAAAACCTTGGTGTGCATTACGTGTTTGATACGACTTTTGCAAGAAATTTCAGTTTGATTGAAATTCAGAAGGAGTTTGTCCAAAAATACCGAAAGACAACCCATTCAAAGAAAATCATCCCATTGCTAACTTCTGCTTGTCCTGGATGGATTTGCTACGCTGAGAAAACGCACGGAGATTTCATCTTACCCTACATTAGTACCACCAAATCACCACAGCAAGTGATGGGTTCTTTGGTGAAGGATTACTTGGGTACGACATTGGGGAAAACTCCAAGTCAAGTATACCATGTGACTGTTATGCCTTGCTTTGACAAGAAGTTGGAAGCATCTCGTGAGGATTTCTTCAATGACCTTTACAGAACTAGAGATATTGACTGTGTGATAACATCTGTTGAAGTTGAACAGATGTTTGAGGAGAAAGGCATTGATTTCCTAGAACTAATGCCACAAGAGTTAGACACTGAGTTTAGTGTTTTAAGTGAAAATGAAGAGATCAAGAATCATGCTGGAAGTGGTTCTGGTGGTTACCTTGAACATGTCTTCCGTCATGCTGCTAATGTGTTATTTGATGAAAGTATGGGAGACCTTACTTACAAAACATTAAGAAACAAGGACTTCCAAGAGGTTGTACTGGAAAAGGACGGCATGCCAGTGCTCAAGTTTGCATTAGCTTATGGTTTCCGTAACATACAAAATTTGGTGCAGAAAATCAAGCGTGGTAAATGTCCTTACCATTTCGTTGAAGTGATGGCATGTCCATCAGGGTGTGTAAATGGTGGTGGTCAAATCAGGGCAAGTGGAGAAGAGTCATCTAAGAGTTTAGTTGAACGAGTTGCTAATCTTTATGGGTCATTGAAATGTTTAGCCCCAGAACAAGTTGAAGCAGTAGAAAAGCTTTATATCAAATGGTTGGGTGGACATGACTCAGAGAAGCATCAGCAAATGCTTCACACTAGTTACCATGCCATTGAGAAGACTGTAACAGCATTGGGAATTAAGTGGTAGTTGTTGCTCCCAAATACATCTGTGGGATCTTTATTAAGGAAGGCACTGAATAATTTCTAACAGCAGAGCTTCACTATAGTGCAGTATAAAAGATCTACAATAAAAGAGCATGTTGTAACTGAAGCATTTCATATAATTCATTGTAAAGTAAGGAAAACAGAGCATGTAACCTAGCTTTTGGGGTCCAGAATTATCTACTTTTAGTTTATAAAGAAACATGCATTGTATTGATGCACTCATTAGCAAGGCTTCAAAGTACCAGGCTTATTTATGGAATATTTTACTATACAGCCCAGCCTGATAACCACATGTGCCAACGGGAGAGACGTTCGAAGCTCAAAGTCGACTGCATTGTTATCAGGTTGAAATATCATGTCTTGGATGAATTTTTATCTTGTCACTAAAAAGTATTTAAGGTCAATCTAAATAGGAATAATATTAACACCCAGCATAGAATATGCAATGAAGCCATAGCCAAATATTATTCTAAATGTTAATGGAATGCAACATTTCATTCCTTATTGTGCAGCACCTTCAGAGGTCTAATGAATGCAATAATGTGCTAGTAAATTCTAATGGTGGCTAAATTTACAAGCTACAAACTGCCACTTTCATTTTAGCAATACATGTTACATCTTTGAACAGGCTGATGGATTTGTCTTTCTTTTCGTAAACCTACAAGATTCTTTGAAATTGGCTCTGCACCTCATTTTGTTTTAATATCTGCTTTCTTTTTGCCCCTGGTGTGTCAGCTGACACTCCCCCATTTATATTAAATTTATATTTTCAGTTTACTCCCCTTATAAGCTAATTTAAGTGATAAGCATCAAGTTTGCAATCATTTTCAGAACTTGGTAGCATAACATTATTGTAAATAGATCTCCTAAGATGTTGCATGTGAAACTAGAAAACCTTGGAATTTATTAAAGTTTTCAGTTATGACTTTATATTTTATTACAGCCTTTTTACATATCCTATGCTGGGCATTACTGTTTCCACTAGATGAATTGACAGCTGTCTTAAAACTTTGTTTAGGATATCTTTTCCTATTCAGTTTAACTAGTGCTGGGTCAGATAGCAAAAACTAACCACCTAGTGCGCTTCTAGTTTCATACCAGCCATTTGACTTGTAACCTCAAGAATCACACATCTGCTATACTGTTGAAGATGCTTGCAATATATATAGCAAACTTGCATATCCTAATACTTTAACACATGGTCCACTCCCTGAATGTATATGGTAGAGTATTTGTATATTAATTATAGACATACAATGTATTGAAAGTAATACTTTTTTTTATTCCCCCAGACTGATGGACAATTCTTTAATTTATTATTCTATCTAAAATTAATGAACAGATGTATGGTTGTCATGCTTTTGGATAATTACAGTGTATTTTTTTAATTAATGAATTTGTGTAAAAATCAAAGTAAGTTTATTGCTGTTTACTTTCCTCAAATTCCTTTGCAATTGCTTTTAGCAATTCTGGATCTGCCAGCACTTCAATTGCACTCAAGGCCATTGATTTTCCAGCAACCAAGGTTCTTGGCTGGGCTTCATCTTTTCCAGCAGCAGTATTGAATTCACGAGTATGTATAACAGCTGGAGTGCCAATTGAAAAGACGGGATGGATTGAGGGCTTTACCAGGGAAACATTACCCATATCAGTTGAACCTAGTACTGCATTTTCTGCATCCTTTGCATTGAGGAATGTGACACCCAAAGATTCAGCATGTTTCTGATACAATGCAGCTAGTTTCTTGTTGCTGTTTAAGGCATAATAACACTGTTTACTTTGGCTAAAGTCCTTCATTTCAAAATCAACAGTGCAACCTGTTAAATAGAATATAAAAAAGAATATTAATTAAAGTATAACTAAATCAAGTGTTCCTAACTTGGTATTATGGGCCTCTATGCCAATACTAAGCAAAGGAATAATGAAAGAAGTGGTTACCAACTACAAGTGGCATAAGGATGCACTGGTTAGTGATTTGTACTATCCAGCTGGATACCAAATTTACCTGATAGTGAAAGAAAATCTGGCTGGATACCATAATATTAGATTCATAATTACATTAATAAATGAACCATTTTCAATTTTGCCCAAGATTATTGCTTGCATGAACAACTGTTAGAGCTACACCATGGAGACTTACTGCTTATTACACAGAAATACATGCTGAATTGCCTCTAGTCTATATTGGAGACATAATCTTATTCCAAACAGCATTTGCACTAAATCTGTTATCACAATGGCTCGATGTGATCTCTGACATGGTCTACAGTTAATCTTAAAATAAATACAAATAGCAAGTGGAAGATGCAAACAAAGCCATTAAACAAAGTAATGGGGAAAATACAGATTTTTAAAGTTTCATATTCTCATTTCTGGCTCCAAACATATGGGTGTAGAAAGAGTTATCGCTGTACATTTTTCATAATTGGTGCAAGAGCATATTCACACCATCCTGCATATTGTAATCTTCAATTAATAGTTGATACCTTTTGTTTATGGTGGCTTAATGAATGAACTAGAAACTAACTACCAACCAGTTACTTTTGTGCCCTTTTTGTGTCATCAGTCAGTGCATTTTTGTACAAAACTGAATCAAATAAATATCCAGCAATCTGGCCGGATATGACAAAATATCATGCCAGATACCAGATTGTGAAGTTTTTCACTATCTGGCTGGATGCTAAGTCCAGTGCTCCCCTAACAAATGTTTAGTTGCTATCTGGCAACTTGAGAAAAAAGTTAACCAAATGAGCATTGATAATTTAATATACACACCTGTAGCACTGGCAGCACCTTCAACACAGCCTTTTGCTTTTGCTAACAAAACATCAAGTTCCTTATTTGTAGGTGCTCTAAAATAATAGTTCAGGACAGTCTTGTCTGGGATGATATTTGGTTTCACACCACCATCTTCAAAGACACCATGAGCTCTCCATGTTGGCTTCATCTGCTGACGCAACATGCTTATCGAGTTATAACAGGCAACAGCAGCATCCAGTGCATTCACACCTTCCCATGGAAAAGCTGCTGCATGGGCAGCATGGCCATAGTATGTGATTTTAGTTTGTATGTTGGCCAGAACCTTGGGTGAGGATGCATCAAATGCTGAGGGATGTACCATCATACAGAAATCCAGATCATTGAAACATCCATCATCTATCATGTAGATCTTGCCTCCACCTCCTTCCTCAGCTGGAGTACCCAGCACAACTAGTTCTCCAATGCTTTTGTCTGATGCATCAATGGCAGCTTTTATACCTATAAAAAATGAAGTGATTATAGCAGTTCCAAAATAAAATTTTTATAGCACTTAAAAAGAAAAGAATATGTTTAAAGTGGCTATTCACACTTGAATTTTGAGCTGGGCATTAATATTCATCCTACGACTACGATTCCCACCTGGTAAATCCTTGGTCAATATGTTTAAAGATCACAAGTAGCCGATAGCACCTAAAGAGGGATCTAAACCTGAGGATGTTTGAAGTTAAAAAGTGAGCATGATTGTTGAAAAAATTTTGAATAAATAATGTAATAAAATAACAATGTAATGAAATCAATGATTGTTAACATGTGACTTTTAACCAGTTCACAGAAATACTCAGGCATAATTACCAATAGGATCAAGGTGGTAAGGGATAATGTCAAACTTTTATTCTATCTACAGATTCAGTATAACCTTCCTGCATTATATTTGGCACAACCTTTTCTCACATAATTGTCTGCTAGGTTTGTTGTCACAGGGATATGATGGGGAGAGTAATGGTGCTTTGTACCCCCTTACCCACTGTGCTGCTGTAGAATCTTACACATAATAATGTAGACTGGTGTGCTAATTGTTACTTGTGAGACAAGATCTTTTTTAACTAAGTGCATAAAACTTGTTCTGATCTCTGGGCTGTTGACCCTCACAGTTAGTTGTTTCTCAGCCCATGAGTAAAATTCTGTCTGTGCCTATTGTGTTTATATAATAAAGTGATTGACATAGGTGTAGGAACCAGGGGGTCACTGGGTGCACATGCCCCCTTTTTGAAATGACAAAAAGTGCCCTTTTTAAGTATGAATAGTGCCCTTTTCACAGAAAAAAGAAATGCTTTTACATAAGGAAGTGTAATGCATCAGTTTTTGCCCTTTTGCTTGGCTTTATAGATTAAAAGATATATAGGAATGTGAAAAAAACACAACAATTCACATTGAACAATATCACTTATACTCTGGTGTGAGTCTAACCCAGAAGTTGGAGCTTTTCCTGTTGAATTAGTACCCAAGAATCCCAAAATGTCATCACAAGCCAGTGGCGTGCCCAGGCCATAGGCCAGCAGGCCCTGGCATGCATTTTTTATAATGAAATAAAATAAATTAAAAAAAATTATATAAACAAAAGGAAACAAAAAGCCAAAAGGAAACAAAAAGCCAAAAGTTACCCAAAGCTTAAAATTGTTTTCAGCAAAAAGTATTGCATTGATAAACCCAATGCAGTTCGGTGACAGCAACAATCAGATCCAGCAATTTTCCCTGGTGTAATTAATCCAATAATTCTCATTTTTTAAAAATTTCTGGGAACCATTTTCCTGGAATCCTGTAGGGGGTGGTGTATTCAGTGTGCTTGTTTGGTCTTCCAGGCCCACAAATGCTCTGAGGTCTGGGTACAACACTGCAAATCAATCAAATGATAGAATGGGTAAAGCCAGCAACATTGGACAAGGATCTTCAAGCTAATGATTTTCACTTTCATTAAAATGCAAACCTTAGTCAAAAGAACTGGGATGACAGATGTTATCTATTTTGAGGGTACCCTTTCTGTCTGCAAAGGTGTCCCTGAAAGGTTTTGCCCTGTCCCCCAAGTTACATTTGCTTCCTATACCACTGGTGACTGGATAGCTGAAAGGAAATCATCTACCATTTCAGTTAGACCTAAAAAAATTTCCTTTTCTGTCGAGTGAATGAGGCTGCTAGGGTGCTTCAAGTAGTTGGTGACCAGTATCATAAACTGGCTGGAACATTAGTGTAGCCAGGGGGAAGGGGTGCAGTTGCTTCTCCACTTTTCATCCTGACTAGGTCTGTCAGTACATCCAGCACATTTTTCAGTACATCAAGTCTGTCTGTCATAGATATTGTTTGCATTTGAATTATCAAATTAAAAAATTGTTAAATAAGCTCCAGCAAAAGTGAAGTACAGAAGGACATTCAACACAAAACGTTCATAAGGAATTCTTTTTTGTTTCTCTTTTTTAACCGACAAAAATGATAGATCCAATCAACACTTCTGGACAAAGTGGTAGTGGTAATGGCCAAAAGATTTATTGGTACATATCACAGCTCACATGACTCCAAAGATTGAAATCATTTTTATTTTCAACGTTTCAGCTATAAGATAGTCGAAATGTTGAAAATAAAAATGATTTCAATCTTTGGAGTCACCATCGTTGTATATTTAATCAAAATACTCAGTGGTTATCAAAATTTTTCGCTCACATGATGTGTGCATTTTTGCAGAATCATTTGCGAAATTTAATACCATTATACCAGCCAGAGCGAGGAAAATAGAAATCATTTATTCCTTTATCGATTTTCAAGTTTCTCATGTCCTCCGCTTGGTTAACTTGACTTTTCCTCAATATTTGTCGGTGCATTGCTATCATCTTGTTGGCACATTTGTTTAAAATCTCCCCTCCTCATGAACATGTTGATTCAAGCTATAACAATTACATGTTCACTTTTTGGAACTTTTTGATTCCTTTCTTCACCATTTGATCCCCACTTTTAGGGTTTTATTGTAGGTGGTACTGGCAGTATTATGATCAGGGTTACCCGTAGTGGAAAGTCTTGGGTTTGCTTTGGTGTTTAAAAACTGCTAGAAATTGACACAGTACATGTACCTTACTCTGCAGCCACGTATAACATTCTGCAGACCATCTTTTCACTTTAATTCACTATAGCAGGTAGATATCGCAAAACGTTTTATTTTAATGGGCACACGTGCATAGCAAGTGCAAGTCGTATCGCACCAATTGAACCACACCTGACCTGAGAGATCCACGAAACAGTCAACTCCACGAACCCTAATGTACCATTTGAATTCTTACCAATGGCTGCAGCGATTCCAGCTTCTGCTATGAGATTGTGTCCACAAGCATGATTTATTTCTGGCAAGGCGTCGTATTCACAAATAATTCCGACTCGTGGTCCCGCTGGCTTTGATTTACCGGAGTAGACAGCACGAAATGCTGTTTTCAGGCCAGCACAATCTTTAGTGACGGAAAAACCTTGCTCTTCTAAATAAGTTGTAAGCAGGTTATGAGCGAATACTTCGTTGAAATTCTGCTCTGGATTCTTCCATATTTCCTGGCTAATGTGGTGGAGGTCTTTGGATAGAATGTCGATGGCTTTACAAGCTATCTCTTGTAACTTCGAAACGTCTGCCATTCTATAACAAAGAACTCGTGAATGTAATGGTGGTGAGTCATGGTGAATATTCACAGCCTCGTCGATATCACGTGAATAGCCTTAGGATCTAACGAGATAATTGATGTTCTTGATGAAAATTGCACTTGATGACAAATTGATGACAATTTGCAGCAGGAATTGAAGTAATTGTTATAGATATGTAGGTATATTAATGCATATCTGCTAATCTGTTAGTGTGTGCATGAAAGTATATGAAATTATAAATATTTATTAGTATGTAAGTTTGTATGTAGGTATGCATCTCTATTTATATATGTTTATATGTATGTATATAATTATGTAGGAAGTTATATAGGTATTGGGTTGGTGCATTGGATGGTAGAGAGGTAAGGAGGTAGACAGGTCAGTAGGTAGGTTGGTAGGTAAATATGTATGAATGTGACATTCCATTTATAGTTGTAAAAAAACCAGCAGTAAAATGATACTAAATAGATACTGGTCAATTTTTTGTTAGCCTCAGTAAAATACTTGAAAACGTACTTGCAAGCACATTTTCCTTAAGAGATCTTTTTCAAAGACAATTATAACTAAATGCTTTGCTTCAGTAGCATTGCTTTATTAACAGATCTTCCACCACCTTCACAGATCAGGCCTTTAAATTTCAGGCAAAAAAAAATATGCAGGTCTAACATTTTGTCTTCAGCAAAATAATGATTTATCATAACAGATTTTATGGAATTCATATGTTTCAATTAAGGGGTCCAGGCAGCCTAAGGAGGCTATGACCCCTAGATTATTCAAGAAGGGGAACCTGGCCCCCTACTTTTCAGATGTATTTGAATTTTGGCTTAATTTGTCACTTTTTGGGCCACAATCAGGTGATCATTATTACTGTATGACAACCAGGATTTAACCTAGTAGTGTACAGCAAGGGTGCATTCTGGCTGATATATGTAAAATAGGGATTCTGCTTCTTGAAGATTTACCTGCCTGTCTGGTAAACCCATTGAGGGTTAAGGGTGCACCTTACAATTTTATTCCATCTAATGCCTGATGAGTTTATTCAGTAGAATGGAGTACCTGCCAATCACTCTCTCTGATCCAAGATGTCTCCTCAGATGGGTAAAATTGTCTGGCATCAAACAGAGTAACATAATAGAAGACTAATCTTCCTGGGAAATGTTAATTGACATAGGCTATAACCCTCTTCTTCCAGGATGTCTCCTCTTAATGAGTAAAACGGTGTGGTGTGATTCAGAGTAAAATTACAAGGGACTAATTGTGCCAGACTAATGAATTCACTTGTGACTTTCTTTCACAGTTTCATCCATAATGTTACTGAGTGCATCTTCATATTCTTATTGCCTTTGGATGAAAAAGAGTTAATAACACTGTGTATAGTATACTTTCCCTTTTCTTTTCATCTACTGTACTACATGGCAGTCATTAATTTTTTAAACAATGTATATTTAATATTTAATACAATTTCATTGTTTTGAGAATAGTTATTATTAATCAAATACCTAAAGTATGCATTAATTCCCTAAATTATGATGCATGTTTATTGACAACAATTTCAATCATTAAATTGCATGCTTTTATTAATATCCTTCCCATGTCGCTAACCCTCCCATGTTTATATTAACTACAGCTGATAGTAATTTAATTTTCATGCTGATAAAAGTGCTTCGAAAGCTGTGATCAATTTACTGCTGCTCTTTAAATGCTTTCTTGAGATTTTCCAGCAATTGTGGATTACAGAAAACATCTATGGTTGTCATTGCCATTGCTTTTGCAGCAATGAGTGTGGTAAGTTGTGCTCCAAGGTCACCTGATGACTCAGTAAATTCTTTTGTGTGGTTGGCAGCTTTACTGGGAATGCTATAGACTGGGTGGATAGATGGTATGGCATGAGAGACATTAGCCATGTCAGTTGATCCAACTCTCATTGATTCTTGAATATTCCTTGGCGGAAACTGAACTCCAAAAGATGCTGCATGCTTTTGATAGAGTTCAGCTAAGACAGGATTGATCTTCAAGTCTAAGTATACCTGTTTATCCTTCCCAAACCCACACCATTCTACATCAACAGAACATCCTGCAAATAAAACAATATTGAAAAAAAGAACCTTATTGAACAGGTTTTTGTCAACTTTTTTGGTGACAGATACACTAAGCCAAGCAAGCTTGATGCAGCAATCACTACTGCAATTGAACTTCTTCAAAATGCATCTTACTTTACAGTATTTTAAATTTAAAATACCAATTCTAGGTAACATAAATATAATTAGTAATTATAACAGCAACATTAACAGCTATTTCCTTAACCCATTAAGGGGCTAGGGCACTCTTTATAATTTTACTCTGGCTAATGCCAGACAATTTTACTCTGGCTAATGCCAGATGATTTTACTTGTCAAGGGGATAAGCCCTGCCTCTTAATGAGTTAATTGCACCCAACTATGATCATTACATCACTGGAAAACATGCAATCCATCATAAAACAGCATATGTTGCTCTGTTGCTGAATAAGAATAACAAATCTCTCTTCAAGTTTCTACTTTCTTCCCTCTTGCAATGTCATATCAAACATGCCAAACAAGAGGATGTTATACATGTGCATGCTACTTGCAAAGGTCAAGCCAAATCTGCCACATAGTTGCATGTTGACAATATAAAATAGTGTATATGTCAATGTTGTTGTGCATGCCAAACATCATAACAGCATTTGCACTTTCTTGAAAATCTGGTGAGGAATACAGGGATCGACAACCAATAATATTTTCACTGTAGAACTAAGTGTAAGTAACTACAATTTACATTATCATTTTGTGTGACAATCTCAGGGGGAGTTGATGCATCATCTTTTTCAATTTAACTTGATCAAAAAAGTTATTCCCAAGTGTTAGATTTCTTCACTAGGTGTTCCCCTACCACCTCCACCTTGGTACAGTACTGTTACTCAAGAATGGAAATGAGAAGGAACACATAATCTTGAGTGGTCATCAGTTTGTAGCATAAAGTAACAAAGATGAGCACAACCAAAACATGTCAACAGGAAAAACATCAACCATGAATGTTACACTCCTGTTCCCAACAGTTTCTGCTGTAATTCTAACTTTAAATTAATACTCACCAGAGGCTTCTGCAGCTCCTTTAAAACAGTCTTCCACTTTGGTTTTAAAGATCTCCAATTCTTTCACTGTTGGAGTTCGTATATAAAAATTGAGCTGAGATTTTTCAGGAATTATGGCTGGCTCATAACCTCCATCAGTGAATACCCCATGAACCCTCCAAGTGGGTTTAATTTGTTGCCGTAACATGCTGATTGAATTGTAACATTGGACAGCAGCATCCAAAGCATTGACACCTTCCCAGGGAAAGGCAGCTGCATGAGCAGCCTTACCTGTATAGGTCACATGAACTCCCTGAACAGCTAGGGATTTTGCAAAAACACAGTCAAAGGGTGATGGATGCACCATCATACTAAAGTCAACTTCATCAAAACAGCCTTTCTCAAGCATTAGTATCTTTCCACCACCTCCTTCCTCTGCAGGTGTTCCCATCACAAGTAGATGGCCAAGATTTTCATTTGCATCATCAAGAGCAGCTTTTATACCTTTAAGAAAATTTAGGGAATAGAATTAATTAATGGCATTCTTTTAGATCTGTCTTTCCTGATTTACCTACTAACTTACAAAGCACCCTTTCCTACTCTGGTTAATGCCAGGTGGTTTTTCTGGTTGGGAAGGGATGTCTATCAAGCTTGGGGTTAAAAGATTAATATGATTAGTAGATAAAGCTGTGATATTTGATTAGTATTGTTTTCCTTCTTAGAATAAGAGAAATGAATGGTAGCCTCTTGGCTAGAGTCACATTCACCAATACATAGGATAAGGGGTTTTGGATGTACAGTTGGTGAAATGTATTAGTATGAATACTAGAAACTTTTTTTTTGTTAGATCTGAACTAAGTGTTGAAATAACAATACAAGTTGATTATATACTTCCACTTGGTTATAGAAATAGTGGTAAATTCTGAAGTAATAAATAAGAGAAATAAATACTTTGTGTTGTCATTTTGTTGAGAGCATTTTGAATTACATGTATTGGTAAACCATGTGCATCTTGAAAATTACTGCCGGTAAACAAAATCACTTGAAAGTTTGCATATGAAAGTATTTCATGACATCACCAGACCAAAATTATCAGGGTTCAACATTTAATTGCAGATGTAGCATACACACATTTCATGGGAATTGGCTGACAATAATTACAAGATTTTTTGTTTTCTTTTTTTTTTTT
Source organism: Heliopora coerulea (assembly GCA_030142905.1). Lineage (NCBI taxonomy): Eukaryota > Metazoa > Cnidaria > Anthozoa > Scleralcyonacea > Helioporidae > Heliopora > Heliopora coerulea. The sequence goes on along the minus strand of JASJOG010000011.1, from coordinate 551,388 downwards.
TTGTTTTTTAATATTATGCCACCACATTAGGCCTCATACTTTTCTTTAAAATTGTGGAAATTTTTAATATTATGTTTTGTGAGCTATTCCATAACATTAAGGCACCATAGTTACTTTTGATATACACATCAGTAGGGGTGCACCGGATAGTGTTTTTTTATATCCGGCCGGATACCGGATTTACCGAATAATTGAAAAAAATCCGGCCGGATACCGGTATTTTGGATGAAAAGCTCGCACTTGCCACAAATCAATCATTACCCAAATTAGGTTTGGATTGAGAGGAGAAAAATTAAAACTTTACACTGAAGTTCAAATGTGATTTGTCTTTTTTTGCAAGTAATTACTTTAAAACATTACTTGTTCACTGGCGTTTATAATTATTACAAGCATTAATTAGACAAGTTACGAGTTGCAACTTGCAAATGGCGGAAAAATGCAACAGAACTGAAGATGAACATGAAGATGAAACTCCTTTTCATTCATCACAATGCAAGAAAATTCTGACAATGCCACTATATAACAAACTAGAGTGGGGGGACTACAAGCAACTTTGTGTAAAATGGTTGTTATGCGCATCAAAATGTGTCGCTTATTGAGATTGTTATCAAGTAACAGACGACTATCTTCTGTTTATTTGTTAAAAAATAACGTTAGATCAGAACACGAGTTTACATTGTTTCTTCCATTAATGTCTATTGTTAGTATGGTACAAGTAACACAAATTGACAATTGTCTTCAGAAAAGCAAATTATTCGGTATCCGGTATCCGGCCGGATATAAGAAAATAACCGGCCGGATACCGAATAGTCCCATTACCCTACTATCCGGTGCACCCCTACACATCAGGTATGTTTTGGTCAGTGCTTGTTAAACATTTAATTTCCAGATTTTGATAGCGACCATTGTCAGGAAAAATGTAGGCCTTGTCCTGAGCATCAAGAATTGAAATCAAGTGCAGAATTACAATTTCCATTGAAATATATCAGTTCCCAGATTCCCATTTCCTTAAAATAAACCAGACTGTGATGCCAAGTTCAATGGCAAAGCTAAGCATAGCAACAGGCCATGCTATGCAAATTTAACAATGCCTCAGCATAGCAACTGATCATGAAATGCAAATTCATAATGATTTACGATATTCAGATATTAAGCCATACTCATCCACCCCTGCGATGGTTGTTTTATAAAAATACAACTCGTGATCAAGTTAGTGATTGTGGGAAACATGACTAGATACTACAACAAAATTACCTGTCCATGGATATGTTTTGCTTGATGCCTAAATTTTACATTTGCACAGCATGACCAGTTGCTATGCTTAGCTTCGCCATTGGCTCTATTTATGCTGATGCTAGACATGCAATATTTCGTGCACGAATATGTCTGGCTTACAAGGTATTGAAAACCAAAAGGTAATCTTGCTTTGACCGAAAACATTATTTTTTGTTTCAAGCTCTTGACCCTGATATGCTAGTATGATAACAATAGTCCCAATAGTGACGTTTAGTTTCAAGAATTGTAGCAATGTACAAATTTTTAAGAGATTTTGCATTACATGTATTTCCAAATGATACAAAATGTTTAGTGAACAAAATGACATCATAGAGTATCTCATTTCAGTCGCTTGCTCATAATTTGCCCATGAAAGAAAGGTGAAGTACTCAAGAACCAAGCGAAACACGTTGGGGCAAGTTATGCCATTCTTTACCACATCAAGAATTTCTTTTTTGCTAAAAAGACCCCAGTTAAATATTCATTTGATACATACTTTGGAATATGAAACCGCCCATTCTCACAGACCTTGTAATTCTGCGGCGATACACCAGTCGTGCACTTTTCTAGCAGCATTTTTGTATTCCCGCTTGAAACGTGTTAACCAAAATGTAGTTAATGTTTCACGTTTAACATCAGTTTTAACTTACTGTCGGACGAAAAAGCTGCATAAAAAATTAAGCATTCAGTAATTTCCCTGTTCTTTGCGGGGTTTCCTCTATCATTTTGGGGTCAGCTGATCCTTATCTCTTGGGTATTTTTCGAAGTAAACAAAAAATCTAAGATATTCAAATCGTAGGAGTTTAGGTCTAAAACGATCGTGAATTTAAAAATCATCATGGCAACAAAATCCAGATCCCTGTCGTATGATGCTATAAAAACAATTCTGTGAAAGCCTGCAACCTCAGCCGTCCGAAAAATTCGAAAAAAAATATAACCTTACCAATTGCGGCTGCGGCTCCGGCTTCGGCAATGAGGTTGTGGCCACATGCGTGTCCAATTTGAGGCAAAGCGTCGTATTCGCAAATCACTGCAACACAAGGCTCGTTGCTAATTCGTGTTTCCTTGTTTGAAGCAACGAATGCCGTGTCTAAAGGGTATTTTTTTTTAACTTGAAAGCCATGCTTCTCAAAGAACAAAGACAAGATTTTATGAGCTCGGTGTTCCTCAAACGCCAGCTCTGGCGTGTTCCAAATTTCTTGACTCACGCCGAGTAACCCGTCTGACAAGCTGTCGATGGCAGAGCAAGCCTTTGTTTTCAGTTCCTTTTCCATGCTGTTTCGGCAACCGAGGGATGGATTCAGTTTCTAACAAGGCAAGAGAGCCGACAGCGTGAATGGAGTGACTAGTCACTTTAAAAAAACCGAATTCCTCGGCAGGGGGTTCCAATTGTATCCTGTTCCTTACCTAACCCGGCAAAGGAGATAGCCCACGCGTGATGGACATCGCCTTCGCTTTGGTCAACGAAAGTTTATTCATTTCGATTGCATTTTTGATGCATATTTTTTGATCTCCATTACCTTTCCTTCTTTAAAAAGTCTTCTTATGTCCTTTGTGAACATCAGTTTAGAATTTAACTCTACGGGAGGTTTAAGGAAATGTTAATGAACATTTACTGTAGCAAATTAAGAAACAAGATCTGTTTCAATTTAGGCCCTTACTTTCGTTGTCACGCTATTAACTTTTGAAAAAGCTCTGCAGGTTCGAATCCCGCAACAAATTGTTCCATTGCCCAGTGCCGTTAGGCGGTCGGCTTCTTGTAAAACCACTTCTCGTGTCAGATGTAATTGGTTTGTCTGCTTGGCTGAGACAGAACAAGACAAAGACATTACTCAGATACTGCTGGAAATTTCAAATTTTTTTAACTTTTTGTAATTTAGTCTTAATGCTGGTTTTAATTACTAGTTTCACCAAAATGCAAACCTCGCGTCGGAAAAACTGGTACGACAAATGCTATCTATTTTGAGAGTGCTCTTTCCATGTGCAAAGTTTCCTCCGAAAGGTTTTGGCCCCCAAACCCACACTTGCTTCCTACGCCAATGGTTCTGACGTTTCGAGCGAAATCCGTCATTAAGCCCTTCTCTCGTGTTATGGATTTTCGCTCCAGGACACGGACTTTCTTGAGAGATTATATTTTTTATTCTGTACAATCAAACATAAAGAATGTTTCAATTTTGTCAAAAATAGTATTTTACATATATAACTTCTCTTGTCGTGAAGGGCGGGAAAAAACAACCCTCTTCCTTCCTTGATGACAGCAAAGCCTCGATCTCACGTCAGTTATTAATTAAATTACATAAATTAACCAAATATCAAAACATCTCGTGTTTTGTTAGTGCACTTTGAACTTTTTCTACCTTCAGAGCTGCCGACGCAGCTCTCCATTTTTATGAGTGCGTGTTGCGGGATTGAGACTTCGTTAGAAAAGAAGTTTGACTTCGCTATCCTAAACTTTAGGGAAATAACACAGGAATTTGAGGTACTTGTAGCCCCTTTCCTGTCCTTAAGTAGTTATATTATCGATGATACAATATTTTTCATAAGTCACTAGTGCGTGCGGGCTCATTTTGGAAGTATTGCAAAACAACGTGCAAGAATTTGTTCGATATTATTTAAATAGAGCCAAAAATAAACATTCCGAAGTCATTACAGCCGATCAGTTGGTTTTGTGCGCGTTATCACCTATGGTAATTGCAGTTTTTGTACCTTATGGCAGTTCGAGCTCAGTTTGAAAACAATAATGAAGTTGGTGTCTTCTCCAAGTTGACCAATGCGTACTGTCTGGTTGGGATAGGAGGATCTGAAAACTTCTACAGGTCAGTAATTTAAGAAGACTATGATATCAGGAAAGTGATTACTCAGACAAGACTCTGCCTTTCTAACTGCTTTTTCCCCTGTTGGTCTTCCGTTATTTTTCTCTGGCCAACGCCAAGCGATTTTCTCCATCAAGAGTGACGTTCGGATGGGAAAGACCTAATCCCATCTCAGTTAACTCGTCTCAGTGTCTCAATAGATTGTCGATTATTTTAGTCTGCCTTGATGCTAGACGATTTTACTCACCAAAGGTAGACTTCTGATCAGGGAACAGTAAAACTAACCGAATCATCTCCATTCAGCCTGCATAGGTTTTCTCTTATTTAACTTTGGCTAAATGCCAGACGATTTTACTCAACAAGGAAAGGACTCTGGACAAAAAAGAGTTAAATTACCCAGGAATTAGGGAAGACTCTACAGTCCATTATACTTTACTAATAATTATTTCTATGCAAAATGAGAAACAATGATTACATTTATGGATTTTGAAGAGTTAATTAGGGTTAGTTAGGATTAGGTTTGAAGTTTGAATTAGGATTTGTGTTAGTTGCTATAAATATAGGCTGACAAAATCAGTTTGTTGGAATGTAAAAATATTCTTTGCCCATATGTAATTATTGTAAGCCTTTAACCCTTTGGATCCCAGAATTTTTGGAATAAATTTTAGTTTATTCAATCCAAAATTCTTTGGAAATTTGTTTATGAATCTAATTTGTATTTATCAAAATAATCATACAGATATGTGCGATTGGGAGCTAAAGGGTTAAATGGTGGGAAAAGTAGAGTTGGACTATAGAGACAAAAAGGGGTTGCCACTAGCTGGAGTGAGTTAATATTATTTTGAGAGTGTGGTTGAAACTCCCTGTGTGTAAGAAGTCAAGAATCCATGACCAGCTGACAATTTAAAGAAATATAAAGCAAAATATAACCTGAAAACAAACATCTTGAAAGTCCAAGATTTGGATTACAAATTAAATTATATTCATCTTTATTCCAAAGACATTGTCTGAGCAATTGGCTTACATACAATTATCAACAAACTTATATGTGTAGGATGGATGACATCATCAAAGAAAGGTTTCTATTCACATACTTCACTAATGATCAATTCATAGGATATGAGAAGTATCATGTCTGTTAATTACCTAAACAGTGTTAAAGCTTCTAAGGAGTTAATACTGTTTAGGTAATTAACAGATGTGATACTTCACACATCCTGTGAATTGATCATTAGTGAAGTATGTAAATAGAAATCTTTCTTTGATGATGTCATCCATCCTATATAAGTCTGTTCCTAATTGTATATAAGCTAACTGGTCCGGCGATGTCTTTGGAATAAAGACAAAATATTACCATTAAACTTTGTAGTCTTGTTTATAATCTGAATCCTAGATGTTCAAGATGTTTGTTTTTGCATTGTGTTTTGTAAAGAGTCAATGTGCTCATATAGTGCTTATCACAATGAAGCTAAAAAAAGTTTCCCACAAGAATTGTTAGCAATAGTAAAACTGGTACAGTAATAATTTCAGCAACAACTAATTTGTACAATAACTTGATTTATTGAATTGGTTATTATGCTTTTAGTGTTTTTGAGGGAGAGTTGGCAGATGTGATTCCAGTTGTCCATACATCAATAGCTGGATGTCGAATAATTGGCCGTTTGACAGTTGGTTAGCATTTTAATATTATTTTATCTGCTAGTTACCTACCGATAATTATTGGCATGTACATATAAGGTAGATAATTACAAATATTAAATTGAATTATCAGTACTGTAATTGAATTGAAAGATAACCATTTCTTTTGATTTTACTTCACTAATTTAAAACAAGCACATTACCCATATCTACATTTGGTAGTGAGCATCTGTTTAAGAGCTGGTATTTAGAAAAAAGACCCAAATGAAAAGCAGCTAGAATAAATAACTTAGAATGGGGCTATGCCATTGTGAAAGTCTGAGAATTTAGTGTTTACAGCTTATTTTTAATACTAAACAACAATCAATGTTTCACAGGTAATCGTAATGGTTTGCTTGTGCCCAATACAACAACAGATCAGGTCAGTTGTGGATACAATAAACATCATTTGCAAGAAGTTACTACAGTAACTGTAATAAAAGTGGGTAAAATATTTCAACGGTCTGTTTTCTTTAAAAAAAGTTTACAAAATTTGTGTCTTATTTGCAGGAACTTCAGCACATTCGAAATTCATTACCTGATGAAGTAAAGATTCAGAGAGTTGAAGAACGTCTTTCAGCTTTGGGAAATGTGGTTGCATGTAATGACTATGTTGCCCTTGTCCATCCTGACTTGGATAGAGTAAGTAATGACACATGAGATTGAGAAAAATGTATTTCAACCACAATCCTCGTAATTATATTTACACGAACATTTGATTTTGGTCATGATACATGTAAATTCAAACCTATTCTAAGACTTGTGAATTGCAATCTTTACTGGCAAACTATTACAGTAAGGAACTGCCATGTACTGTAAACACTTCTGGGATTATAATCCACTTACAGATGATGATTACTGGTATAATGGAGATACTGTATTAATTTTATCATGTCCTCTTCCTTCACATTTCATATAAGATTTATTGTTTTGAAACTGTATCAATAATTATAGTTCTCATAAAACTAATTGTAGTAAAAACACTGGAACTGAATTTTGGTTGAACATAAATTTAAAAGCTCTGATTTGTAATATTGTTATGTGAAAAGACTAAAAGATCTAAGAGTAGATCAAAATTCAGAAATGGGAAAAAGTGAGATTCAAAACACTTTCACCCCCTGGAAATAATCACTTATTGTTCCATTTGAAAATGATGGCCACTACACTGGTATTTGATTTACTTATGGTTTCAAAACTATACTGTAATTATACTTAGATCCCAACCTCAGAACTGCATGGCAACCATAAAAATGTTATAGTAATCATATGCCTAAAACCAAACATTAACTCATTCTGTGGTATCATGTTAAACTTCAACAGGAGACTGAAGAGATACTGGCTGATGTTTTAAAAGTTGAAGTCTTCCGACAGACAGTTGCTGGTAATGTTTTAACTGGAAGTTACTGTGCTATAACAAATCAAGGGGGACTGGTGAGTTGCATGATATCAACATTAAAAATTATGGTATTATTTTGATGACAGTTGCCAGTGTGTGGGAACCATGAAAACCTCTAGTAATGACCATACCTTCTTTAAAAATGAATATAGATGTTATATAAAATTATGCCAACAATAGGACTCAAATCTGTGCCCCACCATGTAGCTAGAGTTGTACAGTTGTTGCTGACATTTTCACTGCTCAATCATGTAAATTGTAAACATTAGTATAACTGCTATTCCACTGCACCATGAATTTGTACAATGTTTTTCAGTGTGTACATTATGAATGTTTTACTCTTCCATTATTACTTACTGAGTCTGTGAAATGAACATCTATTGGATGTTGGTTATAACATTTTTAAAAAGTTTAATATTCATAATGTAGAGTGCTACAGAATCTGATTTGAGATAATATAGTACTCCAAGGAAGTTACCTATTTTAAGTAGGATCACCACTTAATGTGGATAGCCAAAAACTAAAATTATATATGGGACTACCATAGTTTAATTTTCAGGAGATATCCACATTAAGAAGTGACCCAATAGGCAACTTGTGTGGAGTACCTATATCTCTAACCAGAGTAGCACTCTACATTATGTTTTTTTAACATGGTTGCAAAGTTAAACTGTTTGGTATACAGTATTGAACTATTTTTTAGGTCCATCCACATACATCAATTGAAGATCAGGATGAGTTATCATCTCTGTTGCAAGTTCCTCTTGTGGTATGTTTTAGACTAAAAGTATGAAGTGATTAAAAGTGCAGCCCCATTCTGACCAAATATTGTGATATTAAATCAGAAAGTTGATGAAATAGAGCAAGGCTGAGAAGTAAGCCATAGATTGTACAATTTAAGGCAAATTTTAAGCCACTTTCCTCAACTTAACAAAATAAATGTCTTAATGTACATATATCTGAGGCATATTGATAGTTACATGTTTTTTCATTCTTAATCTAGTGCTGACATTATTGTGGATTTGTTAAAACTCAGTTCTATCTTATAACCAGGCAGGAACTGTGAATAGAGGAAGTGAAGTAATTGGAGCTGGGATGGTTGTGAATGACTGGTGTGCCTTCTGTGGCCTAGATACAACAAGCACTGAATTGTCAGTGATAGAAAGTGTATTCAAGTTGGGTGATGCTCAGCCATCCAATATTGCGACAACTATGAGAGATTCATTGATAGAAAGGTAATTAATGTACAGGGAACAAAATTTATATCATAAGTACTATACCCACACTTTACGGGTATCTAACATGTACCATTATTTCAATGATAGTATGTCATTGAGTATTATGTTCTCAGAAACTTACTCTGTTTGCATAAATTTTATATCTATAAAATTGAAAATGATTAATTTATTAATTATTATAATGTAATTATGAATACATATATTAATTACTAGTATTATATTTAAAATGATTATTTTTCATTTTATGCAGCATGAATTGAGACAAGAATGTAGTTCAAAATCCACTCAAGTCACAGCATGATGAAAGACACAGAAGAGAGTTTTTAGTATTCCCCAAGCAACCAAGAACTGACAGGAACAGAGTCCCAAGATTCCAAAAGCTCTCAAGCTATAACACTTAATAATTGTATATCTTGGTAGTGTAACAGAACCAAAAAAATAAATGTATGTATGTTCATTGGCTTAACACCAATACAGTAAAAGATTTGTTTCTAAATTCCATTTTCAACAGTGGTGTGTCAAATTTCTGAGAGTTCTCTGTATCTTACAAGACAATTGTTGTAATTGGTTACTTGGCATTTGATACAAAAGGATGAGATCCAAATACTCATTCATTTGTTTACCAAAGGTATTTTTGTTTATTCTTTCCTTTATACAATGTAATAAATATTATTTATTAACTATGTTTCCCACACACCCATTTGAGCTCTGGATATGTTTCCACATCTGTTAGTTTGGTAATTGATCTCCAAGAACACTGACATGCGTAAGCTTTGGTCCCTGTAAAAAAAAGGAAAAAGATCATCTAAGTGTGAGAAAGTATGTGTTGTGGGTACATGATCAAGATCTTCTTGTATGTAAAATAACATGTTTAACCCATGAAGGGGCAGGCATCATACCCTGCTGAATAAAATCATCAAACCTTTGCCTGAGTTCCAAAGCACAACCTTGCCACTTACTGAATAATTAGTAAGTTTGCATTGTATTAGTATAATTAATATTGAACTGTTAATCAGGTCAGAAAGTAGGTTAAGTTGTCCAAGCATTTGTTAACTGATTCAATGAACTTCTCACATAATTTACAGTATCTTATAATATCCAGCTGTTCCTAGAACAAACCACCATTTTCACTTTTGCAGTCCAATATACAGTATGATTGAACAAAATTTTCTGGAATTGCAAAGAATTTTCATGGTAAGTCAGGATTTTATCATAGCAAAACCACCAACAGTAATTTGGTGAAACTAACCAGCTTTTTCCAGTAGGTTAACTTTCAGCTTGCTAAAATCTGGGATATTATTACGAAAGAACAAATAGTCACATCTGGGATGCCATTTGAAGTCATTAAATGACACCACTTGAAAATCACATGAAGTACATCGCAACCTGTCACAAGTTCTGTGAAAAGGAAAGGTACAATTACTGAATGTTTTGTGAATGTATAAAGTACATGATATAATTATTAAGAATAACTATGGAGACCATGTAGGTCAATTGCTTCCTGATACACAAAAAATAAGTTATATGGGGAACTTATAATTATGGAGAATTATTTTGCAATAGAAATGCAGTGGAACTTAGAATTTTCAGGTGTGATTGTGAAAGGGCAGGTCAATGAGTTATTTAGGAACTGTCCTTTTTCAATTAATATTTTAGAGAGAATATGAATGGTAGGCTTGTGAAAAGATTCAAATTGGTACATGTAGATAAGAACAGTTAAGACCTAAAGACTTCATTCACTCATCAACAATTCAAAAATCCTCAGCAGCAAACTTGTCAGTGAGGTTGCAATATTTACTCCTACCAAAATCACTCATTTGTTGCTTGAAAATTGTATAATTAACTCCAAATTCTAGTTAGTGTTTAATTATTTCTGGTTGGAATGCCATATCTATTCCATTCTATGCTACAGATGTCCACACAAACTTTGCTGTCTACCTTACACCAAAATCTTAAATACAAAATTTGGCACTTCAAAATGTTAATTTAGTTTGGTAAATTTTAATTGAACTTGAAGGAGAGTGCAGATTAACCTGGATAGCCAGGTGGTCTGTGCAAACCAAACCAGAGGAAATCAATTTTTTGCAGGGGGGACTACTTTTTCTGTACTGTTTCACCTTCAGGGCATAGGACAGTCAAGAAACACTTCAGCTTCCTTCAAAGAAAGATTTGCTTTTGTAACCCATGTTTTGTGGGTAAAAAAAATTAGGAAACATTGTGAAAACAAAGTTATGCTACCCCCGGTTTTGTGAAACTTGAATTGGGTGCGAAGTTAGTATCCAAGACCTATTCCTCCATGCCTAGCACAAATAATTCGTGGAATCTATCAGTACTTCCAACGTTGCAGATAAAGGCTTCGCTTGCTCCAAACCGGCTCTAGAATACCTTTTCACTGACGCACTTGATAGTCCAGTTGCGTATTGGCTCCCTCCAAGGTAAACTGGAAAGCATTTTCTTGCTCTTGACAATTCTTGCGAACTAGCCTCCGTTTTTTTAGGCGAGTGCGGCTAGAGGGGATTGAGAGGACAATACATAACGTTTAGACAATTGAACAAATTGAACCAACGTTAGGTTCCGACTCTGTTCGTCAAGTATAGACATAGCTTTCTGGCAGGAAACGAAAATTGATCGTTAAACTCGGAGTGCGTGTACCTGATAAATGGGACCATCATCTGCACAGATGTCTTCGATCATGGAGTTGAGATCGGATTCATCTTTTCGCCTAGAACTTGGACCTTTTCCTCTTGATGTACAAAGAATAACGCACACTATTACAAGCAGGTACAAGAATGCGAGTAGAATCTGTAATTCTCTGAGTTCGCGTGTATTTCTAATTGTTATACCTGATGTGTTCTGCATTTTTCTTTCCAGCTTTCGATGGACTACTGCTTTTACAAAATTTCAATTCCACTTCGTCAAGTAAATCGTCAATATCTTCAGCCATATTTGAACAGTTTCGAAATGCTAGATATGTCTAAAAGGGTACAAACAAAACAAACAAACGGAAGCAAATGAATGGGAAAATTAAATTATATATATATATATCAGTTGCTAAGTTATGCGTCCATGAAATTTGTTTACCTCGGGATATCCGCGATCCGTATTCTCGCCGGTTTCCGTCGTGGAATGTTCGTAAGTGGTCGCATAAAAAATTCGGATCGATCAAGCAACTCAGCAACTGGTTACAGTTCAATTTTTGTTTGTACTCATGGCATCCGTTTCCCCAGCTCGGTAAGGAGAATGTCTAATAATTGGCCGAAAATGTCCTCATTAGTTTACTACATTTGAGTTTCTTAATTCTGAACATTTCATTTGTTCCTTATCAGTTCATTTCAACTTGGGCCCGACTCATTGTCAGTTCCTGTCAGCTTGCACGCGACGAACCGTGCTCGATTGTGTCAGAGGTTAAAAGAAAAAGCAGTTCCCGAACGCTCTATCGTCGTCCTGGAAGGAGGAGAACAACTAACCCGATATGACACGGATACGGAGGCCGTGTTTCGACAGGTATGAGTGAATTGGTCCACCAGAAAGCAATCTGTTGAAAATCGGAGGAGCACATTTAAACCGGAAGTGGAGTATGAATCACGAGACTGACATTTTCCAGAATTAGAGAATAAGAGTAGTTGTCACAGACAAGTTGAACGGTAATATTTGTTTTGCATCACCAGAGTTTTGACGGAAATATTTGATTTGTCTCACTAGGATTTTGGTTGTTTTTGATGAAGTTACTATTTGTATTTGTAATAATCAAGTTAATTCATGAAGCAAGAATCATTCTTTTTGAAGTATACTTACATAGTATGGGTTTTGGAGTTGTCTCAAATCATTCACATTGCTACAGTATGAAAATAGAATTCATAAAAGACGAGCAGCGTGTACTGAACTGGCCCAAATAAGTTTTGAGACCACTCTTCAAATTTCCAAAAGGCATTTTAAATGATAAATTGCTTGTTATAATTGTCAATTATAACTTCTGCCAGGTAATTTTTTGCTCCACCAAATGTGTCAGGATTGCAATAGTCATGTAGTTAATGGACCAATAGCCACATTTTATATTTTGTTTTTATAATTTAATGTAATATCCCATTTTTAGGAGTCATTTTTTCACTGGACATTTGGTGTCTTGGAGAGTGACTGCTTTGGAGCTGTTGAGATTGACAGTTGTAAAGCAATACTCTTCATTCCAAGGTTTCCTAATGAATATGTAGTATGGAAGGGAATGTAAGTGCATCTGCAAAAGTATATTATGGGGAGATTATAAAGTAGAATGCTAAATGAAAAAGAAATTACTTGGAGGAATGAAGGAAGAAAAGACAGCAACAACTTGAATTTGGTTAAATAACAGTCGTGATTAAAGATTTTAAGTTTGGCATTGTAGTGCACGTTGTCAAAGATGTTTTTCCAGAAGTGCCTTGCCTTGTATAGAGCCAAGATTTTATACTGAGAATGGAGAATTAAAATTTAAGTGTGGAAGGCATAACCCTTTAATGGGTCTGAGAGTAGGCCTTCCAGTGGATGTTTTGAGATTTAAAGTTTATGGTAATACATTTTCAAGTACTTCAGGTTTTGGCATAATGATTAAACACCTTGGAAGTTTATGGTGTTTAGTTGCACCATCATTTGTAAATAGCTAAAATTTAAACTTCATTTGTTTACTGAGCTACTTTTGTAGCCTTGGTTGATTCCCTTACTGTAGAATAGTATTGGAACAAAGAGTTTCTTATTCAGTTATTTGTTGGATCATTTTATGGTAGAATTTACCCTCCAGAACATTTTAAGGAAAAGTATGAGGTTGATGAAGTATTCTATACAGATGAGGTATGACCTTTATGTTCTGTTTTGTTAAAGCCATACCATTGTATTGATGAAATTTAGAGAAAAACTTTTATTTAAAACACTTGTCTGACAGCACAACTTTGCTCCAAGGGTGTAGCACAACAATGTTCACAGTGTATAACACCTCATCACTTATATTAATGTGCAGCAGAACATTGTTCACAGTGTGCAACACAATATTGTTTATGGTGTGTAATATGACATTCACAGTAAGTGACACAACATCATTCATGATGTCTAATACAATATTATGCACTGAATACTGCACAACATTTATTTCTGTCAACAATTGTGGGCAAGCTGTATGTTTTTATGCATTTTTATTATGTGGTTTACTTTATACAGGATTCAGTTCTTTCATAGATTAAGCATGCTTCCTTAGCTGTGTTTTTTTTTTCTTGTCATCTTTCTCAATGTTTTGATTGAACTTAAAAATCTTACTTTAATTTGCATTCATCCTGCTTAGCACATTTACAAAGTGCAGGCCTTTTCGTTTGACACATGTGATTGCATGTGCACGTGCAAACCAAACCATGTGCTATTTGTCGCACGTGTGAAAGGTCATCTTTGTGTCTTCTTGGTCTGCTTGCCTATGAGGTGGAACTGACAGTTGCAGTTTCTTTGTTGAAGTTAGAGAACTCTGCTGGCACCATTGACGAATTTTTTTAACAGCTATCTATAACTTGTTTTAGTGTTTTAAGCTGATAGTAAAATGATGGAATGTTTTCCTTCTCCTAGGATATTTTGAAGGGAGGGGAAGGATTAAAAGCTGCCAAACATGGGAGATTAGTTTTTATTTCAGAATCATCCTCAGAGATATACATGAACAGAAATTTTTCATGATAATCTGACACTGCTAAAGTCAACTGAAAAATGTTGACTTGATTGGGATATGAACTCACTCCTTCTGCACGATAACTCAACACGTCAAGTGGCAGACAGGTATCCCAAAGGTGTGAGTTCAGATCCCGCTCGAGTCAACATTTTTCAGTTGACTTCGGTAGTGTCAGATTATCATGAAAAATTTCTTTTCACAGGAGATTAGTTTGCATCAGTTTTGAAAAGATATGTAGTCTGAATAACCACAACAGGTTGAAAGCTAGTGATGCGTAAAAAAAGTGCAAAAGCCAATCTTTCCATGCTTTTAAACCACCGAATTGAAGATTCTGAGGACAGCGTATATGTGATGGTGGTTTTTTTTTTTTGACCCAAAAAACTGGACACATGAAAAGAACTATGGAAACAACGCTATTACCATTTTTGCCAATCATTTCCAAGCAAAATTACCTGCTGCAAGATACTGCTTGACCAAAGTTCTCAACATAATTCTGTTAAGTTTGGCACATTCCTGTTGGAACCAGAAGAGGACAGGGATCAATGCATTGAGAATAGTGCAATTAGTACAGATAATTCTGAAGATTCTGATATTTTTCACGATTTTGGTTATGATGCTTTTGAAGCAGAAAACAAAGAAGATGATTAACATAAAGACAAACCGTTTGAATAAATAGCATTGTTTGTAAATTTTTTTTTGCTGTAGTTTTAAGTGTGTTTTGATTGACTGCTAAAGTGCAGACAATAACCTTAGTAGCATGATGAATGAAGTAAAATGATTTGTTTTCATGGTATTTCCTAGTCATAATGGATCTATTTAAACACCTGTGTGATTTGCATGGGCAAGTTGATTTATGTGTGTGAATCACCACGTGTGGCATTTTGCTCATGTAAAGGCCTGAAAATGATATTCTAATATCATTATAGTCTATCTTAGAATTAACAACTTTAGTTTTATTAGTACAGTAATGAGCTACCGCTGATATTGAAAGCCTATTGACTCTTAGTATGTCATTTTTAGATTGCTGATGTGCTGGAGAAAAAAGAACCATCTGTTCTGTTGACATTGGTATAAATGCAGTCCTAATTTAATTTTCTCCTCTGTAAAGTTTTTTGTATTTTTCTATCCAAGTAACTTCACAAAAATATGAAAAAATTATTGAAAAATCCTCAGGTTTCCATGTAAAATGTTTGTAATGTTAGTTATTATTGTCCAATGCTACACTTCTCTTTGATGAATATTTTGACTAACTTGAACACCGTCCTATCTTGTAGTATGGACAAAACTCAGACAGTGACCTGTTTTGTCGAGAAGCTGCTTTTGATGGAATTGGACGGTAATAGAATGAAATTCTAAGAAAACAACTTATAATAATTATAATAAATCTAGTCAGTGGTGTAGTGGCCCATGATCTGTTATAATCCTGAACATATTATATTTTGCAGGTTTAAGGTGAATAAGGAAGTTCTTTTTCCGCAGATAGTGGAATGGTAAACTAAATATTAAGTTTTTCACAGAAAACAATCGTTCTAAGAGAATTCTAAAAATTTCTGTTGCAAAATAGTATACTTCATTATTTCACTAATTCATTACACAAACATCCATGTTTGTCTGAAATATTTTAGATCCAAAAACAGCAGATTTTTTTTTCAGAACTTGCCAAATAGAGCATGTAATCAGTATTTTCAGATCAATTTACCATGTTTTTCACTCCTTTCCAATTGTTCATCTCATTTGTGTACATACTCAATTCAAGCAGACATATTTTCATTGTTACCTTTGCAAATTTAGCCGTGTGATAAAAACCAAACAGGAACTGGAGGTCCTACGATATGTGAACAGGGTTAGCAGTGAAGCCCACAAAAAGGTACTTCAAAACTCCATCACTAGTTATCCGTTTTAATGAGATAAACAGGATGGGTGAGCCGAAATTCATTTATCTGCAAAGTACTCCATACTTGTACTTATGCTGTGTTTACTAAAAAGATCTATTTGAATCAACCATTTAATTTAAAAACGTCTTAACTTACCTTTCTTCTGCTACTTAACGCGTTAAATGTAAACATTTTTCTGCAGACAGCCGTAACAGTGGAAGAAGTTGTTGAGCACTGCAGTTTGTTTTCTTTTCTTTTTTTTTTCTTTTTTAGGTTATGAAGAAGATTAAACCAAATATGGTTGAATTTCAGCTTGAAAGGTAGGGAGCTAGATACACAATGGTTTACAATCTTGCATGCTAACGTGGTGAGGCTCTAACAGGACGAAAATATGGACGTATTTGTCCTGAGAATTCGGAAAAACGCTGACTTGAATCACAATTTGGTCAGGATAGTGGGCAAAGTCATGAAAGAAAGAAAGAAAGAAAGAACTGACAAAATGTATGAAGCTATCCTTCTGTGGAGGTGAGGATGATGTAAATATACCAAGTGGTGGGAAAATTATTGATATAAGTTTCTAAGCATTGTTTCTTTTTACGTTGTACATATATATAGCATGTTTCTTCACTACTGTTACTCAAGAGGAGGTTGTAGACATTCTTCATATACTTGCATTGGTGGAAGGTGATTAAAAACTTTTGTATTGTTTATTATTATTGTGACTGTATTCACTGTTATGTGTGTGATCGTGCTTATGATTGTTGTGGCGTGATAACTGTGATTGTCACTAACTGTGGCTACTGCCTTAGTTTTCTTGTGGTATTCAGCATTACTTCATCCATTCTAAGATATATTAATAAAATTCATCATGTGAAAATCCCCCAGCCCAATACAAAGGCGTAAAGCCTTTTAAACGTACAGGGAAGATGAAGAAGAAATAATAAAGCCCAGCCAAGAACACGCAAAATAGGCATATTTAAAGGTTTATAGTGTAATTCTAACGTTTCGTTGCTGCACACAACATCCTCAGAGAATGAATAACTTATATCACAAGGTGATAAATATTATAGTGGTTATGTTACATGACATGTATTAACGACATATTGGCGTATATCATGTAACATAACCACTATAATATTTATCACCTTATAATCTAAGTTATTGTCTGAGGATGTTGTGTGGAGCAACGAAACGTTAGAATTACACTATAAACCTTTAAATATGCCTATTTGCGTGTTTTTTTACTGGGCTTTATTTCTTCTTCGTTTACGATTCCCGCCTGGTACCTCTGTCGCCCGCACAAGGAAGATGTTTTTCGTCCAACCAAGAACTCGGAACGAATTTTTCGTAGATTGAGAAGATATCAGTACACGTAAAGGTCTGTTTACACGTGCAATTTTGTACGTTGCGAGAGTCATCCTGGTGTATGTAATAAACTCATGACAGTCTATGCAGCAAGATATTCTCTTATGATTCGTTCTCAGTTTGTCGTCGATGCTTTCGTCAGTTTAACACATACACCAAGATGTCAATTGCAAGGGACAAAATCACCTAGTGTGAAGGGCTTGTAAACTCAAGATTCAAGTTCTGAAAAGTTTACAAGATGTCACTGTTCAAAGTTTGTTTCTTTATTTCTTTGATTTTTTTTCTTAAATTGTCGTCTAGAAATGGCTTCTAAATTTATATTTTTAGGTTAGTGTTTAGTCTGACTGTAATTACCTGTTGCTTTTTAGTGGCCCGAACTGTGCCATATTACACTACGGTCATGCCGGAGCACCAAATGATCGAACCATATTGAATGGCGACATGTGGTAAATAATAGCACATTACAGTTTAATGTCAGTTTTAATTGAAAGAAGAGCAGAAAAAGTTTGAGAATTTTATATGTTGTTTCCCGTGAGGAAGGAAATTCACATGCGTAATTTAACTGTAATTTTCGCACCTTAATTTTCGTAGCACATTTGAAATCGAGTGTGGATCAAAATTTCACTCAATAAACGTCTTGATATGAAATCTGTTTTCCACATATCGAACTAAAAAGTCGCATCCAAGTAGTCATTTTACCGGTGAAAAGCTTTCGCTGGGAACGAGTTTTCTTAACCCACTTACTTTCGACTGAAACTGGATTTACACTCACCATTGAGGTATTCCTAACCCTTCACGGTCCGTGACATCTCTCCTTGACGAATAAAACCGTGTTGCATTAGGAAGTGTAAAATTAAAAGACGGATACCGACCGTAAAAAGTTGATCAGTTTCTGAATTTCTTTGTTCATGTCCAAACTTGCGTTTAAATACGATGCTCGTAAAAGTGAGAGATCTCCAATTTAGCTCATATAAACACTGACTTTTGTGTTGGCTTGACAAATGATTTTTCCTCCCCTTATCTTTTAGTTTGTTTGACATGGGAGGTGAGTACTATTGCTATACGTCAGACATCACTTGTTCGTTCCCAGTCAATGGGAAATTCACCGACAAACAAAGGAAGATTTACGAGGCTGTCCTTGGTGCAAGCAGGGCCGTAATGGCCCAGGTTAAACCTGGTAAGGAGATAACTTCACATGTTAGATCTTCCCCATAATTCTTGACACTTCTGAATGACTTTCAATTCCGCGGATACCGTATTTACTCGAACAAACGCCGCGGCGTTTATTGAATTTTTTGCGCTGCGGCTGCGGCGTTTGTTCGAGGGCGGCGTTTATTGCAAAGTTTATTCCAATAGCATTGTTGCGCTTATTAAAGAACTTCCTAGACGCAAACGCTGACAACAAAGTATTGGCGAAGGTAACTGGAAAAAGGTAGAGAGAAGTTGGACTAGTTGTACCCGCAAAATTCTTTGGCTTTCACTACGGAACTGCGCATAGCTGAAGTTTTGGAGAGAGTGAGAGATAAGTAGCAGAGCAGTGAAATAAAGCCACTTCGAACTGAAAAACATTGTATTCGAGAAGAATAAATTTCCGAGACTGGTTTAGATTAAGTTGTGCCGTACTTTCTTAAGTGTAGTACTTGAGTGTAATTCAGTTCATACTTTATTTAGTTAGTTAAGAATGCTTCAATTAAACACCGCATCGATGAGACGAAATGCGGCGTTTATTCGAGGGCGGCGTTTAATCGAGTAAATACAGTAGTCCATGAATATTTACCACAGTATATATGCTTGGAGTTATGGATGGAGAGGTTATAAAATTTTGAGCATGTATTCACAGTACGGGGTGTTGGTGGCACGCTTAGTGTGTTCGTCTCTCACCGCTGTTTCTAGGGTTCGATTCGCGCTGCTGTGCAGTTCTCTAATTAAAGTTTCGTTGGTTACATGTGAGAAGAGTGTTGTCCAGTTTGACTCTACCAAGCATCGCAGGTTTTTTCCAGGTACTCCTGGTTTTTTCCACTGCACCTATGAGGGGAGGCCCTTACTGGACCTCTTGGGAGTAACAGCTTTGGTAGCTAATAGGGTTATGCTGTATAAATAAAGGCACTTCACTTTCACCTCACCTCACCTCACCTCACTTCACTTTACCTTACCTTACCTTACCTTACCTTACCTTACCTTACCTTACCTTACCTTACCTTACCTTACCTTACCTTACCTTACTTTACTTTATTCCACTCCACTCCGCTCCACTTTACTTTACTTTACTTCATTTTACTTCACTGTACTTCACTTTACTTCACTTTACTTCACTTTACTTCACTTTACTTCACTTCACTTTACTTTACTTTACTTTACTTTACTTTACTTTACTTTACTTTACTTTACTTTACTTTGCTTTGCTTTGCTTTGCTTTGCTTTGCTTTACTTTACTTCAGGTTAAGTTACGTTACTTTACTTTACTTTACTTTACTTCACTTTGCTTTGCTTTGCTTTACTTTACTTTGCTTTACTTTACTTTGCTTTGCTTTGCTTTGCTTTGCTTTACTTTACTTCAGGTTAAGTTACGTTACTTTACTTTACTTTACTTTACTTCACTTTGCTTTGCTTTGCTTTACTTTACTTTGCTTTACTTTACTTTGCTTTACTTTACTTTAGGTTAAGTTACGTTACTTTACCTCACTTCACTTTGCTTTGCTTTGCTTTACTTTACTTTAGGTTAAGTTACGTTACTTTACTTCACTTCACTTTGCTTTGCTTTGCTTTACTTTACTTTAGGTTAAGTTACGTTACTTTACTTCACTTCACTTTGCTTTGCTTTGCTTTACTTTACTTTAGGTTAAGTTACGTTACTTTACTTTACTTCACTTCACTTTGCTTTGCTTTACTTTACTTCACTTTGCTTTACTTTGCTTTACTTTGCTTTACTTTACTTTACTTTACTTTAGGTTAAGTTACTTTACTTTACTTTACTTTACTTTACATTACTTTACTTTACTCTACTGAATGAAAAGGAACTATTGGTCTTGGCAGATGAATTTTTGCACCTCACAATCATAAGGTTATTTCGTCTGCAGGTGTGTCTTGGCCTGACATGCATCGTCTTGCGAACCGAAAACAACTCGAAGCATTGAAAGAAATCGGAATCTTGAAAGGAGATGTGGACGAAATGATCAAAGTTCACTTGGGAGCAGTTTTCTTTCCTCATGGGCTTGGCCATTTCATGGGACTGGATGTTCACGATGTTGGAGGTTACCCTGAGGTGGGTAATTACGAGTTAATGAAAGTAAGCTCTTTTCTGTCAACAGATACATTCTTGAATTTCCGCTCAACCGTTTGTTCTTCTTAAGGGAACAGAGAGAATTGACGAACCTGGCATTCGATCACTGCGTACAGCTCGCATCCTAGAGGAAAACATGGTTCTTACGATTGAGCCTGGAATATACTTCATTGATCCAGTAAGTGAAGTCGTACTGACCAGGCCGTTTTCACCATTTCCACAGTCAGATTTTCCGTACGTCAATTTAAGGTGCATTTGTTTTCTGCTATGGTTTATCCTGCTCTATCTTTTTCTAGCATTTTGGCCGTATGAATACTTTTCAGTGCTCGTAAAAGTTATCATCGCACGCATGCATGAAAGTGTTTAACATTAGTGACTACTCCGGGTATAGTTCACTGCCTTTCATGTTGAACGCCGAGACTAGAACCCCGTTTACTCTGTAACATTTTGGGCAAGGCATTGCTAATTTGCAGTGCGGCGACCTACATATACAGAGGTGCTCGACATGGCTAAATTTTCAGGCACAGGTACCAAAATCCACGCCGTTTACACTGTGAAAATCACCCGTGTCGTGCCCAGAAATAGCGGCACCCG
The DNA here is from genome assembly GCA_030142905.1 of Heliopora coerulea. Taxonomy (NCBI): domain Eukaryota; kingdom Metazoa; phylum Cnidaria; class Anthozoa; order Scleralcyonacea; family Helioporidae; genus Heliopora; species Heliopora coerulea. The sequence goes on along the minus strand of JASJOG010000011.1, from coordinate 530,205 downwards.
TGCCAAAACTTTAGCCGTGCCGTACCCGAAATGTTAACAGTGTAAACGGGGTTTAATTTACTCTCGAGCAACTGCAGAGGAATAGAGGATACATCGTGACCATGTCCTAAAATTTTTAAACAAAAGAACCTTGTCACTTTGTAGGTCTTAGATGAGGCGCTGAACAACCCTGAGCAGGCTGTGTTCATTAATGCCGATGTTCTACAAGAATACCGTGGTTTTGGTGGGGTAAGCTAACTTTTGCGTTTCCGAAGACTCTCATGATAGTTTTCATGATTTTGTACAGTTCAGGAGTTCGGAAAAGTGAACTTCTTCGTGTGACAAATGAAGCGCAAGCGTGCACAGGATGGTTTAACATGTGAGATAAGTAACAGTTATTGGATGATGTTGAGTAAGGTTTATCAAGGCCGAGGTTTGCGTTATCTGACGAAGCCGAAGGTTAAGGCAAATGACACATTCTGAGGCTGTGATAATTCCTGCTATCATGTGAAAACCGAATCCTATAGTCGTTTTTTTATGCAATTTTGTCATCAGCCTATAACGACACTACAGTTGTTAACTCCCCCCTTCGGCGATTCATTTTTAATGTACTTAAATTGCCGTTTTCCGGACTGAAGACGATTGTCTGCAGATATCACGAAACATCTAGATGTATTAAACCAATGTCCACTAGGCAGAATTTTTCGTGCGTGCAAAACTTTTACTTTTTTTCTCATTAGTTGCACTTGAAAGCTCGAAAACACAGAGAAAATTTCGTCAGTACGAAAAATTCCGCTCCGTGGAAATCAATCCTTAATGCAATTTTTTGTCTAAAACTGTCGTGAATAATGTACACACGCCATGTTTGTCCCAGAGTAATGGTGTCGAAAATATTCACAACACATGCAGTAGTGCTTTGTCAGGTCAAAAACACAGGAGCGCTATACCTATCGTCAGTCATGCACAGTCCAGATTTCTCAGTACATGTACATATGGCTTGTTAACTTAAATTGGAACGCTTGTACTGCCTTAAAAAGTAGGGGACCCACACATACTGTGGCCCACCACCACCAAAAAATTTTGGGGTCAAGCCCCCCGGCCCCCACTTCCGACTCCCCTGCATATCACTACCCTGTCCGTACTCATGGAAATGTATTGTAATGCTCTCAGTAATCGACTCATTCATACAGAACGACTGACCTTGAGGTCACTTTTATCCTGGAATTTCAAACTTTAGTCTTCGTTTTGGGTTGAAATCGGACACTACAGCACGACTCAAGTACGAGATAGACGTCTGTGGTCTCTGGTTTCTGTCAATTGTATCATTCAAATCTATGTTTATGGCGTGGATGATGCTCGGTTTCAATCTGACTTGTAAATGTTTTCTCTGAAACATGTTTAGGTTCGAATTGAAGACGACATCATTGTCACTGCTGATGGGATGGAATTAATGACCCAAGTACCACGAACAGTGGAAGAGATCGAGGCTCACATGCAAGACGAAAGTTGCTCATGAAAGATCCTTTAAGGCTTCGGAATATTTCGATGAGATTTAGTTCATATAGACAGAATCGGTCAACACTACACAATTTATCGTTTAAGAGGTCAAATGGTTAACTGAGTTGGCGCCAGTCAGTGACAACAGAGTAAAGCAATTGCGAAATTTTATTTGTTGAAATGACAGTAGAAGTTGAAGAGGTCTTTTTGAAAAACTTTGACTGGACCTGCCAAAATTTTTAGTAAAAATTGTAATGATTAGACTAAAATTGGTGATCCCTTCGCAGTCAGTCCCAGTCCTTTTTACCCGACGTTCAACTCGACTTCAAAAGCGGCGCGAAAATGCAGTACCAAGTAAATTTGTCTTTCCTTATTAGCTTGGTGAGTAGGAAAAATGAATACAATATTGTCAGTTGGAAGTGTTCTAAGAGTTTAAGGTTAGTAACTGACCGAAATATCTAAATATGTCCTATAGGAGGTGGTCAAGATAGCCTTGTTGATTTGTGTAGTGCGAAGTCTTACGCGGCTGTTGAAGATAACAAGGAATACCTAATTAGATAATCGAGGGCATTTCATATGTTAAGGCAAGGTTAGTCAAGTATTTTTTACAATATGAATGATTTTTTTTTTGTATCGGTATTAACAGAGACGAGGCGAAGTCTTTTCGAATTTCAATACAGAACAGACACGAATTTTGCAAGTTATTTCTTAAGACTGTTGTCAACACACCATTCAATTGTAAGTACACATTGGGTAAGAGTTAAATTTTAGTTTTATTTGGGACTGACGTTTGAACTGACCTCAGTTATTTTATATGTTGATAACTGTAGAAATGTATCACGGATATATTTTTGTGGTGAATTAAAATTTAATGTGTTTATCCAGTACATAGCGAAATCAACCGTCAACGCGTTGACGTCCGTCTTCTACCTTTTGAAGGTAATAGACTGACAACCGAAAGCTCGTTACAATAAATCTTTGGTCAGAGGACGTTTTCTGCTGTATATTAAATATGTTAATACTTGATCGCGGTTCTTGCACTTTTTAGTTGAATCGTTCATTTGTAGTCAGCAAAGATTCTCCGAGGTCTCTTACCTTAACATTACTGCGATAAGTCGTGTAGTGTAACTGTGGACCGACTGTTTAGTTCTAGTCGCGAAATAATGTAAAATGATTAAATGAAGAATTTATTTTTTAGGAACGATTAAATTTTATAGAATGAATTCTCAGAAATAAGTTTTCAGAATTAAAATTTCTAGAATAAATGCTCTGCTACTAGCGTTTCGTGTAGTAAATTCCATTGGTTACCAGAAGGCCACGCAGTTTTTCTTTCTTTTGTTGTCTCTTCGTTTTTGTTTTGTCTCATTTGCTGTCGTGTTGAAGGTGTCCGTATATCGGGCACTGCGCTTAATGGTTAAAGCCTGGCAAAAGTAGGAAAAATTGTTGCGTCGCGGCATTGATGGTAGTAATGTTCTCTATACCCCCTTCCTATGAAAACTTACGTTACGGGAGCAAACTTATTTTCTGGAAAGCAAGAACTCTTCACAATTTTGTCAGAAACATTCTTGCTTCTTCAGTTAATGCCTAGACCGAAAATGCAGCCAAAATCGTGGCAGATCAGGTCCACACAAAAACTGAGGTTCAAACAACCACGCACAGAACTAAAACAGACGACAGTTATGAACAAAATACAAAAAGTTTAAAGGTAGTTCTCTAACGAAAACGAGATAATTTAGTTTCGAGCGAAACACAATTTTACCTCTTAACTTTTTCAACAAAATTTCATCCTCTAGAATCGCGAGTTCTTCAACTAATAGCGTTATTTGGTGAATAAAAATGGTTCAATTAGCAGGAAGTATTATCTGGGTAAAGGTCGTTTTCCATTTCAGGCGTAGCGAAATCAGAGGGAGATTACCAAGGGGCATGTGCTTTACTCGACTGATGCTATGAACTGGCTAACTGCGTATTCTCATTGATATGCTCAGTCACACGCTCCACTTCGATTCAATAGAATTTCTAAAGAATTCAGAATTGATTGAATTATTTAAAATCTTCTTTGAAAAATTCTGGGACAAAGCGTTAAAGGAGCTGGTATATATAAGCGAACATTCGAGCTCGATTCAACTGTGAAACAGCTTTGTTTAGTAATGCTGTAGTGGGACAAAAGGTTTTTCTTGCTTAAGATAATTATTTCATCGCAGATTGCCTTGCGTGTTTATTCAAGTCTATGCAAAACAGGCCCATGCAACACGTGCTTGTTTAGACCAAGAGTGGTGTTGGTCCAGACAACTTGTTGGAAATCTCGCTAAATACTAGCACGATGAAAGGTTTTTTGTGACTTTCCTGGCACTCGCATCGATTCGAAGTCGTTCGGTATGTAGTTCTCAATCTTCTGTTCACCTTTAGAGAATTCTTGAATTATTTGCTTGCTTAATTTTGTTTATAAACCCATGAGATGCGGTAAAACCCTGCAATCTAACAGAATAATGGCGTCTTTTAAACATTGAGGATAGATTTGCCAGTCAAGAAACGTAATTGAGTTTGTATACGTGACTCCTTAGTAATATTTACTCCATCTTGTACACTTGACTCCCCTTGTAATATTTACACTATCTTTCATCAAAATATGTAGAGACAGCCCCATCTTCTGATTGGTTTAAACATGTGGTTAGATTTCTATTTATCACTCTATATATTTTCAATAACTTGTGCTTTAAGTATCTTCTCTGGAGTTGTGCAACAGTAAGCAAAGAAGCGTCATAGATCACATATTACATTATATTACGGTCTTTTCGAATACGAGTCACTAGAATCCCACAATGAGTCTTCAGTATATTGGATTTGAGCGGTTTTGGGTGTGTCACGCATTTTGTAGTACAGTCAAGTGTAATCTATTAAATGTTTACATGCCGATAAGGAAACAACACAATTTGTCTATCTCCTCTAAAGACGTCTTTGATGCTCAACATGATGATGATGATGATGATGACTATGACTATGGGGAAAATGTGGTAAACACTGGTAATCCTGAAAAATGGCGGAGGTTTCTCATGCTCAAATTCTCGGAAAATGTTTCTGTGCCCTAATAAGAACGGAACCCGTAACGTTGACCGGTGAGATTTGTAAACAGTTATGTACAACTGTCAATAAATAGTAAATTTATAGACAGCCATGTACATCTGGGTACATGTTTTTATGGTGTTCAGCACAAAAATTATGCAATTTATATATAGTCCAGTTTAATTTAATAATTTTAAAATTTCTGCAAAGATCTGGCTAGCCGACAGCAAATTACCATATAAATTATATGTTTACCACAAAAATATAGAACAAAACACAAACCGAAAACGAACATCCTGAAAATCCAAGATTCGGATTATAAACAATGGTTTTTATCGTCTTGTTTATAATCCGAATCTTGGATTTTCAAGATGTTCGTTTTTGGTTTGTGTTTTGTTTTATATTTCTTTAAACTGTCGGCTGGTCGTGGATTTACCACAAAAATTGTGTAATATATACACGGTCCAGTGTAGTTTAAAATATTTGTAAAATCCTGGCTAACCGACAGCAAATCAAGACTAATTGAATTATTTACCTTCTGAAAACAAAACACAGTGACTTGATTTATCTATAAAACATGAATAAGGCCGGTTTACACATGCGGTTTTGTCATTTGCGATTGTCATCCTGGTGTATGCCAGAAACCCAGGACAGTCTGTGTTGCAAAATTATGATTCGCTGCAGTTTGTCCTCGCTGCTCTCGTCAGTGTAATACATACGCCAAGATATCAATCGCGGGACACAAAATCGCTAATGTAAACAGCCCTTTACACCACCGCCTACAACGACTGGGTCATTCGCCCGAATAATAATTGACCTTGATCAGTCAAGGGTTGATAAGGCGGTAGTTCACGGTAACTGGCTGCTTAACCAGTCATCCAGCAAAACCTTAGGTTTCTTCAAAGGTCATATTGACCAATTTGAATTTCACATTCCTACGAATTTCCCAATACCACTGAGGTCTGGCTTTGAATTTTCATTGCAAAGTTTCTACTTTTTTCCGAGATTCTTGTGGAATCCACTCGGCGGAGCGGTTTGCTTCTGTGGGTAGAATTTGGCCACTACATGGAACTGAGCTAGAGAGAAAAGCACAGTTTTGTTAATGCCCGTTTCACGACGCTTTACTGATCCTCGTGCCTCCAAGGAGATACTATTTAGGCGCAGTTCAAACGTCGAACTCTTCATGTACCGAATCTAATGTTAATCAGTAAAATCCCTTGTTGAAACTGATTTGCATTTGATTCGGCACATGAAAAGCTCGACGTTTGAACTGGTCGGCACAAGAACGGAACCAGAGACCAGGTAACTGTGTGGAGACTGGGACTGGAAAATTAAGTATTTTATTTGCTTGACGACTTTTTGGAAAAAATCGTTGGGGTTTATTTTATTCCATATTTTAAAAGTATTTGGCCAAGCGTTTGAAAAGCTCGTTATCTTAGGAGTTAAAAATGAAACGTTAAGTGATTCGGGCGAAATTTTACACATCCGATTCGATAATTGACTTACGACAACGAGGCATCGGACATTTAACCTCTTCATTGTCAAAGTTTTTTGTTTAAGTCTTGTTCAAAATAGGACTGCATTTGCCTGAGGAGCAAATCTGAATTATACTCTCAAGCCGGCAGCCACTTTTTCTTGATATCTTAGAATGAGAGAGAACTTTTCTTATTTTCTTCGGTTGTTGTCGTTGCTGGTGTTGATGCTGTGAGTCTTTGTGCTTTTATTTTTAACGTTTCGGTTTCGTTTTGTTTGTACTGAAGGTTTTGTTGTTGCTGATGTCACAGTTGTTTTACTGCAGTAGTTGTTGGTTGGCTGCGTTCGTAATGGTGGTTTTTTCGCATCGGTGTTGGTGATGGTGTCGGTTTCGGTCATGATGCTGTTATAAAGTAAATGGCTTGAATCTGGGAGAATTGTGACATGCTTGTGGAAGTTGATCGTCCATGTTAGTGTAGTCATGAGAAAGACTGTTGGTGGAAGTGACTGACGTTTCGACAGCCTTAGCGGCGGTCATCTTCAGAGTCAAAAGGAGAGTAAATGTCAGGTTCGCCTGTATTTGTATCTGGCGAACCTGAGATTTACTCTCCTTTTGACTCTGAAGATGACCGCCGCTAAGGCTGTTGAAACGATAGTCACTTCCACCAACAGTCGTTCTCAAGACTACACTAACCTGGACGATCAACTTCCACAAACATGTCATGATGCTGTTGTTATAAATCTATTAATATACATGAATAACCTGCATCAAGTATAAGTAAAAATCTTCCTGTTCATAATCTTCTGTCTAAGAAGGGAATATCAGTTTTGTTCAGATATTTAAACCAAGTTTTAGACATTTTTGTTTGCAAGTATACGACTAAAGTTTATAAGGAAGCTCCGATTTTAAAAAAGCCAGGATTCGGGATTCCCGAAAACTCCATAATATAAGCAACTTGAACTGTAGTGCAACTGCATTTACCTCCTCCTATAGAAGATATCTTTATCGTATCAAACTTCTGTGATCAGCTCTTTTTTAACGCCCGTTATCTTACGTCGACAGAGCGGACAATCCTCAAGTTGGTTGGCACAGCTCAAGCATAAGTTTCTTGAAAATAAACGAAGAACAAAAAAAACAAAAAAAACAAACATAACTTCAGTTTCAGGCTGTCGTTCACATTTTGTCAGTTAAAATTTTGGGTACAAGCCCAGGATTTTCATCTGGCAAAGAATGTAGTAATAAGTTTCCCCTACCGATGACATAGAACCGAAGCGTATACTAGAAGAAATTTTACAGTAAAAACTCCATGCATTTCAAGGAAAGGATACTTGCTTCCGAAGGTTAGATACACATAAATGCATGTTATCAGGCCTGACATATCAGGTTTATTCAAAAAATTATAGTCAGGACACAACCTTTTCTTTTTCTGGGATCTCAAAAAAAGTGCATTAGTCGTCTGTATAAATTCGACAATCAGTTGAACATTCGTCAGTAAAGCACATAAACCGAGCAGCTCATAAGAGGACTGAGGCTAGTAAGTGAAACGAAACGGTGCCTTGGTTGTGACGTCAGAAAAAATGCACAATTCGAGATGGTGTATAAACGAAAAAAGTTTGGTTTTTTGCGAGAATAAAAAGGACGGCGAAGACGAAGATTCACGCTTCATAACCACCCTTAACAATATTATGAAAAAATACAGAAATTGAAATATATTGCTCTTGTCGTTCAAATTTTTCCTTGATAGTTTTCTTCAATTTGCATCCCCTAGCGTTCTTGTTTGGCTGCCTAAATGCTGTCACAGGTTTGTTTGATGGACAAATAAGTTCCTTGGAAAATTCAAGAGGCACACGTTTTACTTAAACTTGTGTCGACTAGCATTGTCGTTTGGCCAGCCCCAATTAAAGTAAAGTTAAATTGTGGCAACTTGCAAACACGTTTGGCCTTAAGTTTGGTAGTGATTTGAAAAGTTGTATACCCGTGTCCACATGGTGCCAGGATAGCGTTTGCAATTCTTTCATAGCATATCGTACAAGAATCAGCGTGGAAATTTTCGTGTTTCAGCTCTGTCATCTTGATGTGTCTAAAAAGAAATGAGGCATACGATTTCATGGTGGGGTCAGATAAGAAGAGCAAATAAACACGTTCTAGATGTTTGCTCCTTATTTCGTAAAAGAAATTGAAAATTTAACGCGCTTCTGTCGTGTTCTTTCTATTCCCTGCGTTTCTCAAGAGATGGATGAAGGTATAGTACACGTTTTCGAATTTCTTAAATGGGAATCGAATCAAAACTCAACGATAAGAGCGATCCTTCTGCCTTGACTTGATATATTGCGTTTTTTCGTTTATGTAGGGTGTTCGCACACTTATTCATCGATTTACTAAGCAATAAAGAGACCAGGTGACTTCTGGTAACTGATTGGTTTACTACGATAGCAAAATAAGATACTCATGACCTGTTATTAAAGTTTTTTCCAGCAAAATATTTCTTCTTTCTATGCAGTAATTTACGTTAACACATTTTCACCATTTGTTATTTTTACTTAAAAGCGTACATTAACTAATTGACGCATTTTCTTCCTTTCTTTTTTCTGCCTTCTTCGATATTTTCCTCTCTTGCCCTGTCTCGTTTTCACAGGTTTTCGTTTGTTTCGGACTTTCTTTCCCATGTATTTACGACCAGAAAGCAATCGATATAAAAACACTGTGGTAAAAAATGCCAGTTGTAAGGGCAGGAAAATCGGTTCATCGGGTCTTCTTGGGGCAACGACACCAGCTTTAACCACAACTGGTGTTTCCACACGTCTCTGTATTCTTTCAATCAAACGATCAAGTTTTCCAAGCTCGTCTGAGATAAACCCCTCCACTATGTTAATTAACGTCATTATTTTCATTGCAGCAGGATTTTCAATACAAAATTCGAAGTTCCGAGGGCGTGATTCAGTTGTTGAACAGTTCAGGCGAAGGTAAGGTAACATCAAAACATTTCCACCAAGCATAACACAAGCTACACTTACAAGAAAGCCCTTTAACACGGCCTCTCTGCCCATAACGATAATCGTAGTGATATTAAAACAGAAACTATGACGACTATTGGTAACACGCACGCTTACGACAGCGGGTCGTGTTCAAACAACAAGAATGCAAGCACTGGCGTAATCAACTGCGTCCTAAAATGTGAAACACTGAAGCCAAGAACCCCTACACGAGTTAGGCTTCAAATGGCCGAGGTGTAATATAGATATCGAGAGTTTCACATTGCCATCACTATCCATGGTTTAATTAACAACATAACAAGACATGTTCAATTTGTCGACTGCTTCCATGGCGATGCCAGCTATAGCAAGCAAGAATTTGTGGAATACACTAAGGTAATCATTAATGCCATGGTTTCGATCTGTTTCAACAAGTTATTGGCATCGAGAGTGATGAAGTTTTCAAAAACTGTGTGCAAGTAACGAACATGGGTTCTGTATGAGACACTTGTACAACATTGATTATATTGCATTTTACTTTCACGCACGCCTTAGCTCGCATACATCAAATTGGCTCGACTAAAATTTCGTAAAATTTCTGGAGAAGCTAATAACAGCTTTGGTAGGACAGTGAGTGCATGGAATTGGTTGCCTCAGAATTACTTTTTAGAAGATAACATTATAAAATAGAAAAATCGGAGTGATTACTTTTCACTATTTACTTACCGCGGAAGGACTTTCTTTTCTTCATCAGACATCTGAGCATGGTCGTTGAAAGTGTTAAAGGAAACACAATTGGGAGGAAATCTAAAGGAACAAGTACAAAAAAGGAGGTGAATAATGTCTGCAAACAAAAATAATTCGCCAAGTGCGAGTATGGTGATAATCTTGGCAGCAAAGTATTGCATACATACATTCAAATTCTACAAAGTGTGCGAACAACACCACCGACACCACTAGCACACCGTCAAAGTGACCACCACCAAAAAGACTAACATCCACAACACCACCAGTACGAACACCACCAGCCTCGCCACCAGCCTCGCCATCAACAGGACCACCACCAACTCCAATACCAATAACCACGGCAACAACACGATCACAGCCACCAACATCAAGACCACTGCCCCAACTACCATTACCACCATAACAGCCACCACCATCAACAGTTCAACGACTGTTAGGATATCAAATTTCGTCGTACTTAAATTGTTCCGCACCAAAGTTGAATTTGCACTGTTGAAATGACATGAAGCTTGCAGCTGCAAAGAATGCGCCCCTAAATAAAAAAATACACAAGGTTAACTTCGAGAAATTCCAGTTAAATTTGTAAGCAGTTGGATTGTGACTTAAGTAAAACAATCTAACTTAAACTAATAAAATTAAAAAGAAAAGAAAAAGAAAAGGCAAGCGAAGAAAAGGCAACTTTGGGGACTTTAAATGATTTTTTACATCAAGCCAGTTTAAACGAGTTGAACGTATTGAACAAGAACCTTTAGCTGTACACGAGCCTTTACTCTTTAACATTCTCCAGAAACCATTTAGCTATGCTTGAAATTTGTTACCGAGCCTTCCAAAATTTTAAACCACATTACCTTTATATTCTTAACCTCGCAGTCTTTTCGACATTGCGTCTCATACGATTCGACAACTTATTTTGACATAAGTGCTGCCTACCTTCCTTTGGCTGAAAACTGTTTTTCAATGGGTACTCCGTTCAGATAAAATACAACTTTATCTTCATCAATGTCCAACAGCATTCCCAACACATCATCTTCAGAACAATAACAAAGATATCGTCGCAAGGTTTCAGAAAAATTCAGCTATCGTAGAAAAATGTTTTGTCTCCCTTCTCCTGGCGTGAATGCAAGGAGACTGACCAATTACAATACACCTGGATTCAAACCGTCTGCAATACCTAAAACCTCCGCGTTTACTTCAGTGAACGAAGGCTTAGAGTTTTCACAGCCTTGAAAAATTCGTAGGCATCTGAGCTGCATTTTTCACACATTCAGAACAGATGAGTCACATAAATGAATACAAACACGTGCACGTTTGTTAAGTGTATAATTATATGTATTTATTGCTAAAATTACTTGAGGGTCTCTTCAATATATTACTTATTCCATTGTTAAAAGCAAGATGACGCAAACTCCTTACATTTTCCGTAAATTACTAGTCAGGGGAAGCGTAACACACTTTTTATTGGCTGTGTAAACTCTTTAATTTTCGCGTGCTTTGCACAGCGGGTTCCGCCAACAATAATTGGTTTCCTCCTTAAGTTTGTTGAATACATCTACTGCAACTCTTTGCGTTATGTTCTTTTTCATGTAAATATTTAATTCCCAAACCCAGGGAGGACGATATTGCATGGTAGCAGAAGTATCTCTTGGTATTATAAAACAGTAGAGCATAAAACTCATTTGATTCATGCATGATCGTGAACGTTGGTTAGTCCACACGACATCAGGAATGCCATGACAGGTCTCTCTCCTTTTTCCTCTCTTTTAAGGCCTTTTTACACGTCCAATTTTGCTCGTAGCGATTGTCATCCTGGTGTATGTAACAGACTCAGGATAGTCTACGCAGCAAGATATCCGCTTATGACTCGCTGCAGTTTGTCCTCGAAACTCTCGTCAGTCAAACACATACTCTAAGGTCTCAATCGCAAGGCAAAAAAATCGCACGTTTAAACAGCCCTTAACAATCCCGAGAGACGTCAGCTGCGGGGAAAAGGATAGCGTGACACATACTACTTCATAAAGCATCTTGTACTTGTACTCCGCATGCTTAAACAAGGTGACCGGCCTGCTGGTACCTAACAGGAATCATCTCTTACCAGGTTTCCATCTGGAACACGACACAGGTTTACTCTCTGCTTCAAACCATATTAACTGTCGGCAGCCATCGAACGCTATCGAGAAAGAATCGTCTCCGATCCCATATCCTTCCTGAAAAAGGCAGAAGAGGCAAGTAATCACCAGTAAATATGCAACATAGTTTTCATGAGGTGCAACGCGTCTTCGCAAGAAATTGGTCAACAGATCTTATTCATCAATCTTTCCTTTGTCCTACCAGAGTGGAAATGGATATTTGTTTCTCATTACGGCAAAACACATTTCATATATGCATTGATTTAGCAATATTGTGCTAAAACGTCGTTCGGAACTTCCCAGTACCCACGCCAAATCAGAAACGCGAAACGATTTTTGCACGCGTTGGATAAGTGTCTCGTCCAAACAGGGACGCATAGAGAGGATCTTGGTAGGTATAAAACAAACAAATTACAGCGTGGGAAGTACGTTTGTATGGGCGACAGAGGAACCAGGCGGGGATCGTAAACGAAGAAGAAATAAATCCCAGCAAAAAACACGCAAAATAGGTATATTTAAAAGTTTATAGTGTAATTCTAACGTTTTGTTGCTGCACGCCCTTGTAATATAATTTATTCATTCTCTGAGGATATTGCGTGCAGCAACGAGACGTTAGAATTACACTATAAACCTTTAAATATGCCTATTTTGTGTGTTTTTTGCTGGGCTTTATTATTTCTTCTGCTTTTGTATGGTGTTAATAGTGTTTGTGGTCGACCGTTTGCTTTGCTTACTTGTTCGATTTCTGTACACAAGCAACTAGTACGTAAATACATCCTACAGAGTACACCACACTCATCAGCGGTACTTAAAAACAAAGCAATGAATTCTCAGCAGAAATATCACATAATCTCTAACGGAACTAGCTAGTCGAATTAAGTCTGTTTTTATGATACATGTTTAAGAGAAATTTATTTTTACAGTATATATTCCATTTTCTTGTGCGATTTTAATGCAGCTAGTAGACGGCCACACGATTCGCGACACAAAACAGCCTAAAGTTGACGTTAAGGAAATAGAGCAAGAAACAAACTCCAAAACAACAACATCTTGAAGACTTAAGATTTAAGTAAAAACAAGACGAATGTACTGCGGAATGGTGTTTGACAACGACTCTTCGTTACGATCTCGTTCCGTCTAACAATCGCCATAAATCAGTCACGTATTGCTGGAATGCATATGACGTCACGGCCGATATGCCACTGTTTTTTTAACAAAATGTATCTCATTGGCTCTTTTTCTATATGACCCCTAAGGTGGCTGGGGTTTTTTTTTATCGTAAGGAAATGGTTGGGATGGACTTTTACTACGCCCTTCATTTCGTTTTAAAAAGTATTCTAAATATCTCACGTGGCTTAAAAACTTGCTCTCTCTGGTTGCCCATCCAATTTGCATCACTCCAGAAGTGAGAAGAATAACTTCATAAAACCACCTACCTAGAATAAGAAAAATGATGAATTTCACCGCTTTATTTTATTTTATTTAATCAGGTAGCCTACTTCGCCAGGCCTTCAGTCAGGCTTGTTCTAGGAGGAGAGGATAAAATTGAAAATTGAATGTAAGAGGGAAAATGAAATTTCATGCCGGATGGAAATACGGATTACGTTAGGGCTGTGCAATTTATTTTTAGTTAATAGTTTACTAGAGCCAGGAAAAGGTGCCCAGTTTGTTGAGAACACTGGGCAGAGCTACTGACTCTTAAAACCCAGATGGGCCAGCGAACTATTGATACTTAGCGCAGGAAATACTTACCTTTTAAGCCAAGGCTCTTTCACTCCCTTTCTCACATTTCACTCTAGTGGAGCGCCCTCGCTCGAAACGTCCGTACTATCGTCCGTAAGTTTCGGCAATTTCTTGACTTTTTGGGTTTTAAACGTCTTTCAACATTGCCTACGCACCATTCTTTTGTTATATCACAGAACTGTTGACTGTTGGGTTCGCGAGTATTTTTTTGCTTCTCGTCTCATTTTTCCATTCTCGCCGTAAGCCCGAAGTTTTTCAATCGCTGGTTTAACTGAGGGCTTTTCCTCATTCACGTTCACGATTTCTCTTCTTCACCTCCAGACCTTATATTTTTGACTAGTCTTCACTCATCACTTCATAATCGAGACAAGGAAACCGATACAAATAAAGAGTACGCCCGGTTGTTCAAACGACAAAGTGGTTAATGCCTCGCAAATCTGGGAAACACTCCTTTAAAAACATTGATGGGACGCGGAAGCACATCTTGCTTCGGATTCAGCAAAATGTCATACTGACAAAATTCAAGAAGCTTGTTCGTTCCCAGGAAGTAAGTTTGCCCCTGTAACACATGTTCAGAATGAGGGAAAACTGAGAAACACGGTTTCCAACTATGTTTCACAGTTTTATCGGAAAATAGAGTTCTGAACGACGTAGGAAAAGTTTAGAGGTAGTTCTCTGCCAAAAGAGAACGAAAAAACAGGGTACTGACGTTTCTAGCGTACCTTGTTATCTCGTTTTTTGGCTAAGCACTACCCTTTAAGCTTTTCTATGTTTCGCAGTTTTCTCTCATAATTCTTTCTACATTTTAAACCAAAACAACGTCATGACAAGGTATGTCTGTAACATCTAACTGCAACAACTAAGTACTAACAAACAAAAATCCATTTGTAATTACCAGATTTAACAGAATACGTTGACCTGACGCTTTCGAAGGAGCAAGCATCGCTTCTGGCCTATTTGATGTTAAAATATGAAATGTAAGTAAAATTGGTTTCGAAGGGTAGCTAAATGAGGTACAGTTACCTCTTTAAAGTAGAATTTGTTATTCTATATCTATTTATTTATTCTCCTGGGAGGTTTTCACTGATTTAGGATTTGATTACTTTTTTCAAATGTGTGACTGAAATTAGAGATTGCTAGAAATTGATATTACAAATGAAGTTGTATGAAATGAAAATTTCATAACTGACCCGCACTGTCGAGTTGATTTGACTTTCGCAGTATAGGTTAATGATGAAATTTTCCTTTCGTCTCTCCCTGATTATGATTTGGACATAAAATACAGTAATTAATCTCCATCTAAATTTGGAGTGCGGGGTCATTTAGAATGGTTCCCAATGGCCTCAGATCTCCTTATTGCTCGCGTATTTCCTAATAGTTTGAAAAGTGGGAGTTCTCATTGAACCGCATGTTTTAGTCCACGTATATTTCAGATATGTATAGTACAACATTCAGTATTTAAGTCCTGTCTATATTCTGGGTATTTGATCTCGTTTCATCACAGCACTCACTGGAAGTTGTTTTGAAGGGCTGGGTAGTTGAGGTATTCTCCTCATTGGATTTTGCGTCATTACCAGAGCTTAGGAATGGCTTTTTAGGACTCACATACATCAGTTTCTCGTTCAGAGAGTGTTACACGATTTGTAGTTCTCGCGAAAGAACGTCTGGTGCTTTATGGTGAGTGTAATAACACCACTAAGCACAGCCCAAAAGAATCTTAAAGATCAGCAACACAACGACTTATTTTGCCGTTTGTGGAAAGCTACCCTGCTCACCTCTAAGCCATTTGGAGATATTTTAAGATATGTGCTCACATCGTTGACGTTTAACATTGCGTTAATGCCTTCCAAATTGGTTTTCTCATAGCTGTACGAACGACCCTGCATCGTTGAAGAAAAATGAGGTGAAAGGATACAGAGGGAATGGAAGAAAGGGGAAGGGAAGAAAACGACGTGAAAGGAAAGTACAAGATAAGGACATTAATAGAATTAAAATATTTGGCAAACTTCTCACAGAGATCCTGGGTGCCTCAAACTGAAAAATATCGACATAATTGTGACTGGACGTTAAGATAAGATAAATTACTTACCTCTAAAGGGACTGTTAAATGAAAAAAGAAAGAAAGTAAAATATGAAACAAGCATCAAGAATGTTTAGTAATTTAAAAACACAACTAACCAAACAAGTAACAAACAATAAGCTACATAATTCAGAAATCAAAAGATTTAACATTCCTATATATCATGGATAACATCTCAGATCTCAGAATCATCCTCTAGGTAACATGAAGAGAATATGTTGTGATTCACATCCTGCTCAAGTCAACTTTTCTAGCTGAGTTTAGTAGTGTTGGTTAATGGTGAAAGCATCTCAGATGATGTACAAAATGGAATTTTTATTTTTAAACAAAGTCATCTTTGACAAGTTTGTTTAAATTTTAGAATTTTGTTGACAATCAGGGGTATGAGCCATGATTTTGAAAACCAAGGGAGAATTGGCACTTTTGATCAAGAGAGCACTATTTTGAAATTCATCCAAACAAATTTGGTGACTGAGAAGGTTATTTTTGGAAACTGAACTCACATGTATTGTCCAAGCACCACTGAGCACAGAACCCTGCTTGGTGTTCTAGGACATTTCCACTTCCAACCCAGTCATCTTCAATAACAGATAAATACTCAGCTACCTTTGAAGATTTAATTGTGTCTTTGTTCTCAACTATAAAACAAAGTTAAGAAAGACTATTTAATGCATGGTAAACCATCCACTGCCTTTCTAAGATAGTAAAATTTCAAATAATAATTAACTTTTCAGATTGCCATAATTATATTTTGTGAATTTTTAATATTAATTCTTTGAACCATATTCAACAAGATTCACTTGCTTGAGCATTTGAGCAGAGGGGAGGATTTTCCTTTACTATATATAATGTCTTAAGCTTTATTTCTACTGGCCATCACAAAACTTTAGTAGCAGCAAGCTGCAGGTACTTGCATCCAAATTAAAAGTACTGATTTACTTTCAAGAATTAAGTTCTTTTGGTGTTTCTTGAATAATAACATTAATGAGTATTTCAACCTAAACTTTAAATGGTTGAACTGGCAATTTTAAATTACTTTTATAGAGTCTGTATTGTGATGCAAGGACTTTACTTACTGGTTTTAGCAAACTTCTCCAAAGTAATAATGGAAAACAAAACAACAGAGGGATGCCCCTTTACTGTCTACAAACAGAAATATTAGTTAAAGTTTGTTCTACTAACTAAAATATTGATTTTTTAAGAAATCATGATTCTCATACCAGCTTATTTAGGAGAAACTTTAGAACCCCTTCTGTCATTAGCCAAACACTTTGTGGACCTGTATAAATTAAACCACAATCCACACTATTTTAATAATAAAAGAATTTGTATGCAAATCTCCTGGTACTGTAACAGTAAGTCTTTTAACAAAGAATTGTTTAAAGTTTTCAATAGGTCATTTTGAGTGATTATTACTGTTGCAATATTCGTGGAGCTTTTAACTTGAAACAGTCATGTAGCCAGGAATTTGAAAGTGGAGGGGCAGAAGAAATTTGAGTCAAATGTATCGACAAGACATTCTTAATGTATCAGCAGAAGTAATTTAGGAAAAAGCAACCAAGGCATTTACATGATGGTAAATTAAAGTAAAACTGTCAACAAAATTCAATAAGAGAATGAACAATTTTTACATAACCATTCTGACTGATATTAAATATAAAAATGATTTATTTAAATGGTAACGTGGATCACATCATCTGAGGTATGGCACATACCAATATATCGCCTTTTAGTTCAGGCATCACAGCCTGCTGGACAACATCTATGTACTGACAAGTGCTATGAATGTACCAACACAGACCTGGTCTGGTTGAAAAGTTGGGGGACAATTACCCCCCCTGCCCCTTACCTGGCTATGCTACTGACTTGAAATTTCATTATAGTATTTTCATTTCTTCTCAATTTTTGTTTTAGTTTCAAGAAATAATCAGAGGTTTCAATGGATTTCCCTGAAAGATCTGAGAGGTCTGCCCTTGACAATTAAATTCATTTGGCATTTAGCCAGGGTAAAATGAGTCAAGTTAGTATCAATTCTTTCTAGTCTGAAACATCTTCCTTGGAATAATGGGTAAAATCATGTGGTATAAGACTGAGTAAAATCATTAAATTTGGATTTGGACTGAAAAGACTCAACTGGGAACAGCTACAGAAAGGAGACTCCAAGGCTTTCCAGTAAGGAATCAAACCTCCAACTCCGTGACCCATGGAGATAATTAGTGGTTAAGTAGGCAGAAGTTCTATAATTATCAATTAGATTGGTGATGTCTTTGAAAGCTTGGTGATCTGAATCAGTTTTTATGACCAAATTTAAAACAAAAATCTCTGCTAACAAATAATCAGTGCATTGACCTATTATAAGTGAAACATTCTAACGCAAGAGACAAAGAGACAGTGAGGTAGAGAGACAGTGAGGTAGAGAGAGAGGGAGAGAGAGAGAGAGGGAGAGAGAGAGAGGGAGAGAGAGGGAGAGAGAGAGAGAGGGAGAGAGAGGGAGAGAGAGGGGGAGAGAGAGAGAGAGAGAGAGAGAGGGAGAGGGAGAGAGGGAGAGGGAGAGGGAGAGAGGGAGAGGGAGAGGAAGAGAGAGAGAGGGAGAAGGACAGGGAGAAGTGGAAAGAGAGACAGACAGAGAGAGTAATAGGGGGTGTGACTCTCCTTAAATACAGTATGCTACTGGAACTGTGTTCTAAAATATTTTTAGGTAATGATTTCTAAGATGATGGTTATGTATAAAGTTGTTTGCTGGTTTGTTGCAGGGTAGAAACCCTTACCTGCCAATTTATCAGCCAAGCTACCTAATACAATGGCAGCATTTCTTAGTGATGAGTTTGAATTCAATAGGTCTATATTTTTGGGAGCTTTATCAGCAAGCCCCAAGTTCTGCAATAATATATAAAGGGTTTCCTAAAAAGCATGAAGAAGAGTCTGTGATAGTGGTAAAATAATTGCCATAATTAAAAGCTATCATGATTTTAAACCCTAGCCATTTTTTTGTAGATATGTGCTTTTATTATATTATGTATTATTTAATAACATCTCAAGACCATCTTCATTTCCTTTGGTCTTATCTCCATTAAACTGACAATTTTAATCCTAGTTTGTCTTCAGCTACTGTACCCAAACTGTAAGATGCTGGCTACCAATATCAGTGAATTATATAGTATCTAATTATTATATTACTATGGAAATGGTTCTGACATTTTTGTTTTATACATTCAACTGGCCTAACGAAGATACATACCTTTGGAGCTAAAGAGCATTCATCTAATAATAAAGATATCACAGCTGGGCCAAGATCACTTTCTAGGGGTATCACCTCAATACATGACATCACCATGTCTAACCATCCATTTTCTACATGACAGACAGATATATTTGAGATGCATGACCAGATCTCATGGTTAGCCTGCCTGCTATTTACATGCACTCAACAGACAGCAAAGACATTTTGTTGACTATTAAACTGGTTGATTAGTATAAACACTCAGGTAATCGATTACTACAGGTAGTACCTTTCTCAGCAATATCATGAAGTTTCATTAAGCAGGGTGGTGCATCCTCTTCACTGTAAGATATTAAAATAATAACCATTTACAAGGTACTGTATTGTCCAAATTGTTTCTTGAATGTGCAATGAAGTGTTATAAATGAATGAATATCATCAGTGGAGCTTAAAAAAGGAGAGATCCTGCTAAGAAAAGAGTTATAAAAATCTCAAAGCTTTCTCAGCAGGATCAGTCTAAATACATGTTCAATTTTATTCTTGCTAATGCCAGACAATCTAATTTGTCAAGGGGTCAGATCCTTGAGGGAAAGGTTTAATGGTGACAAAGGGCCATTGATGGGCTTGACTACAATAACTGCTAATTGGATGTAGTCAGCTCATCTCTGAGACATGCTTTGTTATTATGAATTGGGCATAAACTTAAAATTTCATAGCTAGGTAAAATAAGAATTCAAAATGAAAAACCTTATGTGTATTCATTTCACTAAAAATTAATATCAATATGCGATATAAATATATTTTGACTTCATTATCGATCAATGACATTCACTGTACAACGTCTCGGTAAGGTTTCAAGGGCATCGTACTTTAGTATTTGAAAACATTATTTCCCCAAAAACTCTGATACGCGAAACATAACCACTCACTGGGTTGCTGAGTCAAAACATCCAACTTATTCCTCTGTAAACACCAGTATAACCGAACCCTAACGTCACCATACAATGAGAATTATTACGTATGATCAAACTTGAGATGTTACAGCACACCTAGCTTAAATTAGAGACTTCATGTAACAACTGGTAACTTTCGATTTTGTACATGTATATAAATCATAACTATAAATATACTGACTTTTCTGTGAGTATTCGTAGAACATCCATAACTTCCAGAACAAGTTGCTTTACACTAGATCGAGAGTTTCTCCGGCAAAATTTCGTGGTATCGGAGGCCACTTCGTGATTTCCTGCACTTGTCAGTGCTCTCCAACTTGTGCGTATGTCTTCTTCGTCAAATTGTATTCTATTATTCCGATCGGGAGTGGTGGGTCGAGCCACATTTGATAACCCCTTCGACTTACGCTCATCGCGATTCACACTGTTGCAGCAACCCATGACACGAAATCCACACAAGGCATTATTTTCCCACGTCAGTCCTCTTGGAGAGGTCTTTTGATGTCAAATAAAATTGAAACAGTACAGTATTTTCCTCCCTTAATTTAATCAGCATATAAATCATACTTCTGGACTAAACTGGAAGTAGAACGTCCGGGAAAACAGCTCGAGCTGTGCCTGAGCCCGCGTTGTAAGTACGCTGACCGTTGAACCTCTAATAAAAAGCTTCGAATTTATTTCAAGTGAATGGTCGCTTGTTTTTGTAGATGGACACCTCAAAACCTTTATTTTTAGGTTTCGACTTAAGTACTCAGCAGCTTAAAGTTATAGCTATCAATAACAACTTGTCAATTTGTGAAGAAGAAGTCGTGCAATTTGATGAAGAGCTGCCTGAGTTTGGAACTAGTGGCGGGGTGCGAAAGCATGAAGATGGTTTGACGGTAACAGTGCCAACACTTCTGTGGGTGAAAGCCTTTGACACGCTTCTGCAGAAGCTGAAGAAGAAAGGGTTTTGTTTCAAGGACGTTGTGTGTCTCTCAGGGACCGGGCAGCAACATGGAAGCGTGTACTGGAAGTCAGGTGCCAGATTCCTGCTGAAAAACTTGGATCCAAGTCAAAGTTTCAGTGACCAACTAAAGGTAATTACATGGCGACATTGGTGGATACAGGGTATTGCCTGAGGCCCATAGACACCACCTTTTTCCTAGATTTTTACAGTAACAACTGACAATAATTTAAGTTCAGTGTGACAGGCATACAGACCCACAAATTTTGGACAGTAAGCAAACAAAAATTTTCCAGAATTTTAATGTGTAGCAGCCCCTTAGAGAGGGAAAAGGGGGAAGGTAAACCACTGGTAGGTGTGCCTAGTTAGTGTTGTAGTCTTCATACATAATCCACTTTCTACAACAGGCTTAGCTTCCACTTGGTCTGGTTCACATGAACCTGAAGGTGTCTGTGGATTGGGATCTGGTTGTGTGTGCCAAATGCAATAAACTTCAAAAAGAAAGAATACAGTATGCAAATAAGTTGTAAATGTTTGAAATTCCATGGTCTGCATCCTGTTGTAGGTATTCAGTTCAAACAGAACTTCCCTTCATTGCTGCTTACAGGGATGTGGCCTACAAAAAATGTGTGCCTGGTAAAAAGCTCCTGATTTTCTTTCTAATCTTTAGGCAATGGTGAGACATTCAACTGTTCAAATGTACCCCACCAGGAATTTGACATGCAAGCTTCTTGCTGACATATCTTTGTTTTGGACCTAATATGAAAATTTAGCTATTACTGTATGATGTAGATTGACTGATATTGGTACAGTATAATGCTGTGCATACTAACATTTATAATAGGTAACATTCAGGATAGGGATTTGGCTTGTTCTTTAGTTTACTTGAACCATCATAGCTTTTAAGTATAATTTATCATGTGTATTAAAATTAATTTGGTTAATGTTACTAAAAATATTTCCAAAGGCTTACTGGCTTTGGTTAAAGAACCATGCCAGTACAGAATGATAAGTTAATGAGTAATTTTCTTTATTTTCTTTTTCCATAAGGACTCATTTGTCTTTAAAGATTCTCCAATTTGGATGGACTCCAGTACAACCAGCCATTGCTTTGCTTTAGAGAAAGCAGTTGGAGGTGCCCAAGAGCTTGCCAACCTCACTGGTTCAAGGGCATATGAAAGGTTCACAGGAAACCAAATTGCTAAAATATATCAAAATAATCCAGCATCTTTTAGCAAGTGTGAGCATATATCTTTGATTAGCAGCTTCCTAGCATCTTTATGTCTTGGTGACTATGCATCAATTGATTACAGTGATGGTTCTGGAATGAATCTCATGAACATTTACACCAAATCCTGGGAGCCAGTCTGTCTGCAGGTTTGATACAACTGTTACTGTAAATCCTGAATGAATGATGAGTATTATAATGTTCAATTTACCAGTACCTCTATTTCAGTTATCCTTAATCCTCTAATACTTAGTTCTAGGTTGCATATATACTGTACAGGGATTTTATTTTTTGATAACACTAAACCTTAGCTGCATTGTTTCCCATTATATATCAGTCTGTGTTTAGTGGAAGATGAAGATATATTAATTTTTGTTAAGATGGTTAACAATAAACAATCTTCAACTATGATTTATACCTGTACGTTTATTGGATAATTGTCCAACTGTACTCTATGTATTCAGGTCCAGCAACTTTTTGATATATTTATTTTTGTTGCTTAACTTGCTCAGGTTAACTCATGCATCGTGTAGATCATCCAACAGTATGACATAATGATAATGTGAGGTTGAGGAAGTTGCCCAGACATGAACAAGTTAATTTTATACTGTATCTATTTTGACCTTTATGTCATGCCCACCTATTTTGTATGGACTGCTACACAATTCATACTTCTCAAAGTGTGTTAAAAGGTTCAAAAATTAATATTTAACCCATCGGTCGGCCCAAGTTAGCTAGGTTTTATGTGGAGAGGGGATATTCTTCAATTGATCAACAGAAATTTTTCATGTTAAGTTTTGCATGTTGAGGGGATAGGTAGGTGTAGACTAAAATAGTGTGGCATCAGCCAGAATAAAGTTCTAAAGTGTGCCCTTGCCACTTAACAGGTAAACTAAGTTGGGAAATGGGTTAAAATTTTATTAGCAAAATAGAGTGGGATTTTCAATTTCTATGATATTGCTGTGGAGAATCTAACATAACAGCCATTTTAATGTTAGGCAATGGTTACAATTTAAAAATTTCAAATTAGATACAGTACAGAGTTGTAAATATTAAAAACAATTCCTAGAGTTAAAAAGTAAACAATCTTGGGTACCTCATATAAAATAAGTGTATTTATGTCCTGGTGTAGTTTAGCCATGCACCTGAAAAAGTGCTCTCTTTTGTATTCATAGGCCTGTGCACCAAATTTGGATGAAAAGCTGGGTGGTTTAGTTCCTTCATCTCAGCAAATTGGACATGTTTCCTCATACCTTTGTGAAAAATATGGATTTTCTCCTATGTGTGAAGTTGTTGCATTTACTGGTGATAACCCTGCATCACTAGCAGGTGTACGTTTGAGAAGAGCAGATATCTGTGTAAGTTTGGGCACCAGTGACACACTGATACTCTGGCTCAGTGAACCTCAACCAGCTTTAGAAGGACACATTTTTGTGAATCCAGTTGATGGTGAGTAATAATTTTATGAAATATCCTTTTTTTATCAACACAATAGACTTTTGCTGCAAACAGTTTGCACTGAGCAGCTGCCCAAAATGGATATAAAAGGGTTAAGGTGGAGACCACCATGATCTTTGGGATCAAGTGCAGTTTAGAGGATGCATCTGATTTAATAAGGCAGTCACAGGCTCAAGTTACCTTACCCAAACTCTCATTCTACACACAGTCTCACTGCCAAAAAGTTTAATGGCATTAATTTGAAAACGTTCTTAAATAGGTGAATATTATCTTTATATAGGAAACTCAGAAAAGGGTTAGGGTTAGGGTTGGGATTAGGATTAGGATTAGGATTAAGATTAAGATTAGGGTTAAATCACCTTTTTACGTCCTTAATAATTTTTGTTTTTCGTTTTCACCCTCTTGTAGAAAACTCTTATATGGCTCTGTTATGCTTCAAAAACGGATCGCTCGTTCGTCAGTCTCTAAGGGATAAATACTCTGGAGGATCTTGGGAGAAGTTTGAACAAAGTCTGAAGGAAAGTTCCCCCGGAAACCATGGATACATTGGAATTTATTTCCACGAAACTGAAATAACACCCTTTGCGCAAGGAACGTACAGGTTCAACAAGGAAGATGACAAAGTGAATTGCTTCTCGGAAGATGAAGAAATAAGGGCTCTAATTGAGAGTCAGTTCCTTGCCAAAAGAGTCCATGCAGAAAATTTAGGCTACCACCTAGGTGAGCTTCTTTAATGTGGTGGCAGCATTTTTTTAACCATGTGGTATCACCCTTTTTACGGGATTCAATTTAATATTCGTGGTGAATTTCTCACTTCGTTCTCAGTTTATGATTAATCATCAGGGCCGAGTTGTTCAAAAGGCGATCGGCTTAATCCAGGGTCAGCGAACATTCTGTGGACAATTTTCCGATCATGCTGCTGAAAAGAGTTGGAATTTTCTTTCACAGATTTCGGATGTATACAAAAAAGGTTTTATGCTGTGAAATCTGAACTAGATAGTTCAACCAAAATAAACGAAACCAAAATTACAGATTAACTGGTAATCCTAGATTGGTACTAATCGTGCTTTAAATAACCGGCCCCAGTAATATAAATCAATGTGATTAATCTGGCTTAAGGGCCGTTTACACGTGCGATTTTATAGGTTGCGATTGTCATCCTGGTGTATGTAATAAACTCATGACAGTCTGTGCAGCAAGATATCCGCTAATGATTCGCTGTAGTTTGTCGTCTACGCTTTCGTGAGTTAAACACATACTCCAAGATGTCAATAACAAGGCACGAAATCGCACTTGTAAACAGCCCTTTGGGTTTCACTAAGTTTTTTTTCCACGTCTTCCATTTCATCATGCGTTTCTGCTTATATCGTCTCTTGGTTTGCTTCTAGATCCAAGTTCTCGTATATTAGCAACGGGTGGTGCATCAAAGAACGAAGCAATCCTTCAAGTTCTCTCGGATGTTTTTAATGCTCCAGTTTATACAGTTCCGGGAACCGCCAATTCAGCATGTCTTGGATGTGCTTACCGGGCGAAGCATGGTTGGTCAGCTACAAAGGGAGTTAGTTACACTGATGTTTTCAAAGAAACAGCGGAATACAAGTTAGCAGTAACACCAAATGAGGAAACTAGAGATCTATATGACAACTTGACAAAAAGATACCGTTATTTAGAAAAGTCGATATCCATTAAAAAGTAAAATATTGATATCCTATGGGAACTATTTGAGACCCAACGCTACCGGGCGCAGTTAGCTGTCAGATAGATGCATCAAGTTACTGTAGTCTTGAACGAAAGTTTTGGGACACGGCGCAGCTGAAATCCACGACAGCAAAAAACTTAGCGGATTGTACAGTTTACCATGATTATTTGCGCACAGAAAACACCATATCTTTTCTATATCTTGCTCAACTATCAAACTATACGGTTTGTAATACATAAAAATTTGCAAGAATGAAACGGTAACGTGGCAAACGGTTTGTGGACGTGATTTTAACTAAATAAATTTAGTTGCGCAACGATTCGTGATAGAATGTACAAGCCACCATATTTTTGCGCTACGGTGGATTAAAACATTTTATGCATCATGTGGCACACATTTTCCTCCTTTCTACACTTCTACCTTCTCTATGAGCGTTCGTCCATTACAACATTGCGAATACGCGTGCGGTGTGGGGCAAACATGTACTGATGAGGTGGAAAGACTGTTTGGCAAATTTTATCGTGAGTTTTATATTATTTTTTGTCATTATATGCAGACACATTGATGCAACAACTGAGCTAGCATGTGTGTCTATCAGTCGATCCCGCACACGTATGTGACGTTCGCTTTTGGTTCGAGTCGTATTCAATGGTTGGAGAGTCTGACCGGTCATCAGGTTGCGGGTTTGATCCCCGTCTGACGCTCAGAAACATTTCATGCGGATTTGAGCTTAACGAACGTTCGTGTATCGTTTGTCAACTGCAACTCCCACATATGTAGTACAGTATGTAATGCACAACGTTCATTACATCATAATTTAATTGAAACTTCAACTTAATTTTTGATTACACCAACAGGCAAAATTTTATGTTAAATTTAGTATTGGTGAATTTATATATACAATAGTTATCCGCTTGAATTCTGTCTTCATGTTACCCCGAGGATAATTCTGAAATAAGTGCACATACAAAGGATACCCAAAAAAATCACATTAATGATGAAACGTTTTTATTGAGTAGGAAATATTTTATTAATAGGGAATATGTTTTCGTGGGGGGTTAGTAGGCTTTTTTTTTACTGTGGTTCTAGTTTAAGCTTAGAGATACTGCGTTTCCAGTAAAATATTTCACGTTACAAACTGACATGTTGCTCACAATATTTGCTAAGCGTAAACTGGTGGGTTGAGGAATGAAGGTGGTTCCAACTGCCAGAGTCTGAGTTTGATTTCATCATGATCTTGAAATAATGTTGAAACAGCATCATAATGATTCACGCACGCGTCTTACATGCTCAAGTCTTGAGTTCTCAAAATATCAGTGTTTTCGATTTTTGGTTTATCTTTTAGTTTTTGAAACTGTTCACGTGCACTGTCTTTTATCGGTTAAAACGTTTCTATGTTCAGTAATGCTTTAAAAAAGAGCAAGAGTGCTTTATCGGATTTAAACCCCGAGGAGATAGCCGAGTGTTCTAGATTCCATAAAGCACGTATTGCGAGTTTTTTGAACGGCTTAAGAGACAAACCCCTTAATACGCGCTTTCGCAAAGAAATTTTGAAACCGAATATTTTCTAAGCCGAGAAAATTGGTGGAGAAAAGTAAACGTGTTTTTATCGCACATAGCGGTACGATACCGTCATGAGGATTTTTCTTTGTTGTTTCCTCACGAATTCTTAAGGAATGGTTTCTTAAGAGCAGGTAAGAAATGAACGTGGGAACTTGAAACGCGACCAGACTAGAACTGAAACTTGTTAATTCTGTAAATGTTGATATTCCTTCACGCGATACGAGCTTCAAGAGATTGGGAGAGTGGTATGGCAACATGTTTAAACAATAGTATTTTTTGCCATACCGGAAAAGCATTTGCAAATTTGCGCCCCCAGGGTAACTATGTAGAAAAATATTCTAACATTTTCAAAACGACGTATGGTCTGAGTTTGAAAGCTGAACGTTAACTCTTTCTCAAAGGTTCTGTCTGTTAACTGTTTTACTCGCCGAAGTGACCTGAGATGCGCAAGCAGCCATTGTGCACTCTTTCTCCCCATCGGTAGTGGTTCCCCAGGGTGCACTACACCGGTACGGTAATATCAGACACGTGAAACCATATTCGCGCGCCATCTTGCCAGTATGCTCTTCAATTTTGGGTTAATCTTCGCACATAACTTCCTTGAACGACGTAACCTTAGCGCAATTTTTGATCCACAGCGCGGTTTATGATCCTTTTTATCTTATAAAAGCGGAACCTACGACAAGAAGACTGAGAAAAGGTAAGAGTGGAATTCGATAAATAGACATCATGCCACAAGCACGTGGTAACTAAGGCAGGAGTGAATTGATAGTTTTTGGTTCCTGCGTGAATTTTTTGAGCTGAACGTCGGAAGTTTGTAATGGTAGTGTTGGTGTGCTAATTATATGCCTGGCTTAAAGATTTCGTAT
This sequence comes from Heliopora coerulea, assembly GCA_030142905.1. Taxonomy (NCBI): domain Eukaryota; kingdom Metazoa; phylum Cnidaria; class Anthozoa; order Scleralcyonacea; family Helioporidae; genus Heliopora; species Heliopora coerulea. Next base: position 502,591 of record JASJOG010000011.1, on the reverse strand, counting down.
ACGAATTTGCCTTCAAAAAGTGGAAATTCTTGTTCTAGGGTTGCTTGAAGCAAATCTATTAAACTAGCAGCTTTAGCGATTTTTCGTTTTTGCGGAAATGTAAACGTTATGCCTGAGTTAAATGCACTTGTTTTGCTGTTCTTAAGTTATTTTTTCCTCTTAAGAACATTCACACCAGTGCTAGATGCAAAAGGAAGAATTATTAGCAGTATGACTTTTGAAATTACATACTGTCAGTCGTCTTCCTGACAAATTTATTACTCCATAATTCATAAATTACGATAGCGGAATGACGGTCTGTTGATGACATTTCATGGAAGAGATTTCAATCTATTAAAATGTATACAAATCCCTAAACCTTACCATAACCCTAACCCCTTAGGTTTATATACATTTTCAGGGTTTTTAAAGAACTAAGAAATGTTGGGGGAACCATACTTGACTTTATCTGATTAACTATTCAAGTGGCATGTTCAATTAACTCATTAAGAGGCATGGCTTGTCTCTTTGATGAGTAAACTTTTCTGACATTAGCCAGAGCAAAATACCAAAGCATATCCTTGCCTCTTAATGGGTTAAAGATGCATTTGAAATTGTATTTCCATTTTGTATTAAAAACTATTTTGTTTATTTTTTAATATTTCACCATATTTACATATGGTAGCCTATCAACATGATTCACAAACAAGCAAAAATACAATGTAAATGATTCTTGTAGAGCAGTAGGCCATTAAAACTAACTAAAAATAGGTTTTAAACATCTTAAATTTATGCAGGGGCACCTGTAGAAACAGTCTGTTTTGTAACCCTGAGATCTTTAATATTACCCAGGGTGCAGACTGTGAGACCACAAAATTCATTGTTTCAAAAAGGTACCAGCAAAGAAGTGTTAATATTTATACAGGTGTCAAATGACTTGGGAGAAAGTTCTTAAGAGCATAAGGTAAAACTCTGGAATATCGAACTTATCTGTTGCCCACATAAATGTACCAGGTTTTGGCATAAGCACATGTCATACTTTGAACTTTGAACTAGGGTGAAGCAGTTAATTGATAAACCAAAAAAAGAAATAATGTTTTTTGAAAACTGATTTAACTGATGTTGCTTTTGGTGAAAAACTGGAAAACTGAAAAAACCGGGCAAAAATAGATATTTCAATAAAATTGTTAAAATCTGCATTCATGATTATCTGAAAGAGAGTTACCACACTTTTATGGGTTTGTTACAAAAGAATTGAGTGTTTATGTTTACATTAGGAAAAACTGGAGATTATGTTCAAAATTTCAAATTAGATAATGTCTTTGAAATACCAGCTACGATCAGTGATGTACGAATACAAGGGCTTTGATTCTACTGATTTGCCTGAGCTCTATATCACACATTTCTTTGTACTTTGTAGTCAGGTTTTTTATAATCAATTAACAATTATTTTTGAAACTAAAGTCTTGTGCAAGTAATGTCATTCATGTTTTTTAACTTTGGTTTTAAAGGTGTTTTAAAAAACCGGTTCACTTGGTTTTTTCATTTTTTTTTGGATGGTTTTTGGTTTTTGTTTTGTTATAGAAACCACCTCACCTTACTTTGAGCTTAATTAATGATTGGTAACATTCCTAACATCTGAATTTTCACTGTATCTATTTTGATACTGACCTCAGAGCATTTAGTTTTCAAAATTAAGTCCTACTGTCCTGTTAAGATTAGGAAACTATGAACACTATGAACTGAAATGTATATGGTTTAAATACTTAATTTACTGTTAAAAATTTTTTGATAGTGTTGTAGTGATGAGTTCAGACAGGCGAGATGACAGAGGACGTGACCGTGGTCGAGATCGTGGTGGAGGAAGACCACATGACACCAATAAGAATGATGCCAGATCTATACGGTGCAGAGTGTTCATTGGGAATTTAAATACAGACAGTTTATCAAGACAGGAGCTTGAGGATATTTTTGCTAAACATGGTCGTGTTACTGGTTGCTCATTGCATAATGGATTTGGGTTTGTCCAGTATGAGAAAGAAAGTGATGCAGATGAAGCTGTTACAAAAGAACATGGAACTATAATAAAAGGAAGACGAGTTGGTAAGTGCTTTTGAATAAAGCAAATATAAAGGTCAAGGTGACAAGCAAAATTGTGAGGATGAATTATTGAGTCAAAGCTCCCTATAAGACCAAACTGAGACTTCTGATTGGTTGAAAGTCACTTGGAGTCCAATGGTGCAATCTTATTGGCTATGGTATTCAATATCAGTTGTCAATAGGAACCCAATAGGAGCAAGTAATACAATAAGACCAAGTTTTTAAATAAAACAAAACATTACATATACCTAATTTTTCATAATAAATTTGAGAAGGACTAAGTTCAGCTTCTTCAAAAACAATTAGACCATTTGCTCGCAATTTCTGTCCAATAACTGACCAGGGCTTCATCTTTATCAGCTGTTTTCTCAGCAATTCTGAGCTCATAATTTTGGTGTGAAGTGGAGCTCTCATGGTTTAATGTTTGTGCATATACCTGTATTTTACATATTTGAAGTCATGATGTTATGTAAAAGAAATTTTGTGTGAAATTTAATGACATTGATACACAGTGAAAAAGGTTACAGTGTTCATGCTTTATTAATGTTCATTACAAATTACCTTTTGTACCACAGGTGATTTCTAAAGAAAAATCATTAAAATTTTTAATAGGGTAGTTGTTTTTTTTACACACACTGTGGACTTGTTAAACATGTTAATAGTTCTTGAGTGAAACACAAAGAAAATGGTAACCTAGACAGATCTTGATACTACAACAGTGATCGTTCTAGAAATTGTCCTGAGTGAGACATGTCCCACTGCCTAAAAACATTGTGGACATTTGACAAATGAGAAGGGATATTTTTCAAGAATCATTGAGAAAATAGGGCAATTTTTCCTTTTGAACTTAACAACAGTTGTTTTACAGCTGTTTTCCCTGTTTGCACAGGGGTTGGCCAGCAGCTCTACACAGCAGCCTTCTCCACCTCTCCCTATCATTCGCATCTTCCCTATTAAAACAGCAAATATACAATACATTTATTAACTCTCCCAATCGGCTATTCTGAGTAAATTTACATTGAGTAAAAATAAAGGAAGAAAAAAAAAACTGGACTAAATTTACAACTTTTGTTAAGAATACGTTTTTAACAACAAACTTTACAGCTTACAGAATCCCAAATGAACAAGTGAGGCAAGACAGTGAGAAAGTGTGACACAGGTGGCACACAGGAAAAATTTGTGTCAGTAGGCCATAAAAGTGCACAAATTGTGCAAAAACTTGCCCTAGAATAAACACTGCTACAATCAAATGCTTACAAATTATGACAACTTTTACTTCAATTTTCTCCTAGAATATTGGTTAATTTAAACACACTCACTTTGAATGCAAACACCCTTGACAATGTTTGATCCTGCCATCTGTTTGGCCCTTTGTCATCTGATTTGACCTTGGGATTGTGTTTGCATGAAAATTTATGTTGTACTTGTGAAGAAGTTGTACAAAGTAATAAGCATGCAAATACCTAAGTACATTACATTATGTCTGTAGATAAATATTTGTGATCCAAAGACCTTCTCAAATTTTTGATAAACATACAGATTTTGTACTTGTCATGTTACAGTTTTGAATTTTGACTAATTGTTGTTCAAATCCCCCCCCCCCTCCGAAAAAAAAGACAAAAATCCTATATTAATAGCTTTCCTACTGTCATTTTTGTACTCATTTGGAATTTTGTGTGGGCAATTTTGGGGACATGCACATATTTTGGGAATGCCGCTAGATTGTGGGAACTGTTTTCCTGGAAGATTGTTTTATTAGCTTAATGAGCATGGTTGTCTGTGAGATTACCTCAAGTATTTATTGTGACACCTGGGTTGGGAATCAATTTGAGCTTTCTTGCTTAGTACAAACACTGTAGCTATGTTGTGTGAAAGTTGTAATGTAGTTATGGAGTAGCTGCTTTGAATGTTATTTTACATGTATCATACATCTCACATGCTGTGTTGGGAAGTGAATTTACTTTAGCTCTTTCACATTGTTACTCAAAGTTCCAATGATATTTAGATGTTAATTTGGCTGGTGATCGAAGGAAACCTGATGAAAAAGACAAAAGACGTGGACCACCTTCCAGAGGACGTGGAAGAGGACGAACTGGAGGCTTAGACAGACCTCGGTAAGACTTCACAATGATGCAAAAATGAACATCTTCTATGATGTTTTGTGGCTATTATCCTTGAGTTGTTCACTATGAAATAACATTTTGAAATCATGCCCAGTGATTGAAAACTATGTTTCTATTACTTGATCCAAGTATGGAAAAACTCATACCACTGCCTTTATGATCCTGAGCAGTAAGAAAGAATTTACCATTAGTTCATGACAATAAAAAGGAGAGGCATTTCTGTTCTTTTTGCAGGTTATTTTATGTAGGAAATGTTAAATTCTGTGTTTGGTTGAGTTTTTGAAATAATTGTGGATATTTGGGAGCTGCTGAAATGACTTCACTTTCATGCTTATATAATTTTCAATTGATTATACCAAAAAGATATGAATTTGAACGTCTAACCATAATATTTTGCATGCAGTAAATTTTGTGTTATGTTCAAAAGTGGGAACAAACTGTGGCATTTCACAAAGATTAAATTGCATGGGAAGAAGGTTCTTACCTAGTTACTTCATTTTAACATGTTGAACATTCATTCTCTCAAGAATGATGGAGGGCATACTCTGAGGAAAGCTTTCTCAAGGACAGGTATTGGAGACTGGTATAAACGAGGATAAACAGTTTTTATTAAATTTCATTAAGTTTGGACTGCATTATGGAGGTGCCATCTGCTTCTATACCATCAGTAATCCCATTACCATGTTTTATAATTCTCATACATCGTGAAAAAACAAACCAAAACAAAACATAGCTTAGCGATTGCTACAGAGCATCCACCAAAACTCTCTTTGGAACCAGGTTTTAGTGACAGTCTGATTTTTTTCAAAGAGAGAAAACGTTACAGGATTTAAAATATACAGCGGCGTTCTTGAGGTTATACACTATCTAAAATATAGAAAACAAGCTTCTCGACGTTTCGAGCGAAGGCCCTTCGTCCGGAGATTAGTAGCACTATGTTGCTACTAATCTCCGGACGAAGGGCCTTCGCTCGAAACGTCGAGAAGCTTGTTTTCTATATTTTAGATAGTGTATAACCTCAAGAACGCCGCTGTTTTATCGAAGCTATCTACACTGGACCTCCACGCTTTAAAATATACATGTCCACTTTGTTTTTATAAATAAGTTGAATCCTTGAGCTCATGTACAGAAACACTATGTTTTAAAGAGCTAACATAGTGCAAACTCTCCCTACAGCGAACGTTCACCTTCTCCTCCAGTAAGAAGAGGAATGGATGAACCATTTGGAGGTCCTGGATACAGAGAAAGCCGCGATCGCTTCCGAGATGACTCACACTTAAAAGACCCCCTGGACTGGCCAGATAGAAGTCCTATGGGGCCTCCATTAAAGCGAAGTCCTTACGGTTCTTCGCGAGATACCTACCGAAGACCTGAAGAGCCTTACCAGCGACCAGACGAAGTGCCCCCGAAAAGGATGAAGCCCGACTATGACTATCCACCGCCTTCAAGAGAACCATTACCATACCCAAAGCCTGTTGAAGCCCCAATAGATTGTGAGATTATCATTATCAATAAACAGCAAAGGTATGTCATGAAGGTGATATCGGGACAGAAAAGGAAGTAGGGAAAGTATTAACTTCGCCAGACACACCATCCAAAGTAGTGGACTTATGTATTAAGCGTAAGCGGTGGCCATCATGTAACGTGACACGAAACAAAACGGTTGTTTATCCGAATGAAACTTTATAAACAGGATTAGGCATCGGCTTGTTTACTCTCATGTCATGTTAAATCCAGATGTGTTGACTGCTGCATAGCACATGCGTTTAGCTTCAGCAGTGTCAGAGAAACCAAGCGAGTCTTCTCTTTGCATGTTACTGCGCACGGTTAAGGCGACTGTGGCCATTCAAAGTGGCAGCCATCCTTAACAGGATAAAGGGCGGTCTGGGCAGCCAGAGAAATGAATGCCTAACTGGGAATAAACTTCTTGCAACTATTATCAGAGCATTCAGTAGAAATTGTTGATAAGGACTTCTACGGGACACCTAGAGAGATTGCTAAGCCTTTTCCCGATCCCTTGATAAAATCAAGCAAAGGTAAACAAAGATACCCAGCTTGGTATGGACATCACCCAGCCTTGGTGGACCACCGTCAAGAGTGTGTGTGGTAAATTTAACACAAGCCTGCACTGCTGGTTGGTGGGTCGGACCTCATACAACCCAGCTACTCTTTTCGGGGAAAGTACAAGCGACTGTGATTTGATTTACGAATCGAGTGATTTTGATTTTATTGGGAGAGGTATTGTCCATGGGACAGCGATTCCCTAATTCTAGTTTTTAAATATATATTTTGTTTTACAAAGAGGGAGTTTATGGACAGTTTTTTAACCACGGTAAAATTGATTGCTTTGACAGGGAGGATGGAAGGGATTTCAGTTACTGATGTTTCAGGGCCAGAATACATTAGGTGCGTAACCCTGCGCCGTAACAGACAAAGAAAAGACGCCCATCGGTTTTCATGATACTGCTAAAACTAAACCCCTTAATCTGTCGCGCTGTAGTCACCGTGTCTAGATTTAACATATGACACAGAACAAGCAGATGACCCCCCTGCATGTAATTATTTCGTCTGATTAAAAAACCGTTTCATTTCGTGTTATGCAACATGTTCTGATTACGATGATTTCCTCGTAATTCTCGCTGCAAATAATTACCCCTGTTAAATGTCACTGGTTATTTAATAAAGTCGTTTACGTTAATTTGCAGAGGTTATGCAGAGGTGGTTGAGAAGAAACTGAAAGCACATGGTCTGGTGGTTGAGTGTGCTCACTTACCTGAGACAGTGACTCTGCTTGACGAACTCGAGGATGCATCAAGGCGAGGTGTTCTTTACGGGATAATCATCAGCAGTCAACACGAAGTTCACCATTCTGTGACTGTCCATATCTTACATGGCACACAACAAGGTAAACTCATGCTTTGCTGCGCTGAGGGAAGTACGTTTAACGTAATTTCATGTGCATCTTTAGTAAATGGTTATTTATTTAGAAAAACTAACGTTGTGGCTCCAAGAAGTTTAACAAGGGGTTTTACTATATTTCCGTCAGAAAAAAGTATTGCAAAACCGTTAATTTTGTTACAACTCAAATTTTTTGGTGGGCTTTGGAAACGAGATATGATTGGCTTTAATGCGTTTTAGATTGCTTTTTTTGGCACGCGACATACTTCCTCTATGTAGTTCTTCTCAACTTTTTTAAAAAACCCGTTACCGTGGTTTCATCCAGTTTTGCAAAGATCTGCTGCTTTAGTTCGCGTACATTCTACACCGTAACCTCTCCTTGTTTGGTTTTTTTTCTAAATTTATTACGGTCTGTTGAACGCTTGCGTTTTTCAAGCATCAACGATTTTTTTCCGAGAAAATTTTGCAATTCCACGTGGGAGTTTTGTCGTATCACCATTTTGTCTTTTTCAGCCGTGGAGTGATTTTTTCATCTCAGCATACTGTGGCTCGTTTTGAGTATAAATATATTTGAGTGACGTCGAGGTCATCCTCTATTTCCAGATTTCGATATGTCGGTTTTTCTTACATCTCTGCTTTTCCTTGCGTTTGTTTTCAAGCTACGTTACCCTGTTTTACCATTGATTTTAACGAAATATCAATTGACGTGCGTCTTCAGGTTTTGTTTGAAATACTTTTTGAGGAAGAACTCATGATATCTGGTGGCATTTTGGTTTCATCTTTCATTGTCTTCTGCTTTTTTTCCCCAATCAACGTACGGTGCAAAGCTTACGTCATGAATTGCTTTCTCAAGGTCAGGCTTTTAGTGACAATTATTTGCTCCGAACAACTTTCAGGCCGTGACTATTTATATCAATTACCGTGTTTAATAACGTTTTGCAGTTTCTCTCCAGTCCACAAGGTGGTTTCATCATCGGGGGGTAAACTAGGAACATGCGGAGATAAAGAATCAAAATGCATTCCTATTTCTTGATTGCGTTGTTTTACATGTTGGCTTTCATGGATCGACTCATCTCGCAAAGCTTTTTTTTCAAGTTTTCGTGTAGTTTGTTGTTTTTTGATATCTTGTCATCCATCGTTCTCCTCGAAAAGATTTTTCATGTCTTCTTAGTCGGTATTTAAACTCGATGCATTTTTGTGCGCTGTAGAGGGGACGTAGGGAACACACTGGATAGCATAAAGAGGATGTCTACGCTTTTCAAAATATGAGTTTAACTGACAAAATAAAATACTATGTCCTTAAATGTGCAAGTTCACATTTTTTTTAATTCCGTGTAAAGACATTTTGCGCTGAACCTTGTGTAAGTTGCTTTTTATGAAGTACTCCGACAACAAGCTGCATTTTTAAAATGTCCGACAGGTATTTTTCTTCAGGTACATACGCCTCAACATTTTTTTCTTTTTCTGGATCGTATATCGTAGAAAACCTCGTTGCCTCACTTGCGGCTGACTTCGGGAGTTCATTACTGTTTTTGAAATCGCTCCGTTAACTTCGAGTTAATGGAGTAGTTGTCCTTCATGTTTGATCATTTTCATGGATTTTCCGTTAAGTTTCATATCGTTTATAACATGGGCTAGCGAGAAATTGTTTTGTTCTGGAAACGCTCTTTCAAGAAGTGACTTTATTTTAGTGTTCCGCTATTTGTACACATTTATCACGGCTTGGTGTTCATTATTGATGAGACCTACCGAAGTACCAACGAGTGTGACATCTTGTTACGCAGACTTAATTGACTCTGGTTTCTTTCATTGACATTTTATCTTTATTCAGTATTTGTGTTATTGTCAGCTGACTGCCTTTCAGATATTAATATTAGCAAATATACTAGCTATAATTTTAACTGTTTTTGTTTACCATAAAGTTTTGCATGATCGTGAAGGTGTGTGGTTAAACCTTGTGGTACGACACATTGAGATTTTATTTATATGAAGTCTTTTATATCTTTTGGAAATATAAAATATATTGGCTTACACATCACAATGTGGTCTTTTGTGTCTTGTCAGGAATTTTAAACTCAATGCAAGAGTGTACGAAATTTTAAGCCTGGTCGAAAGATTGCTCATTTGCCTTGGCATTACAAAAAACAAAAAAAAAACATGCATCAAAAGTTTTTTTTGTGATGTATAACAAGATTTGACGCCAAGTTTTTTTATCACTAAGTAAAAAAGTTTACGAGTTGCTGTCGTAACCACAGTTTTCTTGAAATAGAGTTCTTATTCGCTTAGGCGTACGATGCGAAGTGTAGTTTGCTGTTTTAATTCACTTTCTAAAAATATAGATGAAGCGTGGCCAGGAAGAGACATAATTGAATACAAGGCGTTCTCTGACCTGAGATTTTTATTGACGAGCTTTCGACTACCTGAACTGTAGCCTTCGACTGGTGAAAAAGAGGAGTGACAACGAGAATATATATACATGAAATGACGTCATAAAGCTAAAATTAACTATTATCCAATTCTTTTAATACGTGTGTGAAGCTAATGAACAGGCTAAGTGCTAAATTTTTGAGCAATGGGTGCCAGTGTAGGTAGTCGAGGATAACAAGATGCGATAACTTTGGGTGAAGCAACTACCTGAAATATACGAAAAGAAACTCGTATCTTTCAGGTAGTTGCTTCACCCAAAGTTATCGCATCTAAGTGCTAAATTGTTTACGTAGAAGGATAGTATATTGTTGCGGCAATGGCTTTGAATTGTCGCGACGTAAACAATTTAGCACTTAGCCTGTTAATTAGCTTCACACACACGTATTATAAAAGAATTGGATTATAGTTAATTTTAGCTTTATGACGTCACTTCATGTATATATATTCTCGTTGTCACCCCCTATTTTCACCAGTCGAAGGCTACAGTTCACGTAATCGAAAGCTCGTCAATAAAAATCTCAGGTCAGAGAACGGTTAAAAGTAGTTGACTGCAGATTAATTTCGGGAATACCTGTTCCCTAATTTAATCTGCAGTTACACAAGAAGGGACTCCGTAAATATTTTTCCAAAGATGTGTAGACAGCAAACTCGAGGAACTAGTGGTTCAAGTACTGCAACAAAATAAAGCGAGGAGAGGTTCTCGTTGCAGAGGAAATTGACCTCAAAAGAGACTCCAACCATCAACCTTTAGAATATAGGTCCGATGCTCTGCCGGCTAAGCGATATGATTAAAGTTGGAAACTGGCCGCGCGTAGGTATTGATTATATGGCGACTTACACTTCCTCGAATACACAACCAAAAACTTCACAAGCTTAATACGAGATGTCGTCGGTACTTGACTGCAGCCAGTCTGGACAAGTGTTGTTTCACTGGCATTATTTGGTCAAGTCGTGACAAGTTCCTCATACAGAACCTTGTTGCAAACCTTGTTTTGTGTTGTTGCAGAGCCGTCTAACGTGTTGTTATAACAACCTGCAGCGAGCTGTTTATACTAGCAAGGAGGAATAGAAAAACACGTTACATAAAAAAAGTAGTTTATATTTCAACACCGAAGGAATGAGACAATAGCTTTTGACCAGGCACTGACTTTTTGATGCCTGATTCCAACCATAGCTGTCCAACCTAGTAGGTGGAACACAGGCAATGGAATGCTTTTAGGACTATTACAAATAAATATTTTGACTGCGACAAACACGAGAATATTCAATGCACTGTTTAGGGGTAGCTTAGTATAATTATTACGTTTTGTAAAACACCCGTGACAGAATGTGGACTGTGACACCACCTGGAGTTTTGATGTGTATTACTCAGTCCTATACTGAAAGGTAAAATGCGATCAATGTCAGCTGATCTATCGTGTGACTGGCTGAGTGTTACTTTCTAATGGATTCTGCTTCGTTTTTCTCCAGAACACAGAAATATGCCTTTAGAAGATGCTATAAGTCTTGTGAGTCGTAATTTTGAAATTTATATGCAAAACCTTCGCGAGCGTGAACAAGATCGTGAACCCGAACGACCAGTTTCTATGGAGCCTGTCCAACCAGCGAAAGGCTACGGGCCCCGGAACCCGCAAAGCAATACGGCCCCTGTGCTGTATAGCCCTGAAATAGCTCAGCTTTTAAACATGGCTGCAGATGGCAAGCCTTTAACTGCAAACCAGTATACACAACTTATAAACGAGTTCACGAAGCTACGAGATGAACTACTTAAACAAGAAGGAAGAAGTGTCCCAATCTCATCAGGTACATTATTACTTAAGCATTAGGCAACTTTGTGTAATTACGGTTATAGTGTATGATTTTTGAGTATGAGGAGCGTAGCCTCGGGAACTTCACGGCATTAATGGCTTTTTAAATCTGTCATGAGAAGTCAACCTTTTCGAGTCATAGAAAACTTCTGTAATTAATATTTTTGGGATAGCGCAGCATTTTTCATGGAATTGTGTGCAAAAGAGGGGGCGAAGGAACGTTCGTAGAGTGTGTACTCGTGAAATATCGCGTAACACACCATCACAAACTTACGCATGTCTTCTTAATTTCTAGGATCAACCGCCAAGACATTCCCAACTGACCCGCAGTCGATTGCACTTCAGCAGGCAGAACTTCAAGCGAAAATTTTAAGCATTTTAAATCCTAGCGGAGTATCAAAGTCTATACTTGATAACAAATCTGTCGCATCAAATAATACCAATAGTCTCCCACCGCAGACTGCTCAGATGAAACCGTCGCCCGATGCTGAAGCAAAACCAGTGACTAAAATACCAGTTCTTACGCCATCTTACACTGCTTCTACTCCTTTCAAGGCCCCCACGTCAACGGTATCGCCGCAGTCTGTAACTTCACAGAGCCGGTCCTCGGGATCTCAGTTCGCGAACAACATTCTTGGAATGGCGCTGTCGAAAATCCGTGGTGTAGCTGGTCAGAGTACGTCAACCAATCAGCTTCAAAGTTCAGTGTCGTATGCCCAGAGTTCTCCATATCCAACTCCTCCTGGCAGTTCTACCGTTCGAACAGTGCAACCACAAGCAAGGTCACAAGCTCAATACCGTGATTCATCGGTTACAAGTGTTACCCAGGCAACCATGAGTATCCCAAGCACTGCGCAAAGTTATGGTGCCCGTGGTCAGTTCATGAATACTACCAATACTGGTTATCGCCCAGCTCTTCCGAACAACTATCCTGGTCGATATTAGACAAGGAGGCGATTGACTAACGTTACATTGTCGATTTTAATTGTTTTTCTCTGTAAAAAGAACCCAATGTGCGCGTAGTAGTTTAAGATCCAGTGGTGTTGATCTGTCTGGGTTATTTTGTAACCGCTGACGAGACCCCACATGCATGCTTTTAAAGTTGTCAAGCGTACTTACGTGTCGTAAATGATAAAGATTGTAGCGATTGTGTAAAGTTTTACTAAAAGGTCTTCCCTTTGTACAAGACAGTTTTAACTATAATGCGACCCCCAGACTAAACTCTTAATAAAAATGCTACGATTGTATTTCTTCTGTACTGTGCGACTTTGCGTCTTTTTCTTGGGCAGTCGGCCTTTGAAAAGAATGTTGTGGCAGCAGTAAGGCCCGTGTCCTTTTAACTTTAATGTGCGACCGAAGCGGGAGCCGCTATATGTTAATAATCTTATTGATAAGTATATTTCAAAATATCTCAATTTAAGAGGATGTTGCACGCTGGCGAGAGGATACCCATGAAACGCGATTCTAACTTCTGGTGTTTCCTCCAGATGTGAGTCTGATCGAAGCACTTCTCTGCTTCTTGTCAAAATTAAAACTGTTTAACCTTGTTAATCTTGGTACCTAGTTCAATTAGGAGTAAAAATGTTCTTTCTCATTAGGAGTTAACTTCCGCATTTCCTAGCGTTTTTTAATTGGCTTACGCGTTTCTGGAACCTCACTGTATAGGTGGTGTGCACGTGACTTCATGGCAGCCATCTTGGATGAACTTTCACAAAAGAATCTTATTAACTTCTATTGTATGTGGAACCAACGTGGCCTCCGTATCATTGTCTTTTCAATCCTAAGGGGTTGGTTGCAACCCACCTATTATTTAGATTGTGTTAGAGAGAGTTTTCTATTTGCACCTATTCTCCTATTCAATGGGCCCTGTCGAGAAACAGGTTAATGCAGACAGCGGAAAACTCTTAGCAGTGCAATTCCAGATCATCTTTTTGGTTTCATGCGAAGATACATTAAGTCATCCACTCAGAGAATCAGTCAGTGAAGGAAGAGATAGAATGAGCCACTCAGTCAGTTTAAGTTCATTTATTGATGTATAGTGTACTTAAACTTGCGTTTAGCGCAAAAAATGCTTCAGTTGCTGTTACGTTATCTCCGCTGAACAGTGGATTGATACAACTATCTTTCGTATTCTGTACTCCAAACTTGTTCCAACGACGGTTTCTATTCACTTGTTTTTATGGTCAGTGAAATTTCCAATCAAATTTTGATGGTTATTGACGATTGATGGACTCCAATCTTTTAAAAGCTTCGTCAAGCCTGCCGCAGTCTTCTTTCACTTGTTGAATTATTTGCTCCTAGAAAGAACACGCCACCAAAAATATAAATAAAACTTTTTTCATTAATATTACCATCTTCTGCTTCTCTCAAAAAGTTACTTGAGTTGTACAAGGTAGAGCTTTCACTAACGGACACATTCAGACAACGACAAGTCCTGGGCCCGATTGTGTATACCCTGGATAACTCCGGTACCGACTTCCTCAATAGTTGGTAGGACTTATACCCAACCGGTAGATTATCTGGGTTTTGTATAACGGTGCGAACGCCCGGATTTCATCTACGATTTACCCTTTTACCATACAGAGGTCTCCATGTGGTGACTAAAATCGTCTGGCGTTAGCCAGGCTAAAATAATACTTGGCCCTATCTGCACAGAAAGCAGTCAAATCTTTAGAATAAAAACCGTTCTGGAACGAACAGGCACTATTACAGACAAAACGCAAACGTTCATCAAGGTCAGATCTTTAGGAAATGTTTCTGGGGCTGAGGATATGAGTTTGACGAAGAATTTTCGCTCATCGTCTGACACTTCCAAGGTCACACACGAGTAACATTAATGCACAACAGTCACTAATAAGAGAGAAACACTGTTCGCATGACGAACGGGCATTTTCCACATAAAACAAAAAAGTGCAAATTGAGAAAATGAGAAAAGTGCATAATGAGGGTTGAGGTTTAAGCCAATTATCTTGGCCCATGAGTTCAAGTCTTCACTTTCACGTTGTGTCTATTTGCTTCTTTTGCATGAAAATATATATTTATCAGCAGTTTCTCTTTGTTTCTTACTGATTTTGTAGTTTCAATCCAGTCAAAACTTATTTTCCTAAAACTTTTCGCGTAAGTACTCCGGGTCTGGTTGTTCAAAAGGCGATAAATTTAATACGGGTTTAGCAAAAATTTTGTAGACGTCTCTCTGATCATACAGCTGAGAAAAGTGGGAATTTTCTTTCATTGATTTGCGGTGTATACAAACAGGTTTAAAGCTGTGAAATCTGAACTAGATTACAGATTAGCTGGTAATCTTGGATTAGCGCTACTCGTGCGTTGAATCGATCCCCGATTTCCAAGTTTTTCTCCCGGTGTGGCACCTTTCAGTATTAGAAAACCAGAAACAGTCGAAACAGTACAAAACCTGTTTAGGGGAACACCTCTAAACAATGGCTTTGGTCCTGATTGTGTCCGTGATAGTATGATCCACCATATGTTAGACTTAAAAAGTAATTAAATACCTGTTCAATTTGTTCCTTGGTCTGTGGTCCAATGGAACTCGAGTCCGGGTATTGGTGATCTGTGTCAGGATAGTTACCAACAACTCCTGTACTACAGAGGCGTTTAGGTTGGGGTTCTTCATCCAGTTTTGCATATATAGCCGAGCGGAGAGCATCTCGTTCGTCTTCGATTTTCTACACAATATAATACGATTTCCGGATATTATAATAAAGCAACTAGAATGTGCTTTTAAAGCCTACATACACAGCCCAGGTGGTTGTTTTAGATGCTACTTTCGTGAAGACAGTCGAAGTATCCTAGCTTTGGCCATGTCAGTTATCAATCGCAGATATTTCAGCCCCGTAGCATACAACATGTCCTTGTTACCTGCTTACGTGACTTTGGATTTGGGTCGTCGTACGCCCATCTTACATTCAAAACTTCTTGACTTTCAAGTTTTTGGTCAGACATGGCAATCTGGAAAAAAAATATGCAGAGACGTTCACGTTTAGTGGAAAGCTGTAGCTTTTTTTGGTTCATTCTAAGGGTAAAATACTCAAAATTACCTTTGCAAATTCACTGTTAACTCTGTACTTGTATCGCACAAATGCAATTTGGCGTTTTGGAATGATACGGATATCCTGAAAAAGGTGTATGAATGTCTGTTAATTAGGCTTTTCCAAGAAACAAAAGTCACTAACACTATAACTGCATTTTTGTAATTTTAACAAGTCTTTCTCCTGTCATCGCAACCTGTTGTTTAATGTTTCTTAATTCTTTTTCTTTTTCAAAGCTTTGTCAATAGCCGTATAATTGTAAGATCAACTGCAACAGATCAAATCAAAATCAAATCAAACCAACTTTATTTAATGAGGGTAACACCAAGGCTCGAAATTGCAGTCTCCCAATGGTCAAAGGTAAGCCAAATTTGGGGCGTAGCAAGCAAAAACAAATGGATCGTCAAAAAAAAAAGTTATAATGCTCAGTAAAATACGCAGGCAGTTCAAATCTTGTAATTACAGATCTATCTTTATATGGGTGGTGAAACCAACATGCTTTGGAAGCCCATACTTTTGTTTTTTCCAAGTTCATACACCGAAAAGTTTTTTAAAAAGTCGGAGTGTTCAACGATCAAACCTAGCTCCCATAAGTAACTCCGCAGTGCGTTAAAAGTAAATGCACATTGCGTGCACCAATGAATATGTTATCAGTACCATGGGTGCAATGAAGGGGGAGTCAGGGAGGGCGGTCACCCCTCGTTTTTTGTGCAATGTGAGGGACTTTTTGGAAGTCAAATGTCAGCATTAATGTCCTGAGCTGCCCAGAAATTACTTCTGCTCTTTTTACTGCCTTTGACGTCGGATGTTGTTACTATAAACTAAACACATACTTAACATGGTTTAATGTGTGTTGTTATTGTTGGGGGCAGGGGGATTCTGCACCAAAAAAACGACCCCCCTTTTCAAATTTCTGGTTGCACCCTTGATCAGTACTGGGATTTTGAGTTGCTTAGAAAGGTTAACATTCAATGAGTGGAAAATTGCGTTGTATCATTAGTTTACAATTATTGACATTAAATGGAATTTTCATCACTAGTGATCTCAAATGTAATCACAGTGCAATTGTCCAATCATCCTACTGGCAAGTAGTTTATGCTTATGAATGGTGTTCCTGGCTTGCTACCAAAAATCATACTTAGTTTTCTGGTAATAGTTAATATTTCTATGAAACAGAAAATGCTGCAAATTGCTCTGGTAACTATACTTGTCAGACTGGTAGAGGAGATATGTCGATTTGGGCATTAGACAGTGCTTGACTTTTACTTATTCACTGACTAGTCCCTGGGCTAGTGACATTTAAAATTTACTGGCCAAAAGGCATCACCTGGTAGCCAAGCCATGAATTATGTCAGTATAATATCAACTGATTTTGTTTTTTTTCAATTTTTATTTTTTTGTAAAATTAACTTTGTTTGCAAACAAACATAAGACATTACACTGTTATTGTTTTTGCATCCATATGTTTGATTTATTGGTGAAATTTAAACAATCATATGTAGCTTGTCTTTAGCCTGTTGATTGTCCATGAGCGATTATGGGAGAGGAAAATATTCAGTGAGGAGTTTAAAAGTAAAGCTTTGTGTTGACTGACAATGGTAAAATAAATGATTAGCCAAATTAAAAACTATCATGATTGGTAGGATAACAGTTTGTTAACCGAATGGATATACATGCCTCAACTAGTGATCAATGGAATCTTAATATTTATTTGATCTTTACCTTTCCGAAACCTCTTCTAATAGGACTAGCCCAGTGATTAGTAGTTCTTAAATTTTGGTAGCCCAAACCCAATTTTTACAAGTTCTGGACTAGTAGACTACAGCAAAGGTCGAGCACTGATTAGAGCTTTGTTCATCATACCTACCTCGATCTCACCCCATTCTCCAAACTCCAACCACAAAACACTTTCCAGATCATAGTGCTTCCCCAAACGACCAACATACAGTGTCCTGCAATCTTTTTCAAATGAGCCCACACCTCCCATATTTTCACTGTGTAGCTTGTGCCTTTCTCTTCCAAATATGTCATGGATTAAATCTATCCTGCAACAGATGTTTTGAAAATTTAATGCACTGGCCTAAAACAAATGCAGGGAGGGGTGATACAGGAACTTTTTCAAGGGGGTGAGCAGTTGTGATCTGCAGTGGGTGAGTTCCTCCCCAGACCTGATAGACCCAGTTCATGGATTCAGATGTAAATGGCTAATGTTACTTCGGAGTTTTGGCTACAAATTGTGACTGTTCAAACTTAATTCTGCCTTATCCAGGTTTCTGTGTTTTGTGAGTAAAATAGCTTGGCTTCAGCCAAAATAAAGTTAAATAATCTGGCATAAAATTTTAAATAACTTCACTGGGTGCAAGTTTTAATTTGCCAGTCTTGAAATTTCAGGAGAGGAAAATGACTATGTACATTACCGTCATTAAAATGGTAAGTTGACCATGATATGAATACACCCTTTTTATGCCAGCAATATATTTTTCTTACCTTTTGGCATCTTTGTCAGTTGGTACAAGGTGCAGGAATCCACATTCTGGGCCAAGGTGACAACATCCCCTTGCAAAATAAATACAGAAATAATTCTTTTTCCTGTTGGGATCATGTAATGTAGCTTTTGTGTAACCAGCATCTTCACTTATGCAACATCTTGTCTCTGCTGGACCTGTTTTGAGTAAAAAATAGCATGGATTTCAGTTTAAAAAGGAGAGGACAACTAAGAGTATCAACCAGCTTTCCAACAAGAATATAGATGAGAGTCTTGAGGTCTCAGGGTGGATCCAGGCATGGGGGTTATAGTGGTGCAAAGCAAATCACCGACTACCAAATCCCTGTCTTTAGAGTTTTAATCCAATATTTTAAGCATTTTTTACCTTGTCATCAAAATAGCAGTAATACATGTTTGCATTTTGTTGCACCATTAAGCACTTCACAAACACAACACTTTTGTGACAGCAGGTCTTGTTGATGAGTAAAATTGTAAAGTAGTTGTCAGTTGGGAATGTGTTTTGGAACTGAAGGTCTCCCTTAATGAGTAAAATTCACCTGGCATTTGCCAGACTAAAATGGTATGGTACTAGTAATTAGTTGTAAAAGTGTTAAGGAGTAAGGGTGCACTTCAGAATTTTATTCTGGGTACTGCCATATGATTTAATTCAGCTCAGTGGAGTACCATCAAACTCAGGGTTCATCTCTACCTCCCACCCCCGTAGTCATCAGACAATCTGTTCTGGTTTTGAATGGATATATTTTACCAAATCACTAGTAGGTAATTGTATGCATGTTGCAGTCAGTAATGGTCAATAATATTAAGTGAAAAAAAGATTGCTAGAGGTTTTATATATTTTGATACCTTTTGAGTGCTGGGCAGAAGGGTCCACTTTGGATTAAGTGCTGGGTTCCACCAACCATGAGCAGAACCCAGCTCTCAATGATTTGAATAATGACATCATGCAACAGTAGCTTAGCAACAGGTATGGGCACCCCCAAAAAATTGGCCATTTAAACAATGACAAAAATGACACCAACCACAGTAGGCAATATTTGAAGAAACAGTTGTAATAGTCTTTGTGAGGCTGTTAATTGTTTTTTAAATTTATGTAAAAATTTTTCTTCACAGCATCATGATTTGGTGTCTCCTTAGTTTGGTACATGTGGGGAATTGCTCTCCTTTGCCTAACCCTTGCTATGCCACTGCCATGCAGTATTGATGACAGATAATTGACAATGAAGTAGTTTAGCACCCACTGGATCTGCCAACATAAAGACATCTTTCTCTGGGTTTATTCAGCTCATCCTACCATCATTCTTGGTTCCTTTCCAGTGGTCACCAATCCATCTGTCATACCAGATATTGTACTCATTTGCTCCTTCTGGTCTCCAGTGTATTTTCTTTGCTTCTTCTGGCTCAACTTGCCTTCTTGCGGGACGTTTAATATACTCGGAGTTCTTCTTCTCTATTTCCTCGGAAGTTCTTCTAAACTTTGACAAACTTGATGTGACACTGTCCTCTGAATTTTCTTGTTGGCCATTTAGTGGCCATGACTCCCAACCATCAGGCGCCGTCCATTGTGTCGTATTTGTCCACAAATTTTGGTAATACCAATGTCCAGTTTGATAATCATACAACTTACGCCAACATCCTCTCTCTTCGCAAGCCTGGTACTGTTGATAGCCTTGTCCTTGGTATCCTTCGAAACCTCCACAACTGCTCCAGTCCGGGTAATGTAAATAACTATCATAATTCGGATATCCATTACCTAAAGTGTACCCTGAATACGATAAGTGACTGGAATTACTAGATAAGTCGTCGTTACTGTTTGCCCCCGATCCCATTGTCGTATTTTCATTCATTTTTGCTGATTTCTTTTCATTTTTTTTCCGCCATTTTGAAATGATAGTACCCAGTCTTCAGGTACTCTTCGCGAAGTTAGCCAGACTAAAGTTCTGTGTGGACTGGTTTACGTGGTTGGAGTTGCATTTTCCCCATAGTTCATTGATTTGATGTTACACATCAGTTTACAAGGGGTCTCAAAGAATGGCATTTTGAGTCACTCTGCTGGCAAACTCATAGGGGTATTTTAGGCACGATTTCTTTAGCTGGTCAACATGACTTACTCAGACTTGCCGACTGTTTACGGTTTCACCGTGAGTCACACGATTTTTTACGTTTTCTCACGGTCTCACGACAACAACTCTGTATCTCACAACTTCCACTTCTTTTTAAAGATACTGAAAATTCCACTGATCTTTCATCCAAAATGTTGTCGCTTGTTTCCCAGGTTTCGTATTTAACTATTAACATCTCGATGCATTGCTTTGCTTCCCTGTAATATTTGCATGTTGGCGCATGGGCAGCTGATCCTAACACGGTACGTTTTTACATGTTTCTTTATGGAAAAATAACAATATATTGCTACTTTTACAATATCTCACAACTTTTAGAATATCCAGATATTTTAAGTAGAAACTCCAGATTTTCCTTTCTCAAGGGTTGGCAGGTCTGCTTACTGTTCAATTTTCAGCACTTTCAGACATGGAACCACTGTAAAGGGGAGAGGTGAATTCAAGAGATATTCACGAGTTCTTTTTATTCATTCATATGGCTTGTATACCCACTGCCAATGACCGTCTTAGCAACCTTCTCATTCTAATACAGTAAGCCAGGGCACTGAAATGCCACAACGCCCCTGCCTATCATGAACAAGGTAGACATTCCAACAGCCTAGATTTGTCATTTGACTCCCCCAATTTACAAGTTAACCCTATTGAATTATATTGTTATATTATCAGTGGGTCATGTTAACCTTTTGAAACTGTAACAACACATTGCCAACAACATATATCTGGTGCAACTTTGCTGGATTAAATCTCTCTTTATAAACCTTTTACCCATCACTGACTTGCTTTTCTACATTAGTGTGGCCTAACACCAGGGGGAGACACTAGGTAGGATTGTTCCCCATCAAGTGAAAGGGAACTCACAAAAACATATAAAAAAGTCATTAAATAAATTCTCATTCTTTATAAGTTATCCTCTACATCACAAAATGATTATTTACAGGTATACATATTCATTGATTACTACATGACCTTACACCTTTTGGCTTTACCTCAGGAAGAATCTCTTTACAACAGCCTAATAGAATACTTTAAAGTTACTGCAATTTAGTCTAAATCAGTATCCTCACATTCAGTATGAGATTCAGAGTCATCACTATCAATTGTGTTCTTTACTGGTAATGTTTTGACATGAATTACTCGTTCTGTTCTGAGTATTTGTGCAAATAATTGAATAACTGACAATACCATCTGACAGTTTGCCATTGTTGGTTCAAGTATACCCTCATGGCTAAGGTCACTAAGTGTTCCATTCTTTTTTAATCCAAGTACTTTATTTCCAGACATCAAAGACACCCTTACTTTAGCTGTCAGATGGTAAATTGGAATGTTTACCCCTAAATTATTTGCTAACTGTCTTGGAATGGACAGTAAGGCTTTTTCCAAAATGCAACAAGCCATTTCTACTTTGCTTTCTAATTTATGTTTCTTCCTGTATCTTTCTAATGCAAATGCAAGTCCAAGCTCGAACACCCCGCCTCCCGACACAAGAGAAAGAGTGTGTTTCCCTTCTAGTTGTCCTTTAATAGAGCTCTTCAAACATTTCAATGCATTTTTCAAAGCAACAGAGTATTGGTGACACATAGCCTCATTTGGAGCATATAGTAAAACTTGTTTAGTCAACACTTTAGCTGGTTCTAAGTAAACGTATGTATGATCACCAACTGACAGGGGTCTACAAAGGGAAGCCTCTCCAATAAAGGAGCTTAGACCTTTTTGAAACTCTAATTCAAACATGGGGCTCACACTAAATATGCTGCAAATTCTCCTTATATCTTCTTGTGGTACCAGTTGTATGGCAGCAATTTGAAACTGATTGCAGAAGTGAATAACTGTCTCATGCAATGTTTCACATGATACAATTAGCTCAACTTCATGCCTGGCAAGCTCTCCAATAATCCCTTCAATAAATTTAGATCTCCATTGTAACATGGCCTTCACTTTTTGTGATTCATTCAATGTAAGTATGGTTTTGGTCATAGGAAGATTATACCCCAGGGAGGTTCCTAAGAGGATAAACTTGAATGGTGTGTTCTTCAACTTGTGAGGAAGCTGCCTCAATATGGTTAGAAATGGCCTAGGTATCACAATTCCTGGAAGTATGGCTGATGAAGAGAGTGGTAGCCCTGGAACCTCCCAGAAAGTCTCAGAGAATGTATCTATCAATTTTTCAGTTCTTGGTTTCAAATCTGCAATATCAGTTGTATTCCCATCTTCAAAGAGAAGGTTTTTCAACAAGTTGGTCAGGTCATCACATGTTTTACGGCTAAACTTTCCATTTAAGTTTGTCTTAATAACAGAAAGAACACTTTTTTTGATGAGCGTTAAGTCCCTCTCCAACGTAATTAGAATGCCCAAATTTTCTAGTTCATTAAAAAGTCTTGGAAAATCTTTGACCAAAAGTAAATTCATCCCTTGGGAAATAGCAAGAAGTCGTTGTTGAGGTGTTCCTTGTGCCCCTTGAATGACATCCAAGACCTCCAAAAGAAGTCCTCGTATAAGGAGGAAAAACTTTTTAGAAAAGTCTCCAATGTTGTGGTAAAGAGACTCCAGACCGATAAACATAAACCGACCAACAGGACATGTGTGAGACAACGATTTCAACAATGGGAATCCATCATTTGTGAGCATCACAGTTCCTGATGTTAAAGAGACCATGCAATCGATCCCATTTGGACCAAAGGAATGTTCAATGACTCGAACAGTATCGTTAGAGAAGTCAAAGGCTTTCTTTGCAAACATTACACTGTCGACCACCTCGCTAGCCCTCTACAATGGGTGTACATGAAGTATCCCTTTGGCGAGAGACAGGAGTTGCTCTATCCAGTCTTATTTAGAGATCAGTGACGTGGATTCATACTCGCACCAAGCCTTGCTCGCCCCTTATTGTTCCCGTATGTCTGAAAACTTCTGATAAATCATCGATGCTAAAAGACGTCAACAAGAAAATGTTGGACTTTTTTTAGTGGAATTTAAAAGCAAAATTATCGACCTTGGAGCAAATTGAAGTGCTGAAAGAGGTAAAATATGTATACAAATACTTTAGTAAATCAGGAATTGCTAATCAATTGGTTGTTAGAAAGTCTGAAATAATTCATATGAAATTTGATATTGTCATGCTGAAGTCCTTCAGGTGTCATTTTCAGATGTGTCTGTCCCCTTTGTGCTTGGGGATGTGACGTTAAAGCCACGACTCGTAGAAGTGCAAACATATCATTGCCATGGGGTTCGTATCTTTCTGGTATAAAAAGGACTAAAATACGTTTAATGAAGCAATCATCAACATTGAGTCAGAGGTTAATATCGTACAACCGGCGTAAAACTTTACATTTATATGAGTTGGCTTTTTAGTTTGAAGAGGCAAAATCGATTTAACCTGATGTTGCTGGTTTAGGAATACACACCCACACACACTCTCACAAACACCTTGTCTTGTTTATACAGAAGACAGTTGCTGGCCTTTTTATTTAAATGTTCACTGTATTGGGCCACTGCAGAAGGTATTGTATTGGTAAGAGTCAATACTTCATTGCATGATGAGTTATAAAATGCAGCAATATTTATCCAGCCACCATCTGCCTGCAATGTTCTGATTTTAATAAGATATACTTTTATTTGTTGATGAATTTTGACTATAAGACAAAAGATCTCTACCAACTTTCATTGGAACTGATAAACTGGATGTACTAACAGGAAACTGTTTACATTTGTGGGTTACCAGTGGGTAGAGCTAGACAAATGCTAGTCTGCCAAATGACATGCAGTATTTAGAATTGCTAGGTAGTCTTTATGTATTTCTTTACTGGAACCCTTTAGGTAGATGCATATACATCTTTAAACTACTTTGCCTTAAGAATGGCAAGGACAAAAAGGATTTCACTGTCTAGGAAACTTGACTTGGAAACTGACAAGCAACAGTTTTGTATAATTGTGATGGCATTTTTAAGTCTAGGTAAACTTGGTACAAACTCATAATTGTAAGAAATATTGATGTGTTTCAGTTTTTTGGCCATCTCATTTTTTATGTATAGCTATTCCAGGAGTTGAGTAATATTTGCTTTATCATGCTGAACATGGTACTTGGGTAGCATTATGAGAATTTGGTAGTGTAAGAACAACTAATAAAGATTCACAGAGGTTGGGGATTATATATAGGATTGCTTGGATGTTTCATTAGTACTGTTCTAGTTTAGACTGATGTCAAACTATTTGACATTGTGATAAGTATAGAATCCTGAAAATGCTTATAAAGTATTAAATTCTAGTAAGTAATTCTTGCTTTTAGTACAATCAGAGACTTGATTTCACTTAAAGTTTGTGGAAGTGTTCAAGGTTTTATCAAGTATTAAACCTAGAAATGAAGTTTTCTTTAAAGTTTTAAAGTTTACTTCCATCATTCATGTTACTAAGTCTATTTTAACAGTCCTAAAAAGATTATCTTAATTTGAAAGTTTTTAGAGCATGTTGAAGTTTTATAGCTACAAGTATGTATCTAAAAATCTCATTGTGTTTCATCTTCTAAAATCTTTGTTGGATTGGAAGCCCATAAGATTTTCTCTCATTGTTCATCATTTCTAGATTCATCCTTGGAAGATGAAATGCTTTCTTTGGATCTGTTGGGAATAAATAACAATAATGGACATTGAAACAAAAGATGAACTTCTTGAGCAGATTTCTTTGGCTGTAGAGCAGGTAAATAAACATGCTAAATGATTGCGACCTCACTAAATATGACATCCTTTATTCTTTGCTGGTAGATGTAATTTATTATAACAGTTACAATTTACAAAAAACTGCATATGATGTAAACAAATAGAACAGAGATCTCTATAATATTATTCATGAACCCATTAAAATGTTCAAAGAATGAAATGAAACTGCCCATTAGTGCCTTATTCAAAGGTATAATTATGTGCACAGTTTTGTTGTATCTAATATACTGTTGCATCTCTATCCAAAAATTTATATATGAATTAGTAAATTACAAATTTTCCTCATTACTGGGTCATTTTCAACTTGTCAACATGTGAAGAATTGTACTTATTTTTATTTTTGCCCTAATTCGTGCAAACTGAAGAAACTTGTCACATGAACACTCTGTGAATGAGTGACTGACTGACCAAATAAATCCATTCTTGCAAAGACAGCTTGCCAGCATCTTGCTTCTGCTGAACAAAATTGTCTGGTGTTGCCTGAGTTGAAGAGGATGTCTTAAGTGGGAATGGATTGACAGGTTGTGTAATTTAAATGTAATAATTATCAGATGGTGATACCTGCAAACTTTATAGAACTAAAAAATACAAGCATACAAATTTGCTAATCGGCCCTGGAATATTCCTGCTATCCCATGTATTATTTTCTAACTTTACTTATCTGCACAGATTCAGAAGCGGTATGTTGAAGGAAGTGATGTAATCATGGAATGTCAGGAGACTAAATTTTTATGCAAATGCATGGATGAAATACTTCACCATGGATTGAAAGATGGGTATGAATGTTGTAATTTTGTTTTAAATGTTGTAGTTGCTGCTGTTTGTTTTTGTTGACATTGTTATCAAGATTTTAACCCATGACTTGTCCAACCAATCTGGCATTGTTAGACATTTCCCTGCTTTGATATATGGATCATTATAATTACAGCACATCAATGCATGTTTTTGACTTTGGTTGCAGTTAAAATATAGGATCAAAGATTAGGATCCAAAAGCATGAGGGAACAGTGGAAACTTGAAGAAAGGAGATACTATCTTACTGTATCAACATCAGTATCTTCTGCCTTACATTTTGGCACTTCCCTCACCTTCTTGGCTTTTATGTCACTGGATCTTTTTACGTCACTGGATCAAAAAGGAATTGATTAAAGCTTCAGACAGGGTTATAATTTTCTGAGGAAAATCATTTGGTGTAATGCCATGATCACCCAGGATTCCTTTGCTCACTGAAGACACTTGAACCAAAGCCTCCCTTATTGTTTATTCAAGAGGGAAATTTTGTATTTGTTCACAAAATTTTATTATAAATAACATGCCAGAAATTTAGTAGACAAATAAATCCTTCACTTTGCACTAAATATCTTCTCATGAATAACATAAAGAATAATGAGAAGAATTAGGATCCTTTCTCATTAAGGCACTGACTGTTTTGTGAGACAAAGGCACCAATCCATGCACTTCCTTTGCAGCTCAAGCTTGTTGAAGTTCTCTTTGGTGATTGTAAATTTGTAATATGACAAAGTGATACAATGATCTGTGGGAAATTAGGGACTAAACTTCTCCATTGCCTCAGCAAGACTTCTAAAAACCCCTTGTGCTGATGCATTATCCTCAATCTTTTGGACATGGCTATTTAGGGTCTGTTGTTCTAGTTGATAATTAAGAGAAGTGGGGACAAAGAAGACCTGGGGACGTGAATGGTGTTGATTAGGTTGTCCGCAGCCGTAACAAGGCTGGATGTTTGCGTATTGAAATTTGAGTTCAAAGAAATAACAACGGCAGAGGCGGATCACAGTAAAGCGAGGCCCTGGGGCAATGTGTCCCGCTAGGCCCCATGAATCTATTCATAGATTACAAATTTACAACAGAATTTGAAATTTGTTTTATCCTGTAACAACGCTGTAGAACCTGCAAGCCACATGTACAAGTAACTATTACAGTGTTGAACACGATATACAGATTGCAAAGAATTAGCAGATTAGCGAGGTCCGCATGTGTTGTATGAAAATAGAACAATAGTTACAGATGAAGAGGCCGCGTGTCTTGCGTAACGCAAGGCGAGGGGCCTCTTCATAAGCCGACAAGCGCGGGCCCCTGGACCATGGCCCCGTGGGTTAATCCGCTGTTGAACAACGGCACTTTATTCTTTTGTTTTTTGTTTTATTCTCGTCATAAATACATTCATTTGTCACTGATGTCATTTCTTTGTTATTCGTTTTTGATGAACTGTAAACATATCTTCTAGTCTGATATCCCGGTCAACGGAACGAAACATTTGGCCATTACTGCAGAAGATCACGTGTGCTGAAGACGTTGAGGAAATCAATCGGTATATATGTTTTTCATTCGCCATTTTGCCCCTCTTAATCATTAAATATTAACTTAAATAGAAGTTGTATCTTCATGGAAAATTTCATAGACTGACACATGTTAATGTCATTACTAAGCTCGATTTTTTGGCCCGAACTCAAAATGCCGCAGTCTGATATGTTACTGAACGATGCGATATTTCGCGATATTGGGCCGGTCCAACGAGCTCTTTGTTCCAGATAGGTATGTTTGGGTGGGAAAATTTTCGAATTAATTTTAATGACATTTAGGTGGTGTTTACATGGAAGCGGGCCAACCCTACTGGTAGGGCTGGCCCTTTTTGCGGAGATCACGTCTCCCTGTGAAATCCTTGTTAATATTTGTTTTCGTTTACATGTGAGTAGGGGCAGCCCTCTTAAGCGATATCTCATCTAGGAGGGCTGGAAATTTCTCATGTAAACACGCTTAGAAAGGGCTGGCCCTCCTATAACTCATCCGTGGTAGATGCAGCCCTGCCAAAAGAGCCAGAAAATTCCTATGTAAAAGCGAGGTGAAATCCAGCCCTCTTTGGGAGGCTGGCTCGCCTCGATATAAACATCCCCTTAAGGGAGAAGTAACTATCTACGTTGAAAAATTCCAAATAATAAAATATGCCGGAACTGCTTTTGTTTAAAGCTAATGGTACTAAAGTACGATAAGTGAATGTTTAATTGGTGGAAACAAGAAGCAAGATGACCAGGTGACGAGGTAAAGTGAACACCAACATTCGAAGACGAAAACCTTGCTAAGAATGGGAAAGAGAATCAACCATAAAACCATAAAATAAATTCCTTATTAACTTCGTTTGCTTGGTCTTTACTGGAAAATATTTCCCTTCGGTTTTTTCGCCCAAACCTCTCTCCTTCGTTGCTCGATCTGTATGAAAACCTCAGGCAAATACTTTACCTTACTGTGCTTGCTTTCGGTTAATAAGTATATATTGCAGCAGAATTTCTAAAACGACTTACCGGCCTAAATTTATCACAGTGATGGTATCAATTTCGACTAGCTGCTATCTGTATGTGATGAATTAGTTACTCAAAATCATAAGTGCTTAGGTCTCCAATCAATTGAGCGTCCAGCTGTTAGGGAAATGCGGTATATAAAGAATGAGAAAGACTGATTTTAGTAAAATTTTTGCTTTATCTGAATCAAAGAAATTTTGTGTTTTTTAATTACTTAAGTAATCTTGTAGATATTGCCTATTTCTCACTTGTTTGCTTCTCATTACAGGCTGTGCCTAAAAACTGATAAGGAGAAGTGCAGCGCATGGATTCGAATGGCGGTAAATTTAAACTTACTGGGAAGCTATATTTCCGCCCTCAGCCAAGATAAATCTTTGTTAAGGTTTGTGAGAAAGCATAGCAAGCTGACATTTAAAAAAGAACAACTTTATCTCACTTCACTGCACTTCACTTTACCTTATTTTGATTTACGTTTCTCAGAAACGTAAATTATACAGAAACGGTTTCTGTATTATCATACTTCACTTTATTTCAGTTCATTTCACTTCACTACACTTCATTTCACCTTCCATTACCCCATTTCACTTTATTTTGCTTCGCATCACTCCAATTCACCTCACTTCTCTCTACTTTGCTTCATTTCAGTTCACTTTACTTGTAGTTCTTTTCACTTCGTTTCACCTCACCTCAGTTTACTTTATCTCATCTTACATTACTTTACTATACTTGACGTCAGTTAACATCACTTCGTTTCTTATCTGTCCACTTCATGTTTATTCATTCCGCCGCACTTCCCTACAAACTAATGCACTGTAGACCACGACCGTACTGCATTCAGTATAAGATAGCGCACACTGCTTAGCACTACATTGTATTGAACTATGTGAACGCCGCATCCACTAAAATGAAGGAAAGGCGTGGATTCAGTTATTTACCAACGTATATTCTTATCCTAACTTTCTAGTAATCATTACTACGACTTCGCATTTCTTCGCGATCCTGTCACAGTAGAGACCGTTAAATCCCTCCTCAATTACGGAATAGGAAACTTTGATTTTCAAATGTAAGTAGAAGTAATATATACTTCCTTTATTCCAAGCGTTCTTGAAGTCATTGTAATGCCCACGAAATAGCAAATCCTGAATTCTAATTCTTGTGTTATCAAATTGGATTCTGAAGTTCATTTACCGTTTTTGTAGCTCTGTCAATCAGAAACGTGTGCCTGAGCATAGCAATGACGTGTGGAAACAGGGTAAGTTTCATAAGTTTAATGAAACAGGGTAAATCTGAGGAATACGGGTGAAATCAGAGGATTTGCTGAAGTATTTCTAAAACAGTAATTGCTTGGCCTCTTTGGAATGCTTTTTCGATATTATTAAAAGCGGGTTATTAAATAAAACATGGCTCTGTCCGATTAAGGCGGCACTTCACCTTTATTTGCCATTAAAATTGACTAAAGTTTGACCATCAATAACTAACAGTTTTTAGCCCCAAAATATGCAAAGCCTGTACTTTTGGAATAGTATGGACTGTCAGCTACAAGTTGAAATAATATTTTACCCAATTTGAAAGCCTGGGTTGTGATATGAGACCAAATAAACCACTGTCCACGAAAAGTTTTATTTCAGTAGAAATGCCCCACCACAATATCTCACACATAATTAAATGAATTTAAATAAAAATTTCCCAGGTAAAAGGTTAAATATCAAACTATGCCTCTGTGAGGTTTTTTTTTATATTCACTTCGGTTGCCATGGAAACATTTCATCCTAACTGAGGAAAAGTTGAGGTGAAGCGCCCCCTTAAGGAGAGAACGTATTTCCATGTAAACATTTCATTAATCTTATAGTATTTTTCTTTTGCTCTATTTTAGAAACACTTTTGAGTTACGCTTCGTACGACCATGAAAAAGTTAATGGGAATGAATTTCCCAAAATGGAGTTTGCCGTTAAGAGCAAGGAAAGTCTTGATAAGAAAAAACGGAAGAAGAAAAAACAATCCATCCACACTGTTGTGATCACTGATTTGGATAATCACGACGGTCCACTTAGTGAAACGAGTCCGGAATCGGAAGGCATGCCCAACAGCGACAGCGCGAATGATTCCCAGAAAATAAATGGACAGAATTTCCAGAAAACGGACGTTGTTTGTGAAACGGCCGATGTTGGTAATAAACCTTCAGAACAATTCCACAGGGAAACATTGAATTGCTCTACCTTTCCAAATTCTAAAGCAACGCTTGACGAGTTAGTTGTCAATCAGAACGGAGACATGGCTTCTTCACAATATTATCAAAATTCCGTACAGACAAATGTAGTGACTGAAGTAAATGGCAATGTTTCAGGCTTTTATGACGATATACAAACCAGGGAAGATAAAAGCAGTGAACAGGTAGAGAGCTTGGGGCTCGCGGGTGAATCAGAAGGACAAAGAGGGATCGTATTTGGGGTCAGTGAAATTGAGGAGTACATGCGTGCACAATCGTCGGCTAAAAAATTCCAGAAACCCGAGATTAGAAACTCGATACCTAATGGAGAAAATGTCAATGGATTTGCGGATGCAAAGCATGAGGCAGAATCCAATGGTCCCGTTCCTAGAAATAGTTTCAGCACAACTGATTTTCACTTGGAGGACTCTAACGAGTCTAGCTACCATTCAAGTGACAGAGAGAGCGACTTGACAAGCTGCCAAAGTAACAAGCCGCAAGGTATTTCCAACAGTTTAGATTCCAGGAATTCAAAAAAATCTGTGGAAAGTATAAATTTGCAATCTAGAATAGATGATTCTGGGAGTGACAAATGTTCCTCGGCGAGGGCAGATACTAGTACAAATGACTCAAACTATTTCACGGGAATTTCTGAGGAGAAAGGGCTGGACTATCGTGTGAGAAAGGTGGAGAGTGCCGACTTCGTGTCTACATCCTATGGGTCGTCGTTTAGTGACGTAACGGATGCGTCGTACGACGACCGTGATCTGAACTTTATTCCGGGAATCCATACTCATAGACTCTCCACTAGTTACAGGTCAGGCTCATCTTATGATCGGAGAAGTACATTCGATAGCTCGGTTTCTTTTGATGAAAATGGCTTGCCAGTCTTTGACTCGTCTCATTATACGCAATCACCGTCGTCAAGGCATTCAAGTTTCGACGATGCAAATAGTCGATCTGCAGAAGCGTCGAACGAATGGGACATGTTTGATGACCTCCTGAACCTCGAGGAAGAGCATTTTTCTGGGCCCGAGGTAAGTGTGTTGTTGTTTACGAACGTTTCTTTTTGTCAATCTGTGAATGTGTTTCGCAAGTCGGTTTGGTATGGTTCATGATAGTTAAGTTGAAACACCGCGTTGATTGAAGTTTGGCAAAGTTTTCGTCCGGATTATCTGGGACCTCGCCCGTACAAGAAATATCAGCCATAAAAATAATAATTGGTCATGATTTTGATGGAGGAAATGTAATTTATCATACTCTAGGGGTGTTTCATTAGATATTTAATCACCAAACAGTTGGGGGGAAAAGTGCTATAGCCGAGTTTTTGAACTAACTTTGACGTGCTGGGATATCTGGTGAAACGCTCCTTTCGTGTGACTGATTTGACATTTATAGGGAATACCAGTTTAGAAAGAAAATCAGGTCTAAAGTTGTCGTAATGTTTTGCTTATTAAGATCAGGTATCCGAATACCGTTTCGGGCGTTTTGTTTTTTAACGCCCACTTGAAGATGTGGGATACTTACCGTGAGAGCCTGAGAACTATTCCCGCTCACATTATATTGTAATTCAACAAGTCCTCTCACCTAAGATTAAAGTTAGGATCAGGGTTGGGATTATTTAAAACCCGAAATTGTCAACGAATGGCTACTACCGAGTGTCTGTAAAACTTTGCCGCCAAATACCTGATACAAATTCTTGCTGAAATGTTGCTTGAACGTGGTTTCAACCGAGCATACGAACAGTGAACAAGGTGAGATGTTTCATGACGTCTGTTTTAGAGTTTCGGTGGCCTTACAACTTGTGAAGAACTAGAAATAGCAATAGAGCACTACAAGAAGATGATTAACGCCAAAAAAGACAAATCTATGGACCGAGATGAGTTGGTCCAGAAGCTAGTCAAACTTCGCTTAAGGTTACAACAGGAAAAGGTACGTAGTAATCTAGTGCACCGCTTTATTGTATGGATAGATAGATGAGTGGGTATAGGTTAACAAACAGGGTAGGGGTTAATAAACAGGCAGCTTGGCAGGCGGCAATGTACACGGTTGTACAGGTAGATAATGTTCCTATACTTAATGTTCCTAATATAATATAATATAATATAATATAATGTTTCTATATGTTCCCAACATTTTGTATCAGGGTGAGGGAGTGGTTATCACTCTGGCGGGTGGGGAAGTCTTACTTGATGAGCAAAATGAATAAAATAGTGGAATGCTCGTCGTCAATCCGAAAGGGTTAAGGAGACAGTTTTTAACACTTTGGCGACTGAAGGTTTCCCTTGACGAGTAAAACCGTCTGGCATTAGGCAGAGTAAAATAATCGGGATCGATTTAGTGTTGGTGGGTTCATTTCATGGGTTCATTGATGGCTATCGTGAATAATTGAATTAGAGGAATACCCGACACGTTTGTTCTTCTTCTTCTTCTTCTTTTCTTATTCTTCTTATTCTTCTCCTGCTCCTGCTCCTGCTCCTGCTCCTCCTGCTCCTCCTCCTGCTCCTGCTCCTCCTGCTCCTCCTCCTGATCCTCCTCCTGCTTCTCCTCCTGCTCCTCCTCCTGTTCCTCCTCCTGCTCCTCCTCCTGCTCCTCCTCCTGCTCCTCCTCCTGTTCCTCCTCCTGTTCCTCCTCCTGCTCCTCCTCCTGCTCCTCCTCCTGCTCCTCCTCCTGCTCCTCCTCCTGCTCCTCCTCCTCCTCCTCCTCCTCCTGCTCTTCCTCCTGCTCCTTCTCCTCCTCCTCCTCCTCCTGCTCCTGCTCCTTCTCCTCCTCCTGCTCCTCCTCCTCCTGCTGCTCCTGCTCCTCCTCCTCCTGCTCCTCCTCCTCCTGCTCCTCCTCCTCCTGCTCCTCCTCCTCCTGCTCCTCCTCTTGCTCCTCCTCCTGCTCCTCCTCCTGCTCCTCCTGCTCCTCCTACTCCTTCTCCTGCTCCTCCTGCTCCTTCTCCTCCTCCTCGCGTTTCCCTGTTGGGGATTGCGGTGGTGTACTCTGTCCCTCGAGAGGCCTATTACATGGGCATCACTCCTCAGTCCCCTTGCTTCCATGTCCTGCTGTACAACATCTTTAAATCTCAGTTTTGGTGTTCTCCCTTCCACTTCAATCTCCCATGCTTTCCTCGCTGGTTCTTCTTTATCCCTGCGTTTCACATGTCCATACCACTTCAGCCTTATTTTCTTCAAAATTTCGCTAATATTTTTCACGCTTACCCTTCTTATGATTTCCTCATTTCTTACTATGTCTATCAGCCTAGTTCCCAATATCTATCTTAGCATCTTCATTTCCGTTCTTTCTAGTTTTTCTCTTTCTTCGGGCATTAACCACTACATAGAACTTTTCTGAAAGTTTTTGCTGTGAAAGGCATTCAGAACGATGTACGGACCCTAGGATTGTCTTTTAAACCTGGAGTCCAGTTACTTCTGCCGTTTATATTTCGGCAAGAAATTCACAGAGAGAAAACGTGATCTAGCGCATCAGCTTGTAGATTTTGGAGCCTGTTTTTTCTTCTAGATTCACTGCCAGTATGTTCCCTAAACCAACCGTTGGTGGGAACCTTGTACGGACAGTGTTCTGCACTTCACGGAAGTCTACTATTGGTCTTCAAGTGACTGGATAGGCAATTCACCATATCAAATTGTCAATATCTTGAAACCACTGTCCTCCACTACCCTTGTGTATTAAAGAAATGTTCCCGATTTAAAAGCTCAATTCCAAAGCAAGTTTTGTTTATATTTCAAGCACGAACACTAACGTAAACAAGATGTTCTTTTGGAGTTCTGTCGAAGCAGGCGCCTGGATGCAGATAGCATTTTTTTTTAATTTTGCTAATTTTTTCGAAGTCTGCAGTACTTCATTAGGGTACGCGCACGTTTAACGCGGGCCTAAGCGCGTGTAGACACGTCTGTAGCTATTTCACTGGGTTGATTTCATAATCGTACTATGGCAGTTGTTGCTATATCTTGGTTTTTCATTTCCTGTTAATCACCAGGATGGTCCACCTGTGGTTAATCCAAAGTTTCGAAAAATCTTAAGCCATCACTTCAGCAAGGAGGAAGAAGCTTCTGGCACCAAGTACTTGTGCGATCAATGTGGTAAACCGATATGGACCCTGTGGAGGTCGTTGTTTACTTGCAAAGGTAAGAAACAGTAGCTTGGCAAGGAGGACGCGTGTGAGTATTTAAACAGTTTCGAAATTGCGCGAGTCCGTAGGGTGGGTGCAATCTGAGCTCTTTGAAGACTCATGTGTTTGAATAAATCCCGAATTGCACGAGCAACCCAACGGTGATTTCTTGTTATAAACGACAATTAAAGGAACGGGACAGTGAGGTCCCAATCTCCGCATGCATGGATGTTTCTGACGGTGTGCTCCAAGGGGCAAAAACCCCAATGGCTTGTGGCACTCGCTATACAAGTGCCAAAAACGATAACCCGAAGGTTGTTTAATTTGGAATTTGTGATTTTCTGAAGGGGTTATAAAGAAAAATAAAGTTTAATTCAGCGGTGATCTCATTTGGCATTCATAAATTTGTAGTTTAATATTACTAGCCAGTGAAAAAAGTGGAGGGCCACGAATACTCTACCCGCCATTAAAAAAAGATCGGAACCGAGGTCCCACCCCTCACCTCCGACGCCCCTCAATGATACAAGTGCAAAAACGTGAACAAAGATCACGTTTTTGTTGTTAATTCGAGCTATATCTGCTTGCAGGCAAGCATTTTGTTCGCTTCTTCTCGACAACCACAAAGTTTTCATACTTTTCAATTCAGTATTGAAAAAGTAATCATCAAAACAAATTAAAGCAGTGAATAAGTTAGAGGCATTTCAGCCTTCTGCACTAGCATTTGAACATTTCACAGTGGTATTCGGAATAAGTTGCACTGCTTTAAGCCAATCAAAAGGGAGAATTTTTGCTTTTCTATTATTATATCATGAAACCTCGGCATGTGTGAAAAACATAATCTTTTCTATCTTTGTAATTACTTAATAATATTGAAACTAGAGCTACTTCCCGGAACACTATTTACTTCTAGTTTAAATAAAAGTAAACGTAATTTATTGATGTCGTTTTGTAGACTGTGGCTACCATTGTCATAGGAAGTGCCTAGATCACATTCAAAGACCATGTCCCAACAGGAACGTAAGTACGACGCATCAAAATAGTTGAAAGAATTATTTTGGAAGTCATTCACCAATTAAGGTTAACCGTGGATTCAGTAATATTGTTTATTTTGTATGTCATATCAAACCAAAGTGTAATTTGTCGAAGGGACTTGAGATCATGTTCAACTAATTATGATTGTTTTGAATATCAAGTTGGTCGTCAAGTTTCGCGACTGAAGAAGTCAATTTTAACGCAGTCAAAGATTTTGACACCAGGAGGGGCCCCACGCAGCTGAGTTGAAGTTCCACCCATAATCAATATTCAAATTACTTTTGACGTGCGATGTTGAATTAATTTATTATACTAAATTTATTTTTGCAGTCCATGTTAACATCTAAATAAAACATTTCGTTCGTGTGTTTTGGTTTTGAAGTCGTCTTGAACTTCCACGGTTGACTTCGGTCCCGCTCTGTGTTCCCGGGACGGAGTGGACTTCAAATTTTGCGTCCCAAATTCTTTTACGGGAGCGCAAACTGCTGGTGGCACAGTGGTAGTGCAGGTGTCTCTAACCACTGTGACTAGGGTTCGATTCCTGCACCGTGCAGTTATCTGATTAAAGTTACCTTTGTCACATGTGAGAAGAGTGTTGTCCAGTTTGACTCTACCAAGCATCGCAGGTTTTCTCCAGGTACTCTGGTTTCCTCCTGTAGTAACACTGGACCCATAAGGGGTGGCCCTTACTGGACCTCTTGGGAGAAAAGCTTATGTAGCTGATTGGGTTATCCAGTATAAATGAAGGCACCTTACCAACTCCTGTGAACGCCTTCATATCTGCAATGTAAAGCCATTCACTTAGCGTAAAACGACGCTCGGTGCCACGTTCTTTTGAATTTGTCATCTTTTCTATCACCTTTCCGTTCTTCTTTGTCTCTGAAACAGAACCTGAAATAGAGGCGCATTTATTTTTTATTAAACTTTAGAGTACTCATTTATTGCTGTTGCCGAAAACAATGAGATATTAGATCCATTAAATTTTCCGAAGTCAACAACTTACAATTGATACATTCGCGTCTATTTTTTTTTTATTAGGATTTTATTTTATTTATCATTTATTGCGTCATGCAGACTGAACTCTCGGGGTTAGATTATGTTTTTTGAAAACATAACTGTTTGAGATTTTTCCCTTCTTTTAGCTGTCATCTCTGTCCTACATATTGGATATTTCACCAGATAGTGGCCTGGATGCGCAACTATACAGATGTGGTGAATGTCGGAAGGCTATCGGCTTTTCAAGTAAGACGTAGATCGTGGGCGTTATCTTCGCCAAGAACAATTGTTATTCAGACAATATGACAACAACTCATAGTAATTGGTACACAGTTCAAACTGAAACTAATTCTATTCGAATTTCCTCCGGGAAATACCATTTGATGCACTTTTTAAATATTCAGCATTTTTCACCTGGAAACTGAGGAATTCTGCATAGTATTAAGAATTCAGTTCCCTTTGACGGAAATTCCCGCGTACTTTCACACGTGTGTGATGTGATTTTGGAACATGTGAATAACTCACACGTGAGCACATGTTATACGTATATTGACATACTAAAATCCATCCTGAGCTTGGGGGATGGAAATTTTACCCGACCGGAGTTATGGTGGCTATCCTGTCGTCTTCATTACCGAGCGTCACTACGAGGAAGGGTTGAATAGACAATATTTCTTGCTAAATTTTAAATAAAGTTTGAGAACAAAACTTGGTGACTTTAGATGGATGAATAAACCTAATATTTTTGCTTTAATTTTTGCCTCTTTTCATGTGATCAAATGTAATTTTGGAACACTTGAAATCATGTGGAATTTTCGTAACGGTTGTCAGCAGTTTTACAAACTGGTGATTAATTTACATAGGATCGTATAAGCACCACTGTCAAGATAAACTTAAAGTAGACGACAAATTTTTAATTGTTGACATGTTTCGGCAACTGACAAAAATTCAGACATATTTAAACATCTTGAACATTCGTCTTCTTGCAAAAATCAGTATAACTCTTCATGGTTCAAAATTTTAGACTCTGCTAATCCTGTCATTTCTCTTAAACTTAAAGAGGCTCTGCACATTAAGCGCATCAAGCCAGAACTTAATACTCAAGTCCATCATTTGAATACAATTTTAGTCTGTAACATTCACCCAGTCTAATTACTTTTATCTTCCACCTGTAACTCAATAGTCTGTCACCCTGCATGGTGGGTGACACACACCATTTCTATACCTTATTGCTGGCACTTAGTGAATCTATTAGACGTGTCATACCTTGTATTTTAATTAGGTCAGCATATAAATAACACTTGTTCATATCTGTAATCACTAGTACTGAAGATGTCATACGTCTTGCCGAAGCATGTCTACAATCAAAAAATTTGTTGTCTACTTGAAGTTTATGTTGATTGATATTTTGAAATTTAATGCATGGTCTTGTACGCGCCGATATTAAAACTTTTAGAATACCAGGTTAATATCCACGTGCTTGATATAAAGTCTAGCATATGCTCATGAAAGTTTGCAATATGCATGATAAATCTGTGTGAAAGATGAAGGAAATGTTCGTCAGTTTAGGGTTATGGAGTATTCTAGGTCTGCTCTTAATTAAAGCAGAGTGATTTAAGTGTCGCGACGTTTCGATGCACACTTTTCCCATCTTGACTTTTGAGTATGAAGAAGTGTTTCTTGACACGTTGCAGCACTTCAATTTCTGGCTCACGAATCGACAAACCTCCGAATAACAAAGACATAACTTTAACACTTAGACACCAGTCAGTTACACGAGGTATCACTATGTACTGTAATGTTAGAAAATCGTGATGTACATCAGTGTACGCAATTTTTGTCTGCCATTTGGTGAAGACTTTAATTTGTTAACGTCGTAATAAGGCTAAATATAAAATTCGATTTGTCCGAAAGTTTTAAATTTTTTCCCTTGCTTTTTGCCCTCAGAAACTAGCGTCTCCGAGGCAAGGTTTTGTGACTACACGGGGCAGTATTTCTGTGACCAATGCCATTGGAATGATCAAGTCTGTATTCCAGCCAGAGTTTTGCATAACTGGGACTTCTTGCAACACAAGGTGAGGGTTGGTTGATATGAATGTGCGAGGTAATCAACAAACAAACAAACGAACGAACAGACAAACAAACAAAACAAACAAACGAATAAACAAAACAAACAAGCAGCAAGTAAACAAACAAAACAAACAGACAAATGAACAAAAACAAACGAACGAACGAACAAAACCGGCAGACAAGCAAACAAACAAAACAGACCTAGTACCAGATGCCGTTGAACCTACCCCTTTTCTAAACGTCCAATATGAGCCTGGTCTTTTGATAACCAACGAACGACTCACAAGTTGGACAAAACAGTTGAGACTCCTCAAAAGTTGACTTACTTTGAATTAGTTTACCGTTCATCTACATCTTACCTCCCCCTATTCAATGCTGTTGTACCCAGTTAACCATTCTGAAGGACTGCAGGAACAACAATGAAACAACATTGAACAGGGGGGTTCAGGAGAAGTAAGTTTATGAACTCCGAAACTAGGATATGGTAACTTGTATTGTCATTTCGATACTAGTCTCACTAGGTTTTGACCAAGATTGCAAGTGTTGTCTTGAGTTTACGTATTCACATGCAGTTTCTCGTGAAAAGCATTTGATCACACGTGGAAAAAACATTGTTACATTTAATAAATGTTTGGTAACGTGTCAAAGATGGATTATAACTTGCGAACATGTGATCAAATTTTAAAAATATGAAGTCATGCACTTTTGAGAAATGTAGGAGCTCACTAGGGAAAATATATGATCACATCGGAGATAATGCATTTTACTTATGAAGGATATCATCACTTAGACCTATTCAAACAATTTCAACACCATATATTCGTAGTTATTATCCCTCTTTTCTGTTAAAACGGCGTAATGCATACGATTGATTGTTTTGTATAAAAATGTAGGTGAGCCGACGGACCAAGCAGACACTGGATTTAATGAAAACAAGGCCTCTGTTGAACGTGCAGCAAATTAATCCAATGCTCTTCAGATACGTCGAGGAATTACGAGAAGTTGGGGTAAGAAAATTGGTTAAACTTTTATTCGATAGTTCAGGACGATAGTGAAATAATTGACAAATAGAGCCGATCAAAAGTCTAATTTAATCCACTTGAGAAGGGGTTTAATGTCAGTGTAATAGCTACCATTAATCTGAAACCCTAAAAATTCGCAAGAATTTGCAGTCATAACCCTGTCGATTATTGTTGTATCCGAAAGCTCGGTCTTCGAAACTGGCTTTCGTAAACAGTATTTTATTTATCGCTTCAAAAGTATTGAAGATGGGAGAAACAAACTATACATACTAATATGTCTGTTCCCAGCCAAGCTGAAATTCTCAAGAATTGTGTTATTAATGTTGGCTACACAAGTCCCCTTTTGAGAGTTCTCTTTAAAATATTAACTCGTAATTTTCTGTTTCATTGCTCCGGTCGACTTAATATGTTCATTAAATTGTAACATCTCACCTCTAATTTTTCCCAGAAACTCCGTGAAGATATTCTTATCATGAAAAAGTATTTCCTAACTTGTCGAGAAGCACTGGAAAGTAAATTGTTAATTCAGGTTTGTGGTCTTCTCCTCTCTTCTCACGCCCACCCCTCGCCTTCCCTTCACTTCTATTCACTTCCTTTCCCTTTTTCCTTTCTCCGTCCGTCTAATTTTTGCAACTGTATTCTTTTGCCTCTGTCATTCAATTTTGTCCTGTTTTTCTCCCCCTCCTATTTATAAACAGCTCCAAAAGCGCCAACATTTTGTCGACAATTCCGATATGTATTCATTTCAAGACCTTTTGGATTTAAACAATGATGTGTTGCTTCCTGAAATCTCGAAAATTCATGCATTGTTCTTGGCCCACATAAAATCTGACTGCCAGGTATGAAAGATGGAGTGGAACGTAGTAAAGTGTGAAGATGCTACCACGTATTATTAATGTATTTGTGTAGTGTGCCCAGCTTTAAAATACTGTGTTGCATAAATCGTGAGTAAATGTTTAACTTTGTCTCAGCTCTGCTTGATTTTTGCTGCTTTTCTCCGAGCCATATCCACTTCTGATCATTCTCTCTTGCCGTTTTATTTGGTTCTTCTAGCTATGTCGTGCAAGAGGCTTCATTTGTGAAGTGTGTCAGGACTCAGGTGATGTCATTTTTGCATTTGATCCCCACACTGTGAAATGTACCAAGTGTGGATCAGTTTTTCACAAGTACGTACGAATCTTGTTTTGTGTAATTTTTGCATTTCCTTCTTTTGCTGAAAAAATGAAGGAGGTGCAGCAAGAACGTTCTGTCTTTAAAATTACTGACCGTAAGGGCCCTAGGAATGTTACTAGATGAACGTAAGAAGTGGGTCGAAAGACGCCAAGCCTTGAGGTAGAGAAAACGGTGAAAGAACCGATGAAATCAACTTTATGTCTACTCTCATTGGTCAAGACTTTGTCCATCCCAGTTCTAACCCTAATGTTAATCCTTGCCCTAATGCCAACCCGAAATACATTGTAAAAGGTGAAAAAATAAAGTCACAGTTTACGCTATAAAATCACGATTGTATAGACGTATTTTTACGTAACGAAGAACTCAACACCACTGGTTCTCAGTGAGTTAACGGTGAATTTAACACACAATTTCTGAAGTTCTGTTAGTAAGCGATACGTTAACAACATGGAAATGCCTTTAGTTATGATGTGTGTTTGGTAATGGACGCATGTAGGCTTTTCATACGGTCTTTAGTTTATTATCCTTTTCTTAAATGCGAAAATTTGTTTAGAAATGCGCCTTGTTTTTCTTTTCTTTATTTCAATTCATCAAGTGACCACAAACTAGTATAGAAAGGTTTAAGAATAGAATACCGCGTCGACAGTGGTGAATATGGTAAAAAGTTAAAAGATTGATAACTGCCGTGGCTGATCTCAAAGAATTCCAACGTTTCGAGCAAACGCCCTTCGTCAGAGAAAGAAACGTGTTCTGAATTGTGTTCATGAACACGTTTCCTTCTCTGACGAAGGGCCTTTGCTCGAAACGATGTAATTCTTTGAGATCAGTCACGGCAGTTATCAATGTCTTAATTTTTTACCTTATGGTATAGAAAGGTCTCGTTTAATCGAACCACTTCCATCTGAACGTTTTTCAC
Source organism: Heliopora coerulea (assembly GCA_030142905.1). Lineage (NCBI taxonomy): Eukaryota > Metazoa > Cnidaria > Anthozoa > Scleralcyonacea > Helioporidae > Heliopora > Heliopora coerulea. The sequence goes on along the minus strand of JASJOG010000011.1, from coordinate 461,038 downwards.
ATTTTCTGAACTTTCTTGGCCGCAGTATCTACCATCTTATTGACAACTGAGACTAATACAGTAAAATTTTCATCAAACTGCTCGTCGATTGACCAACATCTGATGTGTCTTTTAGAATTTGTTTTAAACCAGAAGATTGTCCTAAGTGCCATCGCAGGAGAAAAGTCGCGGAGAAAACGTAATATTCCTCCTTTTAAGGGCGGTTATTAAATTATTAATAAATTTTGTAAAGTGGAAAACAACGAAATAGTTAGGAGACGATGAGAATAAATTAAGAGAAATTTATTCTTCGGTAAGAGGTCGTTAGCTACGATAAGAAGCGAAATACTGAAGTTCTGGGTTACACCGGTTCAGTGTTGCAGGATCTTTCAGTACTTTGTTTTCCTGTCAATAGGCGCAGTTTACTACCATCTCTTTCCTTGACGGACATTTAAATGACATACCTTAGACCTAATTCTTTATTGTCACGTGACCGTTCATGTGATCTTATTAGTTACCGCTGGTCAAAGTACACTAAAGGCTCGATTTGGAAGGGCGAGAAAGTTATGTAATAATGACTTTTTTTACTGATATTCCTGCAATTCTCGTATGCTGGAGTAAAAGTTCTTAACAAAGTAGTATAAAATGGTGTCGCACAAGCCTGTTTGACTCCAAGCCCAAAAAATCGTCTAAAAATGTGTTTCATTGTTGCTCTTGAAACTCTGCTTTTTAAAAAGTAAACGTTCGATTTTAGAGTATTTTTTTCAGCGGCTGCAGAGCGGGCGACCCCTTCTGCTACTTTGCAGTTAAAGTTTGCCTAAGCAAACATAAATCAATGGAAAACACTGTAAATATTGGGGGGAAGAAGAAATTTCCAAAGCGAGCCTTAACTGTCTTTACAGGGCCACTACAAAACTGATGCATGATTTTTAAAAAGGCCCATAAAAATCATGTCTATTTAATAATTGGCTTTTAATGATTTATCGCGTGATACTATTTTACAGTAATTAGGTAGTCTAGTGCTTTTTGAGGCGAGAATAGTTAATATCAAAATGCCTAATTTATGAGTGAAATATTTGTAATCTACAAAATACCAGTAAAATTCTGATTTGTGTATTTGAATGTTCGGAAGGAGTGTCAAGATAAACGTTCATTTGAAACGGGTTTGTCCAAAAGTAAACTCAATTCTCGCATTTTCGTTTTTAGCTTTTGTGTCAATTATGATATAAAATGCACTATATGACGTAATGTGAAATAGGTTATATAATGCGTTTTATGAGGTATTTTAATTTAATTAATGTAGTTTATGCCACTTGGGCATTAGAGGGAACTGTTCCAGTGTTCCCTCAACCTTTGTAAAGGAATGGTAAGTGTCCTTATCTTCAAACAAACGCGCTATTGAAAGCAAGGATTTGAAGTTAAATAGTGTCTGTTTAGTATGAACATTTGTAAGTATCACACTATGCAAACAGTACACAATTTAGCAACTATTTTTTCCCGATTCAACTTTTTTCAATTTAGCGACTATTTTTTTTTTGTTCATCAACTTCTCAATTTTTCTTTTGACAAGAAATCGTACTGTATGTATGGATCTACGTGTTTTGCGACGGAGTGTGGATGTCAGTTTTATCTTTCGAGCGATCTCTCGTCATTTATAAAAGTGTAGACAGATAAAGCTGTTTTTAGAACCATTGCCTTTTTGAGATCGGAACGTAAAACGAAGTTGCAGCATAAAGGCGATCGTGTACTAGAAAAATATTTAGGTTTATGTGGCACTAAAAACTGTGGCACAAGTTGTACTTTTCAATGGTGGTTTTTGGATTGGGGGTCTAGTATAGACTGTATAGTGGGGTTTTTTACATAGTGAAGCATTACTTGAAAATGAAACAAAATGGATGGTTTATATTTGTATTTTCATTAGTTTTTTTTTCACTAGAAACAAATTATTCCTGGCTCAGATTGCTGTACAACTCATGTAATCCCAGGGCTGTGTGATGTTGATGATGCCTGATTTAGTTACAACTTCAGTTTACCTAGTAAATTATATGTTGAAAACTGTTGGCCTACCACATATGCTATCGAACTGGGGGGCCATCCCCCATGAAACTGCCACTGGTATTCTGTCAAAACAAGAGAATATAGTACTGATGTTTCAAGCAAAAAAACTTCATCAGAGTCCAAAGTGCTAGTGCATGTGTCTCTCACCACTGTGACTAGAATTTGGTTCTGGCTCCATACATTCGATTCTACTCATAGAGAAGAAAGTCATTCTAAAATGTTTATAAAATTCCAAAATAGCAGACTTGCATTCAGGCGCTGCCCAACAGGATGGAACAGTAACAGAGACTGGAATGTGGGAAGGGACAACACAAAGTAGCTGTGAAGTAAGAATTATTACAGTGTGACAAAGGCATGGGCAAAGAAACAGTCTTGAGACGAAGATAACAATCAGTCATTCTTCCCCCAGTTCAGGGAAATTGTTTTGGTAATCAATAGGAGCAAATAATGTATTTCCTCTATTTAGCCCCCTCTTTTCTTCTGATAAGCCTCTGCCCATGACTGGTGTATTTGTCATTAAAAAGAGATATTTCAATATGAAAATATGAGAACTAAGTGGTGAAGTCCCATGAAGAAACATGTTCCCTTTAGAATTGGAACTCCCCTGGGACTTATTACGCCAACTGAAAAATCAAATTTTGGCCGATTTTGACTTGGGAAAATAAATCCCATGGGAATTAGAATTCCCTTGGAAATTAACCAATTTTCAATCAGGAAATCTAATCCTTTTCGTAAGAACCTATACGGTAGCAATGAAATACGTAAGACACCCAAGAGGAAGGGGGAAAAATGCCTAAGTATCTACGCTCAACCAAACACCCAAGTACCTTTGACTAAGGAACCATAACGCAACCAGAAATATACCACACCTACCTATGGCTCAGTAAAAAGGAAATCCAAACGAATAAAATGCGTAAGTACAAATGCGCAAACACAGACGCCGAAGGCACCAAACTGACGTAGCTATACACAAGTGGAGACACCCAAAGTACCTCATGTCAAAGTAAAAACAAGGCGCTATTACTACACCTTTTGCCGTTCATAACAAGAAAATATACCAACATTAACATCAACTTCAAAATACGTGAGACAAAAATACTCCGTGATCTGCGCTTCCAGAACAGATACCTAACTATAGGTTAACCCCTTTACTTTTCCCCGAAATATTTCACCTCAAAACTCGCTTCTTTCGAAAGTTTCAAATTTTCCGAAAAATCGTAAAAACCATAGGTTAACCCCTTTACATTTTGGTCAAACTTTTCCACCTCAAATTTTCAACGTAATTTCACCCAAAAACCACTACAGTCACTTCAAAACTACTTTCTATGCAATAAACTTTCATATTTTGAGCTTATTTCGAAAGTTGTAAATTGGTCGAAAAATCGTCAAACACCAAAGGTTAACCCCTTTACATTTTGGTCAAATTTTTCGACCCGAAATATCCAACGTAAGTTCACCAAAAACTGCTAAAATAAGTGCTAAACTAAATTCTATGCACTAAACTTTCATATTTTCACCTTATTTCGAAAGTTGTAAATTGGTCGAAAAATCGTCAAAAACCAAAGGTTAACCCCTTTACATTTTGGTCAAATTTTTCCACCTAAAATTTTCGACGTAATTTCGCTCAAAAACCACTGAAATCACTGCAAAACTACTTTCTATGCAATAAACTTTCATATTCTGCTCTTATTTCGAAAGTTGAAAATTGGTCGAAAAATCGTCAAAAACCAAAGGTTAACCCCTTTACATTTTGGTCAAATTTTTCCACCTAAAATTTTCGACGTAATTTCGCTCAAAAACCACTCAAATTACTGCGAAACTACTTTCTATGCAATAAATTTTCAGATTCTGCTCTTATTTCGAAAGTTGAAAATTGGTCGAAAAATCGTCAAAAACCAAAGGTTAACCCCTTTACATTTTGGTCAAAATTTTCCACCTAAAATGTTCAACGTAATTTCGCTCAAAAACCACTCAAATCACCGCGAAACTACTTTCTATGCAATAAACTTTCAGATTCTGCTCTTATTTCGAAAGTTGAAAATTGGTCGAAAAATCATCAAAAACCAAAGGTTAACCCCTTTACATTTTGGTTAAATTTTTCCACCTCAAATTTTTAACGTAATTTCGCTCAAAAACCACTCAAATCACTGCGAAACTACTTTCTATGCAATAAACGTTCAGATTCTGCTCTTATTTCGAAAGTTGAAAATTGGTCGAAAAATCGTCAAAAACCAAAGGTTAACCCCTTTACATTTTGGTCAAAATTTTCCACCTAAAATGTTCAACGTAATTTCGCTCAAAAACCAATCAAATCACTGCAAAACTACTTTCTATGCAATAAACGTTCAGATTCTGCTCTTATTTCGAAAGTTGAAAATTGGTCGAAAAATCGTCAAAAACCAAAGGTTAACCCCTTTACATTTTGGTCAAATTTTTCCACCTAAAATTTTCAACATAATTTCGCTCAAAAACCGCTCAAATCACTGCGAAACTACTTTCTATGCAATAAACTTTCAGATTCTGCTCTTATTTCGAAAGTTGAAAATTGGTCGAAAAATCATCAAAAACCAAAGGTTAACCCCTTTACTTTTTGGTCAAATTTTTCCACCTAAAATGTTCAACGTAATTTCGCTCAAAAACCACTCAAATCACTGCGAAACTACTTTCTATGCAATAAACTTTCATATTCTGCTCTTATTTCGAAAGTTGAAAATTGGTCGAAAAATCGTCAAAAACCAAAGGTTAACCCCTTTACATTTTGGTCAAAATTTTCCACCTCAAATTTTCGACGTAATTTCGCTCAAAAACCGCTCAAATCACTGCGAAACTACTTTCTATGCAATAAACTTTCATATTCTGCTCTTATTTCGAAAGTTGAAAATTGGTCGAAAAATCGTCAAAAACCAAAGGTTAACCCCTTTACATTTTGGTCAAATTTTTCCACCTAAAATTTTCGACGTAATTTCGCTCAAAAACCACTTAAATCACTGCGAAACTACTTTCTATGCAATAAACGTTCAGATTCTGCTCTTATTTCGAAAGTTGAAAATTGGTCGAAAAATCGTCAAAAACCAAAGGTTAACCCCTTTACTTTTTGGTCAAATTTTTCCACCTCAAATTTTCAACATAATTTCGCTCAAAAACCGCTCAAATCACTGCGAAACTACTTTCTATGCAATAAACTTTCATATTCTGCTCTTATTTCGAAAGTTGAAAATTGGTCGAAAAATCGTCAAAAACCAAAGGTTAACCCCTTTACATTTTGGTCAAATTTTTCCACCTCAAATTTTTAACGTAATTTCGCTCAAAAACCACTTAAATCACTGCGGAACTACTTTCTATGCAATAAACGTTCAGATTCTGCTCTTATTTCGAAAGTTGAAAATTGGTCGAAAAATCGTCAAAAACCAAAGGTTAACCCCTTTACATTTTGGTCAAATTTTTCCACCTCAAATTTTTAACATAATTTCGCTCAAAAACCACTCAAATTACTGCGAAACTACTTTCTATGCAATAAACTTTCAGATTCTGCTCTTATTTCGAAAGTTGAAAATTGGTCGAAAAATCGTCAAAAACCAAAGGTTAACCCCTTTACTTTTTGGTCAAATTTTTCCACCTAAAATTTTCAACATAATTTCGCTCAAAAACCGCTCAAATCACTGCGAAACTACTTTCTATGCAATAAACTTTCATATTCTGCTCTTATTTCGAAAGTTGAAAATTGGTCGAAAAATCGTCAAAAACCAAAGGTTAACCCCTTTACTTTTTGGTCAAAATTTTCCACCTAAAATGTTCAACATAATTTCGCTCAAAAACCGCTCAAATCACTGCGAAACTACTTTCTATGCAATAAACTTTCAGATTCTGCTCTTATTTCGAAAGTTGAAAATTGGTCGAAAAATCGTCAAAAACCAAAGGTTAACCCCTTTACATTTTGGTCAAATTTTTCCACCTCAAATTTTTAACGTAATTTCGCTCAAAAACCACTTAAATCACTGCGGAACTACTTTCTATGCAATAAACGTTCAGATTCTGCTCTTATTTCGAAAGTTGAAAATTGGTCGAAAAATCATCAAAAACCAAAGGTTAACCCCTTTACATTTTGGTTAAATTTTTCCACCTCAAATTTTTAACATAATTTCGCTCAAAAACCACTCAAATTACTGCGAAACTACTTTCTATGCAATAAACTTTCAGATTCTGCTCTTATTTCGAAAGTTGAAAATTGGTCGAAAAATCGTCAAAAACCAAAGGTTAACCCCTTTACTTTTTGGTCAAAATTTTCCACCTCAAATTTTCAACATAATTTCGCTCAAAAACCGCTCAAATCACTGCGAAACTACTTTCTATGCAATAAACTTTCATATTCTGCTCTTATTTCGAAAGTTGAAAATTGGTCGAAAAATCGTCAAAAACCAAAGGTTAACCCCTTTACTTTTTGGTCAAAATTTTCCACCTAAAATGTTCAACATAATTTCGCTCAAAAACCGCTCAAATCACTGCGAAACTACTTTCTATGCAATAAACTTTCAGATTCTGCTCTTATTTCGAAAGTTGAAAATTGGTCGAAAAATCATCAAAAACCAAAGGTTAACCCCTTTACATTTTGGTTAAATTTTTCCACCTCAAATTTTTAACGTAATTTCGCTCAAAAACCACTTAAATCACTGCGGAACTACTTTCTATGCAATAAACGTTCAGATTCTGCTCTTATTTCGAAAGTTGAAAATTGGTCGAAAAATCATCAAAAACCAAAGGTTAACCCCTTTACATTTTGGTTAAATTTTTCCACCTGAGATTTTTAACGTAATTTCGCTCAAAAACCACTCAAATTACTGCGAAACTACTTTCTATGCAATAAACTTTCAGATTCTGCTCTTATTTCGAAAGTTGAAAATTGGTCGAAAAATCGTTAAAAACCAAAGGTTAACCCCTTTACTTTTTGGTGAAAATTTTCCACCTAAAATGTTCAACGTAATTTCGCTCAAAAACCACTCAAATTACTGCGAAACTACTTTCTATGCAATAAACTTTCAGATTCTGCTCTTATTTCGAAAGTTGAAAATTGGTCGAAAAATCGTTAAAAACCAAAGGTTAACCCCTTTACTTTTTGGTGAAAATTTTCCACCTAAAATGTTCAACGTAATTTCGCTCAAAAACCACTCAAATCACTGCGAAACTACTTTCTATGCAATAAACTTTCAGATTCTGCTCTTATTTCGAAAGTTGAAAATTGGTCGAAAAATCGTCAAAAACCAAAGGTTAACCTCTTTAATTTTTGGTCAAAATTTTCCACCTAAAATGTTCAACGTAATTTCGCTCAAAAACCACTCAAATCACTGCGAAACTACTTTCTATGCAATAAACTTTCATATTCTGCTCTTATTTCGAAAGTTGAAAATTGGTCGAAAAATCGTTAAAAACCAAAGGTTAACCCCTTTACATTTTGGTTAAATTTTTCCACCTCAAATTTTTAACGTAATTTCGCTCAAAAACCACTCAAATTACTGCGAAACTACTTTCTATGCAATAAACTTTCAGATTCTGCTCTTATTTCGAAAGTTGAAAATTGGTCGAAAAATCGTCAAAAACCAAAGGTTAACCCCTTTACTTTTTGGTCAAAATTTTCCACCTCAAATTTTCAACATAATTTCGCTCAAAAACCGCTCAAATCACTGCGAAACTACTTTCTATGCAATAAACTTTCATATTCTGCTCTTATTTCGAAAGTTGAAAATTGGTCGAAAATTCGTCAAAAACCAAAGGTTAACCCCTTTACTTTTTGGTCAAAATTTTCCACCTAAAATGTTCAACATAATTTCGCTCAAAAACCGCTCAAATCACTGCGAAACTACTTTCTATGCAATAAACTTTCAGATTCTGCTCTTATTTCGAAAGTTGAAAATTGGTCGAAAAATCATCAAAAACCAAAGGTTAACCCCTTTACATTTTGGTTAAATTTTTCCACCTCAAATTTTTAACGTAATTTCGCTCAAAAACCACTTAAATCACTGCGGAACTACTTTCTATGCAATAAACGTTCAGATTCTGCTCTTATTTCGAAAGTTGAAAATTGGTCGAAAAATCATCAAAAACCAAAGGTTAACCCCTTTACATTTTGGTTAAATTTTTCCACCTCAAATTTTTAACGTAATTTCGCTCAAAAACCACTCAAATTACTGCGAAACTACTTTCTATGCAATAAACTTTCATATTCTGCTCTTATTTCGAAAGTTGAAAATTTGTCGAAAATTCGTCAAAAACCAAAGGTTAACCCCTTTACTTTTTGGTCAAAATTTTCCACCTCAAATTTTCAACGTAATTTCGCTCAAAAACCACTCAAATCACTGCGAAACTACTTTCTATGCAATAAACGTTCAGATTCTGCTCTTATTTCGAAAGTTGAAAATTGGTCGAAAAATCATCAAAAACCAAAGGTTAACCCCTTTACATTTTGGTTAAATTTTTCCACCTGAGATTTTTAACGTAATTTCGCTCAAAAACCACTCAAATTACTGCGAAACTACTTTCTATGCAATAAACTTTCAGATTCTGCTCTTATTTCGAAAGTTGAAAATTGGTCGAAAAATCGTTAAAAACCAAAGGTTAACCCCTTTACTTTTTGGTGAAAATTTTCCACCTAAAATGTTCAACGTAATTTCGCTCAAAAACCACTCAAATTACTGCGAAACTACTTTCTATGCAATAAACTTTCAGATTCTGCTCTTATTTCGAAAGTTGAAAATTGGTCGAAAAATCGTTAAAAACCAAAGGTTAACCCCTTTACTTTTTGGTGAAAATTTTCCACCTAAAATGTTCAACGTAATTTCGCTCAAAAACCACTCAAATCACTGCGAAACTACTTTCTATGCAATAAACTTTCAGATTCTGCCCTTATTTCGAAAGTTGAAAATTGGTCGAAAAATCGTCAAAAACCAAAGGTTAACCTCTTTAATTTTTGGTCAAAATTTTCCACCTAAAATGTTCAACGTAATTTCGCTCAAAAACCACTCAAATCACTGCGAAACTACTTTCTATGCAATAAACTTTCATATTCTGCTCTTATTTCGAAAGTTGAAAATTGGTCGAAAAATCGTTAAAAACCAAAGGTTAACCCCTTTACATTTTGGTTAAATTTTTCCACCTCAAATTTTTAACGTAATTTCGCTCAAAAACCACTCAAATTACTGCGAAACTACTTTCTATGCAATAAACTTTCAGATTCTGCTCTTATTTCGAAAGTTGAAAATTGGTCGAAAAATCGTCAAAAACCAAAGGTTAACCCCTTTACTTTTTGGTCAAAATTTTCCACCTCAAATTTTCAACATAATTTCGCTCAAAAACCGCTCAAATCACTGCGAAACTACTTTCTATGCAATAAACTTTCATATTCTGCTCTTATTTCGAAAGTTGAAAATTGGTCGAAAATTCGTCAAAAACCAAAGGTTAACCCCTTTACTTTTTGGTCAAAATTTTCCACCTCAAATTTTTAACGTAATTTCGCTCAAAAACCACTTAAATCACTGCGAAACTACTTTCTATGCAATAAACGTTCAGATTCTGCTCTTATTTCGAAAGTTGAAAATTGGTCGAAAAATCATCAAAAACCAAAGGTTAACCCCTTTACATTTTGGTCAAAATTTTCCACCTAAAATGTTCAACGTAATTTCACTCAAAAACCACTCAAATCACTGCGAAACTACTTTCTATGCAATAAACTTTCAGATTCTGCCCTTATTTCGAAAGTTGAAAATTGGTCGAAAAATCGTCAAAAACCAAAGGTTAACCTCTTTAATTTTTGGTCAAAATTTTCCACCTAAAATGTTCAACGTAATTTCGCTCAAAAACCACTCAAATCACTGCGAAACTACTTTCTATGCAATAAACTTTCATATTCTGCTCTTATTTCGAAAGTTGAAAATTGGTCGAAAAATCGTCAAAAACCAAAGGTTAACCCCTTTACTTTTTGTTCAAATTTTTCCACCGAAAACATTCAACGCAATTAAACCTAAAAAGCAGTCCAGTCACTGCAAAGGTTAACCCTTTACTTTTTGCTAAATTTACTGAAATAAGTGTGAAGCTAAACGATTTGATCTAATCTAGTCCATAGCAAAACTAATTTCGAAAATTAGAGATTAATCAAAAAAAATCGTCAAAAACGATAGGTTAACCGCTCTACTTTTTGGTGAAATTTGTAAACCTAGCAAATTCACCAAAAAATTAGCCTGAACTGACTGAAATAAGTCCAGAACTAAATGATTCGATCTAAACTTTCATATTTTTAGCTCATTTTGACAAATAGAAATTGGTCGAGAAATCGTCAAAAATCATAAATCAACCCTTTTACTTTTTTGTGAAGTTTTTAAACCTAGAAAGTTCATCAAAAATATAGCCTAAACTGACTGAAATAAGTGCGAAACTAAATGATTTGATCTAAACTTTGATATTTTTAGCTCGTTTCGAAACTCTGAAATTGCTCGAAAAATTTTCAAAAACCATGGGTTAACCTTTTACTTTTTGGTGAAATTTTTAAACCTAGAAAATTTATCGAAACTTCAACCTAAACTGACTGAAATAAGTTCAAAACTAAGTTATTTAATCAAAACATTCATATATTTCAGCTCATTTCAACAGTTCGAAATTGGTCGAAAAATCGTTAATAACCATGGGTTAACCCCTCTATTTTTCAGTGAAATTTTTAAAACTAGAAAATTCATTGAAAGTTTAGTCTAAACTGACTGAAATAAGTCCAAACCTAAATGACTCGATCTAAACTTTCATATTTTCAGTGCATTTCGACCATTAGAAGAAATTGGTCGAAAAATCGCCTAAACGATAGGTTAACCTCTACTTTTCGGCGAAATTTTTGAACCTAGAAAATTCATCGAAAATTTAGCCTGAACTGACTGGAAATTTTTCCACCTCGAAATTTCATCGAAAGGTTAGGCAAAACTGACTGAAATAAGTACAAAACTAAATGATTTGATCTAAACTTTCATATATTTCAGCTCATTTCAACAGTTAGAAATTGGTCGAAAAATCGTCAAAAACCATGGGCTAACCAATACCACTACTTCTGTAGAAAATTATAAGTGAAGTAATACTCCTTGTTTACGAGTTGTGAACAAATCTGTCATTACGGTTCCACTTCCATTCTTGACGTACCAGACCAACCTACCCGGCGAAGCGATATGGGAGAAGTACTCGAAGAGATCTGACAATCTGGTGCCGCCATAAAGATTATAGACAACCACACAAAGAGATCGCCATTACAACATTAAGTCGATGAAGACCAAAATGTTGATACAGTCCCAGACAGCGAAGAAAAATGCTCAGAAACGCGGGATTCGTGACAGGTATTTCGCATCGAAAAACACCGTTTCTTTCGAAATTTCCAAATTCCGTATCATAAAACAAGGGGAAATAACCGACGAATTTCACACCAGATTGCCGCCAAATATGGTAAGTTTAAGGAGAGTCAAGAAGCCAAACTCGAAACTAACCTCGGCTCATCGAGTAAAAAGATTCGTAATTGTTCCTTCCACAATGCCACCACCAAACATTAAAATTTGCTGAGTGGCGAAATGAGGACTGTCAACCGCCATTGAACGCCCCACAAGTTTTATCCAATGTGACCAAAAACGTGTATCAGAATAAGCGCAAATTTAGTATTACTGCACCGTGCCAGAGTCAGTTAACATAAACCTCCACAGCAAGATGAGTCGAGACATTAAATACAAGTCATTTGCTCTAAACAGCCGCCGACTCAGCCATTGAAGGAACCAAAAGGCTGCCATCATCACGCCACTCCGTGCATGGAGATAAAGACCGCTCTATGTTATCCGCCATGATAAACCATTTGTGCCGTTGCTATTTAACCCGTAGCTGGGAGGTGGTTATAGCGCCACCGATCCGCTTTTCGGTAGTCGATTTCAGTTAAAACAGGGGGAACCACGTGAAGGTATCGACTTCCCTGGGACTACTCCTGGCACACTCGGGCTTTTTAGGCCGGCCAGTAGACCTCCTTCAACAGGAGCGGTACACAACCTGTTCGTCCCTTCTCCCCCCAAAAATAGTGCTTGTATAAATAAGAGAAAACACTATATCCTCCTGCTTCTCGTTTGCATCACGGAAGTTTCAATTTGTTGCTCTGCTTGGGAGCAGCATACTGCTGATTTCTAAATGCGAAGTGACGAAATAGTTCCATAAATTTGGAGAACATTAGCTGCTGTCATTGACGAACTACGTTTGTATACAAGTAGTTAGAGTTGACGTGATTTTTTTTGAAGTAGCAGTGAACGCGACTTTCCATGAGGCCAATATTATCGTTTGAATTGACTTTTCTCCATCCAAATTGAATAGACTTTGATTAGTTCCTGCAGTTTGTCAAACGACAGCAAATGTCGCTTCGCGCGAAAAAAATCACCCAAAGAGAAAAGATCCTTCACTGCAATAAATCACCAAATAGGAGTTAATTACTCACTCCTGGACCTGCGCTTCCTCAAAAATCTCAAGAGCAATTGGTTAAAGGCAACTCCTTTTCAAGGTATTCCTACTGCTGTGTAAACGATGCGAAGATCTTCTGGATTAGACTAATACAAACTATTAATGGTAGGGCAGTTACCTTGAACCACCACAGCTGATATAGTACCTACTACCAAGCACCTTTAAATGAAACATTCTAAGATTCAAGGGATATAAGAAAGCTCCCTGTTAGAAATAGCCCTGGTTACACTGCAAAAAATAAAACTCTTATTTAAAAAAAAAAAAAAATTGTTTTAAGATCATATTTCTTAAACTAAGAAATGCTATCTTGTCCCATAGGATAATTTTTCTTAATAAGCTATCGTGATAGGAAAAAATTTCTCAAAAGAAAACATATTTACTTGAATTAAGAAACTATATCTAAACTAGACAGGAAAAATTTCCTTTCTGTTCATCCTTTCTTCTGCATTTTCATGTGTGTATACACAAACACGTGCATGCATCTCATATAGTATAAGTATACATAAATGTATATTTATATGTATATATGTATAGTTATATATATCAGGAGCCAATACCGAAAAACATACATTTATATAGCCTCTTTAAAAAAAATATTGAAAAAAGAAAATACATTTACATTTTGGGGCACAGCCTGTTCGTCAGAAACTATAGGTATAGGAACAGTTCTAAGTATGGGTATAGGTATCAGTAAGTATATATCCCAAGCTCATTAAGAATTCATGACTGAAAAAAAAAAACAAACAGAAATCAGTACTGAGACCTAGTTTGGATATCTGATCGTAATTAGCATAGAATTTCAACAACTTTGAACAAGATTTTCTCTTTAAATACGGATTCATTAGAGATGAAATATCATACACTTGACAGTCATTTTTCATCAGATATCCAAACACCTCGAAGTTGGTAAACACCTTGTTTTTCACCTCATTTCCTGGTGTTTGAATATCTAGAGAAACACTCCTCATATATGATATATTACATCTATATCTATCCACCTATCTGCTTTTCTGTCTATTTATCTGTATAAGGGTGTATATATATATATATATATATATATAACAATTATTCACCAAAGTGGAGGTGAATAGTGGTGGATATTTACCAAGCCACGAGGAGGCGAGGGAAATATCTACACCATTAACCTCCACTAAGGTGAGCAATTGTTTTAGTATAAACCTCACATAATTGTTTTCAAATACTTTTTTAAATTTTTAAAATAATTTTATGGAGTATCAGGTTGTCGACCGCTTGTCATTTGTAAACAAAATATTTTGAACTGTTTCTGAGTGTCTTTATCGCCAAGAAGCAAAAGTAATACATATCTTTGAATGCATTTCTGTAAAATTTTGTTGCTTTTTTCGCTTTGTCTCACACAGTGACTTCATTTTTAAAGACCATTTTGTTGTTCTGCAACTGAAACAAAACAGGATGCCATCTTGTTTTGCTCTGAGGTGAAAAGTGCAGGATATTCCGAGGTAGAGGAACCATTCAGGTTGTGCAAAACATGCTATTCACCTGTGAGCTATATGGTAAATATATACATACATACATACAAACATACATACATACATATAAACAAATACCTACATACATATGTATGTATGTAATTATTTATGTGTATATATATATATATATATATATATATATATAACCAATCAGGTTGCACAAAAACACTATTCACTGGCATGGTATAGAGTAAATATATACATACATACATACATAAATACCTACATACGTACATACGTACATATGTATGTATATAAGCATGTATATAAGTATATATGTATATATATATATATATATTACATGTAGTGGTTATGTACCAAGACCACAGAGAATAAGTGGTTTAGATCCCAAGGCCTGATGTTCCAATCCACTTATCCCCCAAGGTCAAAGAATATGACTGACCTGTTGGAGAACAAAAGAAACTGAACCAATCATGATACAAATATATAATTTATATATATTATATATATATATATATATATATACATACATTGTGAACAAGACATACTGTTAAAATGTTTATTTGTGGTCTTCTTGATTAATAGATATATATATATATATATATATATATATACACCAATGATGAGTACCACGAAGGTTACAGCGTTGGAATGAAAATATAGAGCGCTCAATACCGTTACTGGTAGAGCGAATAAGTAAATACAAAAGACAAAATTTTGCTGTCGCTACTCTGAGTTTCACGCGCTCAGGCGATCATCAGGCAACTGACAGATGAGATTTAATTATTCACATATATACAGGTGACAAAAGTTTAAACGAAGTGTTTGGTTACATGTCGGCATTTGCTAAATAGTTCGGACCGTCTGTTCAAAATGTTTTTCCCTTGTCTCTTTAGTATAAGCAACTTTTCTTCGAGGCACAGGCGACATTTTCTTGATCTCTCAACAACAAAAAATACTTAAACGAAACCGAACTTTCAAAACACATTTGGAGCCTGAAAGACAACAAACGCAAATACACAATCGCCTGGGACATCATCAAACAAATTCCATCATGCAAGGCAGGATCAAGAAAATGTCGCCTGTGCCTCGAAGAAAAGTTGCTTATACTAAAGAGACAAGGGAAAAACATTTTGAACAGACGGTCCGAACTATTTAGCAAATGCCGACATGTAACCAAACACTTCGTTTAAACTTTTGTCACCTGTATATATGTGAATAATTAAATCTCATCTGTCAGTTGCCTGATGATCGCCTGAGCGCGTGAAACTCAGAGTAGCGACAGCAAAATTTTGTCTTTTGTATTTACTTATATATATATATATATATATATATATATAAATGTAAATGTAGCTGTTTGGTCTCTGAAAAGGAGAGTGCTCAATACAAAGGTGTAGAGCTTTAATAGTCTATTTGGTTAATGTGTAAGCTTTGAGCAACTGCCGTTACACGGTGTTTCACGCTTACGCGATCATCAGACTTGTAACGGCAGTTGCTCAAAGCTTACACATAAACCAAATAGACTATATATATATATTATGTATTATGTATATGTATATAATTATATACCCTGCCCTTCTATCAGAAGTAAAATAATTAAATGAGGAAACTCCATTTATTCTATTAATGTAAATAATAAAAATGACAAAAAAATTTCTTGTATCAGTCAAAGGTATGAAAATAGCTAGCAGCAAAACAGTTGTACCCAATTACTACCACAATAATTGGCAGACTATCACGTAGAACTATTATGATCATAAATTATTGTCTCACGTGTAAGCCTTCAAAATTCCAAATGCATCCAATGCTTATGATATTCAGAAAGCAACAATACTCAGTATCCTGCATATGTTGAGGGAATAAATTCCTAGAACAACACAACTTTATTACTGCTCTCAGTTGAAAAAGACAGCCCACATTGAAACAGGTCTGACGGTCGAATGAGTCAAAATGTCTATGAAATGTATAGTACAACACAAACATGAAACACTCAAGCATATCCATTTATTTGGGAACCGAAAATTTAAGTAATTGAAAGAGGGAAGTTTGTTGCCAAGTTTTACTCTAGGACCCGGTTGTTCAAAACGGCGATTAGCCTAATCCAGGCTTAGCGAAAAATTTGTGGACAAATTGCGATCATGCTGCTGAGGAAAGTTGAAATTTTCTTTAACTGATGTCAGGTTCATACAAAATAGTTTTAAGTTGTAAAATTTGAACTAGATCGTACAACCAAAACTTAAGCAGTTTTATTAAGTTGAATTAAGCCCAGTTTATTCACCACATGTCTGAAAGCTGTCTCCGAAACAGTCGTTGAAAAAACTTGGAGAAATTGATATTTCCTGGTTCAAAGGTTCACAAACCAACAAAGCCTTAGGCACTAAATATATACGCAAACAACCTTTTGGGTAGATTAAAGTCTACATCGAATACTAATTTTAAAAACCTGAAGTTTAGTAAGAAGCGTAGTTTAGTAAGAGTATAATCTAAAGATTTAACAACAGCAAAAGAATACTAACTGAAGGACGCTGAGGAAAATGTCTGCTTCGTGTTCAGGACGGCTGTGTGTCTTCTGCCTCTCCTTGTATTCAACAGGTCAATTTGCTTCGGATTCCGGACGTTTTAAATTTTGTTGAGCTAAAGCTTCTGTCAGTTAGCAGTCCGTATTTCCCCACAGGCTCCATTTTTTTTATCTTGGTAGGTTATACGGCGAACGTTGACTTAAAATACTCGTACCTTTACCTTGGGTTACGTTAGAGTAGAAACAGCATGGGCATCGGCATGGGCTTTGAATTTGGAGCTAAAACAGCCACGTGATCTTGGAAGCGAATAATTATTAGGGTAGCCTGGGTCCGAACCAATTTCATCACCAAATCACAATCAGAGAAAACCGTTATACGTTCTGGTAGTTGTGCATATTTCGTTCACAGACAATTCGCATAACAGCATACAAAAATAATGCAGTTTCGCATTTCCTCATCTCCAACAATAAGGAAGCTCAAGGGAGACCATGGCCCATGTGTTTTTAGAAGGGGTCGTCTCCTCTTACGTTTAAAATGAATTATTGTTGGAGTTTTAACAGTTTGTTTGAGAAACGTCCGACCGTTACAAATTTAAATTAATTTAAATCTAACCTCACACATCCTTTTTTTCCTCCCCCTGTCAGTTGGAAATCAAAATTTGCTACCCAATTTCTTGGTTCATAGCAGATACGCCATACCACACCCACTCTCCAACTTGCTGTCCTACCCACTTTTTCCTTTTAACACGGTATTTTGCCCGCCCTGTTTTAAGTCTGAAAATTGACATAAAAGTAGTGTGTTCCACTCCAAATAATTTACCTTACTTAATGCAACTGTAACAGTCGAGCCTCTTAACATTTTCAAAGTGATCGAAAAATCGTCGAAAACTTTATGTTAAGCTCTTTATTCTTATTTTTTTCCATACTATTGAAACTTTAAAAATAACTCGACCAATTAAAAATTAATTTATTTTTTTCTCCAAATTTTTGTATTTTGAGCTTATTTTTCATTATTAAATGACAATGGGTTAATAAACCAGAAACATCTTCCAGATGAAAAGTCGCGGACTAAATTATGAAAACATCTAGCCCACTTTCAGTAAATCCCAGACCTGGTGGTTTACGGTAAAGGGCCAATATCGGGAGAAAAACAAGTTAGATATACAGTCAACCTTATCATTGTAAATAAAATGACGAAAATGAACAGCCTACATGGATCATAGCACCACGAAAAAGCGTCATTCATGTTCACCTGCCATAGCTTGAATGGTCAGTATCGAAGGTGGACATGAGAGGCAGAGCCATTCACGACATCGCTATGACTTGTAAGACTTTGTAAAGCATACATATTATTATAAGGCAACACTTTACATCACTTTTCTATTAAAACGTTTTCAGATATATCAGAAACTTGTCGAAGTCCTTGTCTATCAGAACACTTCTTGGTATATTTATATATTGAGTCGGGCATTCAGTCGTTTTTTAGCGCGCGAGGCTGAGTGAGTCACGAAAAGACTGCGAGCTAATATTGAAAACACTCGTACGCTAATTCCAGTTAGTCACCGATGAAGTTTAATAACTTCGCTGTACAGAGGAGACAGATCTAAATGGTCGACAAGCAAAAGGGAGAGCTCAGTGTGTCCTGACCTTTTGCGAGACAAAAGAGAACTAACCTTTTACTGTCTGTGCTAGGAGAGTTATAAGTATTTTTTCATTATTATCGAAAATATGTGGGTTAGTAAGAATGACATAGGAGTGTAAAAGGAATGTCCGTGGTGAGATAAATCCATTAGTGCGTCAAAAATTTATATGGCCGTTCATAAGGTCGTTTCCTTACCTGATTGTGTTTTGTCTACAACCGGTGTACATAAAAACTAAAAATAACCAAATTAAATTAACCCGCAAGGCAATGTTCCAATTAATTTAAACACGCGATGTGTATAACTAATAATAAGCAGGCACGACAGGAGACCCCTGCCAATGAGAAAGTTAATAAAATTAACAGGGAACAATGGTAACGGAGCGTTTAGGAAAATAGACTTGTCGACCTGAACGGGTCTGGCGAACTGGCGAGGATCCGTCGATGAGAGGAGAGGGTGGACTGTAGGGTGTGGACGCAGGCTGGTTGTCCGATGTAACGGGAGAGATGGCTGTATCCATATGAGCGCACTTGAGACGATCGATAGAGATTGTGTTGGTACGAGTTTCCAAGTCAATTTTAAAATGTTTGGGCGAGCGAGAAATCACTTTGAATGGTCCATCATAAGGTGGTTGCAAGGGTTTGCTGACGGCGTCGCGACGGACAAAGACGTGAGTGCGCGTTTGTAGAGCCGTAGGCATATGGGAATCCCGTTGTTGAGAGCGAGTGTGTGACGGCTGTAGGCCTTTTTGAGTTCGTTTGAGGTGATTGACGAAGAGAGTTGGATATCAAGGAGTTGTCAGTAGAAGTTTTTTTATTTTGTGTGAGTGTTTCTCAACATACGGGAAATGAATAGTTCGTCAATGCCTGTACAAATCACTCAGCAAGCAAGTAATAGTAAATAACCGGAATAGTCGTTCCACCACGTTAGGTCATGGACAAAATATCGACGTTCAGAAGTTGGAGGACTCGGCACTGACATTAAGGACAACGTGGCCAAACGGTTACATTTCTCTTCCAAGATAAAAGAAGTAATCGGTTCGCAAAATACGCGGTTAAGGCCCATGTTATTAAGACGACGCCAGCGTTTAGGACAGGGAGAGCTTCAGGCAGTATTTACATAAAAATGTTGATTAACTTGATCGACTTGGAACTTTGTAAAGAAAAAAGAACTTGCAAAGCTAAGCATGTGACTTGCCTCACAGCCGTAGTTTACTTAAAATTTAACGGAGGTTGTTTACTGGCTTCGACGTTGCAGAATAGTTAAGAAATCCGTTATGTCCTCAGCGACAAACACCTTAGGAGATGTATGAGTAAGTACGCACGTCCTCTCGCTCTGTACTTAAAACCATCGGTCCAATATATCACTAGTACAGGCCGAACAAACGAAGTCAATAAGTAGTAAGTATAGCACCGCGCATTGGAAAGAATCGCAGCGAGAACAGCTGCATGAATGAAATATATGAGCACACTACATCAGTTGCCCTCATAGCTTCGAGGCCCGTAACCAAACTCGATAAAAAAGCTGCGTTCGACCACAATACAAGGGACAAGAATGTCTCTAAAAAAACAAAACGTTTTTCTCTTTTATATAGTTCTCTTAGTCGCAAAAAGGGTAAATCATTGACGTTACGATCCTGAGAAGATGAAACGGGAGTGACCCAGATGTGAGAACTCACGACCTCTTCAAATGTCAGTGGTCTCCTCTCTCCTGATGCTCGAGGGAGCAGCCCGAACTCGGGACAAGGCACCTTCATAATCCTTGCGATTCAGCAAGCGTAAAATAAAGATACGTGTCCAGCATAACACGCGAAACAAAGCCGCGATATAATTTTTAAGGATAATTTGTTAGACGAGGGACTAACGTTTTTTAGCAACCAGAAACATGACGCGAGTGGCGAAAACATTTTAAAACTAGCATATACGTAATATATATAATCAGAATAATTATATAAATTATACATATATATATATATATATATATATATATATATATATATATATATATACATACATATGTAATTTTTTAATATTACATGTAATACAATCTGTCTAAACTACCTCGTCTACTATTACTTGTAACATAACTCGTCTAAGCTACCTACATGTTCTAATTTAAAAATGTTTTCGTCAACCTGATCATGTTGCTGGTTGCAACAAAACGTTAGTATTTCGTCTACCAAACTATTTTTCAAATTGTATCATGGCTTTGTTTTGCGTTTATTTCACGCTTGCCATAATGCTTTGCATGAAGCAACCGTTCTATTTTGCTAAAATATAGGAAGGCAGGATTACAAAAAGGTTAAATTTAGTAAGAAAAAAGCTCTAAACCGGCTTACGCCATAGTATCCCGTCGAAGATTCTTCAGCTGATCAAAGTCTGCAAACATTTTAAAATGTTTGCAAAGCATTACCAAATGGTTTCAGGTCAGAGAGTAGGGGAACTATTTGATGACGTCACCGGTAAAATTCTTTGATTAAGACAAGAGGCTTGGAAACTAGGCAGAATGACTTGCGAACCACAAAAAATGTGTCGGTTTACTCATGAAAATGTATTTCATTGTCGTTCTTAATAGTTCGTAAAAACGTCTGAGCAGTTTGGCAGTCTCTGTTTGAGATCTTTGCCAGTCCCCCTCCGTTTCACCAGTTTCCCGACGGATTGAGAGGAATGGGAAAATTCGTCCCGAACGGAAGTGGGGATGACGGCCTTGAAATACCGCAGTACTGTTACAAAGGGGAATAATTCGTCACCTTCCGACCTGTAAGACTTCATTACTTGAAGACTTTTTACGAAAAAATCTCCAGATGGAACGCTTTTCAGAACAAGGGCCAGAAATAATACAATTAGTTTTGTATGGACAAGTCAAACGTGTTTTACTCTCGCGTTTTTGGGTAACTTATGTTTCACTTGTCCCCTTAGACAACGGTTGTTCACGAACCGGTCATTGGTCATTCGTTGGAATAGTGGCTCCACAGTGCCTGTAGAATTCTCTTTTCACCAATCCGACGCGGACATGCGTCCGTGAAGGCACCTCGAGAGGCGGTCGATGTCCGTAAACTGATGAGGACAGCAACGGAACTTTCTTGCTTTGTTCCTGCACGAATGGAAGGGATTTGCACAAAGAAAAAAGTTAAATGGAAAATGCAGTGCAAATATTGGTAAAAGATGCCAGTAACGAAGCTAAGTAGAGCAATAGGTCACGCTATACATGAACACAAATTTTTCATGACAATCTGACACTGCCGAAGTCAACTGAAAAACGTTGACTCGAGTGAAATGTGAACTCGAAGGTGCTAGTTCAAATCCCGTTCGAGTCAACATTTTTCAGTTGACTTCTGCAGTGTCAGATTACCATGAAAAATTTTTGTTCATGTGTATATCTGAGGACGATTCTGAAATAGGTCATGCTATGCAAAGTTAAATTAATCTACGATGTTCAGATACCAAACCATTACATCTACGAACGCAATAGTTACGACATAAAAATGGAACAATTAGTGGTAAAGCAAGTGATCATGCTAAGCATGACTAGAAATTGTTACAAAAATACCCGTTGATGGATATGCTTCACTTGATGTCTAAATATCGTACATAATTATATATTTGCATAGCATGAGTTGTTGCTATGCGCACTGTTAATTTTAAGTTTACATAACGTGACCTGTTCCTATGCTTAGCTTCAAAAGTGGAGTCCTAGAAATCACTGGAGTAGACAATTAATGTGATACAACATTTGTCGTTAAATAGTGGCACCAAAAGTGCTTGTAACAACTGCATTGCATTGTGGAACTGTTTTCATGGACACAAACTAAAGACTTGTCATTGAACTCTAATAAGACTTGAATGATACCTCGTTATGCCTGGCCCCGTGATTGAATGAAGCCGAAATGGGGGCAGCCATGTAGGTCAAAAATACGCATGGGAAAAAGTTATATTGAACTTTTACTTTTCTTTTACAGTTAATTCCGACAAATACAGTGTGTAGCCCTAATGACATTGTCCTTTATTTACGAAGGATAAAAACGAAAACTGTCAAAAAATCCAAAATTTGGGTGACGTTTTTCTCAACAGGTTGCGTGAGTTATCGCGTAGGGGACTGGGATGACCTTCAAATTGACCTACATGTCAACTTCCATGTTGGCTTCAAAATACAGTTTACAGGTATCATTCCAGTCTTTTTAAAGTTCAATGAGACTCATCCTTAAAAACAATCCCTATGATGCAATGTCAAGTTCGTTAGACCCAGGTCCCCAGCACCACTTCGTAATGGCCAGTTGGTTCAATGTAAATGAACTTTGCCAGAGTGTTCTAGATAATACCAAAAAGACAAACTAAGGTGCAATACCTCGGCGTGTACATCAAGTCCTTGAGTGTGTTCCCGGTCATCCCTGTGTATCCTGCTACAGTAGCCATGTTGAATATGAAACATTCGATCATAAGTTGACATAATGATGCTCTAAGAAAAGATAAATAAAAGGCTACGGTGCTGACAACTGAACCATTTGACATAACAAACCGTTACCTATGTGTTCTCGACAGATTTGTGGAAGTATGTATCAAAAAATGCGATATAGAAACGACTGAAAGAATGTGCTGTCACGTGTTATCCATTTGATATGACAGAAATACAAGTCAGTTCTCAGATTTGCAGTCTGAGAACAGATGAGAAAAGCAACAAATGACAAAATATGTTGCCACGTATTATCCACTTGAACCCCGTTTACACTGTTAACATTTTGGGTACGACACGGCAAAAAATTTTGGCGCGGGCGCAGCAATTTTTGGGCGCAGCACGGGTGATATTTAGTGTAAACGGTACGGACTTCTTAAAATTTGGTACCCGTTCCTGAAAATTTAGCCGTGCCGTGCCCAAAATATTACAGCGTAAACGTAGGGTAGATATGAGAGGGCTATAAATGTATGTTCTACAAAGATCTGTTGCAGTCTGTAAAACCAGATGTGATAAAGCAACAGCTGACAAACTATGCTACACATGTGATCGATTTGATAAGACAAACCGATACATGTATGTTCTCCACACAGCTGGTGCAGGTCTGTAAGAACAGATGCGATAAAATAACAGACCTAACAGAATTTGCTGCCACATATTGGTATCAATTTTACAGGTATTATACAAGCTATACTATATTTCATTAAAACGTAACATGTAGGCAATGTCATCATACACATTCGTCGTCTTTCAGCCCTGACGCAGTCTATGGCAATCATACTGTCATGAGGGCTTACTACCAGTTTTTGAACAGACTTGATACAAGCCTGTTACGGACTGCGTTTTGACACGAATATTAAAAACTTTATTCTTGCAACAAAATTACCAACCGTCTTTTTATTGTCAAAATACGTCGGATTTATTGAGTTTTCACCGTCGCAACGTTGAATCAAATCCCTACTACCAGATTTGTTGATGAAGTGACTCTTTCTTCGTTTATCTTCCCTCTGGCAAAAGAAATATTGTTCTAATTCTTAATAATTGTTTTCATCAGTAGCACTCTATAGACACATATCTTAGAACTTTAGTTGAAATGTAATTTCATGTAACCATTTACTATATACTCGTGACCAAATGTAATAACCAACCAACCAACCAACCCAACACATAAATCTTGATGTGCTCTAGCCAGCAATACTGATTACAGTAAGAATTGCAAATAATGTGAGCAAGCAAAAGACCTAAACACAAAGTTTAACATTGTAAACAATATTGCGGTAACGACTAAATCAGTGATTTAGTTCGACCCACAAGTGGAGTGTACAAGAAATGTGATCCGTCAAGCTAACTTGCAGGGTGTAGCATAGGTTCTCCAGTTTAAACTCTCCAACAAACCAAATACCGTAGACTTGCATGATATACGTCAACGCTCAGAAGTCCCGAGGCGATACGTTGAAAACTCGCCCGTAAACCAATCCGCATGGTCTTTCTACAGTTCTACAATAGTGTTTTAGATGCATTTGATTGCTTAAAGTTGAGGTTTTTCGTCTTAAATCGGCGATTGGTTGGGAATGGTGTGGAGTGTGGAACAGCCTTGCTTCATTCTACATTCTTTTCCCCTATATTCCTTCATCTCGAGAACTGAAGTCTAACACTTTTCCTGTCAATAATGTTGAGTTTTTAAGGATGAAGCGCTTCATCCTGAGAAGGTTGTGGTTTAAATGATTGAATTTTTCTACAAAAACGCTGTTCCAACCACTTTCGGTTGAACCGCCCCAAATGAGTCAACAAGTCGGAAGAAAAAGTTGATCAACCAAACGAATGTTAAACATTTTCAACCGACTGAACACGTAAAAGTACAGTCTACCAACCAAAAACTGTTCATCCCCACACAGTACGAACTAATTAAAAAACATAGTGGACATATTGTTGCCTTTTCCCCCTGAAATCTGACCGTTTCACGTTCAACATACTTACCCTAACATATTCCCTCCACTGTTCTTTTATTTCCTCTGGTCTGTACTTCTGCACGCCATAAGCTGACCGCGTTAAACTTTTGTCACCCATATCGCAAAATGATGAACTCTTTTTGTGACTATTTTTTTTGTCTGTATGGGTACGTCATCTGTCTTTCAACGTCACGTAATTTGCCACAAGCAACGGAATTTCCAACGTCGTACCCAGACTCTTCTCTTTCCCAGCGAGTGAGAGGGTAGGAGCGACGAGAAGAGCTTGGATATCACGATTTCTGCTAGCATAAAAAAACTACTTGATGGTTGTGCAACTGGAATTGTTCCACACTTTGAAATTACCTTTGAGAACGTTTCGTCTTTGGTACATTTTAACTCCATACGGGTTAATTGAAATTTCAGTGGCGTAGGAAGCTAGTTGAACTTAGGGGGGGCCGGGAACAAAATTTTAGTTCAGGGTCGACGTTTTTACGTAAATGTTTTCATCGCCTATATTGTTGACAATACTGGGACAATACTTGCAGTTTTACATCTATGGTAAAACTCGTTTCATGTTTACGAGAAAGGAATGTTTCAGGGGATTACTTATTTGTGAATTAAAAGGTTAAAAGACTAAATACAATTATAAAATGCAGTAGACTTTTCAACCCTTTTTAAGGATACTAAAAGTGACCATACATTTATCCCGAGTTCTAGCGGCATCTTCGTGCAACTCTAAATTATAGTAAAGTATCAACCGTGGTTTAAATGTGTGCGGTACATCAGATTTTTAGTCATAGATATTTTATTATATAGATATTTTAATTTTGAAAGGCAGGTACGTGTGATGGAAAAAATTGGAAAACACTTTGCATAGTGTTACCATAGCTGTTTTTAAGGGGGGCCGAATGATATTGCGCCCCCCTAAATAAAATGTTAGGGGGGCCGCAGCCCCAGTGCCCCCCTGCTTCCTACGCCACTGTGAAGTTTGCTGGACTTTAAGTAATTTATAAATATCAATTAATCTGGACGAAGGAGATAAATGAACAAGTGCTGCACCCTCGGATCCAAACCGTTCAGTGAATGTTTCGTCTTCTTGTACTTCTTCAAATGCAAAAACCCCCGTGGACAGAAGCATAAACATTGACGCTTGTTTATCTGCGAACGGGCGACTATGATACAGATCCAGAAAGGTTTGCCCTCGGGTTCGTTTCTTGTTATCACTAGACGACTTAAGCCACAAGCATTCTTGACTCACAGACGGCTTTTTCATTTAATAGGATTTTTTGTGCAGACTACAGAAAATGAATAACTTCAAATCTTAAGGACATCGCCGAGCATGTAAAACGCCGGTTTCGTTCTACACAGGCGTCATTAACGGCATTTCCCACGTTTTGAAGACGACGTCTGCTCCTACATTGCACACATCTATCAGTTAAGTCCACCGCTGACGCATTGGTTAGACATGCTATGATCTCACCTGGCATTTTTAAGTTATTCGTCATCTCTGTATGCATAAAAATTTCTACAGAGTGGATACACTTGACGTCATAACCGCCATATTAGTGTTCCACAACAAAAGAATTTTGATCATCTTCTTTTGTTAGGTACACCTACATGGCCACCATGCCTTTTGTTATTCGACTCCCTGGGAAGAACTGGGTGCATAAGCTCTATTAAAAGAATACACAGTTAAAAATTCAAAGATATCATTTCATCAAATCTTCTAGTTGCCGTCCGTGCTTCAAGAACATCGGTTGCTTAAGGTTTCTACTGCTAAACAGGAACAAGCCACTCCCAGATGTTGATGGGAAGACAGTACAGACTTAACAAATACTCAGCCGAAAAACTACTTGTGAGCCTCAAACAGGGACGGTCAACGTAACGACGAATAGTCCTGAAGATATGTAAAGAGTCAAAAGGGTCAGAGAACTACCGATATGTACTAGATAAAAAACTGACGCTTTGAGCGAAGCAACGCCGTCTAAGTCACATTTGACTCCTATGAAGGGCCTTCTTTCAAAACGTCAATTTCTCATCTACTAATTTTCGGCAGTCCTTTGAGCCTTTTGGCTTTTCACACATCGCTCAGCACTAATTTTGTCATATGTGGTGTTTTCATGGAAGCGAGTCGGCCCCCTTACAGGGCTGGCCCTTTTTGCCAAGATCTTGTCTCTCGGTGAAATCCCTTGTAAAATTTGTTTTCGTGTACACGAGAGGGCCAACCCTCCTAAGCGAGATCTCCCTATTGTCTGCCCGAGATCTCGTCTAGGAAAGTTAGAAACTTTCCTGTAAACACACTCAGAAGGGCTGACCCTCCTAGGAGGGCTGGAAAAAATTGATCACCGCACGCCCGCTAGATCCAGCCCTCCCAGAAGGGCCAGAAAATTCCCGTCTAAAGGTTAGGTGACATCCAGTCCTCTTACCAGGGCTAGCCCTACCAAGAGAGCTGGTTCGCCTCCATATAAACACACCCGTAGTCCTGAAGAAGGACCGAATATTACGTCCGTACCACCAATTAAATAACATCGTCCATGTTTCTATGACAGCACAAAAATACTGTGGCAATTTCCTAGTTGCTCAAATATACGAAAGATCATACTTTGAGAAAACTTTCTCTGAAAACCCCTAATGTATTGCTTATCGTCTTTACAAGTTTTAAAAATATTATTCACACGTCGGTTTATGTTAGGTTTTCAATGTCCAAGTCGCTGTCGTCGAAGTCACTGTAGTTTTCGATCTTAAACTTGACGCCTTTTTTAGGAGAGGTACTCTTGGGATGTCCAACGTCGTTTGATGTAGTACCTTGAGTTATAAAAAAAAAACGAATTATTAAGAAAGATCACAAAGAAAACGTCGATTCAATACTTCGTGATCTCGACATCCGATGTCCACTTATTGTGTGGCCACCGCATTGCTGACGTGGATTTAACGCGCATGGCATTTCATGCATGCGTTCCACGACGTCTGCTGCATTCGACATACTTATACTTTCTAAAATAATGACAATATATAGATAAATACCTGGTGATAGGAAAGGCCTCTTGAAGTTGCTTAAAATAAAAGAAAGACGACCCTGTTAGCTTCGAGGGCCATTATTTGAAGGAGTACGCCGTCGTTCAAGGTATCAAGTCATGGATCTTTACATCACGAGTATTGCATACAAGAAGATTACCGAACGTCTTGCAGTTATTGTTTCTGTGGATTAAAGTGCTTCGAGTAAGGGATACGAGGGGTGGCTTAAGGCGCCCAAGAGTATTCTTAAGAACGTGATTTAATTCAGTTAAATAATGATGTTGATCCCCAAAAGAGTCTATAACCATGTGCTGAGTCACCTAAAGCATCATTTTGTGTCCTTCTATGGGGTACCATGGGGTACCGAAAGGATCTCCCTGATCACATTGGAATACGTATTGCCTTAGTTGATGTTTTGCGACACGGACCTTTCCCGAGTTCGACAAAGTAACTTACCCAGTATACTTTTGTTCGTCGCCATCTGGCTCCGGAGAACTGGACATAAATTCGCTATCATCATCAAAATCTTCCAGCTGTCCACAGTAGAAATATTGGCATAAGTTTACTCGAAAATACTGTGTCGACATAAAGTAGACAAATGACAAGAACGCAAACTGTTCTCTCTGATGATAAACATACATACACGTGTACAAATAAAAATGTACATTTACCTATTTATAGAAAATCTCACACACATACATATACCCATATACGTACACATGTAAATATACGTTTACATATATATATATATATACAAGATCAGATATACGTACATGCACATATAGGTAAACATGTAAATATATATTTTCTGTCTCTGTCTCTTTCTATATGTACATATATATGTATACATATGTATTTGTTTTTTTTTTCACGTCTTTGGACGATCTTCAGACAACTCTTCTTCAGACAACAAAAGTTGTCTGAAGATCGTCCAAGGACGTGAAACTTGGAGTAACAACGAACAAACCTTATTGTAATGCAAATATTCTACGCTCTATCATTAAAGATATCGAACACTCTTACTAGCGTCAATTATATTTATATATACAACATCACATACACATACATACTCATATATGTGCATATCTATATCTCCGTATGCATCCGCATCTGAACCTATGCGTATTCCTATGTATACGTATGTATACGAGACAATGTAACGTGGAGTAAAATATCTAGATTCACGTAAGTACTATTAGTTCTGAACAAGCTCGTTTACGAAGAGGGTGGAAGAAAACGCTTGAGCCACAATTCACGGATCAATTATTTGTTTTGAATTTAATCGAGATTACCCATGATGACCGTTTTTCGTAAAAAGGCTTATGATTAAGTAACATACCTCTGTTTTTGCAGAGGGACGCTGTGAAGAAGTAGCGGGTGTCGAGTGAATAAGTGCCACGGCTCCGACAGGCTTTTTGATTTCAGAGGATCGTTCCAAGCTTCTTTCTAAACTGGAAGCCAGTTCTTGCACCTGGTAAACAACATAACCAAATATTATAAGTCCTTATTTACAGTAAACTTAACTAACAAAAGCGCCACATTCGTACACGTTTCCAGGAATTACCCGCCGCATACTTATCCCTTCCTAATGTTGAAACGATTGCATCTTCGATAGGGCATCATGATCAAATCGAGGGAAAACCGAACCTTTTAATATTCTAAATAACTTTTATCTTTCAAAGTTTTTAACATCATATTATTAAAATTATTTTCAAGGCAATATCACGATCAGGATCCGACAGGTTTGCTTAACACTGACCTGCGAATTCTGAGAAGGAATGTGGACCGGCATTCTAGAAACCGTTTCCCTGGAAGGGAGTTCATTCCCGCTGAAACAAAATAAGACGAATTGTACGTCAGCCAAAATATGTTAACATGTTAACTTAAGTCAGTTTCTTGACGTCTAATAAATGCGCCAACTGGGCACACACAAACCATTGGCCGTACAGGTGAAAGCAAATTTTGGAGTGTCAGAATCATACACGTTAAGAACTTATCAAGACCAGCTGCGAAAAATGCAATTCTTGCCCCCCCCCCTTCCGGCTAGTCCACCCAACTTCACTGCTGTTTGGCTTTGCTTATCATACGAAATTAAAATTCGTCAACTAAACAGGAATGACAGAAGTGGACTGTGTCGGAGTTCGACGGTTGCTCGCTTCCAATGACATTCCTGAAAGCTGCATCGTGACGAGACGAAGTCAACATTCACGTTGTTTGAGTTAGTTTTCTTGCGTTAAGTAGTCGGGGACATAACATACCGTTCGTGGGTCTACAGAGACGATATGACTCTCGAAGTGCAAAATCTCAAGGGATGACGCAACTCTAAATAGGTGTATTATGAAGGATTTTTCGAATTTCAGAATGTTACGTTTTCAAGACCCAACCCGGACCAGTAGCGAAAAATGCAACTCTATGATCATCAGCCAAGCACTGCACTAGGTAGCCTGCATCGCAGCCCGACTTTCACGCGGAAGAAAGTAAGTCCACGTTATAACGAAAAATTCCGTGTTCTGGGCTTGCATGGTTGCATGATTTTATATAATAGATTCTGATTGCCTTACAGTTTCTTACATTCAAACGAGACTCGTGATTGGCTGGCTTACTTGCCCTAGTCGTCCCCTCATTTGGTTTCAATGTTTTGATTTTGCACGTGAGTTTGAGAGATCAATCTTGTAGGCCGTTGTGCTTATAGTTTACTTAGGAATGGATATATCAGAATACAATCTTTGCATCAAGAAAATTCACAAACCTAACAAAAGATTCCTTGTGGAAAGCAAAGGGTAATTCAACGTTTTATCAAGCAGAGACACAGACCCTGCCGTTTGACGAACCTAGAAGCAGCGAATTTATTTGCACAAGGCAATCAGAATCTATTACATAACATCGTGCAACCATGCAAGGCGCAGAACACGGATTTCTTCGTTATTACGCAGACCCACTTTCTTCCGCCTGAAAGTCGGGCTGCGACGCAGGCTATGTACTAGATTTTCAGGATCTGGAGTTCGATTCCCAGCTGGAGGTCCAGGAGTTGCATTTTTTGCTACTGGTCCCGGTTGGGTATTAAAAATCTGACATTCTGACAATGGAAAATTTCCGACATCACATCTAAAACTTCCTTTCATATGATTGAATGTAAATGCCAAATATTCGCTATGTGTACCGTGGTGGTACACAGCAAAGAAGATACAGGAGTCTTTTAACTCTTGTAAATAGACTTCAAAAATACTTCAGCTGACGAACTAAGTATTAAGGGTAAAAATGTTTACGTGTAACTCAAAACCTGCTGACTACTCAGAGACGTAAAAACAAATTGAAAACCAGATTTCCCTTTACCTCAACGCAGAATCCCAATCAGTATCTTCGTCAGATCCTTCGTCAGTCAAGGTCATTTCTTGCTCATTCTTCCTGAGACTACCTTCCTGGTCGCTGTCATCTGAGACCGTTGCCGACTGCTCTGTCACAGAGGTAGCACTGAACGAACCCTCGGTACTTATTAAACTGCGGTTTAGACCTCCCACAGACCTATTATAAAAAATAATACAATTACTATTTAAACCACGAATGTCGAATATTAAATACTCATTAACACAGAGTGTGGTCCATACGGAAAAGTATTTGCCTGAAGTTTTTGTGCAGAAAGCCTAAGACAAATATTTTCCAGTAAGGACCGAGCGAACGAGGTTAATAAGGAATTTATTTTATGGTTTTATGGTTGGTTTTCTTTCCCATTTTTAGCAAGGTTTTCGTTCTCGAATGTTGCGATTTACCTTACTTCGTGACTTGCACGTTTGACTTCTTGTTTCCACGAGTTAAACATTCATTTATCTTACTTTTATATCATTAACTTTAAACAGGAGTAGTAATTATGTTCTAGCACATTCTATTATTGTGAATTTTTCATTACAGATAGTTAATTCTCCTTAAATTTTATCAAAGTCTGCTCAAAGATTTTCCCGCCAAAACATACTGTACCAGTCCGGAATAAAAAGGATATTGAACCGGTCCAACACCGTAAAATATCGGACCGTTCGGCAATCAATCAACATGTGTAATTTTGCGTTCGGACCGAAAAATGAGCTCAGCCGACTGGCTCAGTGATATAATAAAACACTTAACGGATCAAAGTACGGTGCGTCCAAGTACTGAAATTTCGGATTATGTTTCAAACACTAATTTGTTCCTGATCCTCGGCTGCATGGCTTCAAACTTCATGTTATCCATTTTGCGTTCTTGTTCCTTTTGTGGAACAAATACCATTATTTTGGTTTTTTTGAGAAAGCGCTATTGCAAGACGGAACCACGTGATAAAACTTTACGCAATAAGAACGACAGTTCCATAGGCAAATGTCCAACTAATTCTTGATCTCAAGAAATGGTAACTTTCTGGCACTGGCCAAATTAAATAAACCCTTCATCACCATTAACTCTCCTCACACGTGTTTGTAATAAAATAACTGCTTGGGTGGCTTAACAGAGGATTTACGATATGAAAAGTGAGAAGAAAAAGTTCTTTATTTTCATGACAATATTGGGATTATTTAGCAATAGGCTCCGACCATGTACGATCTAAATTTCTGTAATGAAAATAAAGAATTAATAGTGCGTATAAAGATATTTTCCATTACCCTGATGACGACAACGCCTGCGAGGTCTTGCCCGTTGATTTGGAGCCCCGTCCGATAAATTCTCGAGCTGCTCCAATGGCAGCTACCGCTGACTTTAAGGAGGACTTTAACGGACTTTTCTGCTGACCAGACGTGCCTGCAATGACAAGTTCCCAAGACAATGAAATCGATGGGTCGACATAACAGAGCAGACTTTTACTTTAGATAAAAAGCCATTCAGTTTCTGAGATGAAACTAATCCTATTATTTTGAACTATTGAAACTGCTGTGGTAATGTTTACTAATGGAATTTTTGAAAGACTCCGTCGAATGTCAACTGCCTACTTTACCGACTCACTACATGAAAAGTTTTTTTCCGGAAGTTTCTCTTACACAACGTGAAACATACGGGGAGTTTACCTCGCGTCTCATCACCAGGCTTCCCAGGTCTCTTTGAATTCAACATCTCTCTTGCCATAGCATCGACCTCTTCGGCTTTTCTATGGAGTGAAAAAAGTACATTAACACCTTGTATCAACTTTAGTTTTGAACGAGCCAAAAGCGTTCATATTGTCCTTTAATAGCTATGCCGTTGTCAGTCACTTCGAGCTTGTTATAATCCCTCTCCAGACAAAACTTCAATTGAAGCGATGGCGACTTCTTAATTCTTTAATTCTTGGAAACATTGCCAAAAGATCACATAAGACTTTTGGCAAGAGATGGCATTGAAGGTCTTGAGCACAATCGAATTGTAAGGTGGCATTACATACATCAAAAATGCACTCACCGCTTCCTGATTTCTCTGAAATTTTTAAATTTCTAAAAAGGCAAAACATTGATTAGACAACAATTACAGTTTGATCAGAATGCTCGGGCGTCAAATAAAGGCGAACTAGTTCAGTTCTGTTTTGACGTACGAATGTGACAACGTTGAGTTTGTGAGCCAAATTTTTAAAAGTCTGCTCTATTTTCCTTGACGACACAAAGTGTTCTTCGTTTATTGAAGGTTTCAAACGATATGTCATTTTCATGAGAACCAAGTATATCATGAAGGTGATATATTATTTTAATATATGTCACACGTTCTCTTTCAAAGTGCTATTTACTTGAAAATCAGGGGACTGGATAATAATAATAATAATAGTAATAATAATAATAATGATAATGATAATAATAGTAATCGATGTTGGTCGCATTATTAAATTCCTTGGGAAGGAATAATGGCCGGAATATGAACTGGCTAATAGAAACATAGCAATAATAATAATAATAATAATAGTAGCAATAATAATAATAATAATAATAATAATAATAGTAGTAATAATAATAATAACAGTAGTAATAATAACAGTAGTAATAATAATAACAATAATATGATAAAGATAATAATAACAACAATAACAATTACAATGACAAAAACAATGACAATAACAATGACGATAACGATAACAATAACAATAACAATAATTATAATTTTTTAAAATTTTTTTTATAATAATTATAATAAAAATAATAATAATAATAATTTACTATTCGATCAGATTTTGGATTTGTACCTTAGCATGACCCTCTTGCTCAGCTCTTAGAGATGCCATTCGTGATTCCAACTGTTTGCTCGAAAGACGAGTCGTCCTCTGTGACAATCAAATTAGAAAATTGCAGATCACGAATTATATTTTGTGAACAAGATAGTGGTTTGTCGTCACGTATTACATCACTTTCATTAACCCATTTGCCCCAGAGACACCTTCCCTTCGAATATGGAGAATTTTCTATACGCTTACGTTGGCTTTACTTTTGAACTTTCGTTGGTTCACGTCCCATTGTGTTGTACTGTCGTGTTAAGGCTGACCTACACGGTACGACAGACACTTACGACTGTTTATCCTGATGAACGTGATTGATTACACAAGAGACTTCCGGGTGTGCTGCAAACACTCGCGAATGACTTATTCGCAGGAGTTGCACTCTGAAAAGCTTATCGCATACGTATATCGCATACAGCAAGAGGTTGGCGTTGCTGCATAGATTCATTTCGGTGACATTTGAAAGTTCTTCGCTGAGTAACAGGAAAGCATTCTGCTAAGTAGCGAGCGATCCTTCATAAATCAACATACCGTAATTATAACCAAAATTCTAACCAAAATTATAAGACCATAACCAAAATCTTGTTCTGACTAAGTTGAGAGTCTAAGTCATCGACCTTTCTCTACTTGAACAAAAACGGACAACATATAACTATGTCAGAATCATTCTCAGAGGTAAATGAACAGAAAATTTTCAGGATAATCTGACACTGAAAAATTTCTGCTCATGAATCTCTGAGGATGATTCTGAAATAGAATTGAAACACTGCACATCGTCCAATGGATAAGCTTTAAGTTGTCGCGAGAGTATCTCGTGCACTTAAGTTGGATAAAAGTCGCCTCCAATCCCTGTGGAGTCGATAGCTCAACGGATAGAGCGACGGACTGGTATCCTGAAGGTGCGAGTTCAAATCCGCCCGAGTCAACATTTTTCAGTTTTCTTAATACGCACGCTCTCAAGCTGTTCTCTCAGAAAAACTTTCTGAATCCCTGACGGGAATCGAACCCGTAACCTTCTGATCGCCGGTGAGACGCTCTAACCATTGAGCTAACCAGTACACAAATTTAACCCTCGCTCACCATCTGAGTCTTTGTAGCTCAATGGTTAGAGCGTCTCACCGGCGATCAGAAGGTTACGGGTTCGATTTCCGTCAGGGACTCAG
This sequence comes from Heliopora coerulea, assembly GCA_030142905.1. Lineage (NCBI taxonomy): Eukaryota > Metazoa > Cnidaria > Anthozoa > Scleralcyonacea > Helioporidae > Heliopora > Heliopora coerulea. The sequence continues at coordinate 426,102 of JASJOG010000011.1, read as the reverse complement.
AAAGTTCTTCTGAGAGAACAGCTTGAGAGCGTGCGTATTAAGAACATAGTTACCAAGCTACCACAATCACATCATTTTCCAGTTTACTTGGGCAGTGTCAGATTATCATGAAAAATTTCCTGTTCACATAACTGTGTCCTGGCATTTCTAAACCTCGTGACATTACCGATTGAATTCCCCTTTTTCCGAGACTTTGCTCAAAAATCTCGCTGACTTCTTGCTTGCATTCTTCGAGCGTATCTTTCTTGTGGTTGTAACGAGCTGTAAAAGAAATATGAAATTCATCAAGGAACCACCATAGCTTGTGTTTTTAACAAGAGCCGAGTATGTGAAGAATGCTCCGTTTTAGAGTACTAACGGGTAGCTTTGAATTTGATTACGCAACTTCAACTACTAGATTTCGTCCAAAGATATATCTCCGGAACTTAGTTGTCCTCACTCTTGTCCACATAATACTTCAGCCAGACGCAATATGAGTTGAATGGGTGGACTTCGTATTTTTATTGCCAACCACGGATGTTCGTCGATTTCCTTTAGGCATTCGGATAGCATTTTCAAAGTCGATTATTCTGACGAACGCCCATTTTTAATGGAAAACATGTAGTGCTGGGTGGGTAGCTTTTTAACGAAAGAACAAAAGCTTAATGGTGGTGTACAGTGGAAGATACCGCAAAAATGCCAAATGACTTTCCATTAGCATCTGATCCTACATACTACTTGGGTTTTATTAAAAGCGACAGCTACGAAAACTTTAAACCAATTCTCAAGGACAGAAATGCACTAACACCAGTGAGTCTTTCGAGCATACGTATCGCTGAGCATCATCTCAAAAATTCTCAACAAAAACTGTACGGGTTCAGCTGTCTCCACTGCGAGATTTCTCATAGATTCTGTACTTTCTTTTTACTAATTTTTGCTCCTGGTTACATTTCGAATATCTACTTACTTGTAATTTCTGGAAAGCGTTCAAAAGGTCTGAAAGTTCCGGTTTCCAATGTTGTACCCTGGACAAACATAAAAAACTTGTATATCACATCAAGCTCGTTTGAACTGCAGGAAAATTTTTCTCTTGTAATAAGTCCAATACATACAAGACAATAATCATTGTCTACTTACCCAGTCAGTTTCTGACTGTTCCTCGCTCCTAGAAAGAGAGATATAAGTAACTTGATGGGACTAAAGACCAGTCAACGAAACCGGCCAAACGTAATAGACGAGATCCGGAGAGCTGAAATCCCCGTATCACATCACGACAGTGGTAGATATTGACACATCCTTACCCATATTAACCCATCATATCACCACACGTCACATCTCCTACGTTCATCACTACTACATCTCATGAAACCAACTCACAACTCCTCACATCTCATGAAAACTCGTCATATCATATCACATCACGTCAGATCACACAGACCACACCCCACGCACTACACCACATTGCATCACATGACATTATGTCACGTAGCATCGCATAACCTCACGTCACGTCACTTCTCCCCACACACCCCGCACACCTCAACGCATCACAACACATTTCATCATATCACATCTCGTCACGTCAAGTCAGATCACGTCACACACCCTATACCCGGCACGGCACAGCACATTACATTACATCAAAACCACACGACACAATACCGCAACACACAAATTACAACACGACAACGACAAAAAGGATCCTAACAATAGCAATACACACTCAAAAAGCAAGAACTATCATCCTCTTACTCGGAATCGTTTGATTCGGCTGGTGGTGGCGGTGGTGGTGGCGGCGGTGGTAATGATCTCTCAACGAGTTCTTCAGATTTTGAACGATTTCTAGTACAAATTTGAAACGAAGACACGGATGAATGTTTGATAACAAGTGAATACTACAATTTTCTTAAAAATTTACTAATTTACTGTCAAAATAATCTCACATTTGTATCGCTTCAGCGAGATTCTTCTTTGCACTTTCGGTTGCAGTGTTCAAACTTGAGACGGATATGTCATCTGCAAATAAACAGACACGTGGTCTGAATAAAAATTCAGTTCTTGGTATTGAAAGGTGAACCTTTCCGCCAACTAAAAGCTAAGTAGGAACATTCGTCTGCAGTGAATTAATCAAAATCGGAATAGAAACTATGACAAATGTTGCCAAGAAGAAGTAAGAAGATTTATTCTCAGTAGTTTGTAGTTGCTTCCATGTAGTTTATTGTCTTTTATCCGCTAAGCTTTCGTCTCGTTTTACCCGGGCAGAGCATAACCGTTTGTATTTGACAACGTCACCTGATTTTGCTAACGACGCGCGCTTGTCATACGTGATGTAACTATGTAATATAAAGCTGTGATTGATTTTTCGCAAGATCTTAATTTAACTAAAATAATTTCATTTCATAGGATGAAAATTGTACTGACATATGTTTTATTTACGGGCAAACGGGACGAAATTTTAGCAAATAAAAGACGACAAACTACAAGGAAGTAACTGCAAACTACTGAGTATAAATCAATCAATACTCAATGGAAAGTTTCAAAGAACACAAAGTAAGAAGCTTTTCAAAACGGATCAGCTTTAAGCCTTAACATAAAATCGCAGGACGTTCTCATTCTTCATTGAAATGGATGAGTAACTCTAAAAAATATAGAATTGACCCGAAGAAATTGCGGCAGCTGTGATGCTCATGAAAGTTGAAAGACAAGCATAACTCTGGTTAGAGGTGCAGTCAGTATGCAATAATAGAGGGTTACGCCCCCGTAACATCTCACCTGAATCAGATAAGTCGTCTCCTTCAGTAGGAGTGTCAGACATGAACGATCCGGACTTGGTTAAAGCTAACATGGGAATGAAACAAACCAACGAAGAATCGTTACGAAGTGTCACTCGATTTGTACCTAAGAAACAGTGGCGTAATTTGGTATTTTCTAGAGAGAAACCTCGATGAGACCTTCGCGAATTTTGAGTAACGAGCATTCACTACAGATTTGAGAGATTATGTCTCGAGCACTTAAATATGTTATCTTTTACACTTGAAATTAAAAAAACGTCTAATTTGATTGCAGTTGAAGACTTCGTTACTCTACCAGTTCAGATGGCCCTTGGGATTGCCTTGGGGTGGACCTTGGCCTACCCCAGGGGGCGGGTCCCCAGGACATCCCCGTTATGCCATATACGATATAGAAATCACCACGTAATGACAGCAGAAATGTACCAAATGGTTAACATGGTAAGATTTTCAAGTCACGCGTTGAAAACAGTCATTTTTCCCACCTTGAGATTCCTTGTTAGGACAAATGACGTAACATGCCTCAAGAAGGCTGGAGTTGATGTCCAACACGAAAGTGAATTACATGCAAGTGACTCAAATTGGAGGCCAAAACCATCCTCTCCCCCAAAAAACCGGGGAGTGATCGTCCTCCCGACTCCCCTTACTGCACCACTGATTACATTTTTGCAATCACTGAAGAATTACTTTATACGAAATTTAATTAACACAACACGCGTGTGTTTTTCTTCAAAGTATTAGCCTCCACACAATGCACCGGGCATAAACTTTGTCTTCCCAAACAACCTTCAACTCACGTTTTGCTGGGCTGCTCGCTCGAGAAGGCTTCAAAACATAAAAAACAATTCCGGTATCCCTCCACCCTTTCATCTGAGGTGTCTTCGAGATACAAGACTTGATCACGGGAACACTACCAGACTCCAGGACATAGTACGCGATGGTCCTGGCCAGCGGTACCGACGCCACGTAGAACACGTAATCAAAGCGATACTCAGAGCTAGGTGGCGAGGAAATCGTGGAAATATATTGCCTCCAGTAGGGAGAACCGCCGGCGTAGTATACATAGATAGGAAAGTTAAATCCTTGCTGTGGTTGAAGACTGGCGTTGAACGAGAACTGGTCTGACCATTCGCGGGACGAGGCCGACGGTGACCGTCGCACTTGATAGTTGGTACCATTGAAGGTCACGTAGAGAGTTATTGTGTCACCTAAGATGGTGGAAAATGTAAACACGTCATGTTTAATGTGATATGGGGAGTTTATTAAACCCATAAAAAGACAACTAAATAAAGAAACAAGTAACAATCCCCACCCTTTGATCAAAGCACTACAATCTACAGAAACAACTGTGATCTAATTCGAAGAGCAAGCCTTAAGTCGTGGCTACACAGAATATCGATGAAGTCGTTTTGGCATATCGAACCTTCGTTGACCCTGATACTTAACTTAGCAAACAACCCCGAGCAAAAACATAGAGATAACCTGTGACTAGCAGATGGTGTCACTCTGTTAAGAGGTGGGGAGAGTAAGCAGGCTCCCAGATTGTCAATTACGACAGGTGGACACAACTTTGACCACTCTCTTTGAAGTCAAGGTTTACACTGGGTCCGCACTCAAAATATTGCAATACATAAAGTCTAATACTATAACTGATCGTGTCTAAGGCTGTAGTACTGTACTTCCTTCGTAAGGTAGATCTATGTATTAATGCCCAATTAGCCACGTTTTGGACGATGGTTAAACTTAGCAAACCGAAGGTTGCGATGACAGCAGACGCGACTGGTTCTTAAACTCAAGGTGATCAAACCCGCCGGACTTTGATCAAAGTGTCAAGGGGGTGCTGGTGGCATAGTGGTAGTGCAGGTGCCTCTCATTACTCTGACTAGGGTTCGATTCCGGCTCCGTGCAGTTATCTGATTAAAGTTACCTTTGTCACATGTGAGAAAAGTGTTGCCCAGATTGGCTCTACCAAACATCGCAGGTTTTCTCCGGGTACTCCGGTTTCCTCCTGTAGTGACACTGGACCCATGAGGGGCGGTCCTTACTGGACCTCTGGGGAGAACAGCTCCAGTAGCCGATACGGTTATCCAGTATAAATAAAGACACTTTACTTTGTCTCAGTAGTACTATTTGGTGGATAACATTCAAAGGTCGGTTGTTCGAAGCACGTATACCATTGTTCACCTGGTAGAACGTATTCCTCGAATAACCTGTCTGGGTATTGAGCAATCTTTCCTTGATAAAATTAACCGTAAAAGCTGATGAGAGCTGTAACTCTCCCTCTAGTTTGACTGCCAATCTCTGATCACTTCACGTGCATTCTCAGCTCTCGTGTACTTGAAGCCAGTTCAAAGTTTGATGAGATCTGATTTAGTTTCTTTGACTCCCCATAAGGACCGCATCAGAGTCATGGAAAGTTGAACGCGTCAGCAGTTTGCCGATCGGATAATCTAGAGAGACTCTTATCCATTCTCAATCTTATCTGGCTGTCAGTTATGACGCCCGTCTCTAAGCTCTCGACCAGGATTGACGAAGAGCAATAAGAACTTAAACAATTCTTTTCCAACTCTTTTATTACCACATCCCATGGAGCCTTTCGAGTCATCCAAGTTTGATAGCGGCTTAATAGATGTCGCTTACAGACAACACGAACAACTGATTTTCCTCGGCTTAGCTAACGGTACACTGACTATAGGTATTTTAGTGCACCCTCTTTGAAACAACAGAATCAAAAGATAACATCTCTACGAGTTCGTAAGTACTATCCGGTTAAACTACGAACCTTCCTGAGGAGCTTCAGGTCTTGGAGGTGACTTTGACACACCCCGTGCAATGGCCCCTAAAACACAAAAAAAAATGCATCATTATTAACAGGGTTGTTAAACGAACGTCGACAAGCGCACACTGAACAAGCCTGGCCTGATCTCATGACATGAGTAATTCCACCAGTATTTTCTACCAAGTGCCCAATAATAAGGAACTCACCTACTTCGTCTTGAGAAGGAACCAGGGGAGGCTTTCCCTAACACAAATGATAAGATAGATAGGGGTGAGAGAGGGAAAAGAGGAGAGGAAGAGGGAGGGAAAGGGAAAACATGAGAAGAGCAAAAGAAGAGAGGAAGAGAGAAAGGGAAAGGGAAAGGGAAAGAAAAAGAAAGAGGATAAGGTGTTGTAAAAGAGATAGGAAGAGGAAGGAGAGGGAAGAGGGAGATGGGGAAGGAGAGGGAGAAGGAGAGGAAGAGGGAAAGGAAGAGAGAGGGGGAGGAAGGAGGACAAAGAGAGGGAGAGAAAGGAGGAGAGGGAGGGGGAGACAGAGAAACAGAGGGCGAGGGAGGAGAGGGAGAGAGGGTAGAAAGACAGGGGACGGAAGAGCGAGAGGAGGAGAGAGTGGGAGAGGGAATACCAACATGGAAAAGGAAAATAAACAGAAAAAACTTACAGGTCGAAATGACAAAAACTGCCAAGAGTTAAGAGCGAAATTTGGACAGAAAGTTGTAATACCTGAAGGACTAAAAATTGTAGTATGAAAGACTTACGGTTGGCTTCCCTGGCAGTCTATCACGTTCCTGGATTTTCTATTTGACATAAGAAAGAAAAGAAACAGATAGGAAAACACAGTTCAACACGCGATACCACCCTGATACAAATGTTCACCATACAGGTAAGGGATGGAAACTTGGTCAGGGTTGGTGAGACTGGAAAAAAGTTCACAAGGGATGGTGAGTATATTTCAATAGTCTTGGTCCAATGTCTCCTCTGATGTTCCCAGAAGGTAACAACGAACATTAACGGCTTAAAGCTGCAATTTGAAACACGAAAAATACACCTCCACACCTTGTTTATTTCGTTCATTTGTTGTTCAAATCCCATCGCCATTTTCTGCTTCTCGATTCTTTCCGCCTCAAGGACTTCGCTGAACTGTTTCAGCATCGATTCATACTATAGAGACCGTAAAACATAAATACAGTTTTGTAGGAAGAAAACGGAGAGTTATTCTCAACGATTTTTGTGATTACTCAAACATGTGTCTATTATATAGTTATCAAAATTGCCGTTTGTCTGTTCCTTCAAAACGATTTTAATATTTATAGATTTAATTCTAACATTTATATTCAACATAAGGCTCTCATATTCATAGATTTACTGAAGATTTTTAGTCTCAAGTAGCTGCCGTTCAAATATCAAGAAGGGTATAATTTTACCTTCTCTCTTTCAGCCTCACTAGCTCTCTGTAATTTCAACTCCTTTTTCTTCCATTTACTTGTGAGCCTTTTCATTTCTTCTTGTGCGTGGACTTGCACACTGCTAACCTGCGTATGCAAACATGGTAGGAGTCAGAATATTGATTGTTCCCGCTCAATCCCTAGCGAATCAGAAGACAGTAATACGGCGGCCACGTTGGTCCTACATACTAAGGCAGCCAATGAGAATGTTTTGTTATGAGTGCTGGGACCTATTCCGTTGCCATGCTACAGTTGTCGAGGGGAGTTCAGAATTAAGGAGTAACGAATATACCGCATATATGGAATATGTAGGGACATTTTTCTTTGTTTGCTGCGGTTATATGGTGATGACACGCTAGCGTCATCAGTAAACTTAAAAACTATAATTTTCGCCAATATTAGCATTATGCTATATTTTCCAAAGTCATTTGAAACAGAGCTACGACTTGTGAGAAAGCAAGTCAGCAATTATTCATTGGTCAAATTTTAACGAAGGTATCACAATCTTAGTGGATTTTTCGCACATAAAGTGTCAACTTGAGCGTAGTATTTGTGAGACGGTCCAGATTTTATAATCACACTTAAAAAAAAGTAACGGAACTTGAAAATATGCGAAAATTATTTTTGACGACTGTAGTAATAGGCGGTAAACTCGACCGTCTATTTCTTGAAGTATATACAGAAATTATTCTATTTTGGCAAATGAATGACACGTTTTCATTATGTTTTTGGTTTTCTTACTATCTCTCTTTGCCGTAGAAGAGAAGTTGCGAGAAAACCAAAAATAGAGAAATGGTGGGATATTCTTTTGCCAAAATAGATCAAGTTAGTGTTGAAAGAAAATAAACTGTCTACAAACATTGACAGAGATTAAATCTCAGTTGCGAAAAAGATTACCTACCTCGTCATGTAATTGTTTCCGAATCATTTCCATCTCGTTTCTTTGTTGTTTAATGGGAGGAGAGTCAGTTTCATCTTCATCCTGATTGGAAGAACGTTTTAAAGATGTGATTTTACTTAAAAAAGACCCAACAACATATATACGAAAAGGATCCTTCCTGAAAGGAAGCACCTCCAGTGAGCTCATGCACTTCTCAACCAGCCAAGGTATATTGTAGCCTAAATCTGTTCTACTTGCCTGAATTCCACGAACCAAAGAAGGCCGAGCTGAAACACAATGAAACGATATTATAAAATTCCACATTGAAAAAATCATGCAATTCAGTGTATATAAACCACTTTAATCATGATGAACGGAAACAATCTTGACGGTCAAAATTACCTGACTTCTGTTGGAGTTCAACGATTCTCTGCGATAACAAGAAAAAAATAAACAAAGTTCAAAGTATTGTCAGGATCATCCTCAGAGATATACACGAACAGAAATTTTTCAGGATAATCTGACACTGCCGAAGTCAACTAAAAAATGTTGATTCGAGCGAGATTTGAATTTGATTTGATTTCATGTATATCTCTGAAGATGATTCTGAAATAGAATTGAAACATTGCACATCCTCTCATGGATAAACGTTAAGTTGTCGCGAGACTATCTCGTGCATTTAAGTTGGATAAAAACTCGCCTCCAATCCCTGTGGACTCGATAGCTCAACAGGTAGAGCGGCGGACCGGTATCCCGAAGGTGCAAGTTCAAATCCCGCTCGAGTTGACTTGGGCAGTGTCAGATTATCATGAAAAATTTCTGTTCAAGTATTGTCAGGGTTAAGAATAAAATTTGAACAAACTTTTCAGTTAGACATTAAGATAGACATAAACATAGACAAGTTTTAAGCAAAATTGTACGAAACTTCTAACTAGCGGAGACGTCAAAATGTGAGATCTAAAACTTCCCAATTCATGTAAACTGATGTTACCTGCTCTAAGACTGACTTTTGCTCATGTACTTGTCGTAGCTCCATCATTACAGAATTCTTAAACTCTGTCATCTCACTCTAGAAGAATTAAAGACAGCAAAATTAATAAGCCAAGGATAATATTATTAATAAATTCCTTGGGACCCCCAGGAAAAACATTTTAGATTGGGTTATAAATAAAGGCACTTATGTTCCGTTTCAACACAACCGACATTTTGAAACACCTTTTCCTTACCAATTGCTTCTGCTGTTCGTCTTCTTTCCATCTTGCGTATCTTTCTTCGAGCTCTGCAATCTTCTGCAGCTCTTTGTCTTCTCTCTAAAGCGGTAAGACTTAGATTTAACTTTGGATCACATGAAATACGAGACAAAAGCTGAACTGAAAGTCAATTTATATCACCACCAAGATTTAACAATCACGTAATATTTATCGATTCCCTTACCTGAGCTTGGTGGTCATTTTCTTTCTCTTTCTGAAGTTGTCTCTCCGTTGACATAAGTCTTTCTTTAATATCCTTCAATTCCCGCAGCAAATCCGCATTTACTGTCGCTACAGTTTCTCTGCCATGGTTAACATTATTACTGGACTCTTTCAACGGGTTCACTGAGAAAGCACCGACAAACTGACCAGCATGTTCAGAGTGGCGTCGTTGAATGTGAGCCAAAAGGTAGTCGTTGCTAACGAAAGCTTTGGGACAAAATGGACACTAGAAAATACATGAGCGTAGAAATTATGAGATAGTCAAGAAAACTGTGGAAAGTAACCACACTATATCTGTTACCGTTCAATGAGACTTACTAATGGATCTGGTTATAATCAATGGCGGGGAATACTTAGAAGCAAATTTTATGTGTAAACGAAGAACTTGGCAGGCAAAGTCTAAATCCGAGTAATAGCGAATATTACAGTAATAGTAATTTTTGACGAGAATTCTGAAGAGAGTTTTATCGCATGTAAGCATCACACCTTGTATGACATTAAAACAGACCTCAATTCTTTTTTTTGTTTTAATATTAGCCGACGTCAAAGCACATTGTTGGCCAAAATGAGTAACTTCCACTTCACTTTCGGAATTATCTTTGATCGGAATCACGGTCCGGCTAGGTAGTTCTAGGTCTTAGTCGTAGGTTTCAATAAAGGTTCGAAGTTTCAATACTCTGCACTTGTCTCATACATTTGTTGACTGTACGACAGATCTTAAATTGAAGAAAATAAAGTCTTTCTTAATTTTACCGAGAATGCTAAGAATTTAATTTTTCATCTTTTACAGTGCAAAACGACTCTCTCTCTTCACCTGAGTGTTCAAAGTCTCGACGTCTTTGAGGTAAACATTTAGTCTGTGACCAGCTGTTTTAAAAACCGTGTTAGGGAATTTTAATATTGCAATCAGTTCAGTTTTTTATTACTCAACTTGTGGTAAATGTGCGACTGAAATTTTTGACGCTGGTTTTAATTAAACAAAAATCGTAATAGGGGAACGTCCTCTTCTCAGTCTTCGGACCTTTCAACTCTAGTGGCAAAATCATTTGTCCTGACGGCTGATCAAGGCCACCATGGCCGCTTTGGTTAAAAGGCAACAAAATTACTACCTTATGCATACCACTAGCTCCAGATCTTATCATCAACTGGTACTCAGCGAGCATTTTCCGAGCTTTCCGATTTTCTTTCTTCAAGTGGTTAACTGAGTTTTGCTTGTCGTCCAAATCCTTGTTCATCTTTTCCAGACCCTTGAAAAGTAAAATTGACCCAAAAACAGAGTTGATAAACCAGCAGTAAACGCATGTGAATGCTGAACTACACGGTGTGACTGCCAAATGCGATTGTTCCCCCCGATGTATATGATTTAGTCATAGGAGTCGCCAGAACGTGTTCCGACAAATCATAACCATAAACTGTGCTCTGAAGATAAAATTGCATACGCCAGTAAGATGAACGCTATGCGACAATGGTTTCACTTGGATGGGCTTCAATTAACCCTTTAATGCTCGGGGCTCATCTCTGTGACTAGTAAAATCATCTGGCGTTAGCCAGAGTAATACATATATAAGTGTGTCCTTGCCCCTACATGAGTTAAGGGTTTTCTGGCAAATTTCATTGCTATGCGACAGTGGTCAAGTACTCTTCATTTGAAAAGCTAATTTATTTGAGGTAAAGATGTCAGATATAAGGAATAACCAAGATATTGTATATGTGAAATATGTACTGTAAGCAAGGTTGGTAAGGTCATAATGCGGTGACGTCACACTACCGTCATTTGAGCTCTTACAAGCTCTATAACAGAGGTGCGCAACATTTCTGGTTCTGCAGCCCAAATTACTGGCTTAGAATAGTTGGCGAGCCACCATGTTCTCGTCTTGGTCAACCGTTTCCCTCCGTAAGATCCGATGGTTCTATTGCAATGGTGCTATTTATGACTTTATGTCCTCACAACCTTAACAAAGCCTCCAGCTCTGAGTTAAGCTAATTACGGTGCAAACGTCATTTTTGATAAAGTTCGATTCTGACCTTTCTTACCGATAGAAGTTTCTAACTTTTACTACAGAGCTACTTTTTTTAACCTAAAAGTCTCCGTGAGCCACATAAACAACTTTCGCGGGCCGCAGGTTCCACACTCTTGCTCTATTACTTGAGCGATTATAAGAATAATTATACAAAAATTTTAATGGTCATTTGAAGTAGAGCCACTACAAAGGACGCAAAACTTCGTTTACGATTATTCGTTGATGAAATTTAAACAAATTTTCCAGAGGTTTTAGTGTATTTTTTGCTTAGAAAAAGGCCGATATCTCAAGCAAGTCTCAAACTTCTTTAAAATCCAGGCACAACCTTTAGGGGAAGAAAGTCCAGATACTTATCACAAGTTAAAAAATATTGTAACCTGAAAAAATATAAGAAAATTTCAGCATTTTTCTTTTTTCAGTGATGTCATGGTGACACCGCGTATGTCATTAACGGATAGAACTTTAGCCACATGTACAACGTAGAGGTTGTCATAGTTGGACCCAAAATCTGTTAAGCCTAATGACTATCTTTGTTTATTCTAACCTTTCTTAGCAACTGAACACATGAACATGTATAGAACTAAATGTGTCTGGATATCTTTATTATCTAAAGAGGACCAGAAATCACAATCTCCAACCCATTGGTGAACTCAATCTGAATCCTAATCCAATCTGATCCAATCTGTCTCAGTTTTTACATTCTTCATCTATTCCTTAATACATATAGCAGGATTTCCAAAAAAATGGAAACCTTTCAATTGACCAAATTTAACCCTGCCTAATCATGCTCCTGAATCTCCATGAAAATACTTGCAAGGAAATACAAACAACTACTCATGCAGCAGCTTGGCAAAATTTAATTTATGCCATTCCTTTGTCTTTAGTGTGGGATTCTAGTACAGGTTTTCACACATAGAAATACAGTAATATTCAAATAGCAATTCCATTTTTCATATGTCAAAATCTGGAACCATCTTGCTGTCAAGTAATATTCCACACTTATACATAGAATGTTTGGATTTTCTTGGATTGCATAGTGATTGAATCAGATGTTGCTCTACATCAAATAAGATTGGACTAAGTCACTTGAAGCATCAGACTGGATCTGATGTGATGACCACTTTGGGCAAACCCTTGAATTTCAGGTTCTTGATTTGACCTGATGCATGCCTCTCATATTGAGCAGTCCCCACAACTTTCCTTTCAATTAAAAATAATGGTTATGTACTATGTACATTTTCTTGATTTACAAACTCATACCTCTGACTTTTCCTTCAAAGAATTTTCCATATCTTTCAACTTAGATTGAAGAAACTGCTGAGAATGCTTTCAAATAAACCAGAAAAATATTTAGTTAGTCCAAACCTGCTGATGCCAAATAATTTTACTAGTGAAAGAGTGACAACTCAGATTGGATAGGATTAAACCCAACATTACTAAACCTGAAATGATTATTTTAAATTTTCAGCAGCTCTGGCAAAATCTAGTTTGACTGAACTGACTTGATTTGAATGAGATATTACAAACTGGTATGCAGTTATTATTATTTGATAATGATGATCTCACAAAACAAAAGTACAGTGTGATCTGAAATACAAATTAAACAACACTTTAGCCTGAAAATTGCAACAGCAATATTATCTAGGAGGCTTAATATGTGACAACAGAAAATCTTCTCCAAAAAACAGCTACAGTAAGTTGGCTTTTGAACTGCAGTTTCTGTTATTAAAAAGAGTAACTGCCTAAATGAAGAGTAAAAAAATCTGTTGCAAGATTGAAATGTCACTAAATGGGCAGAAACCATTTTTAGCTTTCTTTTATAAGGATAACATGATTACATAATTTTATTAGCAAGTGAAATAATAAAAGATTATTCTCTGATGATTTACCTTACCTAAAAAAATTATGACAGAGAAGTACTGCAGAACTTTACCAAGTGTTCTATTTTTATTAATATCTATAATGAACAACAACTTTTAATTCTGTTATTTTAGAGTCACTAGCCGTCCATGAGCATTATTTAACTGTAACTAATTAAATTTTAAGCAACATGATTCATTTAATTTTTTCTTCACCAGAAGGGTAGAGTTTGTATTACACCTGTAAACTCATCTAGTATTTATTTTGAGGTGAGTAGTTTAATTAGTTAGCATTTAGCATAACTTTGGCCACTTAGTTCATTGCCAAAAATGCTAGACACAGTCACTTAGATAACATATACTTGTGAACTTACCATTAGATATTCAATAATAAGCTGTGAAAGTTGAAAAAGTTTCACAAAATTTGGATCAACTAGATGAGAATCCTGGTAGAAACCAAATAACATGTAAATCTATTAAAATAATATATTTACAGTAACAGCAAAAAATTACTATATACATACATATTGCAATCATATTGTTAGATGAAAGGGCAGATGGATGGATGGACGGATGGATAGGCAGACGGGTGGGTGGATGGACGGATGGATGGATGGATGGATGGATGGATGGATAAATGGATGGTTGCGTGAGTGGATGGGTAGATGGGTAGATGGGTAGATGGGTAGGTGGATAGATGGGTAGATGGAAGATAGATGAATGCATGGACTGACAGATGGGGAGAGGGAATGTTAGAAAATAAGGTGAAGAAAAAAACTGAGAAAGAAGATAACAGGGAAATGCTAATTAATACCATATATATGAGGATATACTGTCATTAAAGATAAACTGCCTGGGAAATGTGTGTGTCCAAGAATCATCATGTAAAATTCAGGCTGAACTTTTTCAAGTTTGATTTTCCAGGTATGGTATAGTACAGAAGTTGTAATGTCAGTTGGAAGAAAACTCTAACAAGATATTATATGTTCAAAGAAAATATTAGAATGAACTAAACCCTAATTTGGTTGTAAGTTTTCCAACTTTATTATTTTACTCTTACTGGCTAATGTCAGATGATTACCAAGATGGCCCCTGAAAAGCTTAGGGATCATTGACAGGCAAATGGAAATACTAAGCAAGCATGTTGTTGTATAGTTGTATATTAATTACCCAGGTCTTCAAGTAACTAAAGTAAGTTTATATGCAACCATGAGTCGTGAAGACTGGTTGACATTTTTGTGCATGCATATGCTATAAGTTACATTGAAACACCTTTCAGGCTTTAGTCTTCCCTTCATTCATTTTTTCTCCTAAAGGATGCTATATTGGAAATTTAAACATGAAAAGTTCAACCTCAATTTTTTAAGATTTGAGTCATATGTACTTCACAACTATTTCCTCTCAACCCATTAATTATCATGTTTCTGAAAGTTTAGACAAAAATTCCTTAAACATGGATGGCTCATACTGTAGTTAAAGGATTAATACAGCACAGTGTGTCTTTATATTTTCATATCTGATATATCTATAGATTTTAATATTTCCATATGTTTATTTTATCTTTCTTGAGATTGCATTAGACCCAGCTGAAATGGATTCTTTTGGTGACTGTATATATGTACTTTGAATCACATCCTATGCTGCACACCTTTTCTTACCTAATGTACCCCTCTCTCCATGATTGTCTAACCCTTGCAGTATTCAGTTGGGTAGACTTATAGCCATTCAGTCAAAATCTGGTAGATCCCAAGACTAATATGATCAAATATGCCTCAAATGGAGTACATAACCTTTCCACCTGACTTACCATTTCAGCTTCAATGTTGCAGAAAGTAACAGTCATGATGCTCTGTTGCAAGCTTGAAAAATCCAGCTCCCTTGCAATTCTGTTCACATCAATTGCAGCTGCAATAGAACAATATACATACATCAAAATTCCGAACTGTATTTCAAACGGAACGAAAGCACCATCACGGCTGAGGCATGAAACTTCCCAGTGTTCCCAGAAAACTTAAAAGCCCAAAGAAATTTCAACACAATACCCACCCAACTTTCGCCAATCCACCTTCTCAGTTCTCTTTTTGAAAGTGAAAGCCGTACCTTTGGACAAGGAGAAGAAAATAACAACTAAATTTTAATAAATTTTGGACATGCACTGAGATGCACTCACGTAGCAACGCAACTACCAGTCGAGAAGACAATCCCGTTTGCCAGGAAATAAGCAAATTAAAAAATTTGAAAAAAGAAAAATTACCCTTTCGATGGCCCTCGACAACTTTTGGCTTTCCATATTGGGACATAATGTGCCAACAAACGACGAAATAAAGTTATATTTTGACTTACATCGTAGTAGAAATATTGTGTATTTGGAATCTGAAAACGTTAGGACGCGCAGCAAAATGTACACCTGTATCCTGGGCACCACTTAACATGCTGCTGATTTTAAATGCTGTCGGCTCGTTTTCCAAATCCTTGGCACATTGGTTTGTTTTTGAAATTCAAACTAAAATTTGAAATTGAATCTTTGTACAATGTGATTCAGAGCTCTGAAGTCGCAAACTCACAAGTTTGAAATATAAACCTTGTGCTTATAATAAACAACGATAAAGTGTTCACAATGGTAATCACAATGGTAATCGAGAAGAAGAAGAAGAAGAAGAAGAAGAAGAAGTGTGTAATGGCTGAAAAACGATTCAAGTGCGACATCTGTAAAAAGGAATTCAAATGGGCGTCAGGCTTATCTGTGCACAAGCGTCTTCATAGTGGTGTAAAACCTTTCAAATGCAAGATCTGTGGCAAGTCATTCACGAGGCAGCATCATTTAGCAGACCACGGAAAAGTCCACAGTGGCAAGACACCTTACAACTGTAAGATATGCGGCAAGTCATTTACAAACTCTTCCACTTTGTTTTACCACAAAATCATTCACACTGGCGAAAGACCTTTTAAATGTGTCCTTTGTGACAAGGCGTTCAACCATCCCACCCATCTAACTCACCATAAAAGATCCCATACTAAAGAGAGACCGTACAAGTGCGAAATTTGTGGTAAGACATTTGGTCACCCTTCTCATTTGGGTCAACACAGGAAAATTCATTCAGATATTAAGAAACGTTGCAAGGGGTCAAGCAAGGCCCCCAGTCGTTCCAGGAAATCGTTACTTCGAAAGAAATGCTCCACAACTGATTGGAAGAAAAAAGAACATCTAAACATAAGTTCGGTTTCAAAGAAACGTCCAAATAATCTGGAGATAGCTTTGCTTGAGTTGGAAGTTCAGATTTGTCGTGCAAATTGGAAATTTGGTCCAGGAAAAACTGAAGGTGTCAATAAAACTGGTCAAAAACCAGTAGATAATAACTCCCCTTCACCATGTCATGATTCACCAGTAGATGAACATGTACAGCAAAAGGAAAGTAATGTATTATCCATGCAGAATACAAGTTTTTCATGTACCAAGTGCTCTGCAAGTTTATCATCCAAAGAAGGCTTGGAACAGCATAAGTGCAGTCAGTCTACTGACAAGGACTTTAAGTGCTTCCAGTGTGAAATGAATTTTAATTGTCCAAGGAAATATGACCAACACTTGCTTTATCATGATCTGAATGCAACAGAACCAACAGGATGCCCATATATTTGCTTTAAATGTGATGAGAGTTTTGATTTGATAAGTGGATTGGTTGATCACATAAATACCAGGCACAAACATGAAGTAAGTGAACATCATCATGTAGATGATCTTACAGAAGTTCTGGAACCAGCTCATAACTGCACCAAAATTCATGGGACCAATAAACTAGACAATGATAACCATCAAATATTGTCAATCCAGATGGAATCAAGTATTGGATGAAATGAATGTGCTCACTTAAACAAAGGTAACATTTTGGATTGAGCAGATACATACACAATGTCCTTTGAAACTTTTCAGGAGAAGCCTCAGCTGACCATGAAGCAATGCAGACAAATAGTGAATATTAAAAATGAAGGCTGTTTTGACATGTGTAATTGCATACATCAGTAAAGTAAATAATTATATTAAACAATTTGATGTAAAATATTTACATATGTGGTTAAAAATAATGCATATATGTCAATTAGAATTGTTCATCAAGGTTTTGTACATAGATGGAATTTGCATATATTCATTTCCTGCCTTTGGGTCTGCAACCAAATACCATGCTTCAAGAAAGAGTCTTCTGTGCCAAATTTTTTCTTTGTCCACAATTGACATTTCTTGAAAATCCAAAGAATGTGTCTTATTATTTGTGTGTAGAGGAACCATTGAATTCAAGTCATTCTCTTTACAGGCTTTTATGTGTTCTTTGTTTCTGGCCCTAAGTGATCTCTTTGTTTGGCTATAATAGACAAAATTGCAGTCTTTGCATGGTAATTTAAACAACCAAGAGTTTGGAAAGGCAAGGATCAGAGGGAAGTATGAAAGAACCATCAGGGCAATCATTTCATCCAAAGTAGATCTACATGACTCTGGGGGATGAGAGTAAAAAACTGTTGCTAACAGGGTGCACATAAGAACTCCCACAAAAAGGGCAGGGCACAATCCCCCAACCCCCCTCTAAGATGCACCCCAGTTTTTGCCAGATCTTGCTAAAAATGAAAGTTTACAACTTGTGTGCACATGTCAATTCTGAGAATTGTTGGAATTGCAAGAATTAGTGTCACCATTCAGTGGCATAGCCAACCTCAGAGGTCCAAGTGGACAAACTTTTAAAAACTGATTTCCAAACGAGCACATAAAGAATTCAAAATTGTCACTTCAGGGATACTCCAGAAATTTTCAGTATGTTTTGAGCGTAAGAGAGAGGTAATTTCCTCTGTTTATTTGCTTCTTTTTCTTTCTCTCTGCATTTCTTCCTTCTCTCCCATCCTCCTTTCCCTTTCTCAAGCCGCGATGTAACCTCGTGTTTGCATCAGACAACATAAGCACAACAAAACAGTTTATTTCTAAAACTAAAACACCGGTCACCTCGAAACCTTTTGTTTCGAGAGAATCCTCCATTGCTGTGTTCAATATACCTTTCCCCAGGTTAACTAATAGTCCGATTATTTTCAGTATGGTCCCATATGGGTGTTTGTGGACGTTTATGAACACCCCGGTCAACGTACCACGAGATTTGGATAGTTGGGGACCTTCCCAACACTGAAATATGAACACGTAATAGCCATTCTTTTAAACTTAGAGTTTCAAAGTTTTCGAATGGCATATTTGAATTTTTGTACCGCGAACTTGATCTGATGTTGTAATATTTACTATTTGATAATTGTATATAAAATGCAATAAGCGTATGAAAATCCTGGTTTTATTACAAATTGACCCAATTTACACTGAAAACTCTTAACATTTATTGAAAAACAACCAAAATTATACTAAAATCATTAGACTTGACCTCGTTTTTTATCCAATCATAGGAAACTAAGGCTTGTTGTCAGTATGTTCAGTGGCGTGCTGGCTTCTTCGCCAGGGGAGGTCAACTGTGAATGTGGCGCCCCCTTGTAATTAGCGAACACATTTTTCAGGGGTCCGGGGCCCATACATGCAGAGTGTTTAATCTAATTTCCAAACACCAAGAAGTTTGTTGAAAAACGAGATATAAAAACGAGCCTTTTTTTAGCAAACTTCAAGGTATTTTTGAATTAGATTCTTTATAAACTTTCTAGCGTATGATACGGCTTCTTAAAAGAATCCGTATTTAAGGAAAAAATAGGCTTGTGTTTTGTCCGATTTTTTGGTAACTGATTTTCTGTGTGCATCCGATGTGAATTATTAATAGGTTTGTGAAAAAAACAACCAGAAAAAAAAAATAACATGCAAACAAAAAAAACCAAACTGTTTTCTGTCATGAATAACATCGTTTCGACTGGAGATATTGGGCTTAGCCTCGCGTTTCCTCAAGGCATTTTTCCAGTCAAAATGACGGCATTCATATTATCACTTCAAAAGCAACATAATATAAAGCTTTGTTATCAGTGATTTTGGACGCAATGTTATTGTTTAATATAGTGGAAAGAAAGTGAAAAAATGATGATAAACAACCACAGTGTCACCAGATTTCGTCATTATTAAAAAGTTCATCATGGATTCCTGACTGACAGCAACTGTTCAACGCTGACGAACGTCAACTGTTTAAACATTGTTTATCGTGTTTATGAGTATAACTAGGATTATAATTATGATTATTGTCATGATTACCATTACGATTATGATTATGATTGATTATGATTATGATTCTCTTTGATCATCACTCTCTTTGGTCTTCTCGTCTTCTTCATCATTGTTATCATCATCATCATCATCATAGAAACTGTCATTAAGTTCCAAACCTTCACTTAAGACTTTTAGGTATTCGTAAGACTTATAGTTGTTTATGGCTTTTTTGTACAGAAAATAGAATGGCCAGCGGTCTTGGACATCACCATCAGCTGAAATGTCTTCCCAGCGCATTCTCGCTGCAATGAACTGACTTACTCGCCTATTTTTTCTAGGTAACCTAGTAAACCACAATTGTAGATTTCGCATGAAAACTGCACACAAACATTCTTGGTAATATTTTTCAACTGGTGACACTTTCCGATTAAGAGGAATATATATGGCAGGTTGATTTTCTTGAAAACGATACTGGACCATTCCACAATCCACAATACATTCTGGCCTTAATTCTGACTGTGATCCTGACTGTGACCCTGACTGTAAACCTGACTCTGACTCTGATTCTGAATCTGTGTTAAATGCAGTAAAGTAATCGAGACATTTTGTCATCTCATCCAGTGTTTTCCGTTTAGGAAGGAGGTCAGAAAAACCAGGGCAGCTAGTTACGTCGACCTGATTATCCTTTAATATCTCCTGGAGCTTAATAATATTAGCGTTTTCATCTGATGAATCATAAAAGTAGTTGTAAACAATGTGATATTCCGCTTCACGGTCAGGATATTGAATTGAGGCCCAACGTTTATTATAATCCACGGTTTCCAGTGGCCTGGGTTGGTTATGGCTTAGCTCTTTAGCACTTTCGTAAAAATAAGCCAAATAAAGAGGATCAATCTTGTGCTTGTTTATACAATTAAATGGTAAACTTGGGACAATTCTACGAGTTTTTTTGTAAGCGAATTTTAACATCCTTACTCCCCTTAATGCTGCGATATGTAGAGGCGAGAGTCGTTCAAACGTTGAATCACACTGAAACGTTGTCCAGTCAAGTCTTGTCATGCTCAAGAATTCCTGCAATAATTTTTCAAATGTAGGACGTCGAAATTTACTGGTAGCTAAAGGAGTTGACTTTTGGTCTAACGAAAAAAACGTTTCTGAATGTGGCACATTTCCTAAGTACAATATTGACAAATCAAGAGCGGTCAGACCAGACCATGTTTTCTGTAATATGTCGACCCCTGTACTGATAAACCATTCAATGGCATCAAGGTTTCCACCCTGTGCTGCTCTGTGGATGGCTAAATATCCTTCTGCATCACGACATTCATCAAAAATACGGACACCTTTGGGATGACTGTTAATTAATCTTTGTAAAGGAAAGGAACGGTTGTTAACTGAGGGTTTAAAAAAGTTACCTATTTTATCTGGTGCTGATGAATAGGACATTAGATGCAATACGGAATATCGAAAAGGTACACCACATTCAACAGACACATCGATTTCGAATATTTTGAATACCTCGCTGATTTGTGGCCCTCCTAAATTCAGATGCAGCAAAAACGGTCTTAGGGATTGCTCCACATCACAGTTCTGGTCAACCCCAACCTTCAACAAGCTATATAGACTTAAAGGCATTCGTTTCGTAATTACTTTCCTCAACAATTCTGCACTTTCTTTGTCACATATTTTTATGTCGGATCTTTGCACCCAAATTAAGAACCCCGCTGTTTCATCGTAGCTTGTAGAATTGCATGTTGTGAATACTCCGTCGCTAGTACTGTGGCATCCAGTAAAAAACGCAGGATCCATAGGTGACGCGCCCAATGCCAGCATCATTGGAGTACTGCCATCTCGATCTCGAGCAGTCAGGTTGCTACCTTGTTGAACTAGATATTTTACGGCATCTGTAAAGCCAGTTAAGGCAGCATAATGAAGTGCTGTATTCTCGTTTTCATCTTTTTCATTGAGAAACCATGGTATATTTTTTTGTGATTCGACTAACAACTTAATTGATGCCATGCGTTTTTTGGATTCATTATTAATCTTTTCGGTCAAAAAAAAAGGGTCGACTTCGAAAACTTGTGAACAAGATTTAAATGCTAGACTGCCAGGGTATGGCGACCAAAAGACAGTCTGACCGAGTAGTGTCATGCCACTTTCGAAAACCAATGCAGAAAAGTCGATGTTATCAGCAAATAATTTCAAAGTTTTCGTGGAACCACAGAGTGCTGCTGAGAGAATCATTGCCTTGTCATTTAAACTGAGCTGTTGAGTTTCCCCCAATGTACGATTATAATGAAAAATGAAATCTACTTGATCAAAAAACGTTGCAACTCTCCATGCAGGCTCATCTTCGCAGTTTCTATCTAACATACCCGCATTCCATCTATAAATTAGTTTCTCAGCCATTTCCCACAATCCATATCTTGCGCAAAGATGAATGGCTTTGTTGCCACATCCACATATGTCTTTTTCACAATAAACTGTATACAAAAAACCATCCCTGTACATTGACAAAAAAGTGCACATTTGTTCATTTGAGTCTCTTGACGTTTCAATTCCACACTCTGCCTCAACATCCGCCCCTTCGTTCAATAACAGTTCAACCATTTCGACATCGTTTCTCTCAACCGCATCCATCAAAGGAGTCTTTCCGGAATAATGTTTACATTCTAAGGACGCCTTACCAAATGACAACAGAAGTTTGACGATGCCAATGTGATGTCTTGCAACGGCAGCATGAAGAGCGGTTTCACAAAAAGAAGTATGGAATTCTTGGATAGTCGCATTCTGACTGAAATCGGAAAGATTGCTTGGATTACACGGCAAACATTCATCACTGATATTTCCAGTTTTTAAAAGAAACTCTACAACAGCTGAATGATTTCGTGCAGCTGCATGATGAAGTGAAATAACGTCAACCTGAGCTCCACTATTGTACAACAACTTTACGACATCGAGATGACCATTTCCTGCAGCCAAATAAAGCGGCGCTGGTTCATTTCGAATTGGTTTTGCATACGATGCGTTACTTTTTAATAGTAGCTCAACAATTTTGGTATGGCCTTTTAAAGCTGCGACATGTATCATACTGAAATCCTCAATACCCTTGTTTTGTACAATAGTCGATATCGGATCCAAGGACGGAAAATTTTTAAGGATACAATTTATATCAGTTCCCTTATCAATAAAAAGTTTTAAGTTGTCGACATTTCCTTCTGATGCAGCGTAAAATGCCGGAGTTTTTCCTTTCACGTCAGGAACATCAACTGACACAAACTTGGGTAGAAAAACCTCAAGTAATGGAAAACTGCCATCTTTTATTGCAAGATCGTGCAAAATACATCGATCATTTTGGGAATCTCGAATTTCGCTAACGTTTAAAAATTCGACTTCTTGTCTATGCCTTTCCATTGTTCCTCCTGATACCACATGCATAGACAACTCTGATAATTCCTCAAACGTAAGCGTTGTGTTTCTTTTGCGAATTCGATCAAAGAGATAATCAGCGATATATTGATGACCTCTGCTTTTACGTATAGATAACCCACCGGCATGTTTAGCTTGGTCCACCAACCACTCTGCAAAAGACTGATGAAAGATCCTGACCGTTCCATCTGGGCCGAAACGCAAAAACGAAGAAACCTGTTCAACAAGTTTTGAAACCTCCTGTGTTTGGTTCTGAAGTTCTAGAATTGCATCAATTTCATTTAACTGTAAAGGAGAACCTGCGGCCAACAGGATCTCAAACAGCGCTTTGAAACGACCAAAATCGTCTTCGCCAAAGTGCCGTTTAAAGAAAATATCATACGTATCGTACAAACTTGTTGGGAAGGACTGAAGGCTAATTCCACCCTCGGAATCGTTCAAATACTGTAATGTTGTTTTAACAAACAGAAAGTTCCCTTCTCCTTTCCTAGAGAGTTCGTTAATTAAAGAGTTTATTCCCTCTGACGTGGACTTCAGACCTAATGCCTCCAGTATCCTATCCATAAAAAATAAATTTTGAGATAAAAACCGTCTAATATAAAAACGAATGTCCTCAAGATTGCGTTCGTCCGTTGGATTCAGCGGCATTCTTTTCACAGTTCGAGGTACCTTGGTATTAACCGTTGTCCAGTTACGAGTACTCAGTATTACCTTCAGCCACTTAGGAAACTGTGAAATTTTGCTGCTTAGAATGTCAAGTATTGTCGATGTTTTCCCGTCCTTCTCAATACATTCATCTAACGCATCGATCAGGATATATCTCAAGCTATTTGGTTTGGTTTTTAAATCCCTCAAAGGTCCTAAAATGGTGACATGAAAACAGCTAATAGGATATCTCTCACAGCTTTTGTCCAGTTCTCTTCGAATCTGTTCTTTGCTGGTCACGAGATAAGAATACTCGGGAATACTTTCGGCAATTTGGTCGACCAAGTTGCGCACAAACCTTGCGCCATCACGCATTTTTCTTTCAGAATAATCGCACAAATGATATCCAATGATATTGTTATGGATCAGCATGGTGGAAAACGGTGAGCATATTAATTGCGACATTACAGCCGATTTCCCAGAACCGGGTTCCCCGGTAATCAGCACCCCAAGCAGACCACGGCCAGTTTCAAAAATGTCTTCTAATTCCCTGAACAACCACCTTCTACCAAAGAAATTTTCTCGTTTGTACGAAAGGTAAGACGAGAAATCGAACTCTTGAAAGTGGAAGTGGCTTATGGGTGACTTCTTGATTGCACGGATACATTCTAGAATATTTAAAAAAAAAGCAAAGGAAAAAGATGAATCAGGGGAAATCTGCGAGACAATTCAGCGTAAACAGCACACTTAATACAGATTTTACTAACAGTAGTTCACCTTCACGCTTATTCAATTAAGTCATGAAAAACATACCATTATCCAATAGTACATCTGATTTATCTCCGACTTGAGAAACGAAGATCACTACAACCAAAAACCATCTGAGAAGTCTAGTACTTCTCTTCATGAAAAATTGGAAGGATGCAAGAAATACTGTAAAAAGGATAAGGGTGTAGCGGTGTGTCATTTGACTTGGAGGGTCATGACCGGCTGGCTTTTGAAACCTTTCACTTGCAATAAACTTGATCATTTCTTTCACTGCTTTTAAATCTCTATCCAGTTGTTTTCGTTTTTGCCTGATTTCACAAGTTTTGTTTTTCATTTCACGTTCTGTAAAGTGCCTCAGTTCTTCCAGGACGCGTAATTCACTTTCTTGCAAGATGGAAATATCTGCCGTTCGTATCTGCTCGATTGCTGCCCGACACTCTTGTACTTCACTACAACATTTTAACTCTACGTCGTTCATTAAGTTGACGATATCTTCAAACGCTGATTGTTTATCCCGTTCACTAAGACGCTGGTCCGGAGCGTGTGCCAACTTATTCCTCCAACGCCGCACAGATTTTAACAAACGTTGTTGAATTTTGAAATGCGAGCAAAAGATGAACAAGTTTAAAATACCCGTTATATCAGTACTACTCGGGTCTTTAACATCGCTCCAGTTCTCTCCAAAATCTGACATGAATATCTTTGCTACTTCCCAGTAACCATTTGTTGGATCATGCCACTTGGCGCTGTCGCTTTGATGCCATGGAATACGACTTTTCTGTTTGCTACGATGGAACGTCTTCAACTCCGTGGCCCACGCGCACGTCTTTGTACTCGCGTGTGGACTGGGCTTCCGGCCAACTCTGCATGAACAGTTGCACTTAACTCCACTCAGTTTACTTGTAATCGAAGAATGGAATCCCTTTATTTCCTTCTCAGCATACTGTTCTAAACCTTTGCGCAAGATTCTGAGAGCATCGCCCACTGCAAGAAAGTTTAGGTATTCAGGATTGTTTCTTTTTTCCAGCAAATCATGAGCTGAAAGACTCATACTTTTTTTGGTCAAAATTATTGGCTGAAAGAAACAAAAAACATTATCAGTTACAAGGCCCGCACAGTCCCTTCGAAAAAACACTTCACTCAACATCCTACTTCTTTCCTTCTGAAACTCCTTCCTGCGCCACAGAGTGCAAGTGTTTGATCAGACGCATATTTTAACGTGAAACAATGTTCTGAACCACATTGTCGAAAAGGTGATTAGTTTTAAACCAGAATTAAAAGATGATCTTTTGTTTTACTCACGTATGCTTTGGTTTCCTGTTTCAGTTCAAACTTCACAGTAACCCATTCCCTCGTACGGGGAAGGGGTGTTTGTGATAGGTCTCGACACTTCCTCTTCGTGGATGTCTCCCGATATTGAATAAAATGTTCAAATGAGTAAAATTCCAAAGAGTCTCATGAGAATGGAAAGGTTTAAACTCTAGATTACAACTGGCCATTTTCCACATTTCAACGATAAAAATTAAAGCATTCATTGGGATTGAGATTCAAGGAAAGAAACGTTATTTCCCATAATTTCTTACATTATTACAGTAGATTAGTCCCAGGGTCCCTACTTCATTTCATACTTCATAAAAAGAACACACATATTTAAGTCTAAACAATCATTTTCAGTTTAAAGATGAAATACGAGATGGGATTTTTACCAATTATGCAACTAAGTTTCACAAAATTGAATCTCTTATCTCATACTTTGATGTCATTTTAAAATATGGCTAAGAGAGGTTTGCCTCCCAATTCTCAGAATTTTGATACTGTACTCTAGTTTGTTATCTAGTTAAACTAAAACAATAAGTATTAGCCCACCAAGGGGCAAGGGTGAACTTTAGGATTTTATTCTTGCTAACAACAGAAGACTGTATTAAGCAGAATGAAGCTAATGTCCCTTAATGGGTGAAGTGATGAAAACCGGTAGCATGAAGTTTATTACTATGGATTATGAAATACTTCTAAATTAAGTCTGACATAATATACCTAATTATCACTTTAAATTATGCTGGTTCAACAGAGAAAAAACAGGATATTTATAGTCCTTGTTGCTTTGGGGGATTATTGACATATTGGTAAATGCAGTCTCAATATAGATAATGTGATTTTCAATCACTTGAAGTGGACTCTTTTCGACCAAGAGAAATGCGTTGTCATTAATGGAACAAACTTTTCAATACCACCAAAGAAACTCAGATATTGGTAAATGTTGTATTTGCCTGAGGTGCAAAATAGCAAGCACAAAGTTGTTATATATAGGAGTAAACCAATTGCTGGTCTGGTAGAAAGGTCCAAGGTTTGCAATCCTTTTTGTGTAAAATCACACTATTTCAACATAAAAAGAATTGGTATCATTTTATTTAATTTGTTGGAGTTATCATGAATGTATGTTATTTCCTTCCATTTTTTCACTGAAAAAATTGTTACTTCAATCAGGCTGTGTTTTCTGTAAAAATTTTATTCTTATAATGGCCAAACCAAGCCTTAATTTCCATTTATGGTTGATAATTTTAGTTGTATGCATGAGGCAAAAGCTACAGGAAATTCAGATGTTTCATGAGCTCACTGGAGAAAAATGACTGATTGTTATAAATTATTTGGTACAACTCAGTAAAAGCAACAGTGAATCGATGATCTTTCTAAGGCAGAAAAAATTATTACAGTTACATATTGGTGAATGTATTTGATAGACATGGCTAAAAGAGCTTGATTAGATTTGGTATGGCATATTTAAAAGTGGTTTAAAATTGCATCCAAATCAGGGTTATTTTTGGTGATACTATATGGGATGAAAATTTTTAGAGCAACAAATGTTGTTCAAAAATTAATATTGGATTTTTAAAATTGTTCCAGTTGCATCCAATGCATCCACTGAGGAGTCCCAAGACTTTGCTACCAAAAGCCTCAATTCAAAATTCTAGATGAACTACAATACCTCTCTTTAAATAATTCCAAGATCTGGATATACACAGAAAATGTCAACATCCTTGGTAAACTGTTGCATTTAACTTTGATTAATTTCACATAATTATTGCTTAGAAAGTCTTTGATATGCTTAAACATTATAGTCAGATAACTGCCTTAGCATAACATAGCACTGTAAGTTGTAAACAATTAAAAAAATTCGGAAATCATCACTTTGGTAAATTTCCTTGGACATAATTTATCTGAGTAAGAGTTGAGTGAGTCATTAATAAGCATACATCTCTCAGTTTCAAATCTACAAAGAAAACAAAACTAGGCAATGATAAATTATGCTATAAAATGTACCTGGGATGGTTAATACAACTCCGTAATAAATATGACAAGTGCATAAAGCAAATAACAAAGAATCATATAAAATATTAGTCGTTATGGCACTTTGTGGAAATGACAGACTCGACCATGCGCTAAATGTTTCATTCTCGCTAGTCTACTTCTTCTATGATTTTGGTCCACAAAAGCAAATTCAGTGTATAAGAACCGTATTATTAAAACCCATGTATTTAGTTAGTCACAAACAGTTCATCACACGGTATACATTACTGCGTCGTTTTTTCCACCACCAAGCGCTATAGTTGCGATGGCTTGTTGAAGAACTAGGAGATACATAACCTTATTTACCGTGGCTGGTACTGATGACGGAAGCTAAATAGAGTACTATTGTTTGAACTGGAACATATAAAAGGGTCAGAAATTGTTCCATTCTTCCTGCTTCTGTTTCATGAGCAGTAGAAACCTGAGTTTAGGAAGCATTTAGTTCATCAATAGTAAATAAGTCTGGCATATCTTGAAGTAAAGAATCAGGATAGGGGAGAGAATTGTGTAAACATATGCATTTGCTCGCTCTACGTTTCAGTCCGCATTACATTTTTTTAAGCCTGGATTAATGTTTCACGAACATGACCTCTTTCAACGTGATTCTCACCGACTTATTTTGTCAAAATCAATATGTTTAACTACCTAAGAACTCGGAGAGTGATGGGTTTCTACCTAAATTGGCAGGTTGCTTGTATTTCTTGGAAAATGTCAGTTCGAATGGATCATAATTCATATTACAATGATATATGCATTAGAAAAAAGAACGTTCCGTACAGTTAAACAACACTGGAAAACTTTTACCTTAACGTAAGAATGTTGCTCATGAATATTTCTTTTGCAACTTGCTAAAAGTTCAGACAAATACCAGAACCACTAGCATTGATGTTCACCAACGACACTCCGATGCATTGCGTAAACCCTCAGTACGACCATCCAGTACGATCAAATTACTGAAGTAACAGAAGTATCGATTTCTTTTCGGGGGGTTTACAATCCATTGGTGTGCCTTTAGAAACAATCTGATCTTGCCAGAAAGCATACCTTTAAAATCTTTTGCGGTGATGTTTTTGTAAAGAACTAGCAACGGCGGTATAGTATCTTGTTGGACATACTTCAGGAGAAAATTATAAAATAATGAACTACGGAGTCGAAGTGGTTCAAGAAATGTAAGCGGAAAGAAAAACGATTCCGGAATTTATTATTTTACAATTTTCTCCTGAAATATGTCCAACAGGATTCTAATCAAATGGTTCAGTTCTTCGGTTGGAACAGGATTTTCTGCACAGGAATATATTTTCTAGGCTAGTAATACTTTAACATTGTGTACCCTCAGGTAACCACAACGTCCTAAATTGAAAAAGTTTTGGCTGCCCAAAATGGACAATAATCTTTCAGGACTTTTTGGACAATTTTCTAATGTGGAATTTCCCCCCCATTTTTCCACTGTTAGTAGATGCAGAGGGTGGTGGCCCATCGGCACAAGGAACCAGGGGGGCACCGGAAATAAAACTCATTTTCTGCTTCTACTAAATTAAACTCATACGGCTCGTCCTAAAGAAAAAGCAAAGGAAGGAAAAAATACAGGAACGACAGTCAGTCAGTCACGAAATTTCGCCGTTAGTGCGTGGTGCACCATCTAGCTATATTTTCGATCTCAACAGGATATGAGCCCGTTATTCTGCGGGGTCTTCATGTGGAATTTCCAAATTTTTGCAACATAATTACGTCACTAAATTGCCCTCAAAACTGCTCGGTGAACTTTAAAACTCTTTGGATTCATAAGTCAATGTGCTTATTTCGTTGAATGTAACCTTGAATTTCGGGCAAATTTTGTAGAAAAAGAGACGAGGAAACGGAGACCTTGGAGCAAGGGCGGCCGTGCAGCCACATAAAACATAAGGACTGGGGTTGAGGCGGGAAAAACAAAGTAGCAAATCACGTAATGTTAACGTACCAAGTTCGCAAGACGCAAGGCAAATAAGAGCTGTGACAAGCTGATCTTCTTTGAAAAATCCACATTATTGGATAATCTACAGTGAAAATTTACCCATCAGTAAATTCCTTAATCCAAGACAAGCTCAACGTGGTAAAACATTGATTGTGATTAGAAGCATCATGGCGACAAGTGTGTGGGGTTTGTCTCAGACGTCATCCTCGTTATCACCTCCGTGGGAATATCTGAACAAACCATTGAATAAGTATATGAACGAAGAAGTCAGACTTCGTCGAAAAGGGAGGAAAAACTCTAAGGAAGTCATAAAGGAAACAGTGAGTGATATTCTGCAAAGGGTTAGTTCGATTGACCACAGATTTGACTTTCTTCTGGTCAAAACTGGAAGTGACTTCCAGAGAGTTGCTATCAGAGATGGAAGTGACTATGACTTCACTCTAGTGTTTAAAAATGAGAATGAAAGACACTTTTGGAATGTAGTTCCCGATACGGCGCCTGGCTACTCAGTGGTTGAACTGACTGATGTATTTAGCTGTTTGAAGTGGTTTGACCTAGCCATTGTCACTCCTCAGGGTGCAACATTATTGTCCTCCAAAAATGTCCTAGATCGGTTTTTCCATTACATCCAAGCTGCAACACAGAGTTCTGAGGAACCATTCAACAAAGTGCAGGACATTTCAGTCCATGGTCCTGCAGTAACATTGACTATACAAGTCAATGAAACTGAAACTTGTGCGGTTGATATGACTGTGGCTTTCCCATTTAGTTGGCCTTGTAAAGCACGAGACAGCTTTACCTTTGTGGATACCAGCACTAAAATGGAGATCAAGCTGAATGGCATCCTTGTGGTGCCGAAACAAAATAAGCATCACCATAATAAAGCCATTCTTTGGTATGCTTCTTTTGTGGAAGCTGAGAATGCACTAATCCGTGTATCTGATCCTGGGTGTCGCAGGAGTTGCTTGCGTATTGTAAAAGCTTTGTGTAATCAGGCTGAGGTGGGATTGACCTCTTTCCACTTAAAAAATATATGGTTGCATGAATGTAATCGTCTTAATAATGATGAATGGATTGATAAGAAATTAGGTGAAAGGGTTATTGGCATCCTCAAGCAGATTCGAAAGAATATTATATCTAGCAATTGTCCACATTTTTTTCTGCCAGATATCAACCTTTTCCATGGGATGACTCATAACAGCTTGAGGCATTTGCAAGAGCAAGTGTCTTGTTTAATCAGTAAATTGAGAAAGGTAGCCTCAGATCATTTTATTCAGGATGTACTTAATATTTAGACATTTTGGAGAGTGTACTATAATTAATGAACATCTTTGATATTTACCAATTGGTCAAAGAAAAAAAAACTTTCAATTTTTTTTTCTAATAATAGTCTGTAAAAGCTAAAGATTATGTTTCTGGATAATACTTATTGCATGTTTACAAATGTTTTGAAGTCTAATTTCCCATGATTTATTCAGTAGAACTAGTAAACAAGATTATTCCATAAGGTGGTTAATCAGTGGTTGTTCAAGTGATAAAGGATTTTAATATTCCTAGTAAAATGTCCACTTTATCACTACAGTCTTACTACAGCCAATGATTGTTCTGTATCTGGAAAAGGGGAGAGGGCACAGTCCCCCAATGTAATTACAATGATAAACTTAATAAAATGTCAAACCTTGAAAAACATCATCTCACTGCATCTTTTAGGTAGTTTTAGGGTTCTTGCTCCCAACCCTTGAGGAAAAATTACTTATTTAATCTTATTTATTTTTTTAAAATGATTAAATAAGCAATTTTACCTCAAGGGTTGGGAGCAAGAACCCTAAAACTACCTAAAAGATGCAGTGAGATGTTGTTTTTCAAGGTTTGACATTTTATTTAGTTTACCATTAATGTTGTAATTACATTGGGGGACAGTGGTCCCTTCTCCCCTTTTCTAGATACAGAACACTGATCTTACACCAAACCACTGACTGACCCTTAATGGCAGGCAAGGCAAATTTAAGCTCTGCTGTCCATGAGTTCAGTTGGCAGTAAGTTTCAAGAAGTCTTGTCTTGCATGCTGAATAGAAAAGTAACTTAAATCTTAGTTTTATTGGCTGGTGGCTCTAAATAGATCACTAAGAAGGGTTGTCAAGCCTGCCATGGTCAGGCTGAAGAACTTCTGTCAAGACCTTGCAACAAGTTGCTGTATTTGTCATAGCTGACTGAATAGACTATTCTTAAAATTTGTCATAGCCAACTGAATAGACTATTCTTGAAATATGTTAGCCTTAATGGTTATTTGGACAGACACCTGTCTTCTATTCAAATATACTTAAATTGTAAGTAACAATTTCTAAAAATATGAATGTTTCTTCTTGTTGAATTGTGAGCAAAACCAACAGTCATTTTAGCAACAATTGCATGCAAATGCTTAGTTTCTAACTTTCATTGCCCAGAGTGCTTGTAATATTAGAGCAGTGACACTAATAATAGTAAAAATGATGTTTACAGAGTTAGTTCCAACTAGTTCTTGTTTCCCTATTGATAAATCAAAGTTACACAAGTTCCAGTATGAAGTTTTGTGTCATTACAAAAGGGACTAGTTCTCAGTTCCAATTTCATCTCAAATAAACAAAGTTCCACAAAGTTAGTTCAGCTGAATTGCTGAACATTTCAAACCGGGGGTACACCGCTTGACAGGAAAAGATTTGGGGCACTAGGTTTCTGATGCAACTGAAAGTAATAGGAGCCACCAGACTTGCAGTGCAATATACATTTGATTATTTATGCTATAAGAAGATATTCAGTTTACCATAATTTCATCAAGTATATAATTTCTACTGTTTTTGGTTAGGTAGAGTCCATGTCAATGTTTGAAACCACAACTCTCCTTTGTGGGTGACAATTTTGTGACTTCAGTGATCTTGTTAACATCCGGTAATCATTTGTTGACATTTTGACATGGGTGTGTTCGAGAACATGTGCATCTATTGTGTATTGTGAATTGTTGATGTAATAAAGGATTTTGAAGGAAGGGACAAGAGATGTGAATAAAGAGTTCATTTTTTGGTTTTATTTGTGTGGTCTTTGGTTTACTTTCCCGACTTGGGTACATAATTTCTTTTTGGGAGGGCATGCACCCCTCAGTGATACCACTAAGTTTGTTCTGTGAATGTATAAAAATGTAAGTAAAAATGTATTGATATCAATTTTTGAATTTTTTTTTTGTGACCCAGTGGCTGATTAGAGAAATTGATGAAAATTCTTTACTGGCAAAACTACTGATGAAAAATTAGTAAACTATCTGAGGTTTTTGTAAAGGAGTTAAATATTTAATGCCTGGACACTACCCCTCAATAAAAATGCCACATCTTCCCTGCCACTCCTTCCATCATTTTGCAGAGATCCAAAAATTCAAGCCCAACTAACCATACCTTAACTTGATGAAAATTTCACTTACTTCATAGTTTTATCAAATGCACAGTTTTCTCTCAATTAAATTTAGCTTTTTTCTGACTAAAAATCATTGAAAAGGTTTCCCAGACTAATCCAGACGGTCCCTGATCTGATCGGAAGTATACAAATCGTTTTTCTACGATGCTTCCCAGACGGATACCGACGTTGAGAGATTTTGCAATAATTAAACTCTAAATCTGTCAGCAAGACAGTAATGGTTGTTTGACGTATACTTGCTCTTCACAAGCTTCTATTTACGCCAGACCTCGTTGAAAAACATCAGTTTCTTTAGACAGGGCTGAACATGAACGTGTTTGTCAACAGGACCGGCAGCCGTAGTTGAAAAGAAACATGAAGAGATTAAGCTAAACTGTCGCCCGCCGTGCAAAGAAGAGATGGAAATAGCATAGAAAACAGTAATAACTAATATATTTGGAAGAGGAACAATCTGCCCCAAAAGATAAATGGGAGCTGGTCAAAGCAAAGGCAAAAATATGGATAGGCAAATAGAAGTTGCCTGAAGAATGGCGATTAAATTTTTTGACGTATATTGCGTTATAATTCTAAAAAAGAAAGGAGAGAAAGTAAAAATTTGCCTAAATATTTGATAGAATTCAAGGGTCCTGACACTCATTTTACCTCATATGCTCCATTTTTGATGTGTTAACAAAAGTATATGACGATAAAAGCAAAAATACTTCCTTGCACCGGTCGCACGTTCGGTTGTCGTTCCCTTGTGATTGAAATTCCGGTCAGTAATCTGGAACAATGAGTCAGAAATTTAACTTAGGTGTCTTTAATTTAATTTTGATGTATTTTTCTTTTCGCAATATAGTATTAATCATTCTCCGTTGCTTCCTTGGCAGTAGTCTATAAAGTGGGGATTCTAGCGCATTTTTTCTGGCGCATCTTTCACATTTGCTTCCGGTTTCCAATGACGTCATCAAAGTGTTTTCAACATGTCAATCATGTGTGACGTCATCAAAAATAAACCCCACCCACTTTTAACCAAGCGGTAAAATTTTAATAACGTTATCAAATTTTTTTTCGCATTGTCAAAATTGATCAAAATTTTCACATTGTAAAAATAATAAAATAAAGTTTTTACATTTCATGATTTTTTTATGGTTTGAATCCAAATATTTTTTTATATTCTTCAACCATGCCATTCATCGGACTTCGTCCGCGCTTCAGATGACCAAATGCAAGAGTGTCTATTTTATTTTCAAGTATTATTCGTTTATCATCTTTAGATGATAAAGCAATATTTTCAACACTTTCTGTATACAACTCATGATTTCTATGTCTTATCAAATTCATTTTTCTTATTTGTTCTTCTCCATCAAATAAACAATCTTTGTAATTTTGGAATGTTATTTCTTTTTTAATTACATTTTTCTTAACACCTTTACATTTTTTTTCTTCTTTTTCTTCGCCGTCTTCACCGTTTCCACACATTTTATAAGCATATAATTTTGCTCTCAAACCAACAAATTCTTCTATTTGTTTTCCACCACATTCATCTTTCATCATTCCAATAACCTTTTTGTTTAAACCAGTTTTTATTCCACTTTTATGTTCTTTTGGATAATTACTTGTATCAAACATTTTTTCTACATCTGAAGAAATATCTTTATAAAAATCATCAGTTTTAATTTCGTACATTAAACTATCTGTATCAGTAAATAATAGTGATGCATTTTCTCCATATTTTTTCTTGATATAATTATAATGAAAATCATACATTAAAATCTTACTCAAATCCAATATGCTCATTCCTAAATATATTGGTTTATCCAAAATAATTTTTGTTTTATGCATATGAACAGCAATTAGGTTTTCAGAAAATATTGTTCTTTTGTTAAAATTACTTTTTGAAAATAATTTTAATGCTTTTTCTTTTCTATTTACTAATTGAATATTAACCCTGTTTCTTACATTTTCCATAGTTTTACCAAACACAGAATTATTCATCAATTTGAAAAAATCTTTTTCAAAATCATTTTTTGCATTTGTTCTCAAATTTGTGTTCAAATCAATATATTGCTTCATAAAATCTTCTTCATAAAATTTTATTCCTTTGTGAATTTGAGTACAACGAAGTCCTAATTTTTCATACAGCTTTAAATTTTCACAATGTAAAACATATTTTTCTTTGTTATTTAAATTTGGAATAAGCTTGCTTATCCCCTGGTTTTCAACTTGACCAACCTTTAATCTTTCTGGTGCAAGAGGGTACTCATTGTGTAAATCATGTAAATGTTCAGGATATTCCAAATCAACTTCCAAAATGCAACCAGCTCCGCTGTCTACGACTTTTTTCCAATTTTCTAACTCATTTTTATTCATCCATTTGAAATCTCTAACAGGTAATTTTTTACTCATTGCCCAACCATATAAATTATTTGCATCTAAATATGGAAGATAAACACTAGGCTTCGCCTGATATTTTTCTCCCATATATTTATTGTTTGCTTTTGCATGTCTTTTTACAATAGTTGAAATTCCACCCCTAATACCATTTTCAATCATTAGATACATTTGTGGGTCTGATAATAGTTCCAATTCAATCGGTTTACCGCCTTCGGATTTTGTAATTTTTAACATTGCATCCCATGCTAGACCAGGTGAAGTAAAATACCAAGCTGGGTCTAAATTATAATTTTCTTTACATACTTTTCTAAAATTCTCAAAAACATCAGCTAATAAAACTACATCGGTTTTCAAATACAAATCATGGTACTCTCTCATATTTTTAATATTAAATTTTTCCCAAACATTTTGTGCGTGTAAATAATCTTCTTCACTTATACTTTCATCATTTAAACTAGAATAAAAACATTCTTTATCAGGAAGTTTTTCTTCTTTTAATTTTTCAATGCTGTCAAACCATTCATATGGAAAAACACCTTTTCTAGTTAACAAGTTTCTTTGTTTTTCATTTTTATAAAATCTTTTTAAAATATTCATTTCATTTTTATCTAAATTATTAACTAAATTTGCTAAACTAGTTTGCATAAATTTAAAACTATCAATAAATCTAATTTGTCTTTTTACCTCAATAATTTCTTTAATTTTATATCTTTTTTCATCTGATTCACTTATTAAAGGAAATTCTTCATCAGGCTTCGTCTGCATCGAGCCGAAGACTCTCACCGCTTCGCGGAACAGCTCTGCTTCAATAATATTTTCTTTGTTTTTTGATTTTAATTGTTTTTCTGTAACTATGTTTGTTTTTACAAATTTATAAACAATGAAATCTTTTGAAAAACTAATATATTTTTCTTCTGTGTTTGGAATACAATTTATTTCACCTTCTGAAACTCCAAGATTTTTAATAAACAAATGACTATCATAATTTTGAAGATTGTGAAATATAACTGGTATAAATTTTGGTTTTTTCATTTTTGAATTACAACTAACACAAGCAGCTCCACGATATTTTCCTGTGTAATGGCAATGGTCTTTAACTTTTTGCAGCGAAGCTGCTGAGACCTCTGGTCGATCTTGTTTTTCAAACTTGATTCCACAAGCATAACAATTTTTAGATAACCTAAAATCTACTTTATCTTTTTCACTCAATATTATCTTTTTTGGAAATTTAAATTGCTCATGTATTTTTTTAATATCATTTTCTAAACTTTTTACAAATTTTAAAGAAATATCTTCGATGTCACTTCGTGTATATTTTACTAATTTTGGACTAAATAACTTGTCGTCAAAACATTTTATCAAGTAACTATATCCAGATGGTTCATGTTTTTGAAATTGTTTTGTTTGCGAATCGACCGATTCGCTTATATTTTTAAGGCAACATTCAAAATCTGCATAAATCACAAATGGAACATCATGCATTTTATGATAATTTTTAAACTTTAATTTTTCTCCTTTATCTGGATAAACAGTTTTTCCACATTTGTATTTCATACAATATTCTAAATGGTTTTTATAAATATTTTCTATACTAAAGTGTTGTAAACAATTATTACAAATATATGTTTTTTCTTTATGTTTACTAATCTGACTTGATAACAACCTACTCATATTTTTAATTAAACAATAATGCTTACGGCTTTGCTCCTCATTTTCTTTATTTTCTTCAGTTATCAATAAAATATTTACATGAGATTCTGGGTTTTTTAACTTACTTGCTCTCAAAGTGAAAAGTTCACCAGGCTTTGTCCGCGCCGCGCGATGCGCTTCGCTCAATTTTTTTTCTTCGTTGTATCCAAATAAATTA
The DNA here is from genome assembly GCA_030142905.1 of Heliopora coerulea. Classification (NCBI taxonomy): domain Eukaryota; kingdom Metazoa; phylum Cnidaria; class Anthozoa; order Scleralcyonacea; family Helioporidae; genus Heliopora; species Heliopora coerulea. The sequence goes on along the minus strand of JASJOG010000011.1, from coordinate 388,894 downwards.
ATTGAAATGTTATTATTTTTTTCAAATTTATCAATATCAGAATAACCACATGGAAAATTAATATTTTTCAAATTAAAACTTTCTGTTTTCTTTTTTAAGATTTTTGTTATTCTTCCAGGGTCTTTTAAATCAGGAGTGGTTTTTAAAAGTTCATTTATTGCTACACACCATAATAAACATTTTTGGTCTTCATTTTGTGGGTTGATAATTGCTTTTTTATCTCGTAAAAATTTTGGTAAAGGAATATAAGATGAAGCTTGCAGTCTACTAATTTCATTAATATTAAGAATTACTTTTGAACCTTTGCTAAATTTCCATAAACTTGAATTTTCTAAAAATCCTTCAAAACTCAAATTAACTTTTTGAGTCATTTTTTCATATATTTCTTCAAAATTACTTCCACCAAAAATTTCTTCATAATAACTATGAAAATGAGCTTTATCCACAGTTGTTTCTCCTGTAGCTGGATTTGTTTTTGACATCAAACACACAAGAGTTATTTGTTGTTTTGTGCTTGGATTTTTTTTGAATTTTTCAATTACCAATGGTTTTATTTTTTTCAAGAGAGTCAAAGGGTCATATAAAGACAATCCAAATTTTTTCAAATCCATTTCATATTTTTTTGTTACTTTCAAAGCTTCTTTATCCAATTTAAATTTTGCAGTTGGATTTGAAACTTTATTTTGTATTTTGTTAAATATATCTGAAAAATTATTTTTTAATTTATTATACCAATTTGTTACCAGCTTTGCTGCTTTCAGTTTTTCTGTTCCTTTGTTATTTAATGGAGCGTATTTATCAAATAAATTAAGTATTTCTTCTTTAGATTTATCTAGCAAATTATTTGCTTTTTCCTTTGATTTTTCAACAAAAACAACTTTGTTGAGCCTTCGGTTCGCGTTTTTTGGTAATAAAGGTGCTTGTAAATTTTTTTCTGTGATTGTTTTGTTTAAAATTGATGAAGAAATTTCTTGATTTTTTCGTGGTCTTCCTCTATTTCTAACAACAATTTTATTAATTTGTCTTTTTTCTGGAGGCAATGTTACCGGTCTTCCTCTTTTTTCCCGTCTTGGTCCTACAAAAGAACCAAAAGGATATTTTCTTGGTCTTTCACGACCACGTTTTGTCAGCGCTGTGCGATGCACTTCGTGTTTTGAACTTTCAGTTGTGGTCATTATTTATTTATATATATTTTTTTTAAAGAAAAAAAAAAAATTTTTTTTTTCACCAGCTTCGTCGCCCTTCGGGTTGTGGTCACGTGATTTAATTAAAAAAAATAAATGAATAACAAAGTTAATAATGAATTTTAGTAAATATAAAAAAATTAAATGATGAAAATAATTTTTTTAAACCCGAAGGCGGCTCCGCCGATGGAACTAAAATAATTTTGTAAGTTGTAGTATTTTCAAAATCATTGAAAATACAAAATTTTTCTTTATAATTTATCAAAAATTCATGATGTGGTAATAATCCCCCATCACCTGAAAGTTTAGCAATTTTATTAGAAAAAACATAAAATAAATAGTCTTCATCATCATAAAAGCTGAAATTTTTCAGCTCACTTTTATCTTCATATATATATTTTTCAATAACGCTTGCGCTCGGCTTGCAGCTATGGCCGATAGCTTGGTTCATATTTTATTTATATATTTTTTTCTTTAAGCAAAAATATAAAATAAAAAAATAAAAATTCACATTTACGACCTGCGGTCGATTTTTTAAATACCAACATTGTCATAAAAAATCAAAAATGATTCATCATTAAATTCCAAATCTTTTTTTTTCTTAATTCTCCATTTTATACTTTCTGGGTTCATATTAAATTTTTTTGAAGCATATCTAAGACTTTTAAAATTTAAAATTTCACCTGTTTTTCTATTTATAGCTATTAATGTTATTGGGTTTTTCATTTTTTCTCTACAATATTTTTCATGTTTTTCATTTGGTTTGCTAATTTCAAAACCTAACATTTCTTCAAGTTGATTTTTTGTATATTTACCAAAATATTTTATATTTTTTCCTCTTGCGATAAAACACAATTCTTTATATGTTTTTGATTTGTTATTCTGATCATGTTTCTTTTTCATTTTTTTTCTTTTCCTCCATTCATTTGTATTGCTAATTTCCAAACCTAACATTTCTTCAAGTTGATTTTTTGTATATTTAGCAAAATATTTTATATTTTTTCCTCTTGCGATTAAACACAATTTTTTATATGTTTTTGTTTTGTTATTTTCACAATGATTCTCTATCATTTATTTATATAATTATTTTTTTTTAAACGAAATTTTTACAAAAATTTATCTTGCAACAAGTTGATAAACTACATAACCTCCTGAAAGACCAACAAGAAAAAAAGCAACATTTTGATATTCTTTCATTTCATCAGAAGGTTTATAATAATCTTCTAATTTTGGTGACTCTTTGTCTTTTTCATCTTCTTCTTTTAAATATTTATAACGATTATTTATAGCAGCAAGATTTTTCAAAGACATGTTTGTCTTATTTATATCTGCATTTGCATCTGATAATTGTTGTCTTAATTTTTCAATTTCTTGTTTTCTTTTTACTTGGTCTTCATACCATTTTTCTTTCGCTTCGTTCAATTTTTCCATTGCTTCATTATGTCTTTTTATTTCTTTTTCATATCCAGAATGATTTAATTTTGAAAATAAAAATCCTGCACCTGCAAAAGCAACTGCATTAAATAATCCACCAACTACTGTTTCCATTTATTTTTAACAAAATTTATTTTGTCTTACATTTTCTCATTTTTCCTATTTTTTCGCTTCGCTCAATTCGCTCACTTTGTTCGCTGTTCACGATTTGAAAGGATCAGAAGGAATCCATTTTTTATCTTGAGCATATTTAACTGCAAGTGATGATAATCCAACAGCTGCTGCAAGTTTTAAAGTTGGTACTAAACTAGATGGAGTTGATAAACCATCACTAATTACTTTTCTAGTTACCATTCCTACACCAACAGCACCCAGTGTAATTATTGTTGAATCATATAATTCATTCATAACTTCTTTTCTATTCATTTCACCCATTTATTTATATATCTATAAAAAATAAAAAATTTTTTCAAATTTTACATTTCATGATTTTACAAATTTTCTATATCGGACGAAGTCCTCAGGACCGCAGGTCCACATGACCGAGAAGCGCGATTGCATTTAGTAGCACCTTTGGTGATTTCAAATTCATTATTTATTGTTTTAACTTTTTTGTTTTCTTGTTGCTGCGCCGACACCTCTGGTTGATCACTTTCGTTTTTTTCAAGTAGTTTGATTTGTATTTTGTCATTTTTATACGCATAATATAAACCTCCAATTGCAGCAACAATTGTCACGCCACCAACAAGAAACCTAAAATCCACATATTCATTTATTTCTTCTACTAAGCTTCGGTCATCGCGGTCAACTTTATGTTCAAACTCTGCTTCACTTTGTTCGCGCTGTTCACACTGTTCGCGTTTTCTTTCTTTTGCTTCTTTTGAAATTTTTGCTAATTTTTTTCCCAATTCAACTTTTCTTGGATCTTTTGTTCTTTCAGTTTTATCAGATTTTTCATCAGCTTGCTGTTTCACAGATGTTACTTTTTCAGATTTTTCAACATTTGGTTGTTTACTGTCTTCACTCATTTATTTATAACCTTATTAAATTTATTCAAAATTTATTCAAAAGTTATTCAAAGTTATTCACAAGTAAAATTAAATAAAAGTCAAGTAAATTTTAAATAAAACAAATGTTATTCAAACGTTATTCAAATGTTATTCAAATGTTATTCAAAGTTATTTATGAATAAAACTAAATAAAAGCTAAATAAAACCCAAGTAAATTTTAAATAAAACAAATGTTATTCAAACGTTATTCAAATGTTATTCAAAAGTTATTCAAAACAGCGATCGGACGAAGTCCTCAGCAGCGAAGCTGCAAGCTGAGCGCAAGCGTTATTCAAATGTTATTCAAAGTTATTTATGAATAAAATTAAATAAAAGTTAAGTAAATTTTAAATAAAACAAATGTTATTTAAAATTTATTCAGTTATATAGTTATATATAATTATATATATTTTAATATTTCATCTTCGTCAAAATCAACACTATATTTTTTACAAAGAAGATAATGATTTAAAACAATTTCTGGATATTTCATTTTTCTTGTTGAAACATATACATATAATATTTCTCCATCCATTTTTCCGTGGTTTTTATTTGTTGACCCAAGATAAAATTTCATATTTTGAGTGTGATACTTTCTAGTATTTGTATTGAAAGAAATAATTTCTTTTCCATTTACATAAAGATTTCCTTTTTTAACACCGCGGAGATTACCTTGATCCCAATGAACAGAAAGACATATTAATTTGTTTATTTGAGTTGCATTTGCTTTCAATTGCCATGCGTTATTTGAAACTGTAGACGGGTATGAATTTGTGATATCTAATGATGAATTACTATAAGAAACACCAAAATCAAAAGAAGTTGACTTGTTGTTTGATTATCTGTAATTTTAAACAATGACACCTCATTGTTAGATGAATTTAATGATTTTAAATCATATACAAAATAAAAATTCAAGTATTGATAACTTAAAATATTTTCTTCACAAGATAAATGTAAATTGTTGTTGTTTGATCCAAGGTATTGAACACAATAAAAATTATTATTAATTGAGGATTTTTTAAAAAATGGTTGTTTGTTTGTATCATCTTGTTTGAAAATCCAATCTTTTTTTCTTGACAAATTAAAAAGTTTTTCAACCTTTTTATCGTTTCCGGTGTTACCGCCGTTGCTGGTGTATTCAATATAATCATCATCATCTTTCACTTCAAAAATTCCTTCATCATCCATTTGTAAATTATAAATATTTGCAACAGTATTTGATGTCACATCCTTTCTCAAATCTTTAGCTTTATCGTCAACGTATTTTTTATTCACAACATGATGATTAGAAGAAGGAGAATAATTTGCTGCATGAAGAATATGATGATTTCCCATATCCAAATCCCCAGACATTATTCCACCTGTTTTTGATAATTTTTTGTTTAACTGCATGTCGATGTATTTTTTTCTAGCTAAATGTGTTTCAAGTGTTGGATCTGAAGTTGTGATAATTTTATTGTTTCCAATTGTTATATTTCCTGTCATTGTTCCTCCAGATAAAGGTAATCTGGTGTTATCTCTATCATCTACATATTTTTTTCTTGAAAGAGCATCTTTATAGTCTGGATCTTTTGAGGTTAAAACTTGATAAGTATTTGTGTAAATATCTCTTTTAATTTTACTTCTTTCAACACCCAACCATGTGACTTTTTCCATTTTTATAAAGTTTCCGTCCACATATGATTTTGTTGTGAGATCATTATTATTTGAAGGTGTTGCGCTTGATAAGACTTTATTTGATCCCATATTCAAGTTTCCAGTCATTGTTCCACCTGTCAAAGATAAGCATGCGCTTCGCGTTCTAGAATCTTGGTCATCCACATATTTTTTACGGGAAAGATCTTTATCACCTGTGGGATCTGAAGTTGTTTGAATTTTATTATTTCCCATTGTGATATTTCCAGTCATTGTTCCTCCACTTTTTGGTAGATATGCGGAGTTAATCGAACTTGTATTTCCCCCCGACACTATGTGGTTAACACAGTCATCCACATATTTCTTCCTAGCTAAATGTGAATTTTCTGTTGGATCAGCTGATGTTATTATATGATTTGATCCCATGTTAATGTTTCCTGTCATATCCCCTCCTGTTGTTGGGAGTCCTGTTTTTATATTATCGTTAACTTTTTCATATCCATAGAATAAACTCATTTATTTTATATATTTCACAATAACAAAATTATTTAATTTTGACTTCTAATAAAACATTTCCAATTGAACTGTCGTTGTTTCCTTCCACTTTGAATTTTATTTCGTTATAAATTCCATTTGATAATTTAACACCGTCATCACCTAAAGGTTCACAAATTCTAGAAATACTACCTTTTAGTGTTTGTTGTGTTGTTATTGGAATTTGTATAAGAATGTCACTTCTTTTTCCATTTACAAAATTTTTGCTTTTATCAATCATGTTACAACTTATGTTTACATATTCCAAATTATTGTTGATATTTACTTCATTGTCACTTTCAGTTAATGTATTTGGAGATATAACTTTATTAACAGGAAATTTAATGATTGGACCAAATGTTTGTAAATTTAATGTTTTATCTGATTTTATTGTACATTTTCCTGAAAAATCAATTTGTTCCAGTTCAATTTTTCCACCACTTGTGTGCGCAGCGGTTTCAAATTCTGTTTTTAAAATATTAAAGGTATAATATCCATCTTTGAATCCAATTTTTGTGTTAGCACCTTGTGTATCATATGTATAATGATGAATATTTGCATCCAAATTATTATAATTCCAAAAAATACTTATAGATTTTACAAAAAATCTCTGAACAATTGTTTAACATTATTGGTTCGTCTAATTTTATTATTTTTTCACCAGCTTGCTGATCAGAGCCGTGACCGGGTTCACCTTTAGGTATTAAAATTTTTAAAGATATTGTCATTTATTTTATAATAAATATTTTGATTCGAAACTTTGTTTCTGCGACTTTGTCGCTGGAGACCTACGGTCGATCAGAGCACGTACCGTGCAATTAAAACTCCTCCAACTATTGAAAAAGATAAAATCCATAAATTTTCGTTTGATCCAATAGGTGTTTTTTCCATTTTTGAAGTCTGTAAAGGTTTTTGATCGCACAAAGCGCTCTGAGCAGCTACGCTGCGATCACTTTCACTGTTTTTTTTGTTGGGTTGTTTCGTGGTCTGATTTTCTAATGTTTCCACCGTGTGCAGCTTTGCTGTTTTCAATGGGGATGTGACATGTTTTTTGTGAGTCCTTGTTTCGCGGTTTAAATTTTCGTTAATTCCAAAAAACATATTTTCATCAGAAACTTTTAATTTGTTATTATATCCTTCAATAGGATTTTTTAAAATAATTAAAGATGATGGAATTAACCATAACGTTGGACTTATAGCTGTATTTAAAACTACATTTGTTGATGAAATTGCTTGGTTCATATTATTTATCCAGGTTGCTGTATCGTAATTTATAATTGAATCTTCAAAAATTTGCCTAAAAACTTTTTGTGTTTCCAATGCTGAAGCTCTATTTGAAACAATACTTTGTCTTGTTCTTGCTTGTGCTCCAAGGATTGAATAAAGATATGCTTCAATGCTTTGATTTAATAATTCTGTTCCATTTTTTGTTAAACCGTTTGACAATCTTGGAACGAATTTTTTATAATCATTTTGAGTGTCTCTAATTTGACCTGGACCATGTTGATATCTTTTGTGTGGATCAACACCTACAGTGTCTTGACCTAAATGTTCACCTTTCACCAGGCTTTGCCTGCGCCCCGCGTTAATAATTTCTTGATAAGTCCATTTTGGATAGTGATCTTTTAAAAAACCAGCATTAAATTTATAAAAGATTTTATCATCACCATTTTTCAATTGATGCATAATTCTTCTAACTATAAAATATAGATGAAACCTCATAAATGATGTAATTTGTTTTGGCACATTCCCTCCGGTCAGTCCTTCGGTGCCGGTTGAAAATAATAAATGTTGTATTGAAATTCCACATCCATAAGTTGCAATCCATGTTCCAATTATGCTTTGAAAATATGGTTCATTAAGCAACCATTTTGCATTATCATCTGTAGTTATGTCCAACCCAGGTAAATTACTTTGAAAATAATCTGTATTGTTAACATAAATTCTAAACTGGTTAATAGGATAACTTAAAACATATTGTGTAGGAAAATTATCCCAATAATATTTTTTTCCTGTATAATTAACATATCTTTTTCCTCTTGGTAATTCTTGCACAGTTCCGCTAGCTGTCCAAATTTTTGGAAAGTGATCGGAACGTTTAATTGGTTTGTTTATTGTTAAATATTTTGTCATATTTGGATCATTTTTAAATGTATCTGAATTTGTCTGTTGAAACATAATTATTGTTTTTGAAATATGTTGTTGTTTTTTCCCAACTTCCATCTTTATTAATATCATGCTCGAAGTAAAACCTTCGCATGTCTGCATATGGATATTTTTTCAAAAAATTTTCTTTAAATTTTTTATCTAAAATTTTTATTTCATTCATCACAAAATCATAATTTTTCCCATAATATTTTTTTTCAGCTTTTTCAACACTCATTTATTTTAATAAAAATAAATGGGTAAAGTTAATGATAAAGACGACACCAAAGGTGTCGCGAACATGTCTACCAACATGTTTGTTATTGAACAAGAGTTAAGAGATTTATTACAATCCTAAAACAGGTTATCAATCTGCGGAAAGACTTTATCAAAAAGTAAAAGAAAGACTTCCAAAGGGATTAAATGTTAGTAGAAAAATTGTACAAGACTGGTTAAAAACGCAAGATACTTTTACAAGATTTAAACCAATTGTAAAAAGACATAAATTTCAAAAAACATTTGTTAAAGATTTAGCTGACCAAATACAGATGGATTTAATTGATATGAAAAAATACAAAAAACAAAACGATGATTATTACTGGATTCTTACTGCTGTTGAAATTTTAAGTAGATATGCGTTTGCTATTCCTGTTTATAGAAAAGATACTAAAAACATGACAAAAGCTGTGAGTAAATTACTTAGAAAATTCAAAAAAAGATTTGGTAAATATCCAAATGTAGCTCAATTTGATGAAGGAAAAGAATTTTATAATGTTGGTGTAAAGTTGTTATTAAAAGAAACTGGTGATGGTGTTGAATATTTTTCCTCTAAATCTGTTAAAAAAGCAGCTATAGTTGAAAAATTTAATCGAACTTTAAAAACATCCATGTGGAAATATTTCTACAACAAAAAAACTTATAATTGGGTTAACCGCTTAGATCAACTTGTAAAAAATTATAATAATACTAAACACAGTAGTATATTAATGAAACCTGCTGATGTAAATGAATCTAACAAAGACCAAGTGTGGAATACATTATATGGTCATCCATTGGGAGATTTACCTTTACCTAAATTCAGAATTGGTGATACTGTTAGAATTTCAAAATATAAGAATATATTTAAAAAAGGTTATGAAGCTAATTTTACAGAAGAAATTTTTAAAATTGTAAAAATATTCAGAGGTGACCCAAACATGTATGAAATAGAAGATCATGAGGGAGAACCAATTATTGGAAAATTTTATGAACAGGAATTATCTTTTGTGGATAAAAATCACTTGAGTGGTCTGGGTGGTTTATATAAAGTAGAGAAAATATTAAAAAGAAAAAAAGTGAAAGGAAAAAATATGGTGTTGGTAAAGTGGGAAGGTTATGATAATAAACATAACTCTTGGATCGCGCAAAGCGCTCTTAGCGGACAAAGTCCGATCGAGCAAAGCAAGATCAAAGATTTAACGAAATATTAAAAATATTCAAAATGTATAAAATAAATGGATAATAACGGTTTTGATGATATAGAATTAAATGAGCTACGCGAGCAAGCTCGTAGAAATATAAGATACCGCGAGGACCGTGAGGCTGAAGACCGTGAGGACCGTGAACGATCGTCCGAAGTCGGTGAAACAAGTGGAATGGACCTTTCAGGTTTTGCTGATACAAATTTAGATACTGGAGAAACAAATTTACTACTCCCAGACCAAAATCGTGAAACGCAGCTGAAGGCTGATAAAGTAACTAGAGTTAAAGACCCTGACGGCGGAGCCGGCGTAAGCGATGAAAGTTTTTTAGAAAAATTCAAAAAAAATTTAGGGGGACTTAAAAGATCAATGACTAGTGATAAAAAAAAAGTTTTCAAAGATATATTTGATTTCACTCCTCAAAAGAAAAATGGAGAAAATAATAAAATATTGTTAGAAAAAACTAAGTTTTTAAACGACGGTGATGGAAATGTTTCAATTATTTATAAAGATACAAAAATTGGTAATATTGTTAATAATAAACCAGAATTATTTACAAAATGGAATAAAGCAAATACTAATGAATTCAGGGATATTTTTGAAAAAGCAAAACAAGAATATAAAAAAACACCAGATTATATTATAGATAAAAAAATCGGCGTAGCCGCCGCGGAGGACATTGAAATGACAAATATTGAGAGAAAAAATATAATTGAAAATACCATTTCACAAATTGATAATGAAGTTAATAGAATAATTGATGAAAATAACTTGATTAAATTAGCTGAAGATGTAAATGATCCAAGAAGATCATTATTTGATTCAGATGACTTGAGAGAATTTAGAAGTTTATTAAATTTTGAAGAAGCTGTCTCTCCGGTTGGCGGTGTTGATTATTTGGATTTATCAGAAAATGAAAGAAAAAATGTTTTACGTGAAAAAATTAAATCATTTGATAGAGAATATGAATATTGGGAAAATAAAGCTGATTTAGAAACAGCTGAACCCCAAAAAAGTATATATAAAGGTTTTTCAGAAATTGCAAAACTTTATGCAGATAAAATGAGACTTGAAAATAATGAAAGACCAATTAGTGAAGAAGGAATACAAATTTTAAATGAAAATGCTGAAGAATCTGACCTTGGAAGATTAGAAAGATTTAAAAAATGGGCAAAAGAAAATCTCGCAGGTTTATCAGCAGTAGCAATTGCTGTGGCAAGTATAATTACAACAATAGTTATGGGTGCAAGAAATGCATTGAAAAAAGGTGCAAATGCAGTTGGAAAATTGGGAAAAGCAATTGCAAATATAGGTAAAAACCTGAAGGAAGTGCTTGGCGCTTTTGGTGCAGTTATTTCAGCAGTTTTAAATTTAATTTCTCAAATATTATCATGGGGAGCAAAAGGTATTGCTTTTCTAGCTAAAAATTTATGGATATTAGTTATTGCAATTACTTACTTTTTGTATCACGAAGTGCGTACGAAGTATAAAGATCGAACGAAGTGATCGACCAGAGGTCTCAGCGCAGCAGCAAGAATGCCGAAAGAAAAATAAAAATGATAAATCGAGTCGAAGACTCGCAGGCAAAGCCTGATTAAAAAAAATTTTTTTATATTTCATATATAATAAAAAATGAATAGAATAGACAAATTATATCCAGGATATAAAAGATCAAAAAAGAGTGATATTAAAGGAACCAGAACAAGACATGTTGTAACTTTAAATCCAAATTCGGCAAATCCAGAAGAAGACCTTTATATTGATATCCCAAAATTAAACCCTAATTTATGTCTTGTACCCGATTCATTAAGATTATTTAATTTTAAAAATTCAAATACAAAGTCATGGTTTTTAAATAATTTATCAAAATTGTTAAAGAAAAGATTAGTCGTTAAATTTGCTGGTGAAATTGTTTATGATAATAGTGGAGAATCTATTTTGGAAATTTACAAAGATCTTTGGAAAACTGAATCCGAAAGAGAAGATATGATTGAATATGGGATCGCCCGAGAAAATCTTAGAAAATTAATTTCAAAAGACGACAGTGGAGCAACAAGTGGAAGTGCAGAAAAAGTTAGTGATAAATTAATGTTTGATATTTATGGAACAAAACAGTGTTTAAAGTTGGAAAAAATACTCTCGGATCATGGATTATATGCTCCTTATGGTATGATTAATAATTTTCAATATATTTTAACTTTTCCAAAAGCAAGTGAAATTATGGTAGCACAAAGTGGTGAAAGTGTTGCAGGATATACTTTAGAAAATTTAGAATTGGAATACGAAACAATTGAAAACCAGGATTTAGCAGTTGATGCTTTAACAAATTATTCCACAGGGAGATCATTATCTTATAATTATGTAACTTTGATGAAAACGGTAGAATGGGATAAAAACGCAACTTTACATAATGAAACCATAAATATCCCACGGAAAAGTATGAAAGCAGTTGTTTTGTTATTTAGAAATAAAACTATTACAAATAGTGAACAATTTGTTTATCCAAATATAACGGATGTTAAAATTAGTGTTGAAGGGATTCCAAATAGTGTATATTCCCAAGGATTTCCCAAAAGAAGATTTTTTGAAGAAGTAAAAAGAATATTTCGATGTAATTATTTTGACTGTGATGCAGTTATGGATATTGAAAAATTCTACAAAGACTCTTTCGCATTATGTGTGGATTTAAGAACATTAGACGACAATTTTGTTCATGGAACTGGTAAGAAATTAGTAAACACACAATCTGGGTTAATGTTGGAAATTAAAAAGACTGCTACAACAGCAAATGTAATGTGTTATGTATTTGTAATAAGTGATGGATTACTAAACATTGTAAATAAAGATTTATCTTCAATCCAATTTTAAAAAATAAAAAATGAACAACGAATTTAAACCATTTAATATGATAATTGTTGGAATGACTGCTTGTGGAAAAACAAAATATCTTTTGGATTTTATAGAAAATGAATATAAAATATTTGATCTTTACCAATATCATTTTCACCTTCAAAAGATTTTAATAATTTCAAATGATTGTTATTTTCTGAAAAATTAATTTCTTCAATAGAATTTCTTCCAAAAGTTGCTCCAGCTTCAAAATCTTTAAACCCAATATCAACATGAGCTCCAATTCTAAGACCACTTTTTTTAACTTTTCTATAATTTATTGGCGGATATCGACCGAAGGTCTCACCGCTTTGCGGACCATGAAGATTTTTATCATGATTTTCAATATGTGAAGCGTGTGAATCATGCGAAGCATGTGTATTTTTACTTTTTGTTTTTGAAACACAATTTCCCATTTATTTATATTGGTTTTTACGATTTGAAAATTTTGATTAATTTTTACAATGTGAAAATTTTGATCAATTTTGACAATGCGAAAAAAAATTTGATAACGTTATTAAAATTTTACCGCTTGGTTAAAAGTGGGTGGGGTTTATTTTTGATGACGTCACACATGATTGACACATGATTGACACATGATTGACACATGATTGACATGTTGAAAACACTTTGATGACGTCATTGGAAACCGGAAGCAAATGTGAAAGATGCGCCAGAAAAAATGCGCTAGAATCCCCACTTTATAGACTACTCTTGGCTTTTTCTTTGAAAACTTCCAAAGCATTCATCCATACCGGTTCCTCTGACATCTAGATGAAGACACACGTAAGAAAGATTAAAGAATCAAGAAAAATTGGCGCACATTATAACACCATAACAGTCCCGATTCATACTGCACTGGAAATGACGAGTTTCTCAGTATTACTGTCAAATTGTTCAGGAACGGATCGGACCCGTGCCCCTCTTTTGATTAGTTGCCATATAACTTTAATGCTTGGTAACAAAACACAAGTATAAAGCATGTTGACTATTAAGAAAATTGACAATTATTTTCAAAAAGAATCGGAACGAACAAGAAAAAAAAGAGTGAGTAATTTCAACTTCAAGAAAATCGGAAACTATATAACAGCATAATAATTATGCTATGAAAAACAAACTGAAAATTAAAACGCCACATTGTGGCATGAATTTGTAAAGAAATTTTGAAACCCCATTTTTTTAAAATTCTAAATCCACCATCGTCGTTATTTCCTTTTTCATGAAGACTGCGTTCAGGTCGATTTGCTTATGAGCAATACACACGTTGCCATTTGTTTTTAACCCTTTAATGGGACTGTTGCCATTTGCCAACTTATCAATTTTACTTTGGCTAACGCCAGACGATTTTACTTGTCAAGGGGAAACCTGAAAACCTGCCCACTAAAGGGTTAACATACGAGTTACCTCAAAACCTTTTATTCAAGGAGTATCCCCCATTGATGTTTTATTCTTCTCTAGAGGTTAATATGTGGTCACCTACTTCGGCAGCCAAGGCATTCCATACATGTAGTTATGTTACTGATAGCGGATATTTTAGGAATACCTACCTTAGGCAGCAAAGAGAGGTAAGGAGCAATTTTGCCAGCAAATCTTTCACTACTTTCCCTCGGTAGCAGGGATGGTAAATGATCGATGGCGACAACGTCAACGAATGGACTGTCCGAGCTGAGGCAAGATAAAAATTTTTACACATTTCAAGAATTACATCATTCACCTCTTTCTGTGAATTAAACTGATTTAGCACTCCCAAAAACGTGAGTTTTATAACCGGGATTCAAATGTCCTAGTTTGCTAAACTGCATTCTAGTTTCAGAACCCATCAAAAACCATGGCAATTAGCTACACTAAAATTTATGTCTCAGCACTGGTCTATATTGGGTCATTCGCAGCGTGGCCAAAAAATACGTCGCATAACAGTATCTGGAAAGCATGCCTAGTCTAGTATATTGTCTTTCTTATGTTCAGTATTTCATTGTTGTGACGTAGTTTTGGTCAGCTGCAAAGGGCCTGTTACTGTTATTAAATAAAAATAATTTTTATGTCTTTAACCTGAATGTCAATCGATGTGTTGGATTTTCGAAGGTGGTGATCGTCTCGTAAATCGGCACCGGATTATCAGGACTGGTGCAATCACAGCTCACGTCCACGACGACACTGAGACATCTTGCAAGCACAAAAAGGCAAACGGGTTAGCAAGAGAAGATCGAGTTAATTTGGAAAATTGCATATTCTTAGGGGTGTCGCTGCAATAGTGGTCGTAGGACTTTCACAAAGTATGCTAATGACGAAAAGTGATTGACAGATAAAACGTGGAGATAAACGAACAAAGACGAAACATTAACCAGAATATTAAAAGACGCAGAAGAAAAATGGATAGACAAACGGAGAACAAACAAGCAGACAGACAGACAGACAGACGTAAAGTGAAGTTAAGTAAAGTGTTATTATTTATAAAGGATAGCCATTCCAGTTAACTAAACTGTTCTTGCTAGAGGTCCAGTAAGGACCCATGCATGGCTTCACTGTTACTGCAGGAGGAAGGTGGAGAACCCGCAGAAAACGTGCAGTCACTGGTACAGTCACTTGGTGACATTCTCACATGTGACCAAGGTAACTTTAACGAGAGAACTGCATTAAGCCTGAATCGAACACCAGTCGAGAACCCGAGATGGGGGAACGCAATTACCCTCGTGAAATCCTTAAGTCTGGTTTTCACGTAAAGATTAATGGTTGAACGTTAAGCGGTAAAGTGTCTTTCTGTCTATCGGTAAGTGAAAACCAGCACACTCTAAGGAAGACCTTATGAAGAGGCTGAAGTGCACGCGCTATGCTTATTTCCTCCACTTCGGCTGCCTTGTTAAGAGCAGAATAGACTGGAAATACTGCTTAACTATCAACATTGCTAAAACGTTGGTTTTCATAGGTGTTGACCCCCGTAAGCATGCCTGGTTCGGTTTGGCACTTTTAGCCAAAAAATACCAAGCTATTTTGTGCTAACGAACTAAGAATAAGGACGTAATCCCTAAGACGCTTACTATACACACGTTTTCACAACCGCTAAGAAGTTAAGCACTTGTCGTTAACCCATTAACCCGTAAGTGGAAACCAGGCTTTAAAGGCTTTATTGTGTCTTGCTGCAAAATCTGTGATAGGCCAAGGACTCAGGAAAAGTGTTATAAATAGACGAGACTCAAACCTGTAACTTTCTGAAAGCTAGTGGGACGTTCTAATCATTTAACCACTAGAACTCAGAAGGCAGAGTAAGGTTACTTACGGTCGGTATTTGAACCTGAGACGAGTCAGCCGGCAATGACACAGTTCAGCCTCGGACCGCAATGGCACGGTTAAGTCAGGGATGGCAGGGTCGAGTACCGTCTGAACCTTAGAGTATTTCCGAGTTCTTTGTTTACAGAGACCAGTTTCTCTTACATGTATCTTAGTGTGGATTCAATAAGAAAGTGAAGTTACTTGGCCACTGATCGAAATTTTCAACCTTCGTCAAAAAAAAGATTACTAGTACTTCTCATGTTTACCTTTGAGGAGCATCCAACATTTCCAACGTGACAAACGGCGGGATTTTCTAAATTATTTATAACTTCGGTTAACTTTAGCTATACACGTCAGAATAAACAGTAAACTGTAAAGCCATATTGCACAAAAATACAATCGTGGAATCGGGCTAGCGGGGTTATAGATGTCATCATCATCAGCGCTGTTCCAACCACGTGTCACAGAATATAGTCGAGTTATGTCGTTCACTATTCTCACGTAAAGATCTGCCGAAACAGACGTTTCACTGACTGGCTGATAGATCCCAGTTACTCAATTGAACAAACAGGATGGTGGTCTTGGACATTTGTTTGTGGAGGAAAGTAACTGGGTTAGAAAAGTAACTCTTAGATGATCGATGAACGTTCGTCCAGTCCTAACCTCAGGAAAATGATTCTGAGCCCCAGGCGGGGATCAGCCTCACAGGTCATCAGAAGATTGCGCGTTCGATCCCAGTCGGGAGCTCTGAAAGCGTTTTTCTGAGGTCAGAGCTTGAAGAACGTTCATCGATCATCTAAGGTGCTCCAGGCTCCTACACTTACAACAAATATCACAAAGGTAACTCTATAGATTAGTCTTCTCCAGAAATAAATGTCCTAGGTCATTTATCCTGTGACGAACGGCTCCAATGTGTCCATTGATTCACAGCGACAAAGTACACCTAATCGTCGTCCCAAAACTAGCCCTAGTCCAATTTAACACCAACAGTAATCCCCAAACTACACACAACAACCGTAGTATTAGTCCTAACACCAAGCCTAGCACTAGCGCTATACAAGAATCTGAAGCACCAACTCTAACCCTGGCCTTGAAACTAATTCTAACACAAACCCGTTACACTAACCTAAACACTATTCCTAATACTAATCTTACCAATAACTCTAACTCTAATCTTAACAATAATCCCACCAATACCACTAACATAGCACCAGACATTAAACTTTTCCCTAACACAAATACTGACATGCATCCCAACACTAGTCCAAACTCGAAATTAACGCTTATCCACACACGAACCGTAGCTGTAGTCCTAATACGAGACGTCGCCATTGATTAGTAAAACTATCTAACGGAACCCATTTCAAAAAATGCAACTCCAAAGCTTTTCCCCGGGGAATCTAACCCACACCCCTGCGACATTAATGCAGCGCTCGAAGCGACTGAACTATGCATGGCGTAGCCGGTAGAATGGACGCGAGTTCATTCTACCTTCACCTGAACATTTCAATCTATGAGATCAATCGAATTTAAATGCCAAATATTCACTGTGAGGTCCCTAAACTTCACCGGCATCACCAACCGTATTAATACAGAACTCGCGTCCGTTAATTATACCCGCAAAGGCCTTTGTAGCTACAGCACTGTACTAGAGTCACATGATCGATTGGTAGCGGGTTCGATTCCCAATCGGAAAGCGTTCGAGTTGCATTTTCCCAGCTGGTCTTGGCTGGGTCTTCAAATAAACTTTCTGAGACTCGAAAATTTACCTTCAACAAAACTCTTAATCTGTGAGGGCAATCGGATGTACACGCCAAATATTCAACGTAAATCAAAAATAAAAGTCAGATTTGGAACAGAAAGAGTTCGTTACTAAAATACTCTCTTCCAGCTCTCTTTCACTTCAATTCTACTGTATCATGTGTACAGTTCGTACGTCAAACCGACTTACATGTGATAGGAAGATGTCGTTGATGAAAATGTCATGGTCTAAAATCTCCGTAAAAGGTCCACCCTTTTTTGTTTCTTCTAGGTCCCACTTGGTAACATATTCACTAGTAATGGAAACAATGCATAACTTTACTAAGCTTATAACAAAATAGCCAAGAAATGCTTTAAAGACACGTGAACATATACGTGTAATTCATTCGCCCAAAATGTTACAACTATGCAACATTTTCAGCGAATGATATATTACCCCCAATTTGATCACATGGGCACCACACGTTACTGTTATAGCACACACGTGCCTCATTTAGACATTCATTTTGAAATACAGGCTTAACTTGTCAGCTATACACACCTAGGAATGCCACATTTCTCAAAAAAATCAACAGAATTAAGTCCACAACGGCCAAGAGCACCAATGACAATTATTTTCGGAAACAGGGTTTTCCCGGCTACAAGAAAAAGTGTAAGGTAGATGAAAAGTTTGCAGCAAACAAAATTTCACAAAAGAAATTAATGCAACGCTCCAGTAGATTTAAACTTAAATATTACAGTTCAAGCTATGCTCTAAGTCTTTTTCTCTGTGTCTGTAATATTATAGTGTATGTTCCTTTGGCGTCCACATTACAACAAGGCGAAAGAGGGTATTTACAAGAATTCACGAATTCTCAAATTCCACAAATTCTCTGCATCATTGAATTTTGACTCAAAAACTTAAAGTGAAATGATGGAGTTTCTTGAATAGAGGAAAAATACACGTTTGACCGTTAGAAATTGTGAATAAATATTTTTTTGAGAACGATGAAACGCATTATGACGGTAGAAAGACATTTTTTGCATGAAAAATGTTGTGTCACGGTCCTATCCAAGGAAACCATGATGTGCGGAAAATTACCATGGAAAATTGTAGTCTGAAGATGATTCAGATAAAGTCGAAAATTCACTCAAAGAAACTGCGTTTGTTAATGTAAATAGATAATGCACACTATATTCGGTTTAACTTTTATCCTTCTTTTACTAAAACTGTGTTAAAGTCACCTTAATACAATCTTAATTCATTTTCGAAAACTGGAGGCTGACAGTTCGTGAACCTTTTGCACTCACGGGAGCATTACCAAAATAAAATGCCAGTGGTACCTTTCTTCGAAACTTCTTCCATCTTCCCTTTTAACGTGGAGATGAGTTGATCCTCGGAGTTATATGGTTCAATCTTTGGATATACCTGGTCAGGCCTGAATGTGTTAAAAACGTCAATTCTAGCCTACGGTAAGACTCATATAATGAATAAACAACATTTACAGTGCATTCAGCAGCTTAATTTTCCAACAGTGCAAATTAATCTGCGGTCAAATATTGAAATAACTTTTACCAATATTTTCAATCACGGAAGTATAAATTTCCTGATTAGAGCAATCGACAAGCGTGTTTGGTGACTAGAGGAAAACCATGAATGTTGATGAAAGTGCCATACAAAACTTTGCTGTTGCGCCACCAGTTTAACCATATATACGAAATAATTGAGTCATTAATACATCAATTTTATGACTTAGTTGGAAAGATTTTAGCGACTGTGGCTAAAACCAAAGCATTCTCTTTAGTCATGTGGAATACATTAGGTGACTAGTCGAACCGCACTTTATCGAGTTGCTTGAAGATCGTTGACGCCGTGAAACTCCGAGTAGCAACGAACACTCTTCAGTTTATTCCATATACTGTTGTTCTGTTTCACAAGATATTGAGCACTCCATTTAACGCCTATATACTATCTCATATTCTCCTATACACATTCATACATACATACTATCATAGTTATATGGATAGATACATTCGTACGTACGTACGTTAGCACACATGTATTACCAAAATGGAGCATATGTGCTCACCGTAGCTTTTGCATACACCATACATCCAAACCAACAGCAGCTCCAGCTCTGCCAGCCATTGGTGAAAATTCTGCAACAACTCTCCTTCCTGAGTATATATACAACATAATGATGAGTTACTCGCACGATAAACGTCAAACATTTAGTGCAGACCATTGAAATCTGGTTATGACTTACTGAATTTGACCCCCTGTGTTTCAGTTGAACAAAATGGGCCAGGGTTAGCCAGAATAAATTCTTAGAGTCGCCCGCTGGACTAAATTGTGAATAACTCAATCTTGCCTCTCCATCTTATCGTCAGACGTTAGCCAGACAAAATCACCTGCCATTAGTTAGAATAATAAAATCGTCTAGCGATAGACTTAATAACTTGTCCAGCACTAGCTAGAATAAAGTCAAAGAGTTGATTACGGATGAAGAGTTGCGTAAATGGAGAGGGCGGACGACAAAGTTAACTAGGCGAGTTAAAACCGGTATTT
This sequence comes from Heliopora coerulea, assembly GCA_030142905.1. Lineage (NCBI taxonomy): Eukaryota > Metazoa > Cnidaria > Anthozoa > Scleralcyonacea > Helioporidae > Heliopora > Heliopora coerulea. Next base: position 368,985 of record JASJOG010000011.1, on the reverse strand, counting down.
GTAAGCACTAAGAAACACATGATATTACAAGGATTCCTAATATACTCAACAACTTAAAAAAAGTATAAAATAAAACATATTCCGAAAAATAGACATCTTGGAAAACTCAAGATATGAGTCAAAACAAGACGAGTATATGAGACTAATATTTCGACTTTATTACAAAGTCGTCATCAGACAGAATTATTTACAAAACAAGCCAAGGTCTACATAAACAGTGTGAACAGCGGAAGTTAGGAATCCTGTACCTGAGATATTAACACGACAGAACGCATTGCTTATTACTTATTAACTCGAAAGGAAGCTATTTACAAGGCAAACGTCATTAACAACAACTGACCAGACAATACTGGTGCGTAAGATGACGTAAGATGACTGAGACAGGTGAGTATCAGATGCCAAAGGTCGACAAACTGATAGAATAATCGTAAGCCATTAAGTTATTTATACTCAACAACAGCCGGGACAATTGTTGCGTGTATTTTTCGCGCATTTTTTCGTGTATTTCGGCTTATGGGAGTATATAAATTCGTACAGCTGATTTTATTCTATAGTTTTTGTAAGCATTGTGCTTGCAGTAATGTTTTCCTCGGAATGTCTAAGCCCTTTTCTGGGATAGTTATAATCGCTTTTTAAAGAGAATTTAAAGATTTCACGGAGTCAAATCTAAGAAGTCCTATGGCTTGCACGGAGGGAGATTCAGTCCCCCACCAACCTTCGTATTGCTCCTAGGGCCGCCGTTGCCGATCACGCATGGGTAGGAGGTGTGACACCAAAAATTTCGAAAATTAAAAAATTCCTGAAATTTTGGAGAGAAATCGCTTAAAATCTGAAAAACATTTGGGCAAACTCATTTGAAACCCCCCAGTTGACAAGGATCCACTTCTAAAGTACCTCTTTAAGACATTTCTATCTGGAGGTCAGTCAACTGTACTTACCATTGTTATCAACCATAAACTCTACATCAAGTAATCTTCCTCCACCAGCATGAAACCTTCTTAGCAATTCTTTCCATCCAGTTTGATTCTATGGTACAGTTACAAAATGTGAGTTAGATATGACACACATGGCTTGCATAATATCAGACGGAAAAGTTTATTATATATTACAGTATACTAATTCAGCACACTGGGCATTGATGTTATTGATAAGTATACAAAATTTGGCTAACCAGACTTTGTCGCTCAGTTGGCAGTTCACTGTGGTAGATTTACAGCCTGGTTGTGAGTTCAATTCCCAGTCAGGGGGCCATAAATTGCATTTTTGACTATTGGTCCTGGTTGGGTCTTAAAATATATTATTGTGATATTCAAACATTTCTTTCACCAAATGTAAACTTTATTTCATGTGACTGAGTGTAAATGCAAAAATATTCATTGAATATACCTTTCACTTCACTGGTATTACCACAATAATTATATACATAGAAATCATGGACAGGACCTTGGCAATAGCCTTAAAGTTTGGAGTTCAGTTGAAAGAATACTACAGTAACAATAGATTCACAGGGTTACAGGTTCAATTCCCAGCCAGATGCCCAAGAGTTGCACTTTTGATTACTTGCCCCAGTTGGGTTTAAAATATATCATTCTGACATTCAAAATTTCCTTCTCCAAACTTAACTTAATCATAGGCTGTTATATAGTGGGTGCACATGTCAAGATCTCACCTCAAGATCCACTCCCATGGTAGGGCAACTAAATATTTATGCACAAACAAATTAGATTCTTCTAGAATTTCATGGTGTCCATGTAAGACAACACATTTAAGTGCCCATCAGATATGACCCCCCCCCCCATCTGTTCTAAATCTTGGTCCAAAAAATTTATTATGGTTCCATCAAGATCTTATCTCATAAGAAATTTGTGTTACAACACCATACCTTATATGCATGCCCAAAGTACACATGGGTGTTGGCCAAAGTGGGAACATCTTCTTGTAATTCCTTAATTCCAACAACAATGGCATCTTTGGGAGCAGTTTTCCAATCGGCTGTGTTCACCATCCTACAGCCAGCACTAAATATTTTTAGAGAAATATTTTGATCATTAATACAAATGAGTTATTTATAATTGATGTTAATAAAGAAAAACAGTACTTTCCTAGGTAAAAAATAGTTCAATCGACAGAACTGTTTAAAAACCTGCTTATTAATTGCTCTCTCCTTGGGAAAAGTTTTAATCATAAAAAAACCCAAAACATCAGGTGTCAATGAACTCTTTTTTTGAGATAAATTAGATTCAAAAGCATCAGAACTCATTTTCATAATATCAGTGTTTGTTGCAATAGCAATTAGGAACCTTTATAATGTTTATAGTTTTTGATTCTTACATCATTTTTAAAATGTAAGACATTCAGTTTAACTCATTTTCTAAAATATTTATATGGCTATCTTACATTTTCTTTTTTTCAGGAAACTGTGAGGCACCTTACAAAAAGTTTCACTTTTTTGAACCTTTGTAGGTTACTAAAATGGAGAAATGCAGGTAAAAATTACTCAGCCCTTTTATCTTTAGCCATGGTAGTAAGATGTCAAAAGATCAATGTCACTTGATTTTGGCTGGCAAGACCACAAACGGAAATTTCCCAGATTAAATTCACCAAAGATCTCAGCTTAAATATTCTTAATTTTAGTTTCTTCCTCTCAAAGTCCTGGCTAAGTTGCTCCTCTTGGCAACCCTAAATGCCTCTAAGGGGAATCGATTTTTGCTTCAATTCACATACACCATAATGGATGCTCTTTAAATTTGCACTTTTACCTTTGGTATTCCTCATCCTTAAAAATCCTTTGAGTAGACTTTTCAACTATCACTTTATGCCCTGTCATATTAGAAGTATAAATATAGAGAATATTACACAGCGGTGATATGAAATCAGTTTCACAGATACTAGTATGAACTACATTTCATAAGAGAATACAGTGAAAAAGTGAGACATTATTATCATTGTGATGATATCATACTGAAATACATATCTTTGAGGTGCCATCCAATGCTTAATTAATCGTATATACAGACTAAATACAATTGCTGGTGAGGACAAGGAATAGCCTACTGCTAGGGGAAAAATGCCCTCCAAATTTTACTGGACTAATAGTTATTGCTGGAAATATGACAAAAAACATCTTAGAATGCCTCGAAATAGTATTGGGGAGCCTAAGATGAGTAGGCTTTTTCGAGTCGTGCAGGACTCGTGCTTTGATTTCTCAGAAAGAACCCCAACAGTACAGGTCTGGCCAAATTACTGAATGCAGTTCTCCAAAAAATCTTGTCTCTTAATTCAACAAATATGGAAATGTTGACGGTAAAAAGGTAGGAATACCTTGAGAGAGCAACTCCCCGCAAATTTTCGGTGTCAATGGAGCTCTGCGTTCATTTGGTTTGCATTCCGCTCGAACCCAAAATGTAGCCAACGCCATGTTGACAGAGCGACATTCGACACTCACGATAGATGTCTGTGCAATACCGAACGTGACAACTGTCACGCCGCTTTCAGCCTCCCCAGACGACCTGTTGATTTAGTTCCTGTTCAACACCAACAAAGAACGCGAGTACTGGACATGCACGTAGCTACGGGGGTGCGCGGGGGTGCAATCGCCCCCCCAAAATTTGTCCTCGCCCCCCCAAAGAAAATTCTGAATGGTTTCAAATATAGTTTAAATATGCCAAAATCCGATAGATTTTTAAAATATCTTATGGAAAATATTTTTTCGCTGACCATTCTGACCTATTTTTGTAACGTTATACCAAGTCTACTACATTTGACAACATGAAGTAGTCGCTGAGTAGTCTGGGTTTTCAGCTTACGTCGACAACTGCCCCCCAAACAATAGCGCTGCCCCCCCAAATTTTACATCCTAGCTACGTGCCTGGTACTGGAATAAAGAAACTTGCAAAGAGCCCAAAGTTAATAAGGCAGACTGACCGAATTTTCCGTCTCCGTTTGTCGTTCATGTCATTGAAAGCGTGTTAACAGAGCTTCATCCTGACATACTTTCCAACCCGTATAGCAAGATTAATTATGCAAACTGTGCTAGTTAGTCGTTATTACTTCCAAGAATTAAGTTAACTTGGAAAACGGAACCAGGCAATGAAGCATCAACATTTGTCATAAAGTTTGTTTGTTCCTAAATATACGAAATGGTGCACGCTTATTGGCTGCTGGGACGGCTGATCTATTTTTACAACTTTAACGTGTCAGAATCCTCTGCCATGCGATTTTTCCAGTAAAATCAGAACGAATGTAATTCCGAGAACAGCGTGCATGATCAGTTAGAAGCTCGATTTTAATCTAGCAATGATAAAATGTGCTTCATTAATCTAACTTTCATTATATACATTATTCTCGGAATTACATTCATCTTGTTTTTACGCGAACAAACCGAATGTTTTGGCGAGAAAAGTTAAATTTCAACAAATTTGTTGTGGAACGTGATCAGTTCGTCTCCTTGACGATTTCAATTAAAAAGAAGAATGCACAGACACCAAATTAATACAAAGCAATGTGAAAGAGGCCGAGTAACGTTAAGGTCCGGGGCAAACGTGAAATCGTCGCGGAAACATTGTTTTTCTGGAATGTTTCCTGAAAACGGCTAAGAGAGGAAATATTTCGTGATAAACATTCAGAAGTGGTATAAGTTAGGATATTCAGTCAAGACCTAAGCACTAGGCAACGCCGTTTTTCGGCTAGAGAAACGAAAAAACAATGTTTTCAAAACAGAAATCGAGACTGGGAAGCAAATTTTGCTTCAGCAACAATGATCCCAGGAAAGGCGAAAAGAGAATCGTTTTGGGAAACATCGAAAATCGCAAATGCGCAAACATTGCTGAGAAAACATTTGAGGGAAAATTTCAAATGCATTCTTCGTAGATTCAAAGGTCTTAGAAAGGGAAGGGAATGTAAACTTTTAGCACAAACATTTCACGCTTCAACGGCAGACAGCAAAGGGGAATCTTACATTATTTGTTTTTCTATAAACGAAATATCTGTGAACAGCTGGTTTACAAAGGCTGATGTCAAAACCGCACGACAGGTCCCAATCCCAAAGTTGAAAGATAACAACTGTCAAAATCAACAAAACTTCGTAAACGTGGACTCTGGTGCCAGGCAAACTTTGCTTATTTCGGACTTACTTAGCCTTTGACGAAAATTTACCACAATGAGTTCAGAATCCTTTTTGAAAGATGTTGAACAAGCAAGGAAAGCACTGGACGAACGTTTAGTTGGAAAACACATCCGCACTTTGGCTTGTTTACAAGTTAAATCTGCAGAAAACGATTCGTTAAGGCATCGCGTTTCTGAGCTCGAGGGATACAAAAGGAAAGCAGATTATTACGGAGCTTTGGAGCAGCAGATCCAGTCCCTACAGGTTCGTCTTCTTTTAGTCTAATTTGTTTGCTAGTTTGTTTTTTTATGTAGTTTGGATTCACTTTCGAGATAAGTTCTATGCAAATTTCAGTAATTCTTTAACTAAGAGTTTATCAAAATTCGACACTTCAAATCTCGAAGGAAGGACGGAAGGAATGAAGGAAGGAAGGAAGGAAGGAAGGGGCTGAAGAATACAAGCAAACAATCAATCAAAGAAAAGAAACACGAGAAGAAATAGATTAATATAACAAGTTAAAGAAAAAAAGGATGAAAAGGCTACACACAACCCTTTCTACCCTGAATCTGGACTTTCTTGAGTGCCATGGTAATTAAGCTAGAGGGATTAAAAGATTGTGTGCCTAGTGCATAGGACGAATAGACTTCCGTACACAGCAACAAAATGTTCAAACATTTATATGACTGCGTTTTCATCGGTGAAATAATTATATCTTTCTGCTTAGGACGAGCTATCAAAATGTTCGAAACTCCACAAATTGGGAAGAAATGCAGAAGAAAAAATAAACGAAATAAAAGAAGAGTTTTCGAAAGCATTCCGCGATTATCAGGGAGATATTGAAGAAAAATATAAGAATGAGGTAAATCAAAACAGTATCTGCATTGAAGAATATAACCTATTAATAACTGAAGATACATACAAAATTTTAACCTAAAAAACATTATTATGGGAGTACCCTTTATATCATATTTTCGGATTAATGATTGCTAACAATGCATTGCAGTTCACTTACTTTTTGATTTGAAAAAATGAATATCCACCCTTGATTGTTAGAAGACAGGATAGCTCATACGGCAGGTATGACCTAGCGAGTGAACTGAGATGACTGTCACGTACAATCTGCGAATGGGAGAGTGGTGATATTACGGGCGATGCGTTCGTTAATTCCATACCTCAGAAAACCAATTTCTGTGACCCAGATGGGGACAAAACGCGCAACTTTCTGATGAACCGTTAGCCGCTCTAACCATTGAACTACCGAGACTCATGAGGCGAGCTAAGGTGCATGCTAGTTAGACATATGAGCTGCCAATGCGGCAGACACGGTATGTTAAAAACCAAGGGTCAGTTGTTCGAATTCCAAATGGCTAATCTGGGCAATAAGTTCTACTCGGAGAACGTTATTCCCAGTTTGAACTACCATCCGTTCAAACATACCATCCGGCACATATACATTATTCCCTATTCAGCTGATAAATTTTATGTTCGACCGCTCAAAGTGTGGATCAGTAGAAATGATCACTCGGACGACCCTTACGAAGATATCACATGAAATTTCACATGTAAAAAACATATGGGATTGGAACATTTTCACATATGAAGTTTTCATTCCTCACATGAAATACTTAATTTACATGTGAAATGAACTGGTTTAAAATTCCTCATATAAAATCTTGGTGTTCGAAACATGCATTTCACATATGAAATCGAAGCTTCACATGTGAAAATTAATTTCACATATGAAATTTTTATTTCACATTTGAAAAAAAATTAAATTAAAAATTAAAAAAATTAAAAAAAAAAGGAATTGCAACAGTTCACATAGGAAATATTATTTTCATATGTGAAATTGCATGTGAAATTTTTGCAAGGGGATACGTAGACGTCCTAGAAGGTTACACCTCAGAGAAACAGTTTGTGAGCTTCAGACGGCGTTCGACGCCCCTGATGACCTGTGAGATGATAAAAACCATTGAGCTACCGATACTCAGATGTGCATGCGCTGTCCATCAGTATGTAGCAGCCACGTATGCAGTTTCGACACCAAGCTTCCAATATTTTGTGTAACATTCCTCTCATTAGACATCAAGAAAACATAAAACAAAACAGATTCCGAAAAGAAGAGTCATCTTGAAAACTAGAGATTCGAGCTATAAATCTAGAGACTCAAGTTAAATATTTCGACTTTATTTCAAAGTCATCATAAAGTCGAAATATCACTGTTTAATTTGTCTCTCTTAATTTATAGCTCGAATCTCTAGTTTCCAAGACTCTTTTCGAAATCTGTTTAGTTTTATACTTTGTAAAGTTCTCGGCTGCTCATGGTTTTGAGAAAACATGTCCTACTTCTTTTAGCCTTAATTACACGAACAAAACTTTATTTCATAATTACATCCTACGATTTTGTTCCAACACAGGAATGGATCCCAGGTTTTAGAAACAGGGGGCGTGAAGACGAGCGCCAAAGGTGCGAGAAATTTCTGGGGGATCTGGGGGCATGCTTTCCCGGGAGATTTTAAATTCCTAGGTATCTGAAATGCTATTTCTTGCATTTTGGTGGGTAGCTTTAAGCAAGATTTTAAGAAAATATCTAGTCACTAATAGCACAATTCTTGATTTTAGAAATGTGAGAGCTTGGATATATCTTAAGATAGATGAACGATCTTCAAGCTCTATACTCAGAAAATGATTTCTGAGCCCCTGACGGGGATCGAACCCGCAACCTTCTGATGACCGGTGAGAAGCTCTAACCATTGAGCTACCGAGACTCAGATGGTGAGCTAAGGTGCAAGTTCGACATATATGTGCGACCTAAGCGGAAGCCACTATATATTGATAATGATTAAGACAGTTTATGATTTTAGAAATGTGAGAGCTTGGATATATCTTAAGATAGATGAACTATCTTCAAGCTCTATACTCATAATCAATATATAGTGGCTTCCGCTTAGGTCGCACATATATGTCGAACTTGCACCTTAGATCACCATCTGAGTCTCGGTAGCTCAATGGTTAGAGCGTCTCATCGGTCATCAGAAGGTTGCGGGTTCGATCCCCGTCTGGGGCTGAGAAATCATTTTCTGAGTATAGAGCTTGAAGATCGTTCATCTATCTTAACACAATTCTTTCCGAAAAACGAGGCAAAAGTCAATATCTTTATAGCATATGTCTAAGCAGAATGTTATTTTGGTCACAGACAATGATCATCAATGCATCACGACAATCACCTTTATATTTATTGCAATTCTCGTTGATCTGCTTTCACCTGCCGGTGAGTATTCCCAGTTCCGATTGCAAAAAAAGTGTATTAGTTACTGAGGTTAGGTAACTATTTCCATCATAATTACAGAAAACGGCCTGCGTCTGGAGTATGTAAACTGGCACGTATGCGCACAACGGGGGTACGCACGCCCCTCTAGATCCGCGCCTGCAACATGATTTACGTTAGTGCAAGCAATTTTTGTCCATTTAATTAACATTTGGTAAGAAATTACTTCTAATTTTGAAAGGACACTTGGCAAAAAATTTATTTTTTTCCAATTTATGTTGATTTTTTGAATCGATTTTCAGGTGAAAAGCTACATTTCTGAAAAGGAAGAAAATGCCAGCGTTTGGCAAGAAGAGAAGGCTAAGGTTAGACATAAAAAATCTTTATCATAAAATTTATCTTGCAATAGTCACTTGTGATCATTTTAAATGTTCTCCCAAATCAATATCTGTTGATCTGGGATAAAAATAAAGTATCGTGCTGTTGTTCAGACAACGCAAAACTTTATCAAGCTCGTTCTCTCCTCCACTAAAAGATGCCAAAAATGTCTTTTTTCAAAGATGGAAGGGCAGATAAAAGTATTAAGAGCAAGCAATAAAACTCTTCAAAAGAAATTAGAAGCTGCTGCTACTATGGAGAAAAACATGAACGTAGGTGACATGTTGTATTTAACAAATGGAAGGTTGCTTGAGTGTCTCTTGGCTGTGACAGAAGCATGAATGACGCTTGTTGGCCGAGTAAAGTTTAGCGGACACAAACAAACCGCTGACTTTTTAGGGTTAGGGTTAAGTTTCGACCGCGATTGCCTAATTAATTCAGGTGAATTCACTAAACTGCATTTGCCCCCTTTTTTCAATCGCATGAAATGCCAAGTGAACACAGGAGACCAGCCGTGTGTTTTGAGGTATTTTTCCAGTTGAAATGGTGTCACAAATGTAGAAACATTTGACACCATCACAGTACAGAGACACTAAAACTATTTTCCAGTATTTGTTTTATAAATTAACCCAGGTTTTCTCAGATTCTCTGGCTCAGTACTCTAATATACAATGAAAAAAGTAGGGCGAGGAAACAAGCTGAAAGTGGGTGTGGTACATATGTTGCGAGTGCAAAAATTGATTTTCTCAAACTTATTAATAATTCACAAGAAAAAACAAAAGAAATACATAATTAATCAGTATTTAGAAATCGGAGGAAGATTACAGCTGAATTTTTCCAACTTTCGGCTGGATTTTCGCCTAAAATACTGGTTCGTTTGAGAAGTAATTTCAAACACTCGTTTAGTGTTCTTCCTCCGATTTCTAGATACCTCGAAACTCGTTAAAAAAATTCTGCTTCGCCTCGCTTTTCAACTCGTTTCTCGGTATCTAGAAATCGGAGGAAGAACACCAACTCGTACTTGAAATATTATTTCAAATTTTGATTCTCTGCTAATGGTTTGGTGAATGGGGTTAGTGTTTTTGAAGTCTGGTCTTCCATGTACTCGTAACGATCGTCGTTTCTGGAACAAATAGTGTTAAAACTACTATGATAATAAATCTACAAAGTAAAGGGGGGACAGACTTCCCTTCTACAAAATCTAGGAGACCGAGGCCCCCTATATTCACTATAAGATTATGTCACACACACTAATTCAAAAACACATACAACCTCGCCCTAATTTGTTTAATTCTTTTAAGAATTTAGCTAACGAGCTTGATGCAACAGTATTATCTTTCCAAGAAACAAAAGCAAGAAATGAAGAGCTCCAGCAGTCAAACGAAGGTTTAGAGGAGTACTGCAAAGCTTTGGAAGAAGAAAATATGTCTCTTCAAGAGGAGCTTGAAAACAGTTCCTCCGATCAAAGGAAACTGAAAAAAGAAATGAACAAGATGGTTATGAAGATTACTAAATACATAAGACAGATCAAGGAACTCGAGAGAGTTAAAAACACCGTTTCACGGCTTGAGTTTGAAAACAGTTGGGTCAAACACCTTCACGAAAAAAGTGTGCTTGAGTTGAAAAGTCTAAAAATGAAACATAAAGATGCTTTGAACGAGCTCCAAATTGTCACCCAAGAGAGGAACCTTTTAAGAAATGAACTTTCATCCGTTCGGCAAGAAGTGATTAAATTGAAGGATGAACTGGAAAATTCAAGGCACTCATTCAATGACTTTTTAGAACTCAAAAGACAAGTAGGTATTTTAAGAGAAGAAAACAGAAGTCTTTTAAAGAAATCCAAGACATATAAAATAAAAGTGCTGAAACCGGACACCATGGACAGTCAAAAACAACTGTTACAGGTGCAAAACCTTAAAGCAAGATAAGACCAGTCCCATAGAACATGTTCTACACTAATAGCTGTAACACCGTATGTCTTCGAGATTGTGTAAATGTTACGTCGACGAACTGGAAACCTGACCTATGGAAACTTTATCTGCATTTAAAAAAATATTAAGAGCTCGTGCGAGCGAATTGTTCAATCAGAGGTGCTAAATTGGTTACATGCATGAATCTTAAAACCAGGTAAAGTAAAACAATATCCAACTCTGGTTCGTATACTTTAGATAAGAACGCAAATAAGTTCAAAATACAGTAAGTTTCTATAGTTCCGTGAACATTCCTTTGACAAAGAATAGTATAAACGATACAAAAATTCAAAGGGGAAAATCGCCTACGAAGAAGACTACTCCTTGGATGAATTCTGCATCGGAAACCGTACGATATTAAACGGAATTACAATAGAAAGCCGATCCACCCACACACGGAAACTCAACCACCAAAAGCTGCCAACCAATCTTATAACCCAACAAAAACTGATATCATTGTGTTGGATTTCGTATAAGTTATTTATCAATTTCTTGTAAATCATTAAAAACTGCAAACCTTTCAGAGCAATAAGACCTACAAGCCGTTCTTTGTAACATCGTTAAAATTTTAAGCTGGGCGTAAAACAAATACAGCATCACTTAAGACATAGTAATCACGATATATATCTCCTTCGCACAAGTAAGGAAGTCTTGTAAATGATTCTAGGAGAAATCCAGCAGGTTTAAAGGTATCATTAATTAAACTTATTGCCTGTTCCTCCCAGCTGTCACCAGTCAACGTAATTTGTTCCGACGGTTGAGTGATTTTTGAGCCTGTATAAAATAAAACGAAAACTTAAATATCGTGGAATGATACCTGATAAGTGATTAAACAGAATATTGCATGAATTGACCAATGAATTTAATGTTACCCTGAGTAGAATTCTGAAACCAATCACCTTTTCGAAAAACTGGTCCATGATATTTAGTTATCTTTTATGAAAAAAGTGATAACAATGATAAAGTTACCGTACCTGATTCAACGCACGGACTAAATGGCAGAACGATAGCAACAACAAGTTTTCCTCCAAGAGGGTTCAAAGCTTTGCGAATGTCTGATAGTAATGTCAAAGGTTTATCACATCTGTCCAAAAGATTTAAGCAACTTATGATATCATATGTTCTTCCTGTCCACTCATCAATCTCTAACACATCGTAATTCTGTTGCCTAAGTCTCCACCTCATGCTTGGTGATTGTTCCGTGGCATAAATCTTGCTAAAATATTTCTCCATCACGGCGGTAACACGGCCATCCCCTGCTCCAAGGTCTAGTAATGCGTCGGCTTTCCACGTTTCATCAATATTCAACAAACGCCGAAACTGAGACTTAGAAAAAACAAACATAGAGCCTCTGTATAGAAGTCTATAAAAAGACAAACATAGTACAGTTGACTCGTGATAACTCCAATTTTCGGTGGAAATCAAAAAAGGTTCGAATAACCGGAGATTCGAGTTATTGAGCGTAAAATTATACGGAAAATGACCTGAAGAGAAGACGATTTCACTTCGAGTTAGCGCAAGCTTCGAATTATCAGTAGTTAACTGTACCTTATTTCCACTAGGTGAGTACAGAAGTTATTACGCGCAAGCCGAGTGTAAATTTGTAAAAAAAATAAAATGCCTTTATTTATACTGGACAACCCTATCAGCTACCTAAGTTATTCTCCCTAGAGGTCCAGTAAGGGCCACCCCTCATGGATCCCGTGTTACTACAGGAGGAAACCGGAGTACCCGGAAAAAACCTGCGATGGTTGTTAGAGTCAAACTGGGCAACACTTTTCTCACATGTGACAAAGGTAACTTTAATCAGATAACTGCACGTGGCTGGAATCGAACCCTAGTTACAGTGGTAACTTGCCGTAACTTTCGGGGAAACCTATCTTTTGAGATCTCCTTAAAACGAGGCACTTAATAAACGTACGTATTTTGAACTGCGCTCTTTACAGACGAACTACATAAATACCATGATACATTACTAGCCATAGTCTCAATTTCTCTGTTTCACTTCCATTAACTTTTATTCGTTTTTGCGGGGCTTTTGTCTTTACGATAGAGCTCACAAGAAAGTTGGAGCTATGGCCCTCTATGCACGTAAAATGATACCTATTATCTCTATATGATTGGTCAATAAGCAAAAAAAAAAAGCTAAGCAACTTCAAATATAAATTAAGCAAGCATATAGGAGAAATACATGAACTAAAATAAACTTATGTCAATGAACCTCTAAGCAACTGAAGTAAATTTCAATGTCATTGTAACTTATATCAATGTTACATCAACATACATCAAACATCAATGTTGTTGTAGCTATTGGAATAAAAAGGAGGATGCACAGATATGCCCAAATAACTTGCAAACACAAGGTAAACAGTGTACTTTAACTCTACATCAAACTTGTCATTGAGCTTAAAAAAGGTTTGAGGCAGCACTGCTTAATTTGTGAAAAAAACAAGCAAACAGGGCACCAAAGTTTCTAGTGAAAGCCCTGATAATTTTGCTTGAAATGCCAGTACCTTGTTCTCTACTTTTTCATTAGAGTACTACCTTTAAATTTTTCCATGTCAATTCAGAACTACTGATGCAGCACTCCATTTTTGATATTATCATCATTGAAAGTATTGATTGGTTGGCAAGGATGAGGAAATATGCCATACAACTCTGCAAAAATATTGTACCATAAATGTAGCAAAGATCCCACTTACCCATTGACAGTGGTTAAGGACATAAATATGGAAAGAATTCCCTTCACCACATCATGAACCATCTGCGTGAATACGTGATCCCCTTTTTCATGGCAGTTCATAAGAAATTTTTCAGACTCTTCATCCAGGTCAAACTGAATGAATTTACTCTTCACTTCTTCATCAAATTTGGATGTGTCACATGTGTACCACTAAGAAGAAAGGGAAACTGATGCTAGTATTTGCTGCTATGCTAAACTTTGCAATTTCAAATTCATCTCAATCATGGAAGTGTGCATTATTTTCAGAAGGGGGATTGCTTTGCTACTAAAAATATTTTCAATGGGACTTTTTTAGAACCAAAACCAGGTGAACCACCTGCAGATAATGAAAACACTCAAAAGGCTTTTCAGTTTCACAAAGCTCAGTTTTGCAATAGGATTATTACTGTTTAGAACTTATTCTAAAATCTGATCAGAAAGTGTGTGTGATCCCCATGATCTCCCTTTAGTGTTGCCATTATCCTACTTCATTATTAAGCTGATCCTCCTGTTCTCTTTCACATAATATTACAAAATAAAACAAATTCCGAAAATAGACATCTTGTGTTCTTGATATTCAAGTTAAAAAAAAAAAACAAGAGTGTACAGACAGAGTTGGTGATATTTCGTCTTTATTCCAAAGACATTGTCAAACCAATGACAAACCAAAGATGAAATATCACCAACTCTGTCTGTACACTCTTGTTTTTTTTTTAACTTGAATATCAAGAACACAAGATGTCTATTTTCGGAATTTGTTTTATTTTGTATTTTCTTAAGTTGTCTGCTTGTCGTGGTAATATTACAATACATACCAATTTACATAATCAAAATGTTTTCTATAATTATTGATAAACATTTTGTCATGCATGTAATGAGTTATATATTAATAAAAATCATGCAATAATAGATGAGTTACTGTATATCACAACATTATATATTATATAAGAAGGCTGAAGGGCCAAAAGTTTTAGTAAAGATTATGGCTTACTTTCACTATAAGTTAATTTGTTTATTTGAATCTTTTATAATGAAAGGCAGAGTAAGAATACTGATGGATCCTTCTACTGTGGAACACTCCATTTGACTAGTCCTCTTATTTTTTATATAATAATAATAAATAATGAGTTCAGATGGAGAATAAAATGAGCTGAAAGTTTGGTTCTGGATGAAAAGTTTTCATGGATTCTGGCTGGAGCCATAACTTGTAAAAATCTGAGTTCCAGCCAAAACTGGATGCTGATTTAAAGTTACTATCTTTCTAATAATAATGTGTTCAAGTCTTGTAACATGTCACCTAAACCTGACCCAAATCCTAAAGCTTACCCAAGTCATAATCCTAACCCTAATTTTGCAGTGAAAGTGAAACTAATTCACTTTTATTGAGAAAAGAACCCATCTTGCTGATAAGTCCCAAAGAAAAAAACACTAATGTACATTGATTGCTGAAATTATATTTAAACTCACCTGTGCAAGGTCAGTTGTTTCTCTTTCTTGATCATTCAATTGCTGCAGTAACATTTTGCCAACATAGCTTCTACTATACCGACTAGCCCACATATTTATATCAAAATTAGAAGTGGATGTTTTCAGCCCTAAAATATATAACCACCGTACATAAAAAACGGTATATAAAAACGGTGCCAATCAACAATTTCAAAATCTATCATAGAAAAAAATTCCCAAAAGTATAAAGACTCCAAAGTCGCTGTAAATCCAAAATTATATTTAAAACCTTGATAGATGCAGAATACATACAAGAAATAGCAACAATTCAAACGGCATGATTAACAAAAATAAGATTTTATGTTATAGGAATAGCAGCACAAGAAAAAAATGGAAACAGAGAATTCTCCAAGAATTCTATTTCCAATGCTTAACTCAGGTTTAAAAACTCTACAAATACATGAAGATTGGAATACGAACGTTTGATTCATAAATTACGTGAACCAAAAGAGGGGTGAGCTGCTTCAGTAGCTCACGTTTCTTCAGTGCTGTTCCAACACTTTACCTTGAATCAAAATAACCATAAACGTCGCAGTAAAAGTAGGTGCTTTCATCCCATTCCAATTTTTAAGTGTACGTTTGGTTCAACATGCCCTTCGAAATTACTATGACTTATTTACATGAAGAGCCCTTCGTAAAAAATAACCGGACAAGTTGTTCCGGTATTTTCTGGCGAGGCGCTCCTCCAAACACATGCAGTTCGTTCGTAATGTTTTCCCGTTTTTATACATCTAAAGAGAGTTTCAGACAGAACTGAAAGATACGATTTTCAAACTCAAAGACATTGTGAGCAACAGATTTGCTAACACTCAAAGAAAAAGCGCATTATTTTACCCAAGTCACTCAAAATTTTTGGGCTGCAGAACTCCAGAATTATCACATTATCACAGAATAAATTAGTCTATGAAAAAGTACACTAAGGGGGTGGTAGCTATGGCTTTTTGTATAGTTGTTGAAATAACGCTACCCCTGGACACAGGTATTTATACTGCAGCTTTCCGGGGGAACACAACATCTGGGTTTTCCTTGTGTCCGAAGTCCTTCATCATCTTGAAGATTATGATTATTATTGTGCTGTACAGCTGTCGTATAGACGTCGGTAAATCGATGAGTTGTAAATAGTAATTGAATTTCCACGTCTGTATCTTCTGCTACGTCGATGGCATGTAGGTTGTGTTGATAAGCGTGGTGTAGTGCAATCATACTAAATTTAAAAACATGCCGATGAAACTTGGGCAACAATGCACAGAACATATTCAGTCCCAAGCGGAGAAATGCTTGGGAGAAACGACCAAGTTCGACCAAGTTATCGGTGGAGTGAAAAAGTGCTCTTGCCTTCACGAACACAAATGCATGCACATCTCTGGTTCGGTTTTGCTTTTACTCGTTCTCGCCGCTGTTTTGGTGATATTTTGCCGTGGACACTTAAAGGACATACTTGAATGGGTTGAAAATCTGGAAAAATGGCAAGGAGCGTTGCTGTTTATCGTGATGTTCACCTTGGTATCGTTTCCCATGGCTTGGGGTTATATAATTTTGAATGTTGCAGCCGGTTATATTTACGGCTTCTTCACTGGAATGCTGGTTGTAATCGTTTCAGTGTTTGTAGGAATCTTCGTCTCCTTTGAAACATGTCGCCTATGCCTTAGAGACTTCGTACAGACAAGACTGGAATCGGAAAATCTATTAGCTGTAGTACGAGTAGTGGAAGGTAGGAAGGGATTTCGAGTAATTGCCCTTTCAAGACTAACTCCTTTACCGTTTGGGCTCCAGAACGGACTCTTTGCTGTAAGTATATTAATACGATTGAACTTGGGTTGAAATTTTTGTTTGTCGCACGCCCTATTAATGATTCAGCATTTTGCGGTTGGTAAACCATGACTAACGTGCCAAAGGCAAATGTTTTATTGTTTGGGGAATTTTGATTAAATTATAACGTGCTTGTGAATGAAATCTAGCGTTAGTTTGGCAAGAAATGTTAGATTTACTTATTATTTCGTAATGTCTCTGACGTTTTAACTCCTTGGGAAGCCTGTTGGGATACAATGTCAATAGCATTATCCAATTTACGCAGTTGAACATGCCAGTTGTATTTTGTTTTCGTAATGTGACACCTTAAATGGAGAAAAAGCAGACCACAACAGTCACAAGATAAGCGTGAGATTATCTGAGGGAAAACTAGAATTTTTAGTCCGTACTAAAAATATAAACGGAATCCAATTCCAAAACATTAGACCATTAATACTCTCCTTAGAGTCTTCCTATGTTTTCCATATCTTTCCCCTGGTGCTGGTGGCCAAGTTACATTGCGAGGTGGCCATGAGATGAGGCAGAAAAGCAACATGTTCAAGTTTTCATGATCTCTTTTTGAAAAGGAAATATGGTTTATATGAAATGCGAAACAAGTAGATCTGACAACTCTATGCAACACATGATCCCCAGTTGCAGAATAGGATCCCTTTTGGTTGCTTTTACACTTATTCATTGACCCATTAAGGGACAAGGGCACATTTTAACATTTTACTCTGGCTAACACCAGATGATTTTACTTGTCAAAGGAATGAGCCCTTGCCCTTAATGAGTTAACTTCCATCTCCTTAAATTGTTTTTTCAAAGACAATAGCTTGTTTTGGGGAATTTGTTTGCTGTTTATCTCTACAATACATTTTCAGAGTTCCTAAAAAAATTCAGTCAGAGTTTATAGGCATTGTTTATGTAGAACATGGCTGTCAAGTGTCGGTATTGTAGTATGATCACAGGCAATGTCAAATTGGGATTTGACAATCACAATACCAATTTTGTCTGTCATTTTGTCCAAAGCTCAGTATTCTCAAACTTTTATTAAAATAAAATATTTTTCTTTGTTGGATGGATTGTGTTTAGATTTGGGATTTCACAGTTAACAATGAGTTTGATGTAAAATCTTTATATATACAGTACATGTTTTACATATTTGATTTCATTATGACACAGTATGCCATGTTATGCTAAGATGTAAGACGTTATGCTAATTTGTGCATTGTTATGATAAGCTGTAGTGTTATGTGAGATATGTGGACATGTGGATTTCTTTTTTTTTTATTATTCCTTTTATGTACTTGTAATGTACTTTATTGTAATGCACTTGCCTTTGTGTCTGACTCTCTAACTCAAAAGCAAAAAGAAAACAATGCTCATACAACCAAGCCCTAATTTGCTTTCTGTTTAGCCAAGTATCAGAAGTAAAATTTCAAACACCTTAGAAAATTTGTAACACACACACACACTACTGGTAATTAACCACAGTTGGTTGCATAGTAAATATTTCAAAAGTGCATCTTTTTTTACTCAGCAACTTTGGAAAAGAGCAGATCAATCATTGTATTTGTTGTCCTTTGTCTGGTTTTGGCAAAATTCCAAATTGAATACAGATTATTTCATGGGAAGTGTTTGTGATATTTACAAACAAGTGTGAGAAGTGAATAAGTGAGATTTTAGATACAAACCAACAAGTATATCAGTACCATGCAAAAGTCTTCCCATGATTTTAATTGTTTATTTTATGCACGCCGAGATTTTGACTATTTGTGAAAATGCATTAAATAGGTCATTTTGCTTTCTTGATTAGGTGAAACCCTTTACTCAGGTGTGAAAAAGTTGTCTTGCATTTCTGATTGGTTGGGGGAATTTCCTAACTGGATTATACTTAGTCATGGTTATTGCTGAATTGAAGCATGTGTGAAATAAAGACCTGCAATGGTTTGATAATGACTTTCCTCAAATTATCACATAGTTAATTTAAACCATCTACTCTGGAAATTTTTTTGTTAAATTGAAAAGTCAAAAGTAAAATTAGATTTTTGTTATACAAATATCACATAACAGATATCTTATTCATTATATTTTATTATTCATCAGTATTTCAAATGGCTTTGTCTTCATTTGATATCTGCTAATGCTAATTTTCCCCTTTTTAGATCACCAATATCAGTGTTACCAAATGCCTTGCTGCATCAACCATTGGTCTCTTGCCTACTCAAGCAATGAATGCATACATGGGCAGTACTTTGCGGTCAGTGGAAGATGTCATTAGTGAGCATTCAGGTGGCTATGTCATCCTAATGGTCCAAGTGGTTATTACTATAGGATTATCAGTATATGTGATTAGAAAAGCTAGAAAAGAACTCAACAAAGCGTGTCGAGAAAGTGAAGTGGAAATGATGCTTGACAGTGGAGACATTGCAACCAGTGCACCAAACTATCTTGATTTGCCTCTTAAAAAAGATCTGAAAGCCAATGGACATGCTAATGGTGACGTTAATGGACATATATCTTCCTCACAGCTTTCTAAACCTGGACACAGGCGAGTTCAGTCAGCTTCAGCCATTGTCACCATAAAAGAAATGCAGGAGACATGTAATGGTGATGCACCAATAGCTTAACAACCATCCATGGTCTTCAAAATTCTGAATATTTTTATGTACGATGAAAATTTGAATGAGTTATAAGAAAAGTTTTCAACTGGATCGACCAAGGAGAAAAAAGGATATCAAAAGAATAAAAGAAGATTGTGACAGAAGAAGACAGTTTGCAGAGTTCATGAGTTGCACAGGGGTGGTGCCAGAGTGGGGTGCTTCGGGGGCTACAGTCTCCCTGTCAGGGAACCTTTTCTCTCCTGTAGGGGAACCTTAGCTTCCCTGTTGGGCCAAAAATTGACAATTTGTCAGGGAATTACACAGATGATAACACATTTATATATTGTACCAACTATAAGTGCTCATTGCAAATTTAACCAAGAAAGATAGACTCCTCTTCATGTCAGTTGTTGCGATTATTCTTGCGAAAAATAACGTTTTCGACTTTCAAGTACGGAAATTATAAAGAGGGCGTGGTCCCGGCCCTTCTGGTTTAGCCCCCCTGTCCATAACGTTAGCCCCTGTCTAGGGGAATTCCTGGCGGCACCCCTGGAGCTGCAGCGTATAACTGGAAAGCGAAGAAACCTTCAAATAAAGTCCAACTAATCAATTGTACTCCTAGAAGTGAAAAATCTCACCCGGAGTGATTTTCATTGTCTGTAGACATTGGAAGCGGGTTATTCTGAACTTATGAGACATTTCGCTCGATAGTAGAATTTACCCCTTTCATATCCCTACAATGTAACCCGTGTGGTGATTCTCTCTGTCTCTCATCGGTCACTTTCGGCGGGGTACTATAGCAGGTGAGAAAAATTCAAAATATACACTCCCCTACTAGGTTGTCGCCATACCCCATAAAACATTCGACAAAGGTAGGCTATTACCTTTACGTTTTAAAACCGAATGTACAAATTATGTACAAATATAACAAACACCTTATCACGTTTGTTTGGTATTTTCACGTCGTAAATAAACAGTCTTTATATATAATTTTGTTTCATAATTTTTGGGCAATTGTTAATTTTTTTGGAACGTTTTTGGCCATGACTATTCGAGTTTTTATCACCTATCCGCAGTTAGGCAATTCTAGTAATGCAGTTCTTAACTTTCGGTCTTTAGGCGATATGCACCTTGAAACATCTGCTTTACCAGTTGTACCAAAAAATGTATGGCGTGACGTGTAATGCAAACCCTCGCAAACAAATCAGAATAATGCGTTTGAGAAGTTTATGGGTTTTGTAACCAAGGTGTCGATAAATTATTGGACGTGTTGGAAGAATCTGAGAAAACCGCCGATCGCATTTCGTGCTCAGTTACAATAAAAACTGCCGCTAGATTGGCCGCAAAACATAGAATATAACTGTAGCGTAGAAATTGTGTCGGCTTATGCCGCCGTTTGACTGATAGCATCCCAAGCAAGCGTTTATCGTCATACTTCGTTTGACCAGGTCTTAGGACTACTTCTCTGTGCTCTGAAAATCACATTTCCAGCTCTATATGCCGACATAACATAGAATAACCTCAAACACTTGGTGATTGAGTGTCACTTAAAATCTAATCTTCCAGCGAAGATCCGAAGAATATACAATGCCCATACACGGAGCCCTTACAAAATCATGCGAGTGAGAACCACGTCAGCAGATAACAACAGAGATAACGAAAATGATAAAGAATTCAAAAATGAATCCGTCTCTTTCAACCTTTGGCAAATTTATTTCCATTCAAGTCTTAAACTGTCTATTTATACTGCATAACCCTATCAACTACCTGAGCTGCTCTCCCTTAAGGTGTATTAAGGGCCACTCCTCATGGGTCCAGAGTTATCACAGGAGGAAACCGGAGTACCCGGAGAAAACCTGCGATGCTTGGTTTAGTCAAACCGGTGAACATTCTCACATATGGCCAAGGTAATTTTAATCAAATAGTTGCACAGAGCCGGAATCGAACCCGAATCACAGTGGTGAGAGCCACGTGCACCCCTTAATTCGTTCTAGCGTGAAGAACGTTTCCCACTTTGTGTCAAAACAACGCAGACGATGTCACCGAAATCAGTTATTCAGTTTAATGGACAACTGCAATTCCTTATTTAATGGACAACTGCAATTCCTTATTTAATGCAACCAATTCAGGTCGAATACTGAGTACTACACGTGAAATTTAGAAAGTAGTCTGACAAGTTGATTATTGACGAGTGAAACATTCGACAAACTGGGATACAATTTTGTCATTCGTAATCAGTGATTTTAGAAGTCGTTTGAACGACGTTTCGAACTTGATCTGCGCCGCTGCTTTTCAATGGGAAATGATTCTATTCTGCGGTGCTGACTGTGGGATCTTCCTTGGCCTCGAGCACCGCCTTTCCTGCCCGATTGCCTTCCACTGGGAAGGTCGTACAACTCTTCGCCCCTGACTCTCCGTCCTTGTCCTTCAAAGGTGCTAAAGCGCTTCGCCCTCTCATCGGACATCATTTTCTTCTTCATTTCCATCTCGTGTTGTTTGTCGCTGATGTCGTTTACCAGTTCAATCAACTTCTTTGTCATGTTTTCATGTCTAACCAATACGTCCTTGTGATTCACTCTTGAATTCTGCAGGTTTTGTAGATGAATGCGCATTTCGCCCAAAAGCTTTTTTTGTTCCTTCAGGTTTTCCTGAAGTTCTGCGAATTTTTGTTCTTGCAGCGCAGCGACTTTTTCAGAGAGCTGTTGGACCTCTTCCAGCTGTTTCTTGTCCATTTCTTGAGTAAGGGTCAAGTTAGAAACTTTCATTTCCAGCGCCTTTAAACGACTATTTAGACTGGAAACCTGGCTTTCCAAATCCTCGCTAGTCGACGCACTTTCCATTCCGTTTGGTGTAGAGAACTACTTCACATTTTTTGACTCTGCATCACTAATCACGCGAACCCTTATTCAACGTCACAATGAACTCGCAAATTAGTTACCAGGCTTCCCATATCCGGGTTGCGTATGGACAATTCATATAATTATCCGTTCAAAAGTCTATTTTACACTTGCAATTTTTTCGCGAAGATCGAGAACTTGAAAACTAGTTTACATTTTTTCTGGTCTAGTTTCCTTTCGTGAAGAACGACACTCGAATAACTGTTACTCTTTTTCTTAAATTTTGTTCTTTTCCGCTTAATAAACTTCGCAGAAATTTACTAGTGGTCCATTGCAATGGCTGTAGTCTGTTTGGCTACGATGTGGCTATCTGCTCGAAACGTCTGATGAGATAGTAAACGAGGGGAAGTCCGAGTAAACCATAATCAAATTGTTTGAGTAGAAACTTATTCATTTTTGTTAACCCTTTAAGGGTTATTTATCGTCCTGCGTACGGGACATCAAGAACAAAAGAACAAGTGAAAGAACAAAGCGAATACAATGAAAGAACCATGAACTAAAGAAATCAATTTCAACCTTTAAAGGGTCAAGCGGCTATTACACGTGCCATTTCTTGTCTCACGATTGTGATTCTGGTTTATGACATTATCCCAGAACTGTCAACGCAGGTCGTGAGCTTACTGCATACATCAGGATGACATTCGTGAGGCAAAATCGCACGTTTGACAGCAAACTTAGTTTTTCACATTTGCCACGAATAACGAAGCATATGTATTGTTTTTGACCAAACAACTCAGCATTGCTGCGTTTCTCGTCGCCACTTGGACTGTACCGAGGATTTAATTTCGAGTAGCGTAGCCAATCAGATTGTAGCACTTGCATTAGCCTACTAATACGTTCCCAAGTTTAGGGAAGGCTTTCCGACTTAAAAAAGCCTCGACAAAAAAACTTTCAAAAAGTATAAAACAAATCATATTCCGAAGAACAATGCCGTCGTGAAAACTCAAGATATGAGTCAATAACAAGACTAAACTTTCGTTGAAACTGAAATATTTCGACTTCATTTCAAAGTCGTTCTCACATAGAAAGAATTTTCAAGATGACATTCTTCGGAATGTTTTATTTAGGACTTATAAATTGGGCATCCTTGTGCCTAAGGGTTCGACCTCAGAGTTTTCTTTTAACAGAAGCGGATCCAGAAAAAAACTTACGAGTGGTCCCAAATGCCCGGAACCCAAGGCCAAGTTGGTCAAAAGGCGATTAGCTTAATCCAGAATTAGCGAAAATTTTGTGGACAACTTTCTGATCATGCTGCTGAGAAAAGTTGAAATTTTCTTTAACAGATTTTGCGTGTATACAACAAGCTTTTAAGTTATGAAACCTGAACTAGATTATTCAACCAAAATAAACGAAACCAAAACCACTGGTTAATTGGTAGTCCTAGATTAGCGCTAATCGCGCATTGAACAACCGGCCCCAGACCAATATCCTTCCAACTACATGTCTTCATAACTTTGGCATCATCCACAATGATGTCAAGACCAACACATCCATTAATTTTATCCATGTATTTTCTTCACTGAAATAGTCGCTTTTCGTGATTTAATCGTCCTTATTCAGCCTCCTCGATTTATAGCATTAGCGGATACCGATATTAAGAAAGACTCAGCAGAAAAAAACACCATTTTACTTGTGGGGTGATCCGGTCCTTGCCGCTCGAATGGCGCATCTGTTGTGCACTACTGTCGCCATGCCGTCTAAATGATGTCCAAGTGTAGTGATCCACACGGTCAGGGACTGTTCACACAAACCGGGTTCAGGTAGTCAAAACTCCTGTAAACGTTTACACGATAGTCGGGTCAACCGTATGTAGACCCTGCAGCGTGGACGTGAAGGTGTGAAATTTTATTCAAATCTTCATTTAAATACGGGTCGAATTGACCCGGGTTCGTGTAAAGTCGTGATAGATGCATTAGCCCAGGCTTATTCTCTTATCCAAAACACAAGATTGTTAACCAGGGTCAGCCGCTCCATCGCGCCGGGTGGGGTGGACTAGCCTCGGATGGCTGGCAACCCGGGCCCATGTAAACATAATTTATTACCAACCCGGGTTGGTGATGAACCCGGGTTCGTGTAAATAGTCCCTCATAGATGGGTTGACCCAGGTTGAAAGCCAACCTGGGCTCTTGTAAAGGAACCGAAAGTGTATGCTGTCTTGGACAATGGCGTCTGCCAAACCTCAGCCGAGAGATGCAAATAACAGAACTTGAGTTTGGATCCATATCAGGATTGTCTCGGCCAGATAGTGAATTATGATTGGTCGATATTTCATTACCTAGAATCCGTTATATCTTGTTCATACTATTCTTCACAAAAGAGCTTTATAGTGTGTAGATCCTAGATTAGACCACTTTTTATTTACGAACCGAGTCTGGTGACCACTCTGAACATTAACGGAGAGTAAGCTGTCCAGCTCCATTTGCTTTGTCTGGGGTGCAAAATATCACCAAAAGTTGGTTAATCTTCTTTGGGCTTTCTAAACTGACTTCTTTGTTTCTTGGAAGTTTTTGCAGATTCAAAATCCATATCAGGTTCATTTTCACTGCTATGGTGTTTCCGTTTTCTCGCAAATTTCTTTCCGACCGTGTCTATTAATGTATCGTACCTACATAACGTCCAAAAAACGAGTGAAGCAAGGTGCAGCCAACTAAACTGTGGTGGTTAAAAGGCAACCTACCTTTCTGCCATTTGCTCATCTGATACAGTGTCCTCATTTTCTCTTTCTCCACACTCAGCCAATTCCTTCTCAGCAACAAGTTCATGGAACAATTTCTTTGAATTTCATCAATCATAGATACAAGAAGTCAAATGCAAATAAAATGTTATTCTCTAAGGTTTACTTTAGTCCTTGAATTTGAATGAATAAAAGTCAAGATAAACATGAGGTATTAGAATGAATCTGAACAGAGAAGGTAATAAGTTTTAGAGGAGGTAATAAGTTTTAGATGAGCAGGAAAATATGAGATTATAAGTTTACAAACTTATGGGAAGTAGCAGCTTTAACAAGAGGGGCTTTTGAGACATAACAGCTGTATAGGAGGCCTAAAAATTACAGAAATTGAGTGAATGAAAGTTGAGATATGGAATGTTGACAATTATGGAAATTATGAGATTATGGAAGGTGAACAGTTATGTTTTGAATGTAAGATATCAAGGAAAATGGGAGGTTATAGAGGTGATACAGAACTGCAGATTATATCATGGGATAAAATATTGGGAAAAAATGGAAAGTAAAACAGTAAGGAAGGTGAATGATTATGGAATGTTAGAGATCATAATACTGGGTCTGTGATACAACAGGAAGAGGATAAAGGTGAGGGGATATCTAGGTGGTGGTACAATATTGTTAAGATAATTGTGGAGGCAGCAATAGGTGTAGGTGAGTTATACTCATTAAAAGGTTTAGCGAAATAAAACAAGAAATGGGTGACTATGAGATAACATCACAAAGAGGCCTTCACCAGATTGACCCAAGTTTTAGTAAAAAGAGATTTATCACAGTATACTCACTTCAATGGCTGGATTGAACTTTCGAAAAGACATTCTGCCTGTTGGAAGAAGTTCTTCGCACACAACATAGCTTGGCTCAAATTCAATGAAGTCACTAAAAGTAAAGGAATAAAAAATGAGTCTGTACTCCATATCAGATATCAGCCTCCAGCACGTCCTACAATAAACAAACTCTGGCCCAAGTTAAACTAAGATGAATTCTTACTTTTAAAAGAAGTAAAATAAATAGTCAATAAATAGAGCACTAAATATTTAATCAATATTCTGTGCATGGCAGGATGAAGTTGGTGATTTACTGAGCACAGTTGAGGTACTCACTTATCTTCAACTCCATCAACCTTATCCACAACCCAGTGTGCTTCATCAATTTTACGTTTTTCATCTTCTTCAAGCTTTTTTCGAATTTTGGCTTCCTCACTTCTCTGCATAAACTGTAAAAAGATTTTTAAAACAGACATCTTATATTCTCATTTAGTCAAACAAGAAACAAATGTAAGAATAATCAAATTAAACAATCAAAAAAATTTCGCAAACCTTCATTTTAAGAAGATTCTTTGAAAGACTTTTGGGTTCCCTACTCTCGTCCTCCATCTTGATATTCCTCAAGCGACCGCACAGGATCAGCGGTATCACAATAAAACTTAGTATGACGCACAGTTGTTATTACACCAATTCTTAACCTTTTTCAAAATGGTGAACGCATTTCCTCAAATCAGTATTAAGCAAACATGCACAGCTGCTGTCGTTCTGAGGTTATTGTTCATGATTTATGGCGTTTGGCAAGATTTAAACATGGTGGTTAAATACACTGACATTGACTATGAGGTTTTTACTGATGCTGCAAAACACGTGGCTGCTGGAAGATCGCCTTACAAACGACCCACTTATCGATACACTCCAATCTTGGCCATATTACTCATTCCCAATATCACGTTGCACAAAGCTTTTGGGAAAAGCCTTTTCGTCTTATGCGATATTTGTGCGGGATGCTTGATATATGTCATTTTAATAACTCAGAAAGTGGATAGGTCTACTGCTGTAAGATGCTCTTGGCTGTGGTTCTTCAATCCCTTTATCATAATTGTCTCAACGCGGGGCAATGCAGAGTCCGTATTGGCCGTTTTGGTGCTATCAACGTTATATTTCATGGTGACGAAGCATTTTACTCTCTCGGCAATCATGTTGGCATTCTCAGTACATTTTAAAATATATCCAGCAATATATGCCTTACCTTTATATTTGTTAGTTGGTTGGTTTGTCAAAGTGAAGGAGACACGGGATGCTTCAGAGAACTCTCAAGGATTTTTGCAGTCTGTTTTTTATTATCTAAGTCATCCAGAGCAATTGAAATTTGCTTTCATCTCTGCAACCACCTTTCTTTTGATAAACTGTATCATGTATTATATGTAAGTTTCCCAAAATTTTGATTATTTGGTATTGGTGATTTTAATGTGCAGAATACAAACTGTAAAATGGGGCTTCAGTATCCTAAGCCTAGACTTTTACACTGTAGTGATGTTGTGCAGTCATATACTGTAGTTATATAATGCATTATGCATTATGCATTAAGGCAGTAACAGCTACTGTGATGATAGGGTGTAGTTATTGTGTTGGTCATCAATTGATCTGGTACAGTGGGAGTGATGGTAAGCTATCCTGTTAGGTGAGCAATCAATAGGGTCATAAAATCAATGTAATTGGTAAAATGAAAGGGTATCTGGTTGGTATTTTGGTACAGTATAGTTGGTGATGTGGTTATGAAGCATAGTGTTGAGTTTTATAACTGTGTGATGAAGTTGATAGATGTAGTTTTGTGTATATTAAAGTCCAATAATTGTTTGAGTTATGGTCCTTTCACTGTTTTTAGTGTTGACTTTTCATGCTCTGTTATATGGGGGTCTAACCAATTCATAGTATGGTTCATATAACCAAGAAGTAGAGTGCTTTTGGTTTGTTGTTTAGGTATAATGTGGTCATGAAGTGTTGTCAAGACTGTTGGCATAGATATGAAATACAAAGTGGGCATGGAAATCATGAACTGTCAGTGGTACATGCAGATGAGACTGAGTTACAATGTGATTGATTGAAGTATATTGGAGCATAGTTGGTTTAAACTCAGCTTTAGTCTTGGGGGAATAGTGTATAGAGATTTGAAAATGGACTAGATGGTTGAGATAGTTATGGGAGGCAATGTTGGGTGTGGCTCAATGACATAATGCCTATGTGTCTTCAAAATTGATTCTTAGAACTTTTAAAATGCTAAAATTGCTCTGACACTGGGGAATTTTACCCCCCCTGGGCCCCTATTGAGGGCCTACATGTCCCCCAAGCCATTGGTGAGGCTGCAAGATAGTGTGGGGTGCAAGTGCTTAAAGTAGGTGTGGTTGAAGTATAAAGTAGTGATGATAGTTATAAAGTACAGTGTGACTGAAGTTGCAGTAAATTCAAGTGTGGTAACAAAGTTCATTCCTATGAGATACACTTTGGTGGAAGTGATGTACTGTGCAAGAGTAAATAGTAAATAAGCCTGGTCTGTGATGTTGTGGATACTGACAGCGTGGTTAGTGTGGGTATAAATTATACCTTGCCAGACCTTTCGGCACTTTGTTGTGGCTGCAGCTTAGTAGATTTGTACAGCAGATAAAACAGTTTGGACAGTCACAGAAGCGGATTTGGAATAGTGTTTGTTCAATGTCGCTGCAAGCCTACAAAGCAAAGTAATGCTTCAAAAATGTCTTAGTGATTTTAGTTGCTTTTGTTGACTTTACTGCTTTGTTTTAGGTACGGCTTTGATTTCCTCGAGCATAGTTATCTGTATCATGTGACAAGGAAGGACGTAAAGCACAACTTTTCCGTGTATTTCTACATGCTGTACTTAACTATGGATACGCACTTTTCATGGATCATCAGCTTGTTGGCATTTCTTCCACAGCTTCTAGTTGTTGTGGTGTTTGGTGTGAAATATTACAAGGACATTACTTTCTGCTGTTTTGTACAGACATTTGCTTTTGTGACTTTCAACAAAGTCTGCACCTCTCAGGTAATGGTTGGTGGTGGGATTTGGGGATTTCATCCTGGAAGTAGAATTCGTCATTATGGCTACGTTCAAACTGGATCCAATGAGTTTCTTCTAAACAGGCCTGTGAATTGGATTTTCAAGCCTAATATAATGCTCCTTAGAGAACTCTGCCATCCGAACAACAGCAAACAAAAAACTTCCGCACGTGCATTTAAACACTGCAATTAACTTGCCCAATTTTTGCCGTAAGGATGCCTGTTTTCGAGTATGTTCTGCTGCCTAATTCTCCTTAGCTATTACCCATAACATTTCTTTGGCTGGCGAATATATCAGCGGGGAAATGATCGAAACTCTTACTCAAATAGTTTTGCAAGATTTAAAAAAAAAAATCAAAAATTTGTAAAACTATTGGATCGATTAAGGTCAGCAGAAAGACATGCCATGATTGCAAATCAGAATGCTATTTGCCAAGAGGGTTTCTTTATGTTAGACTTCAGACACATGTAATGAAGCAAAACGAAAGGTTCACGTCATGGAACAAGGCTTATCCACTTCGGGGCAGAATGTTGTCGACGTGTGGCACAGAGTTAGTAATCCAGTCAATCATGGCCAATAATTTCAGCGTTTGAACAAGAAAGGATAGTCATATACATAAGCTTAAGCGTGTCACAGTTCTACACCAGTTCATTCGAAACAACGAAAGAACGTAGTTTAACTAAGTGTTTTATTCATCTTCAAAGTCCTAGCTGATAACGATGTCCATGCGTCCGGATCTCGGATGTCGCCTCGTTTTCCAACCAACTTGTTGGAATTGGGATATCTGATGAAACATTTCCCACTCGTGCGTGATGTATTACATGAACTGGCGATTTCATTTAGGACTACCTGCATGTAAAATGGTGGGAAATCCTCCGTTTCGTTAGGAAAATCGATCTGACACAATCTGGACTTCTCTTCACAAGACTGTTAGAGCGCTTCTTGGAGTAGTTTGTGCAATCGCTTCACATTGTTTCAGAAAGTAAAATGGTCCATGTCAGAAGTGTTTTCTTCAAGTCAAAATATGATCATTGTTGCACCGTATTACCTTCCTGAGCGAAGTAGTACTGTTAAGTGTTGACGTAGAAAAAGTTTAAAGTTAGTGCTTTGCCATAAAAGTTGAAAACAAGGTACATGTAGTTGTTCATGGTACTTCTGCTCCTTCAGTACCTCGTCTCATTTTATGGCAGAGAACTATCTTTCAATATTTTCTACGTCAATTCAGGATTAAACAAATATCTAATACCTTTTCTTTTCATCCTGTTTTTTAGTATTTCCTTTGGTACTTGTCTCTTTTACCACTTATAATACCTCGAATTCGAGTGAAGGTGGCTACGGTCTTAAAGATGGTCAGTGCCTGGTGTCTTAGTCAGGTAGGACTTCGGGTTGGTGTGTATTCAGCATAACCGATTAATGTCTATACTAATCTTGATGATGTCCTAGATCTTCTTTTGAATACAGTCTTTTAATTTTCCCTTCAGGCTCTGTGGTTAGCCAGCGCTTATTTCCTGGAATTCCAAGGCTACAACACCTTCTTGCTGATTTGGACCGCAAGCCTTCTCTTCTTCGTTGTCAATATATGGATATTGTACACTTTGATTTTAAGTCATTTTTACATATCAGTTGATAAGAATAAATAGTCAACAAATTTAATTTTAAGTGCCCGTCGGCCAGTAACTCCAAATCGGCGTGTTGCATTTGACATCAAGAGTGTCACGTTGTTCACAAAAGAATCTCATCAGCTACTAAGGGTGGTTTGCTTGTGACTTCGTAAAAGCCATGCTGGTGGTATTCTGACCAAGAGTCTCATTAACTACCATTGCTTGCGATGTCGACCTCAAAAAGAGCCATCGTATCTTTGTCTTTAGACTTTCAAGTTATTTATTGGAATCTATCTTGCGTTTGTGACCACATGCAACTCGTAAACCCTTGTGATTTGATCTGAGCGAGACTTTCCCGATCTCCCAATACACATTAAAACTCTCCGGAAATGTATATTGAAAGAAATTTCCTGCTTTATCTGTATACGTGCCGTGTTTGACAATATCAACCATGACTCTCACTTCATTTTTAAATTTCGAAAGAACTAATGAAAAGTTCATACAAAAAATGTTTAAAAAAGTTCTATTGAGTTTCTCGACTAGCCGAATCGCGCCAAAATGCCCAAAATCAAATAATTTTTGTTCACTGTTTTGTTTGTACAGGTCTTATTCATACATACATACAGGTCTTATTCACGTATAATCTTAACAATCAGTGACCAAAAACCAAACTCATACGAAATATGGAGGTGGAATAACCGAACGATTAATCTTCTTGCTAGTGATTTCCCCAACTACATGACTTTGATGGACGTTCGAATGACCTACCTTTGCCCGACTCGGCTACCAGTGACAAACTTTCCATCTTTTTCCGTTCTAGATAAACAGTCCAATCTTGCAACGGTACTATTTTCATCAATATTCTGTTCATTGACTTAACTGACTATAATATGATTTGAGAATTGTACTCGAGTTTTATATTTCTATTTAGAAGTCGATGGTAGTGAGAAAGATGAAAGGAAAAGTCCTTAAAATAAACAGACAGGCAGACAGACAGACAAACAAACAAACAAATTATAATCGCACTACAAATAACCAAAATAAGCCAATGTGATAATCTGCAAGAAACGCTTTCTCGTGTTCTATTCCAGTTTGTAGAAACGCTTTCCGTGAATTTTATTTTCTTTCAGTTGCCAGAGTAACCAATACTACGCCGCGTATAATACGCGTTCTAATTTGCAAAAAAATTGGCGAGTTGATTGATGGGAGGATTGGCACTAGATAAACCCTTCGACGAAAATGGCCTCACGTCCGCATGGGCAGAGGTTTGGTCATGGACGTAGAACTGCGTACGTTGGCAATAATTCTCCTGGTAGTTTCCTTTGCTCATTAGAAGACTAAGCAGCAATGGCTCAGTGCTCTCAAACGGCGTTTGAATTCATCCAGGGAGCGTATGGGCCAATGATCGCCGTGCTATGCACGGAAGATGCAGAGAAAGTTTGCCAGAAGAATAACTTGAGCTTCGTGGAACTAATCCGGCCTTTTTCGCAACTAACAAGTGAAGGTAAGTCCAAAGGTCGCCAGGATGATTGTTTTTAATGTCTTAAATCTTAAAATGTGCCAACAGGCTTAAAATTCCCGGTGGGAGTTTGATTTTGCTCGCCAGGTTCAGCGGTACACATGAAGAGGAAGTTATTAGAAATTAGAAGTACCCATAATGGGTTAAGTAGAACGTGGTTATATTGTCAGGAACTCGTAGGATACCTGAGCTCCAGGAATTTCTGAACCATTTTTGCAAAGGATGGAGCTGAAGGCTATAAAGTATCTGCCAACAGATATGGGTTCAGATGATTTGCTGAAGAGTGAGTTGGTATGTACTGCTACTGTAGCAACTGCACAATATGGCGTGAAATAATTTACTGGAATTGTTTTTTATCAGATTACTTTTCATGCCTAACAAGCATTCTGGTTACACAAAATCTATGCACTCTGATGTGTGCTATCCCACTCTCATGGGATAAATGTCACTCTGCTCTGAGGTGACACGAAAAGTAATCTAATGCCTGATGCTTTTATTCAGCAGAGTGGGCTGCCTGCCCCTTAATAAATAATTAATAAATGAATTTGAGCAACTCAGTATGCTTTTATCATGGTATAACTTAAAGGGAGTGTTCATAAGGGGACAATTGTCTTATCTTTGCCTGGATCCTGTTTGAGACGATAGGAACTTGGTTCTGGAGGATGGTCCAAAAAATGTCTATACCAGTTCAAAAACATATAAGCCAGTTTAATCTCAATTAAGTAGTCTGCCTGTATTGCATGCACAGTGACCTGAAAATGTAAAGTAAGACACATGGATACAAGTTACTTTAAAAGCATCACTTTTGAACCAAGCATAGCTTGGAGAGCTCAATAACATACTAGTAAAAGTTTCAATTATGCAAATATAACTTTGATACATGCTTAATATGACAATAATGGCATTATAGCAAGCAAAATTAACTTATCTTGTACTTCCAGCTCATATTCGGGATCCTTTGAATCAAACTCATCCCGTGAAAGGATGGAAACTTAGGTTTGTTGAATTGTCTGCCCCTAATCCATCGAAAGATGTAGTCAATCAACTTTTAAATGATGTTGTCTCGAGGACGCAAGGACCACTTGTGGAAAGCTCTTTTGGATTATCAGTTGAACACCAAAAGAAAGGTAAATTACAATATAAAATTGGTATTATTTTGAATGTGTGTACTATCACAATGACTATACAAATGCTTAATGCTACTGGCAGTTACTGGTTGTCAAAAATTAAAAGTTAACCCTCTCAATATATACTTTAACCCTCTCACAATGTTGTAGCTTTGTTAACTAGGGTAACTTTAGCATTATTTTGGGGTTTTTTTTAAATATCAATAAGAATCTGGCTTAAAAATATTTTTAGCTAAGCTTGTTGTCTATGAGAAAAAATATATTCATAACAAAACTACTGGTATTATCATGAACTGTTTCAGCAAATGATTGCATCTTTTTCAGATTTTGTAAGGCCATTCTTTCAAAAGGCTTATTGCTAGGTCTAGTCAAGGGAGTTTTTTTTAGATACATATGGACTAGGATGGTCTAGTGACAACAATGCCTTGTCTCTTTAAAAATTAATTTCACAAAAATGTATTGGTTTACTCAGCTTCTTTTGTATGGCTGTCATCATGTGTGGATGCTTCTAAGAAGGGTACAATCACTATATTACCGATACCATTGAGAATCATAAAGCCATCAATTTCACACACTGGTTGTTCATCCATCATAGTATTGGTGTGAACTGTGTATCATACGTATTCCTGACCACACAATCTAGAACCACAAATTTTGTTGAAAGTTTTGAAATACAGAAAATACTTGGTAGACAGTATTTCAAAAGTAACCATCTCCAGACTTTTGTATACTCTTAGTTTGGGCCCTTGTTTTCACAAATCATGGGCCTGCCACAGTTGAAACTGTAATAGTTAATCAAAATTCATACATTAGTGTAGTGCTTGGAACACCTAGGATCCAAAATTAAGGTCTTGAATCCAGGTAATGACATTTCATTTTCTTATTTTGTTTTAGCGGCCACACCTTGGTTTGAAGCATTTAGAGACTGTTTTATTCAGATGGTGAAACCATCAGATCATGAATTTATCAGACACTTTTTAGGATGTATCCTTTGGTCAGAATGGGCAAGAATGTGACAAAATTTTGAACAGTTGTCTCTGTAATCTGCTTATAACCCTGTGTCTTTTGAGTAACTAAATAGCAAGCCTTAATTGGAGCTGTTTAATGACTGTGTGGCATTTACATGCAATCACATGAAATCAGTGACAAAGCTAAGCATAGCAACCTGTTGTGCTATGCAAATTTAACATTACCCAAGCCAGGGTTCTGCCCAGGACCATCTGATTGCCAGTCACCTGCAGGCCTGGGGTCAGACCCCCTAAAGTCATCAGACAATCTGTTCTGATTTTGAATGGATATCATATTTCACTGAATCACTGGTGGGTAATTGTGTATGCATTTTGGTGCTAATTTTGCTGAATAATGGTCAATAATGTTCAAGTAAAAATAAGATCACTGGAGGTTTTCTTATTACATATTTAATACTTTTCGAATGCTGGGCAGAATGGTCTGCTTAGGTGTGCTGGGTGCCACCACCCAGTGCTGCCTACCATGGACAGAACCCTACCAAGCATAGCAACAGGTCAAGCAATACAAATTTAAAGCAATCTGCAATATTCAAGTCCTAAGTGATATACTTCTACCAGTACAATGGTTACTATATAAAAATGCAGCAGTTAGTAGTCAAGAAAGTGGTCATGCTAAGCATGACCAGAAATGGCTACAAGAGTTAATACTAGTTGATGGGTATGTTTTCTTGATGTCTAAATATTGAACATAATTTTGTATTTGCACAGCATGAACTGTTGCAACTGGTATGTATAACTTTGCCATTCCATGAAATGAACTTCAGTGGTGGATCCAGCAGGTGGTCCTGCTGTGTGCCAGGCCACCCCTTGTGCCCGGTAGTAAAAAAAGAAACTTCATATTAAAAACAGTTATCCTTTTATTACTACTGACTGCATGAATCACTACATTTGATCATCAATAGTTTGGCATGGAGACAGTATTGGACAACTGGTGTGCCATTCAATGACCCTGGACTAGATCACACCCAAACCCTCTCATTGTTACTTTGATAAAATTAATGTGCATTTGTTGGTGTTGACATATATTAATTTGGAGCATGAGTGTGGATGATTTTAGAGTGCTTGGCTTTGGTTGTGAAGACTTGTAGTATGAAGGGTGTTGGTCTGGGTTCTCAGGGATTTAGGACCACCTCTAAATTTTTTTCTGGATCCACCACTGGAATTTATAATTGTTGAAGGAAAGCTTTGAGTGCCTGGATGTTTATATTTCAAGACCCAACCCTACCAGTTGCACTTTAGGCCTTCTGGCTGGGAGTTGAACCTGTGACCCTGTGATTCTAGTGCAGCACTCTGCCAAATGGGCAGATGGTAGAAGACCGTTGCCGTTAGAGGATGGTCATGAGTTCTGTATCTATAATGGTGGTAATGCCGGTGAAAACAGGGGTGTATTCAATGAATATGCTCTGGCAGTCTGCATCAGGATTTTGAGAATGGTTTATTGGAAACAGTTGCACGTGCTGACAAAAAAGAGGTCGAAAAAATTGATCGCGTGATAAAAATAACGAGCGGAAACTGATCCTAGTGTAGTAGAAGCATTATTTCTCATTCATCTGAACCAACTTGAATATTTTATTACAATATAGGGTAAAATCAAATAAAAAAAGACCCCGAGCTGCATTCCTTAACTTATGGCCAGGTTTACTTGTTGTCTCGTCAAACAATTTAGATCCACTGAATGCGTTCCAGTTTCTCAGCGCAGCTCTAGATCAGCAACAGCCATCAGATACAATCCATTCTAAATGGTTTTCAAGTAACATATTTAAATATTGTCTAATGATTCACGACGTAACGGATGGTGTTCAAACTAAGTAAGTCCTATTTTATACAGTAAATTTGATTCTGCGCGCATTTTCATTGGTTGTTACCCGTGATCTGTTAGTGAACAGATGCACAAATGGTGTCCTTAAAACTGTGAACCAGTTACTTCTCTCTTTGTAATATCATAAGTTAATCTCGTTGCTTAGTTTGACTGTCGTCTCATTGACCATTTTTTCGTTCTTACATCTAACATGAAAGCGACGTAATCTGCGCGTCTGCAAATGAATAGACAACCGCAAAATAAAATATATTTAAGTAGACTACAGGTATTAGTAATTCAGTAAACGTGGGTTAGTTTATGTTACCTGGATACAGAAATTATTTATTATTTCTAGTTTTTACTGAACTTGATCTTAATTTGCCAATAACACTTCAGAGAAACATATTTCGTTGAACATTTAGCAAAATGCAGAGCTTAGAGTGACAACTTTCCCGACCTCGTGAGAGATTTTTTGTCTAAATTCAGGAATGGGAAACTTTATTTAAAACCGATTTCAGTTGTCATCCAACAAACGGAAAATTAATAACCGTACTATGTTCCTGTGGTTGCAACAATTATTCATCAAATTTTATTAAATAACGTATTAAGCTTCGTGTTTCTAAAATTTTAAATTTATTTTTGGTGCAGCACTCAGTTTTTGCCTTTTCTGAAATCAGTTGATCATTAATAAGAAAGGGTCCCTTGATTATCAGTAAAATTATGTACTGTAATTATTGTGCTATAAGGAGTAGTATTTAGCGATACTTCATAATTTGTTTCTCTTCCTTCAATACAGGGCTGAGGGTATCTACCAGAGCATGAAGTCTTTTTATGGATCCAGTTTTTGTCATATGCTTATGATCAATTCTCGCTGTGCAGAACAAGACAATCCGAATCTTCCAGATCCTTGGGCGCAATTTATAATTTCAACTAGCACAGATACTTTTGTAAGTCCACCTTCTTAGAACACTTGTACTATGTACTTATTAAGAGAGAGATCATAACTTACTACACTACAGAAAATCACACCACACGAAATCTCACTGCGCCTCACATCACTATACCCCACTTACCTGCACTATAACACACCATATCGTCATACCACTTCATAGCACAAGTCAGAACACATCACGGCATACCACGCCTCACTACATACTGTATTTACCACATTACATCATTTTTCACTGCATCACATTCTCACACCTCATCACCCATCCACCTCACATATCACAGCACATCCAGCAGTACATCACATCACATCTTGCCCCATCGAAATACCACATCTCATTGCACCACGTCAAATCACATGGTACAACATCACATTACCACACCGCATCACATCACATTACATACCTCCGCATGTCACATCGGACCCCAAACCAAACCGCATCGCAGCACCAAACCGCAACATACCGCTTTACACCACACCGCACTAAACCGCATATTACACCACCACCTACGGCATATCTCACTATGCCACATCGTACCACAACACACCACATACCGAACCACACGACATCACATAGCACCATATCACTTTACATCACCCGCCACGCCATATCCCACCATACCATATCACACCATACCATATCACACTACACCACATTACTACGAATCACCACTCTGCACAACAACGTGCCACGTTACACAAAACCAACGACTATGAGACATACCACACCAATTGCACTCTTTGACATATGCTCTTTGACCTTTTGGAACCATTCTAAAATAATAAAACAAGAACTTATGATGTAAACCGGCATCTAATTATCTAAAAAATTGACTGAACTACTGAACCGATCACGCAAAACCATTCTTTGTTGTATACTTTGTATCAAATACCTTAGCAGCTAGCTCACCATTAGCACTGTACTTTACAGGATAATGTGGGGTGCTGGAGACACAATGGTAGTGCACGAGTCTTTGACCACTGTGACTAGGGTTCGATTCCGGCTCAGTACAGTTATCTGATTAAAGTTACCTTTGTCATATGTGAGAAGATTGTCCATGCTACACCATATGCTATCCTTGGCATACCATTCCTTACTCTCTAATTTTTATATTATGTGAACAATTTTTTCGCCGGTATAGGACTTGGACAATGATAAAGCAGATGGAGAGGAAGAAAAGGGACAAGAAGATGACGAAGTTGTGGTAGACGAGAACTACGATCCTCTTGTGGCTGTTCAGAAGGATAATGAGAAAGCGGGTCCTGTTCTGATTGGTCCCCTGTCGTTTGAAAACGAAGAAAACGACACAGCTCAAAATGAACACAAAAGTTCTGACAAATCAGATGGGAAAAATCACGCATCGGACCAACGGGCTGGAGGGACGCGCCAGTTTTCCGGTGGTTTGTTAAGCCATGCTGGTGGCAGTGGGGGACAACACGGAGCATGTCTGACATTGAGTGACCATGACAGGATCAGGATTTTTATTCACGAGCTGGCTATTCGTGGCTTGCTGCCTTTCATAGAAAGAACTATGAGATCACTGTATGATCTGGTAAGATTTCGGCGATAAACAGACTCTTAAAAATGATTGATTTACTTTGTGGATGGCAAAGGT
Source organism: Heliopora coerulea (assembly GCA_030142905.1). Taxonomy (NCBI): domain Eukaryota; kingdom Metazoa; phylum Cnidaria; class Anthozoa; order Scleralcyonacea; family Helioporidae; genus Heliopora; species Heliopora coerulea. The sequence goes on along the minus strand of JASJOG010000011.1, from coordinate 330,543 downwards.
TTAGAATTGTGTAATGTGAGGAAGTAAAGAGAAAACGAATGGGTGGGAAGGGAGGGAAGGGAAGAGAGGGTATCAGGGAAGTAGGAAGGTGGAGGGTCAGGGGAGGGAGTATAAGGGGAAGAAACGGTGAGGAAAGACGGAGGGAAGGAGAGAGAGAAGGAAGGGAGGAAAGTGCAAAGGGGGTAAGTGAAAGGGAAGTGGAGGAAAGGGAGGGGAAGAGAATGGGAACGAGAAAGGGAAGGGAAAGACAAGACAAGAAAAGGGGAGAAAGGAGGGAGGAGGGAAGGAAAGAATAGGAGAAGGGTGATAGGGAGGCAGGGTTGGGCGTTGATGGGGTAGGTGAAAGACAGAAGGGGATAGAAAAGGACACTTGTTCCTGGTGAAAATAGCAAGGCAATAGGCCAACAGTTTTGTCGTAAAGACCGGCTCGGTCAATGTGTTCAGTTATTATCCGGATTAGTTCGTTTTTCGGTCCATACGCAAAATTACGCATGCTGATTGATTGCTGAGCGGTCCGAGATTTTACGATATTGGGCCGACCGATCGATATGCTTTTTATACTGGACCAGTAAGTTTTTGGTGCGAAAATTTTTCGTGCTTATTTTAATGAAATTTAAGGAGAATTAAGTTCCTGCGTCGAAAAATTCCGAATGATAAAATGCACAAGAACACTATTGTTGGCTTTATTTACAACTAGTGTTATAAAAATACTTTAAATGAATGTTTAACTAATGGAAACAGAAAGCAAAACGGACAAGTTACACGGTAAGGTAAACACCGACATCCCACGACGAAAATCAAATTAAAAAGGGGAAGGACATCCAATCAAATGCTATATAAAAAATTCTTTATTAACCTCGTCCTCTAAGTCCGTACGGGAAAGTATTTGCCTCCAGTTTCTTCAGCACAGACCTCGCTCCTTCGTCGCACGGTTGGTAGGAAGACTTCGTTTTTGCTTAAGAAGTATTACTTACCAATTTTAAACGTGGTTCCTCTAGATAATGGCTCGTAAAGGTCTCCACAAGTCGTTCTTTAATGCGACCAAGAAGTGGTTTGGTGGAGGAAAGCCCGCTGGACAAGTGAACACCAGTCTCGTTCCAGGAATCATGTGAGTCAACATTTCACTCTTGCCATTATAATACATGACCCCGTGTGGTAATTCTTCTTGTCTTAATCGCTCTGTCCCAACAGATATACCAGTAATTCTCCAGAGCTCTTCTGGCGGAAGCTTGGTGATCTTGCTTTTTTGGTGCAGAACTACGACCTCGCCTACAACTGTTACCATACAGCCAAGCGTGATTTTAACACTGACCATGCGTGGTTGTATTTCGCAGGCGCATTGGTAAGTCTGTATGTCTCGTAAGTTTGTGCTAAGCGTAAGCGACATAGCTGGGTTCTGTCCGCAGTTTGAATATCGGAATTATTTAAAATATTATTAAAACGGGATGAGACGTAGGTTTGCCTACACCCGGGGGTGAGTTAACACTAATCCTAACCCTAATCCTAACCTTAATCCTTTTTTGAGATTCCCCTGGATTGATGATATTCATCTGTTGACGCACATTTTGGTTATTGATGCCATTCATCTTTTTGGGAGTGAGACTGTTTTGGTATTTCAGCATAATACAACACTTAATGCACGCAAAGGAATATGGTGAAATGTACTAGTCTTAAAGTAAATGGTTTGAACCTGGGAGAATCGTGACATGTTTGAGGAAGTTGATCGTCCAGGTTAGTGTAGTCTTGAGAAAGACTGTTGGTTGAAGTGACTGACGTTTCGACAGCCTTAGCGGCGGTCATCTTGACTCTGAAGATGACCGCCGCTAAGGCCGTCGAAACGTCAGTCACTTCAACCAACAGTCTTTCTCAAGACTACACTAACCTGGACGATCAACTTCCTCAAACATGTACTAGTCTTCATAGTTTTCGCTACGTCATGTCGAAAATCTCAGTCTTCGGACACTTCAAGAAAAGAGAAAAAACCTGGAAAACCTTGCGACTCCAGAGGACTTCTCACGCAACCGTAGCCAAGAACTCCGTTGAACCATAACAGTTCTAGTTTCCAAAATCATCTTATTTCCTTAAACTCGAATGTAGAGTCGAAATGTTTTAAGCAATTCCCTGTTTGCATTCTTTTATTCATGTGCTTAGGAATTTCAAATGAGGCGGATAGCCATTTTAAGTATCGATTTAGACCTTCCTGAAATAACTGAAATTCGTCAAGCATCGGATTCAATTATAAAAGATCTTGTTCACCACATTAAAGTTTTTGTTTTGCCTTCGTTCTGGTTAGGAAATGGCTTCACTGTCTGCGTTTATGATGGGTGGTCAGCGGCAGTACCCTTCACATTACATGGAGACATCCATTTCAACATACGTTGATGCGTGCAGGTATTTTTAGTTCAGAATGTGTGAACATAAGCGTATTGTTATAACTCTTATATTGGTGTGTTATCGTATTGTTTTAAGACAGCATCAATTCGCGACAAGAGCTACTATGTTCAGTGCAGAAGCATTTAGGAGCAAAGGGATGTATACAGAAGCAGCATTCGCATTTCTGAAAATGACCGGGGAGGTGAGATTTTTATTTTGCTGTAACTGGGTTTACCGGATATGACGTAAGTCATGCCTTTTGGTCTAAATCCTTGGGGTTTTTAACCCTTTCCCGTTCAAGAACCCTTGACGAATAAAATCGTCTGGCCTTAGCCAGAGTAAAATACCAAGTCGGGTGTGGACCTGAAGGGTTAGGGAGGTAATTCTTAACCCTTCCCTGTCCAAGACGTCTCCCCTTGAGAAGTAATATCGTCTAGTGTTAGCCAGAGTAAAATACCAAAGTCGGCTGTGGACCTGAAAGAGTTAAGTTAATCAGATGTACGACTGGAGAATTTGTTTAGCTGTCTACCAAAGTGATGGTGGCACAGTGGTAGTGCACGTCTTTCACCACTGTGACTAGGTGAGAATGAATGTTGTCCAGTTTGACTCTACCAAGCATCGCAGGTTTTCTCCAGGTACTCCGGTTTCCTCCTGTAGTAACACTGGACCCATGAGGGGTGGACACTTACTGGACTTCTAAGGAGAACGGCTCAGTAAGCTGATGGGGTTTGTCCAGTATAAATAAAGGGACTTTACTTTACTTTGCTCTTTCATGGTGGTTGAATCTCTTTGGCCACTGTCTATGTCTCGTGTTGTATGGTTCTGAGTTTTTCTGAGGTTAGGGTTGACGAACTTTCATCGATCACCTAAGAAAAGACGAATTCTTGTGATTTATTGCAATCGTTTTAGGAGTCTGACTTGCTCAGTGCCATACTTCTGGAACAAGCCGCACATTGCTTTCTGCGAACTCAACCTCCACGTATTCGTAAATACGCTTTTAACATGATTTTAGCTGGCCATCGTTACAGCAAGGCTGCTCAGGTAATTCCTACTGTTTATACTTAATCCCTTGACGTCTTCTGTGTGATATGTGCAAATTAATCCCCGCGTACACTGAAGTAAGAATTCGAAACTAATTTCAAAAGTGGAGTTTGGGAAACACATGTCTGCATGAGAAAATTTTTGACGTGCAAACACCAGGTTTCCGTAGGAAATTTAGGCCTAAGTTTTGAGGACATTTAATAAAGAAGATCGTACTTCTTGCGGCGAATTATTTGCGGTGGATCAAGGTAAAGCGAGGCCCTGGGCCAATGGATCGCGCGGGGCTCCATGAATTTATTAACTAGATTGCAAAATTACAACAGAATGTGATATTTGTTGTATCCTGTAAGAACGTTGTAGAACCTACAAGACACTTATATGTACAAGTAACTATTAGAGTGTTAAACACAATATACAGGTTTCAAGGAATGAAGCAGATTAGCGAGACCCGCAGATGTTGTATAAAAAGGGAACAATAATTACAGATGAAGAGGCCGCATACCTTGCGTAACGAAACCTTACTCTCCTCACTAGCTGACAAGCGTGATGCCCCGGGCCATGGTCCACTTGGCCCTTGGGTCAATCCGCTGTTGTCCACCGTACATGATTGGCCGTAATTTGGTACGTTCTCCTATGTCGTCGTTCGTCAAACGGGCTTGCGACTCCCTAATATTGCTTTGCCACCTTACCATTTGAGAAACACTGTCCCGTAGTGACGTGTTATTGAGGTAACTTCCGTTCTTTATTCTGCCGTCCAACCAGACCTAACTGAACCAAACCTGACCCTTTCTTGCTATAAGCAAACAAAAGAGCTTATTTTTAAACAAATAGCAGTTGTTGACATTCTCCCTTTTTATCTTTAGAGAAGGCACGCTTTGAGATGCTACAAACATTCCTTAATTATATACCGTGGCAATGCGTGGAGAATAGCTGAGGTAATCATCAAATCTACTGTTGGTTTGTTTGGTTCTTGGTTACTATTGACGTTAAACCACCAAATACCATTAGTAACCGCTTTGCGTCTCATAACTAATTGACATTTGAATGGTTTGGTTATTCTTCGTAGAATATCTGAAAAATTTTAAGAAAGTTGTCGATGACTAATTTATTTAAATGGGTGTTACTGCAAAATACATATGTTCTATGTTGATGGTTTATGATTTCATGACTTCACTATCTTCCGAGAATCATTTTGTTGTGCACTGGCTCTTTACCGTGACGTAGATTCAAAGCCGCCACTTGTTTTTCAAAATTCCAAAGTTGCAACTTCCCAGCTTCTAAACTTGATCTCGAAGCTCGGTGGGTTATCGGACAAGCAAACCAAATTGTAGTGGTGATGAAACTTCGAATTCAGTATTTCGAAACAAAACGGACATTCAGTTCTGATGAAAAAGTAGATATAAGAAATAATCCTTCTTGATCTTTAGAGTAAGAGTTAGGTTACAGTTCTTGATTGATTTATTCGGTACCGTCAGTACTCATTTGGGGTCTCCTGTAAAAAGCCGGGATAACTTCTTATCTAATAAGTCCACGTTCAACTAATAAAATTTGCATGTGAACAAGTCTGGTTGTTCACGACATGGAGACCGTGTTCATGATGCACTGGGTACGACTTGTCGACTAGATAAGTTGTCCGAGTTACCCTTGCCTACAACTGACATTTGAACAGAATAACCTCAAAACAGGTTTGCATTTAAAAAAAAAAGGAGTTTGAAGAGATTTGAAAATCTGCTTTCGATTTAGCCAAGCCATTTTTCGGTATAAATCTTATGAGACGGTCAAATCTTGGAATAATCGCTTTTCTTCGTTTACTGGTATTCATATCGTTCCCTACTAGTTGTAAAACAGTTTTTGGTCTGCAGGTGATTTATTTTTATATTTTTACGTTAAGGATCACATAAACTTCATCATTGGACGTCAGTCTTTCAATTTACGCCAGCTCGAAGATGCGCTTTATGCTTTCAAAGAGCTTCTTGTAGGAGAAAGTTTGCAAAATGCCGAGCAGCAAGCTTCTTATTTGAGAGAATTTCTATTTGTTTTCCAGGTAAGCACGCTTGTACTTCCTTTCCTTCGTTTTGTCTTTCTGCCTACCTTTTTTTTTTTTCCTTTTTTCCTTCTTCCTTTCTTTCTTTTCTTTGTTTGTTTGTTTGTTTCTACCTTTCTTTCTTTACATCTTTCTTTCTTTCTTCCTTTCTTTCTAATTTTTTTTCTTTCTTTCCTTCTTTGTTTCTTTCTTTCTTTCCTTCTTTGTTTCTTTCTTTCTTTCTTTCCTTCTTTCTTTCTTTCCTTCGTTCCTTCTTTCTTTCCTTCGTTCCTTCTTTCTTTCCTTCTTTCCTTCTTTCTTTCCTTCTTTCCTTCTTTCTTTCCTTCTTTCTTTCCTTCCTTCCTTTCTTTCCTTCTTTCTTTCCTTCTTTCTTTCCTTCTTTCCTTCTTTCCTTCTTTCCTTCTTTCTTTCTTTCCTTCTTTCTTTCTTTCCTTCTTTCTTTCTTTCCTTCTTTCTTTCTTTCCTTCTTTCTTTCTTTCCTTCTTTCTTTCCTTCCTTCTTTCTTTCCTTCTTTCTTTCCTTCTTTCTTTCCTTCTTTCTTTCCTTCTTTCTTTCTTTCTTTCCTTCTTTCCTTCTTTCCTTCTTTCCTTCTTTCCTTCTTTCCTTCTTTCCTTCTTTCCTTCTTTCCTTCTTTCCTTCTTTCCTTCTTTCCTTCTTTCCTTCTTTCCTTCTTTCCTTCTTTCCTTCTTTCCTTCTTTCCTTCTTTCCTTCTTTCCTTCTTTCCTTCTTTCTTTCCTTCTTTCTTTCTTTCTTTCTTTCTTTCTTTCTTTCTTTCTTTCTTTCTATGTATCTTTCTTTCTATGTATCTTTCTTTCATTCTTTAACTATATATTCTCCTGCTCAAACACCAATACACACACTCCGATTCGTACGCACTCGGGCAAACGGTACCTACACGCCAACGCGCACACACCCCTACAAACAAGCACGTATGCTGACCCAAGTGCACTTAGATATACACCCATACATACACAAGCATCCACAAACGTGAACCATTAGAAAAGCACACAAACTCACACACACCGTAGAGTGTCACCCATTAGATTTTTCTTAGGAAAATAATGGGCTAAGATGAAGAAATATGTGCATAAATTGTTGAGATGGAAAGAATGTGTTTATGCAGTTCAAACAGTTTCGATTGAGAGGATCAAGTAACCTTATATAACTGCGGTCATTTTAATTCTTCTCCAGCAACTGAGCAAGCCAAAACAATCCAGCTCAACAACAGCAAAGAGACTTCCAGTTCTACCTCTGCCTAAACTTGAACCGAACTCTGCTCGTATTATTTTTATCTATCAAGAACCAATCTATCAAATTTCTAAAGGAAGCAATACCAAAACGCTGCAACAACAATCATTTGTGCATAACGCATTCAGTTCGATAAAGCTTTCCCTGACGGACGCTGAACAAGTCGTTGGTTTACACTCATTTGAGGATTTAAAGAACATCGAGTCACGCAATTGGGAGAACCTTGAATTGGAGACGTACAAAAGAGTAAACCAGTGCCAGGCTCCGCTCGACTTCAGGCATTTTGTGCCATTTTTGACCAACGAGACGAATAATGCATTAAAACCCCGTTGTGTAATGAATGGTAAGTGATGGCAAGTTGAAGAGAAACATTAACGAAGAATAAAGTTTTCAAAATTAAGGGTTTCTATTGCTTAGATCGGTGCTACCGAAACGTTAACAGGGATTTACTCAGAAAATTTTGAGTGGCGGCTAGTAACTAACTGCACTATCAAAGCCAAGGCGAGCACCAAAGTTATTTGGTACTCGACTTTCTTACATTTTTTATGTCGACTCGACCATACTGCAAAAGTTGCCGAGCGGGATTATAAAAATGTTATTTAATGCCGGGCGGAAGTGTGTACTGCCGGGTGGACCGCCCGGTGGTATACGGTAGTATACGTTGTAGAACTTTAATGCTTTAGTGTATTTGTTGCACATTACACAAAAATTTTATTAGCACGAATCTGGATGATGGTAATTCTTCTGCCTTCGGTTTACAACCAGACATGTTAATCACGAAGGAGTTGTGTACCCTGACACAGACAAACCGAGCGATGGACACGTCAGGAAACGCACTGCAAGTAGGCAAACATTTGAAATATCGAGAAAACTTATGAACAAATAAACTTATAAACTCAACGATAGACAAACAAGCTAACACAGTTAAAGTGGGAAAACAATTAAACAATCAACTGAGTTATGGAACAAAGTAACGAGCAAGCAAATAAAACGAAAAAAAATAAATACACAAATAGAATTTTTAACATACTTTCTAGTGTATTTTTAGCCTCTGTTTTCAAGTTTAGCGTTATATTTATTTCCAGAAACCATTGGTGTAGAAGTTCTCCTAGAAAACGAATTAAAAATTCCTTTAACTTTGAGCAACTTGTCGCTGTTGTGGACATTTTTGCCCGAGGAGGAACAAGACGAGGAAAAGCTAATTGGAAACGAGGTTTGTTTTGTCTACTTTGTCTTCCGTATGTTGTAACGTTCGGCCGAAGTGATAGCTGTTATTTCAGTTGTCATCTGTTCGACGTTTAGACGAGGATGGTCATTCCAACATCATTTCGATCCTTTCGCCTCGTTTCCTTGCCTTTGAAACCAAAGAATATTGAACTGCAGGCTCAACTGAAATTTTATTTACTCTGTAGTTTTGCTTGCTAACTTCGGAGACCTAAGAAAATTTCCAGACTCTGTACCGTACAGTGAAAGAAACGTTGTTGGAGCAAAGCTGCTGCAACGAGCTACGAGATTAGGCTTGAGTTTCCTTGCTTCCTTCTTTGCTTCGTCTCTGTCTTGCTTGCTTGCTTGCTTGCTTGCTTGCTTGCTTGCTTGCTTGCTTGCTTGCTTGCTTGCTTCCTTCCTTCCTTCCTTCCTTCCTTCCTTCCTTCCTTCTTTCCTTCTTTCCTTCTTTCCTTCCTTCCTTCCTTCCTTCCTTCCGTCCTTCCTTCCTTCCTTCCTTCCTTCCTTCCTTCCTTCCTTCCTTTGTTCCTTCTTTCCTTCCTTCCTTCTTTTCCTCATTCCTTCCTTCCTTCCTTCTTTCCTTCTTTCCTTCCTCCCTTCCCTCCTTTCCTCATTCCTTCCTTCCGTTTTTCCTACTTTTCTTTCGTTCGTTCTTTGGTTTGTTCGTTCTTTTTCACTTTCTTTCTTTCTATTTTTCTTTTTTCTCTTTCTTTTTCTCTTTCTTTCTCTCTTTCTTTCTTGCTCTCTTTCTTTCTTCCTTCTTCTCTTTCTTTCTTTTTATTCTCTTTTTTCATTCTTCTTCCATTCTGTTCTTTTCACGTCCTTTTTCCAATTTCACTTCTTAACCCTCCCTTCTTGTCGATTACATAAAATCATAGTAAATGATATTTTTTTGTTATTATCTCTTTTAGTTTGAGACCAATGACAATTATGTTCGTACCGATGTCGTGGCGGAATTTTCAATTTCAGGAAATGAAAAGAAACCAGTTAGTATTGCCGTAGAACAAACGTGATCTCTTCCTTCCTTTTCTTTCTTTTTCCTTTTTTTGTTCATTCACCTAATTATTTTGGGTCCTTCACCTCTTTCCTTTTTTTCTGATGTTCTTCCTCCGTCCCGTTTGTTTCTATGCTTCTCCTGTTTTCTCTTTACTCTTAAAAAGTTTCTTTATCCTGTCTTTAATCACTTCATGCAGGCTCGTCTTAACGTAACACCGCTGCGCACTGGTCACCTCAAGATCACCGGTATTAAATACAGTCTCAGCAGCGTCACCTTAAGTGGACCAGTGGACTACATTGATCCCAAAAGTGCAACCACAGCAAATCATCCAGCTGTGTCAGCGGTTAGTTTATTGGGGAGACTTGATATCGGCATCTGTGGACCGCGGCTGAACAGCAATAAACTGGAGAGATCTTCCGTTATGTACGGAGAAGATAACAGACTGAACATAATGGTTGCGAAACCAATGCCACGTCTAGGGGTATGTTATAAATTGAGTTAAAACAAGAACCGTTATTTCAAAACGGTCACTGTTTTTTTATGCCATACTATGTAAATGAATTGAGCCATTTATTGCGGATCTATACACCTTATGCAAGACGCACCTTAATTTAGAGGCGAACTGGTCTTTCAGCTGGAGTAAGAAGCCGCATCTTGTGTTAGACGTGGTTCTACATAAGACATGAATATCATCCCTGTGCTGTTTATACTAGCGTTTTGCTCTCGCAACAATGTTTCCACGGGTAGTTAAAGGAGAAACATTTGAGTAAACCTCGAAGATCTGAAGTGTTTCCGTTACAATGTTTCTCGTTTGCCTTAAGCTTTAATTACCTGAGACAAGAATGTTGTCCAGTTTAACTGTTTCGACCATCACAGGTTTTGTCTGGGCACTCTGGTTTCCTCCTGTAGTGACACTTGACCCATGAGGAATGGTCCTTATTAGACCACGAGGGAGAAAAGTTCACCGGCACCTGTGTCGTTCTTCATAAATAAGGATACTTAGTTGGGGTGCTGGTGGCACAGTGGTAGTGCACATGTCTCTCACCACTGTGACCAGGGTTTGGTTCCGGCTCCGTGCAGTTATCTGATTAAAGTTACCTTGGTCACATGTGAGAAGTGATCTGCCCAGTTTGACTTTACCAAGCATCGCAGGTTTTCTCCAGGTACTCCGGTTTCCTCCTGTAGTAACATTTGAATAGGAATAGCAGCTTAGTTAGCTGATAAAGTTATCTAGTATAAATAAAGGCATTTTACTTTACTAGTTCATTAAAAAGTAGAGAACACTTACTAATTCATGAAAAAAGTAGAGTGTTCTTTACCCAACTTTTGGTGCATTTACTTGTTTTGCTCTTAAGGTAGTGACTCTCAGTCTTTTCCTTTCAGGTTGTCTTCACAAGATTTCCTTCATCGTTACTGTACGGGCAATTGCAAGTCGTCAAAGTCACGTTTTTCAACCAGGGCGAATGCCCACTTCATAAACTTTACGTGGCGTCATCGAACGCAAACTTTTTTGCTTTCGACGGAGCTTCAGACGATACTGAAAACCTTAACGTTCCCGTGTCTGCGAATAATTCTCAATCACTTATATTAAGACGTGTTTCTAAGATATCAATCCCGGAAGGTGTTCTCAATCCAGGAGCGACCGCTGAGGTTACCATGTGGGTTCAAGGGGGTGGGCAATCTGGTGTATGCGTGGAAGACATTTTGTTTTACTATGAGTCCGCTGAGCCAAGCCCGAGCATGAGGTGTGTTGCGTTACGCTTTATATTATACTTGGTATAATTCGTGAACTTGTAGAAAGGAGAGCTGACAAGAGCTAGATCATGAAAGTCGATGATGTGGTCGCTGGTTTTGGCGATACCGTAGCCGATCGCGTAGTGTTTAGATTGCAAGTGTGCTTTATTTTTCTTGGTGTTAAAAATCAATATGTAAACAAGGCAGACAAGAAGGGATGCCAGCAAAACTACAGAAAGACAGACAGGAAGACAAGTGCACAAAAAAAACACAGAAACAGACAGCTGGGCGAACACAAGGGAGCAGGCCAGCAAGCAGACAGGGACGAACGGACCGACAAACTGACAGAAAAGCAGACCGACAGAAAGACAATCGGACAGACAGACCGACACGTACGGACCGACAGATCAACCGAATGACAGACGAGATCGATATGAAACTGGTGAACGAGACTGACGAACGACTGACCGACCAGTTGACAGGACAAGGTTGACAAGGTAGACAGGACAGACAGGCAAGCCAGCACAAACAGACAGAATGATAGACCGAAAAACAGGCGTATCCAGGCTAGTTTAGGGCTCTAAGGAAACGGTCACTTTACTGGACAATAATACGACAACAGTAAGTTAACTATGCTTTAAAGTGCGGTCACTATGCAACGATAAACCGGTTTGCCAATCGACTCCTTTATCTTGTCAATATGAAATATTCAGACTAGTAAGAGGTCCCTCGGTTATACTAGATAAAAACTAGTCGAGGGCAATTGAAACGATTCAGATTAAGACGAAACTATGTACGTCTACTACGCCATGACATTAAAATGTCTGTTTCAAATAGGTGAATAGAGATTTATCTCTTTTTTTTGCTTACATCTTTGAGATAAAATGATACTCTTATTAATTTTTTTTTTGTAAATGGTGATAATGTAAGTGGCGCCATAAGCGAGGAAAACCAACGGGGGATAAAACTATTCGTTATCGTTACCATTAAAGTGTGACCGCATACATACATTTTATAGGTAAACAATTGTTATTTCTAACGTTTTTAACGTTGTCGTTGTTTAGTCTCACCTAACTTTTACATTTTACAGTCACAGAGCTGTTCGTCACAAGACCATGATAAGAACTAGTAGATCTTTGGCTGTCCGTGCTACTGCTAAAAGAAGCAAAGAATCATCACTGAAGGACAATGAGGACGAGTTAGTCTTTTCATTTAAATATATTTTTTGTTATTTATTTATTATATAGCTCAGCTCGTTTTTCGGCCCGTACGCAAAATGACACATGTTTATTGGTTGCTGAACAGTTTGGTATTTTACGATATTGATCGACCTGTCCAATACGCTTTTTATTCTGGACCGGTAAGTTTTGGCGGGCAAATCTTTATGCTGATTTTAATGAAACTGGACGGGAATAATGTATCTACATTGAAAACGTCCGAGGAATAAAATGTACTGGAACATTGATGTTGCTTTTGTTTAAAGCCAATAGTATGGATGTACGATAAATGAATGTTTAACGATGAGCAAAACGATTAAGTTACTAGGTAAGGTAAACAGCAACATTTGACGATGAAAAGACCGGTAAAAACGAGAAAGAAAACTAACCAAAAGCCACATACTGAAATTCCTGATTGACCTTGTTTGCTCGGTACGTACCGGAAATTATTTGTCTTCAGATTTTTCGCCCAAGCCTCGCTCCTTCGTCGTTCGGTTTTACGAAAACATCAGAGGCAGATACTTCCCCTACGGACCTCGCTCTTGGTTAATAGTTATTTAATATAATAGTTCTCATGGAATATTATGGTGTATACTTTCATGATCATTATTATGGAAACTAGAACCCAAGACATTGATGTACAAAAGAAGTCTTGCAGACTTTACAGTAGCCACGAGATCTCTGACATGTCGTTCAGTTCAAAAGTTTAGAGATACTTATACTTTGGGCTTTCTCTTAACCGCAGGATGGCCAGGCAAAAGCAGCAGTTCCACCGTACCAAGGAACTATGCACCATTGCAGGTTTGCCTGAACCTGAAAAAACCGAATTCAAAACCACAAAAAGATGCTCCTAATTTTAATATTAGGACTATGATCTCCTTTGTCCAACGTGGTAATGTATTTTTACGAGGTGAAAATTTCATTTGTATAGATTTTCCAGTTCCATGTTTGGGAAGTGCTTTCCACATATGAAATGACATCAAAATTTTCGTGTAGGGGCGCTGCGAATTGAAGAGTCAGGGCAGTTCTTCCCTAATTTGCCTAATTATGTCAATATTAAGTCCATCGAATATGTCCTTTCATTACAGAGATTCCGAGGGAAATAACCAGCTTGTATTGGCCTTGGAAGTGGAAAATTTGACTCTGGTAGGCTTAATTGAACGAAAAAGCGAGCGAGCGGGCGAGCGAGCGGGCGAGCGAGCGGGCGAGCGAGCGAACGAACGAACGAACGAACGAACGAACGAACGAGCGAGCGAATGAATGAATGAATGAATGAATGAATGAATGAATGAATGAATGAATGAATGAATGAATTATCCTCCCTCTATTGTTTATTTCTTTCCCTTCTTTCTATCCTTCCTTCCTTCCTCTCCGTACTTGTCTTTCTTTAGTTGCTAATCTTGCTACTTCATTGTGAACCAGAACACCTTTCCTGTTTCTTTACAGCGTGACTCCCAATTCCGCACCTTCTCCGTGGTACAAGTGTCTTGTGTTAGCAAGAAGTGGGTGATAACACCTTTAAGTCATAAGAAAGCTGGTAAGTCCTGATTTTGGCCAGAGAAGTCAAACGTACAAGTGAATGGGGACCTTATAGGACCTTCCTTTGTTGTTTTTCAAAAGTTCACCGGTCATACTGCGCAAGTTCTTGATGGTTAAGTGCTCCGTAATTGGCATGCTCATTGGCAACTTTCACGTTGAATCACCAACATATTTTCCTTATACAGTCGCCGCCGCTTATATGCAAATCCTTTTTGCCAACTCAATTTTTGCATATAAGCGGATTTTGCATATAAACGGATTCGTTCCCAGGACGCGCATCCAGCAAAATTATTAGCATAATAGACAAATGACCAAAGATTAAATACCAAAACCAGAAAAGATTGTATTTATTAATATACTAAAATATACAAGATAGCTGTTCTTAGGTTTGGAAATAACAATTAATGTTTGCTTTTTTGCAACATTTGAACACACATCGGTGGAAATATTTGAAAGAGAAAGAATAAAACACAGACCGAAAATTGTCATCTTGTGACTTGATATTCAAGTTGGAACAAGAAACAGACAAGTTGAAAGACGGTAATATTTCGGCTCTATTTCGTCTGATGATGACTCTGAAATAGAACCGAAATATTACCGTTTTTCAACTTGTCCGTTTCTTGTTCCAACTTGAATATCAAGTCACACTAGAGATGACAATTTTCGGTCTGTGTTTCATTCTTTACTTTTTCAAATTGTCTTCTGGTTGTGGTATTTGTAAGAGAGTTGAATGATTTCCAGTCTTTGAAGCCGTGCAAACAAAGATAGTCCTTCATGTCGGCTAAATTAGAAATAGATTGAGCATGAGTTATTACGGGCTTTGGTTCAGGCTCGTCGTCACTCTCCTGGATGCTTTGTTACTCGTTGATTATTGAGTTCTCATCAACTGGTGGCGCTGTTTCGAGAAAGTTGTCTGCAGATATAATTTCATCGAAAGTTTACTGATCCATACCACGTGGAGCTGCCAACAGTTGAGCCAACGGAATATCATCATCTTCCGCCCACGAATCTTCATCGCTATCATATTTGGACACAAAACCTGCATGGCGGAAACAGTTTGCGATTGTTTTTGTGGTTATCTCAGACCAGCAGGCGACAATCGTATTCATAGGATCCAGCAAATCGAACGTCTTAGAAAATTCGCTCGCATCTTCGTACACGGTAAAGTTTTGCAACCGCCCAAGCATCTTGGTTTTCTACTGTTTCCAATCATTGAAACATTGAAATACCTTCGAAAGGAAAGGAGGATTTGCAGCAATGCATTGAAAATTTTTCTTTGCATATAAGCGATTTTAGCACAAAATTTTCAATTTTTCTTTTGCATATAACCGACTTTTGCATATAAGCGATTTGCATATACGCGGATTAAAAAAAGGAATTTTCTTAAGGTTTGGTTTTGGATTTCCAAAATCTTTGCATATAAACGGCTTTTGCATATAAGCGACTTGCTTATAAGCGGCGGCGACTGTACTTCGCTGAGCTCATTTTTATTTATTTTAATTGTACTAACGACTACGAGCGCCTCAAATGAAGTTCTTGAGAGCCAAATCAAGGACTGTGTGCTCGATCTGCCATGTATAACGTAGAGTACTTTTGTTAACCACTTCCATGCTGTCATTTCAAACTTGTACTACCGTTCCAAACTTGTACTTGGGCCTGACGTTCCGAACGAAAGATACCCCCATCATTGTACGAGTGGGCCCAAGACCGAAGAAATGGAGTTCTTGCTGCATCAAGCTCCGAAATAGAGCACTAGAACAATCATTGGAACACCGACATCGGCAGACGAGAGTTTTCACGTGCAAAAGTCCAAAAGCACGCGCATGCATGTGCACAAGTACATCTTCAAGTACGTAGACACGGACAAGCGCAAGCTCGCACCCACGTGCACGCGTTCGCACTCGCTGACGGTCATGCACACCAGAGTGACGCGCGTATACGTGAATCTTCGCGTTCACTAACGGAAGCAGACGCACGAACAAATGCACGCTCAAGCAGGTGTTTATGTACGTGCAATGCTTCCATGTGCTTATCTAGTAGTTATATGTATTCACGTGCATGTGATTTTGAGTAGATTTGTACGTGCACACCCACAATAACACGCTTCCACAAACATAAGAACTAGCACGAACCATGCGCGAACAAATGCACGACTGCAAGGTCGTTTTTAAACCGAGCCTCGTATTGGAGGTTAAGAAAAATGGAGTGTATATGAAATCTCAAACGAATCTGTATTTAAGGAGAAAATCGGTTTGAAAGTTATGGAAATTTTGTTCTAATTAAGATCAGATGTGCAGACGCCGTCTTGGTATAGCTAACCTTTGTGTTTTTCTCATAAAGTTTTATGAAATTGGGATATACAGCATCAAGGTCTTTAAATTGATAATATGACAGAAGCATTGTGGTGATACGAGGGCCAGGTTTAAAAGGTTTGAAACACTTTACCAACTAATGGCCGGCTCCCCTTATCACGTCAGCTATATACAAGTGGGAGAATACCCCTGGACGTTTACTTTTTCATGCAAATATTTAATACCCAAAGGGAATGGAAAGACAGTTGCTGAAATTAGCTTGACAAAGAAGATTTCGGAAAGAGTTTTGGTAGTTGTATTCAACAGTTAAGGGGAACCGGCTATTCTTGGGACCATGGCATTTGAAAGGGATACAGCTCATCCGAGTGAATTTCCTTCGTATAGATGGGGTGATCACTATAAATCAAGGAGAGACTGTCATGACCCATTTTAAAGCCGTACGAAGGAAAGAAGGTTGGTTTTCTTATTACAGCTTGCCATATCAAGTGGACTCATGTAGTCTGGATCGAAGTAGATGTCGCTTTCTTGTTACCTCCGGGTAGCAACTGAGCCACGGGGGAGGATAAGCGGGGAATGTACCCTAAAGAAGACGAACGAATTCCGAATACAGCGTGATGAAAAATCAGACAAAGTTCGACGTTACTTTTGCTTAAAAAGTTTTGAACGTAGATGACGGATATCTGTTGCCGGAAGCCTATTTGCATCTCAGTAGATAAAGGCATCAGTGGTTCTGTGAGGGTGAGTAGGGACCTCATTGTCAGAACGATCGCTTCAAATGAAGACAGTAGACCGGAGCGCTGAAACGCTGGGTCATGGCCGGTAGTTTTGTGAATTTTGTTCAAGACTTTTCAAGCCGGTGTAGCGTCCAACCAAGTCTAGCACCCTGAGGTAGTCGTCATGTTCACGACCAAAATAAGACGAGAATAAATCATGCCCAGGTTAAACACTTGCTCAAAGTAACGTGTTGATCATTTCAATCGCCCATTTGTTTGGTGGTATTGCCAAAAGAAATCTCAAAAAAGACTTATTTTGCCATATTTTCCAGTAGATTTCCGCACGGTCAAACGACGTTGTGTCCCACTCCAGTTCTGATTAAGACTGAACCAAGCGAAAAATTGTTTTCTTCCTTCGATTTTTATATTTTATATCCAGGTTCGGATCTTAAGATCAGTAATGTCTCCTTCGTTGACAATGAGGTGAGTAATACAGATCGAAGCCTGGTCACATCATGGTGTGCCAAATTATTAATAAAGGGGTGTTGTTATTAATTGGGCTTTGGCAAGATTTGATGTTCCTCACACTCAGAGTTCTTCCATAGTTTAAACCAGTGGTTCTCAACCAAATTTACTCGCGACTCCAAAGTGCTGAATTCCCTCTACTCGACGACCTCATAAATAGAAAGGGGCAAGTCCAGACACGGAGTAAAGGTCTGAAGGTCGAAGGAAGATGTAAAAATGGTAGTAGTGGGCATTCCTTTCGCTCATTACTGGTGCTGCCGCCGAAAAAAAGTACAGTACAGTTACTGTAGAATCCCGCGTTATCTCGAAGTAAAACCAATTCCCGTTAAAACTCACGACACGTTTACAGTAGTTTACTATTGTCTGTCTCAAACTTGGTTATTTCGAAACTCTCGCTATCTTGAACAATATATGAGGTCTCTTGGAGTTGTTTGGTACTGTTTATCTCAAACGTTTCAGGACGGCAATCAACTGACAACTGGAAACACTTTGTTAATGGGTCTGATTTGTAATTTTACATTCGATAACGTTAGACCAATGGACCGCCGTTACGATAGCTTTTCAAACTTGCCTTTTCAATCTATTCTAGTAATTCATTTTTTGGTTTTCTCTGGAGAGTTTGAGATAGGGAGATTCTCCTGTAATCATAAACGGTTTAACGTTAGAACAAAAACTCCACTCTTCGTTAAATGTAAGACTGATGTTGCTTACGTTCCTGAATGTCCTGACCTTACTTTCCGTGGCATCAAGATCCTTTTGTCGCAGTTACTGATCTGATTTCACTGTTAATGCAATGTGCTAAAATTGTTAGACTTTCAAGACTACCTGAGATTTCTTGTCTAGCTTCTTCCATCTTGAAAAAAAAATATTTGTCTTTAGGTACGAAACCACAGGTATAAGTTTTGGATATGTTTCTAGGTTGATATCGCGTGTCCTCCACATTCGGAGTTCTTCTACCGTTCGAAAGCGTGGCAGGAGCTGCAGCAAGCTGATGAACGAACAGATTCTACCACTTGTGTCGGACTGGGCCTCGTTGCATTATGGGAGGTAACATATTTTGCTTAAATTCATGAATTTACGTTGGCGAATCGGCGTATTCATGTACAAACGTAACTGGCCATGTTGGGGAACTTTTACAAAAGAATCGTATTAGCTGCTTTTGCTAGCTGCTGTTGTGGAAACCATCCAACATAGCCGCTGTCTCTTTGTCTTTTTAAATGTGAGAGAAATTGATTGCAAACCAACAATATGTCTTGGGATGTTCTTTATACGCTCTCAAGCTATTCTACTCAGAAAAAACGTTCCGAGTCCTTGACGGGGATCGAACCCGTGATCTTCTGATTGCCGGTGAGATGCTCTACCATCAACACAAACCAGTACATAAATGTAACCTTAGCTGACCATCTGAGTCCATGTAGCTCAACGGTTAGAGCATCTCACCGGCGATCAGAAGGTTACGGGTTCAATCTCCATCAGGGAGTGAGACAGTTTTTTTGAGTGGAATAACTTGATAGCGTATAAAGAACATCATATTACTACCAAGCTACCACATTTAATAATATGTCTTGTGACAAGTAGACGTCTTGTGGCATGTATATGGCTTTGAAGACATTCTGTCAGAAAGGTGTCGTTTGACGTGTCGACGTTGTTCAACATTTAGTTAGTTTTTGTGGTGTAGATGTCCCGTGCATGATAGGGGTATGGTCGTCCTGTAGCCTTCAGATCTTCGTGGAATGGTTTTATTTTGTTATTTATTCGTTCAACTTATTTGAAAACGGTAACCCTTCAGTGTACTTAGCCTTTTGCTTTTCAAGGGGCTGTTACAGTCAACCTAGTACTAACGCCTAAATAATTGAAATAACCTAGTAAGAACTATTATGTCCTCAATACATACACGTCTGTTGCCGTTAATGTTCAGCAGTCTCGGACGATATATGGATCTCTAAGGATGGAAAAGTATTGCTGTATGAATTTATTTCGTTTCGTTTTAAACTTAGTTCAGTTTTGTGCTTTTAGTCTTCTTACATAGATTCGCAGCTCTCAAAGCATACTGTCCGTGGTCAAAGTCAATTGGCAGTGATTACCTTGGCTGAATCAATTTCGGCACCAGTCCTAAAACAGGTAATAAGTTGAAATGGCTTATAGTACTTTTTAGCGCTTTTGTTAGCTTATTGTTGTCTTTCTTCATCCATTCTTACGTCCGTCAGTCAGTCCGTTCATTGGGACATCAGTTGTCGATCAGTCGGTTGGTAAATCGATCAACCCATTGGTCGGTAAGTCAGTCGATCGATCAATTGGTCAGTTAGTTGGTCGATCAGTTTGTCAGGCGGTCAATCTGTCGGTCGTCTATCGGTCGGTCAGTCGGTCGATCAGTCGATCAGTCAATCACTCAGTCATTCGATCCTTTCTATGATTTATCTGTTTCTTCGTTTTTCCATTCTTGCTGCTAATATCAGCTCTCTTTTCTTTCATGTCTTTCTCTTTCTTACTGACTTACAATTTTCTTGTTATTTCACTTGTTGACCAATGTTGCTTTCCTTTCTTTTCTCTTTCCTTTGCTTTGTTTTCCTTTTCTTTTCTTTCCTTTCACTTTCTTTTCTTCCATTTCCTTCCCTTTTCATTTCCTTTCCCTTTTCATTTCCTTTCCCTTTTCATTTCCTTTCCTTGCCCTGTCTTTCCTTTTTTCATTTCCTTTTCTTTCCTTTTACTTTCTTTTCTTCCATTTCCTTTCCTTTCTTTTTTCTCTTCTCTTCTCTTACACAATTTGTCCAATTCCCGTGCGTCCTCTTGCTTTAATATTCTTACTCACTTTTAGCCTACAAAGAGACCTAGTTTGGTACAACCTGTCAGCGATATTTCCTCATCTGGAAACACGGAACTTAACGTAAAATACACCGTTGAGAACCCGGGAACGATAACTCACAATTTTGAACGACAAAGGTAAAGCACTTCATCACATGCCGTGAAAAGGACTGTATGAAACCTTACATAGTGACATGGATCGACATTCTGCTGCTAGAATCCTGAAAGACTGAGTTTCATATGGGCCATGTTATCAGAGTTAAGTCTGTCTGAACTTACTGAGCCAACGTGATTTAACCGGTTCCTTTTTTACCCCGACCAAATACTTGACTTCTGTTTAGCACGTCTTTAACTTCTTTCCTGTAGATTCTACTTTTCTGTTTCCTCAGGTTCTGCATCATTATAGTGAAAGTTGTCTTGTACAACTGCAGTCAATATACAGTCAAGGCATTCGTAGACATGCTGACAACCTCCTTGGACAGGTAACAAGCTCTTATTAATGAGAATTAATAACTTTTAATACACCTTTTGCTGTTCATTTCGAGAAAATATACTATCATTAGCTCCGACCTCAAACTTATTAACACAAAAATACATTCATTTTATTCAATCGACATTCGTTACCGTTGATACGCTACCATTTGCATCAAAGGGTATTCCATAGCGCCAACAGACGACCGTTAACACCATTCCACTATACGTTAGAAATAATAAGATTTCAATTACGTAAGAGAAATATCTTGACCACACCTTCTGCTGTTCATTACCAGAAAATATACTATCATTAACGCCCAACCTCAAACTCATTAACTCAAAAATACATTTATTTTATTCAATCGAAATTCATTAGCGTAGATACGCAACTATTTGCATCAAAAGGCATTCTATAACGCCAACAGACGATCATTAACACCATTCTACTATACATTAGGAGTAATAAAATTTCAATTACGCAAAAGAAATATCTTGTCTAATTGAAAATTTATTAACCCTAATGTATATAGTAGGATGGTGTTAATGGTCGTCTGTTGTCGCTATGGAATACTCTTTGATGCAAATGGTTGACTATCTACGCTGATGAATGTCGATTGAATAAAATGAATGTATTTTTGCTTTAATGACTTCGAAGTTAATGATAGTATATTTTCTGGTAATGAACAGCGAAAGGTGTAATTGAAATTTTATCCTTAATGTATAGGAGAATGGTGTTAATGTAAGAGAGATGAAAGATCGTCAAGCTATATACTCAGAAAATGATTTCTGAGCCTCAGACGGGGATCGACCCAGCAACCTTCTGATGACCGGTGAGACGCTCTTAACCATTGAGCTACCAAGACTCAGATGGTGAACTAGGTGCAAGTTCGACATACAGGGTGTCCCAAAAAAATGTATACACACTTTGAATGATTATAAATACAATGTTTATCAAGACATATCTAAGTTTTATAACCCAAGTTAAAGACGACAAATGTAGAATTTTGTGAGTTATCGCAGGTGTTCGAACTGATGAACGTTCTGATCCAGGCACTGCTGATAACGCGGACAGATGGAATTGCAAACATTACAAATTATGGTCATTTCATTTGGTATTTGGGTCCATTCTCTTTCTATTGCTGCTCTCAACTCATTGATTGTTACAGGTTTTGTGCTACAAACCTTATCTTTGACGTATCCCCATAAAAAAGTCCACAGGCGCGAGTTCTGGTGAACGTGGGGGAATTCAATGCTATATCTTCACCCAATCCATCTGTTCGGCAGATTTTCGTAAGTTTGGCTCTCATATCACGATGGTAGTGGGAAGGTGCTCCATCTTGCTGGAAATAAAACTCCTCATCTCCAAATTGCTCACGAATGCGTGGCATTCGAAAGAAATTTTGTTATAGTGAGTTATCATTATTCAAAGTGTGTATACATTTTTCTGGGACACCCTGTATATGTGCGACCTAAACGGAAGCCACTATATATTAATATTTCTAAAATCATAAACTGTATCCATCATTATTAATATATAGTGGCTTCCACTTAGGTCGTACATATATGTCGAACTTGCACCTTAGCTCACCATCTGAGTCTCGGTAGCTCAATGGTTAAAGCGTCTCACCGGTCATCAGAAGGTTGCGGGTTCGATCCCCGTCGGGGGCTCAGAAATCATTTTCTGAGTATAGAGCTTGACGATCTTTCATCTCTCTTAAGTTATATCCAAGCTCTCACATTTCTAAAATCATAAATGGTGTTAATGGTCGTCTGTTTACGCTATAAGTGGGTTGCAGCGAATCCCCTAGGATTCAGAAGACAATGATACGACAGCCATGTTGGTTCCACATACAATAGATTACACATCTATTGTATGTGAGTTAATGAGATTCTCTTGTGAAAGTTCTACCAACATGGCTGCCATGACGTCACGTGCACGCCACGTATAGAATGCTCTTCGATGCAAATGGTTGCGTATCTGTGCCAGTGAATGTAGATTAAATGAAATGGATGTATTTTTGCGTTGATGAGTTTGAGGTTGGCGTTAATGATAGTCTATTTTCTGGTAATGAACAGCAAAAGGAGTACTAAGATGAAACCTTTCGGAGTCTGTCTTATGTTTTAGTATATGCAATCTGTTTTAAGTTTAGGGAGATTATAAGCTAACAAGGAATAATAATTTTTCTCAATACAGTTTTCAAGATGATTCTACGTTGCGAAAAGACGAGAAAGGACAAGGAAAGTCTGTGCAACAACTCCCGCCGATAACTTCTTCAAACTCTTCGACTTTTCCTTCACAGTATTCCACGGCCTTTGTGTGGATTGGCAAGAGGTCTAGCCAGGTAAAGATGGAACCGGGGCAAACGGTCGAAATTCCATTTAAAGCGAAAGTTTTCAAAACTGGTGTTTTCAATATGCATCATTGTCGCGTGCTTGCAGCTCCAGCTACCAACGAACTAAATTCCCCAATGATTTTGCAAAAGCCCTGTCCACCCAGTTTGGTGGTGATCAGAGACTCTGTAGATGGAGAAACGAACTCTAAATCGAGAATTCGGGAAGATTATTTCGGCTTGATAGGTGTCGTGACAAGTCAGAGGTAGCAGAGTAAAATTCATTGTGGTTGAATGGAAAATGAATATGGTTGTAGCCAAGCCTCCGGAACCCCGGTTAACCCCGAAGTATGTTCGAACAGTGCTTCGTAATTCCATCGTTGTCCAATACCCTAAAAATATAGATGAATAAACCTTCAGTCATCTGGGGTTTGGGGACATCTAAATGTGCCTATCTTCTGTTTTTGCAAGAAGAAAAAAAATGGCTGTGAGTTATACATGTCGTTACGCTTGTCCGTGCGATGGTTTGGGAACGAGGCGAAAAGCTCGTTCTGCCATTGTATTGATCCATTGGCCTTGTTTGTATGCTAATAGAATATGTCACTGAAGGGTCAACCGTAATTGTCCAAGATATTTCTCTTGCGCAATTAAAATTTTACAATCCCTAATGTATAGTAGAATGGTGTTAGTGGTCGTCTGTTGGCGCTATGGAATGCCCTTTGATGCAAATGGTTGCGTATCTACGCTAATGAATGTCGATTGAACAGAATGAATGTATTTTTGGGTTAATGAGTTTGAGGTTGGCGTTAATGATAGTATATTTTCTGGTAATGAACAGCAAAAGGTGTAATGGGTGAATTACTTCAGACCGACAAGACTTCAGGTCTTCCGTTGAAATTATTCTCCTTGTGTTTTAGTACCAAAACGAAAACGTCATCTTACACGTATTACGTCTGTTTTATTCATCAATTCAATGCACGTTTGGCGTTGTTCCATTGAGTATGGGATAGGTTGCTCGAGAAACTACGTTTGAACTTCTCGACCTATTACACCTTTTGGTGTTCATTACCAGAAAATATACTATCATTAACGCCAACCTTAAACTCCTTAACCCAAAAATACATCCATTTTATTCAATCGACATTCTATAGCGCCAACAGACGACCCTCAACACCATTCTACTATGCAGTAGGGATAATAAAATTTCAAGTATGCAAGGGAAATATCTTGCTGTGCAGTCGAATGGCGTTAAAGGTCGCCTGTTGGCACTATGGAATGCCCTTCGATGCAAATAGTTGCATATCTACGCTACTGAACGTGATTGAATAAAATGAATGTATTTTTGCGTTAACGAGTTTGAAGTTGACGTTAATGATAGTATATTTTCTGGCAACCAACAGCAAAAAGTATGATGAGTTTGAGGTTGGGTGCAAGTTTTATTACAATACGGACGAAAATATCTCCTATTCGAGCGTTTTGTCTATTTTAATACCGTAAACGTAAGATAGCTGTCAAGGTCAGTCATGATGATTCAAAAGTTTTGAAATGTCTCGATTTTACGCCTGGGAAATCACGTGGTTAGTAGACACGTATCATTTGATCAAACCCAACCCAAACTACGTCCATGGTAACGTGTTTAACCATTTTCCGGCAGGATGTCTCCCCCTTGGCGAATATAATCGTAATTAAGTACAATCGTTTGGCGTTAGCCAAAGTAAAATAATAGAAGACTGATCCCGTCATGAAAGAGTCACAGCATAGATTTTTATGCCAAATGCAATGAGCGTTAAGCCTGGTTTCCGTTTGGTCAAACAGGTCGCGACTAGTCGCCGACCCAGGTGGCGTTTTTTTAACGACCCCTAGTTAGGATTTAGTTTTGGAAAATTCAGATTTAGGTCAAGATAAGGTTATAAAGCGTAGTCTGCTCTATAGCACATATGGCAGATTTTTACCGTGACATTCTTTAATAAGAAATATATATTACTTTGTTCTGGAAAGCAATGGCCTCCGAGTGACATTGGGTGACGAATTAACAATTTTATTGATTCTAATTCTAATCCAAACTATGACCCTAACTTTAGTGACAGTATAAACCAAGACCAGCCGACAATTAAAAAAAGTATAAAATAAAACATATTCCGAAAAATAGAGGCATCTTGGAAAACTCAAGATACGAGTCAAAACAAGACGAGTATGTGAGAGTGTAATATCTCGACTTTATTACAAAGTCATCATCAGATAGAAATATTGCGGTCGAAATATTGCAGTCTCATATACTCGTCTTGTTTTGGCTCATATCTTGAGTTTTCCAAGATGCCTCTATTTTTCGGAATATGTTTTATATTAGTGACACTATCATATGCATAAAATATTTGTTGCATCTTATTATCGTCCACTGTTAAGATTGTAACCAAGTAGTTCGTTGGTGTCATAGAGATCTGTAGTTGGTGTTTCGTTCTGAATACCCATTCCATTAGCATTGAAATGTATAGGACTTGGTGCTAACGGCAACGCGACTACTGACCTGTTCTTTTTGTAAATATTCTTCCAACTTCTTTGTAGAGGTAATGTGTTTTCCATTCCTTGCAACATTTGTTTACTTTAATTATGGAACCAGGAGTTTAGGAAGTATTCGCTTCGAAGTATCAGTAGAAAGTAAATGAGTTCTCAATTCATTGCTATGCTCAGAACTTTCTGAAATGTCAAACACGTTCGGTTTTCAAGTGTCAATGAAGAACCTAACATCGCTTCGTTCCACAAAATGGACCATCCCGGAGAATATTAAACGACGTTTGATTGGTCATTGATAACCTGAGCCAGCAATTCTGGCCAGTGGTAGGAACCAAGATGACAAGCGCCCACAAATGATGTCATTTTTGGGAAACTTTCCTGGGATCCTCCAGCAATCCAGTTCATATCGGTCAGTGCTCTCTGCGGACGAGGGTCAAGTTAAAGGCCTCGGCGTCCAAAAACTGGTGTCAACGCCGTTCAGTAGAACTTGGTGTTTTGGGCAGGTTTGCTATAAAGATTAACTAAATGCTGGACTAGAGAAAGCTTTCTGGGCAAATTCTCATGATACTGCTGAGGAAAGTTGAAATTTTCTTAGTCCTTTGACTGACTTCGGTTGGATTCAAAAAAGTTTTAGGAATTGAAATTTGACTTCTACTCATCAACGAAGACAGACTGAACTAAAGCAGATTAATGAACAATCTTGAACCCTGGGTTGGCCCTAATCGGCCTTGGAGTACAAGAAAAATATGGAACAAAGCGCTTCAAACTGTAGTTGCACAATCAAAACCTTTCGACCCTTCCCAAAATTGGCTTTTCGGACCGGGCCTGCAATACGCTTTTATTCTGTTGAAGCCCGATATTTTCGAAATTTTTTATTTTTCAAAATGTCCTTAAAATGCTTCTATTTGTTTTTTATTTCAATGATCAGAATTTACACTGGTTTATAGAAGTCCACAACGTTGTTTGATATAAAGTTATAACTTTAGTTACAAGGAATAGAGTGTCGATCATTATTCTTGACTCAAATAACAAATTACATTTAATCTTAAGAAATACAAGAAAAAAAACTACTAATCTCGGGCTTAGACTGTTCCAAGGATGTTTTTACATTCGTCAAAATTCGAGCTTGAGGGTTATAATTAAAAAAAAATAATAGTTTGAGTTCAGCCGCACAAGTTCTTACATCATTAAGAAAGTTGTCGTTTACCACTTATTATAGCCAAGAAACGTTAAAAGATTTGTCTGTAAATGGACATTCACGAGTTTTAACCAGTTCTTACCTGTTGTACAAATAACAGCCTAACAACAACTTCAGCAAAATTACCTGATGAAACATCGATATATTTATGATATCAACGTACAATGTAAAGACTTTTTTCACGCAGCCATGCCATAGAACATCCCTCGGGCAATTTTTGCTTGATAAGCCATGATTCAGCTTTTGCAGCAACCAGCTCCCATTCGTCTTTCAGACCTGGTTGTTTCTCCTCCAAATAAGTTAAGACAACAACTGTGGCCCATACTGTCTCCATCACTCCTTCACATGGTACAGGACAGCCAAGTTTGATGTCGCCTTGAGTCTTTCCAATCACGGTTGCCAGTTCTGTCGTCAAACACCACGCACCGCTTGCTAACTGCAGGCTAATGATGGTTGCAAGTTCTTCCATTGTTACAGGTTGAAATGAGTGCGGCAATTTTTTTTCGACAGGTGGACATTTCTTATCCTCTGAAGAACCTTTAGCAAGTGTAGGAACAGCAGATTTTTGATTATTTCCTTTTGACTTTCTAGATATAAGAGAGAAACCTTTTCGCTTTTTTTTTAACGATTTGGCCTTTGAAACATTTTCGACTAATCCCCTCTCCTCGTACGAAACACAAGCTGCATAGTTTATATGCGATACCAATGAAGATAGAGAGAATTCCAACGAGGGTGCTTGAATATCCCAGATCTCCATGCTGCCTTTCACTGGCTTTTCAAGATCTTCATCTATGGCTATGAAACTGGTGAATGAGGACATGACTTTGGAGTCACAGCTCAGCTTGATTATCTCATCTTTACGGCTTCTCCACCTTTCGTCCGATTCCATCTCTTTAATTAATCTTTTACCAGCAAGATGGTGGATAGTGGTAACAGACCGATCATCTCTGGGTACAGGAACTGGAATTTTACAACTTAGTTTGTGCTCAATTTTTCCACCGAGTAAATCTCCAGAGAGGCTGATTGACCCTTCAACTGATAATTCTGGCTTGCCGACGAGATTCTGGTTCAGAAGGCCATAAATTGCGGTGCGCTCGCCAACGAAAATAGGTGGAACATTTTCTGGTGCTCTTTGGACTCTAAAGCCAGAGGGGAGACTGAATTTGACTTCTGTACCGGTAACTGCAGGCTGCATGGCTTTCTTCAATGAACGGATCACCTAGTGTGGAAGTTTTATATTCATGAGAACAAATTGTACGTGGTCTTAAATTGAGATAAAAAAAAACAAACAAACCAAAAACCCCCCAAAAAACAAACTTGATTATTTTCAGAATCATCCTCAGAGTATTATGAAACGAATGGCCTCCAGTCCCTGTGGACTCGATAGCACAACAGGTAGAGCGGCGGACCGGTATCCTGAAGGTGCGAGTTCAAATCCCGCTCGAGTCAACTTTTTCAGTTGACTTCGGCAGTGTAGGTTAAGTGTGAAAACTTGATTAAGCTACTCATATAGATAAATCAAATCCAAGTAATTGAAGGTGATAAACTTAAGTTCACTACGTCTAACTCTAAGCCCATAGCCTAAAGATTGTAACATTTACTCTGACCTAAAACTTTATCTGAAGCCCAAGTATAGCCTTTTATAAAATAAAAGGCGTCCGACGCACGCTCTGATTGGACAAGCCTCATTTTCTCTCAGAGTTTTAGATACGGCTGACGTCATTGCATCTGTTTTAGAGTACAAAGACATGGATGGCGTCACGAAAACTAAAAAAACCTTTGTTATTTTATAAAACAAAGAGGATCGCTTTCGTTTCTGAGTACTGTGATAGAAACACGTATGATGCCACTTCAACCGGAAAAATACCTGAAAACATTGGGCTACATCTCGTTTTTCTACTAGGGATTTTTCCGGTTGAAATGACGTCATTCGCGTTTTTGTCATAGCAAAGACCACTCAGCAATTTTTTATTTGTTAATTTGAAGAGGCTGTCCATATGACTGCAGGTCAAACATATGTTCTTTAAATTTTGAATATTCCATGGATACCTGATCTAGCATATTATTATAGTTCATTGTGACAACAGTGAAATACTAGTTTATAACTATTTGAAAACTGTATTTTCCTATTCATGGCAATGTAGTTCAGCAGTTATGTTAACGATCTTGTAAATGATATGGTGGAAAAGTCTCAGCCAAATGCTGTTTTGAAATTTTGAAGCAGTCACCATAAACAACTTAAAACATGGGTTAGTGTGTAACGAGATACCATTGAAGTGTCTCGCATTAATTAACTGAGACATCTCTCAATACATAGTGTAATTGGACCTCTCTATATAGGCAGAGACTAGTAGCTGACTACAGAGACACAACAACAACTTCTGTCTGGAAGTTAGCATCGTATAGTTTATATAACACCTTGATAAAATTATGTACACGTTGTGTGACTCTTTATTCACCGACTAAAAGACACATAGTGAGCCATATATTTAACAGATATCACCAAACCAATATCTTTAGTTGACCAACTGTAGCAGTAAGGTATTACACTTGTGAGGAATAAATGCATTGATGCAGTTTTTTGTGCAAGAAAATTGATGTAGAACATATGAATGGATCTCCAGGATTAATTACATCCAAAAATCCCCCTGATTGCAATACTGTATCTACTATTTGATAATCCCAACATCTAAAATATAGAAAAATTTTCAGGGCTTAGATCAAAATTATGCACAGTAATTCCAGTGATATATAATTGTCATTGTTTTGGCTACTATTATTTCATTAACATTAGTTAAAACTTGCATTAGCCATAAATACTCTTTTGTTGAAATTTTCCATTAAATTTTTAAAAATATCTTCAACAACATTATAATTGGACTTAAACTCTGACAATTACACCCAATACCCAATTTCATAACTACCTGCTATTTTTATGATGTTGGGACCAAGAACTCTTATCAATAAATGAAAGTAGAGGTTTCCAAGCTGTGGATATACTCCAAATCACTCAGTTTTTAATAAAACACTACATTAAAACCAAACAAGTTCAAGCATAGAACATTTCAAAATTGAAATCTTCTGTAATGCATTTAGTGAAGATTAGTTTCACTGGGATTATATGACAGGAGCACCATCAGTACCATATGTTTCATTTAGAAATGTTTAGCAATTTCATGACATGCCACTGAATACTACAGTTAAAGTCTTTGACCTTGGGCACAAAAGTCAAATTGCAAAAGGGGAGTGCTTCTCTTGTAATATACATTAAAATTGAATATTTCAGTAAGGTACAGCAACTAACTCTATTCATACCTTTGGCTGCATTCTCTCTCCACTTGTGATAAACTCAGCAGTACCATTGCCAGCTTGAGCAATTCCCTTGACAAGTGTGGTGGATGCCCCAGAGCCAATTCCAAATGAAAAACACCTGGGAATGTCCAGAAAAATTCACATAATATATCAAGTACCTTAATCAGAAATACAACTGTTCATATATTTCTGCATCTCAATGCTTGGAAGCTATATACAACAGTGTCATTTAAAAGAAAAAGAAGCTACACCCAAACCTGAATTTACCAAATAATAACTGTAGCATCTCAAATATTAACATTGAAATATTGGACAAGCATGGATGCTATGCAGGTTTTGGGTACATTTAATTGTAGATGGTATGTCATTGGGTACACTCAGCACCAGATAGTACCATATCTTTAGAGGTACAGTACACGTCTCCTTGTTGGGCCGAAATATAGGTACTAATGGTATTCAGGATGTGTTTACCCTATCATCATGGAATGCCTTTATTTTCAAATTCAGTATTCTTGACAAGAATTATGAAATATTTTTACTAGGGAAAATTCAGTCAGTTGTTTTTGAAATTTAACTGAATATTGTAGCACAAGGGGTTATTTGCAATGTTGAGGGCTTATGCCCACAATGATGTATTGCATAATATTTTATCCTACCTAGCTCAAATGCAGCAGGTCATAGACCATATATTAGCTGTAGAATATAACAAAATAATGATGCCAAAAGTTGGAATACAAATACACAAGATCTCTAGGTCACAAAAACCTTGGGTAGAACCCACTATGCTCTTCTTGGCCTCCACAGGTCTTAATCTGTTACCTAGCCATAAGTCATACCTTGCATTATGAGAATTCTGTGCAACAAGTTTTATCACAGACTCTGTGTTGCTGACACTTCCATCTGTCAGCACAAACACTTGTCGTGGCAGACCCTTCATTTGGGCTAGGCCAAAGATATACTTAAGAGGGTCAAATATTTCAGTTCCTCCAAGATCTGCTTGCAGATGTTCTGCGTGTTTCGCTGCCTTCTCCAAGTTCTCCTGGTTGTAAGGAACACTTTCAGGAAAAAGCTCTTGATATGAACTTCCAAACCCAATGATGTTGAAATAACATCCTTCTGGAATGCTTTTCAAGAATAGAAGT
Organism: Heliopora coerulea; assembly: GCA_030142905.1. NCBI lineage: Eukaryota > Metazoa > Cnidaria > Anthozoa > Scleralcyonacea > Helioporidae > Heliopora > Heliopora coerulea. The sequence continues at coordinate 299,807 of JASJOG010000011.1, read as the reverse complement.
AGTGTTTGTGCTGCATCATGGATGTACTGCCCCCGCATACTACCACTACGATCAACCACAAACACAAATTCACATGCAGCTTGGGTGCACAACTTGTCACCTTTGAATTCTGGAAAGAAGCTCACCATGACTGCTGCACTCTTTTCAAAATCATTTTCACCATCAGACAGACCCGGTTCCACAATTACCATTGGCTTGTGAGGTTCCTTAGGACGGACCAGGATCACAATATCTTTTAGGCAATCCTCCTCCAGACCAACATTCATTACTTCACCAGCAGTCTGTGTTTTGATCCTGTGTGATGGGGACACCACATCAGCAACACCTTCTAAACCATTAATCACCAGATTAAATTTATATGACAGTGGTCCTTCTGCATGTTTGACCGGCTTTTCTTCCCTGTCGGCTATTGGCTCCAGGGGGTCAGCACCACCAACAGGAGTATATCGGGGTTTTAGGACCGTTGGAAGAACGAATCTCACAGATCCATCAGCTTCGAGTTCTAGTTCACCGACCATTGTAAGACGAATCTCGGCTTTCTTACCTGGAGGAAGATTGCCAAGAACTACACTAAAGATGTCACCTTTTTTCTCTTCTGCAAAAGCGGCAGTACGCCCACTGGCAATGGCTTCTTCGTACATTTCTCTCGCTTTTTCTTTCTCGTGTATCTTAGCTCGAATCTTCCTCCCATCTATAACCGCTTCTAGGTCGACCACGGCGTAAGAGTCGTCAACGGGAGTTCGAAAAAACACTTCAATAGGATCAGACGAGTTATTCTCGTAGGTAAGGTTGGAACGAAAGCCGACGATAAAACCATTCAGAAAAGCGCGGACTGAAATGCTTTTGAGTGGAACCAACCCTTCTCTTCCACGAATAAGTAATCCTGCTGACTGCATTGCTAGTTGGCAGTGCTGACAGTTTAAGCTTAGGTTGTGAGATTAAAATCTGGTGAAGAAGGGGAGGACAGGCTAACGTCAACAAGAGTAAAGGATGTAAATTCCATTCATGTTTCGATGTTAATGTCCAAATTAATAAACAGAAAATTGCTCAATTCTTTGTTGTGGGCTAATAGAAACATAAATGAAGTAATTTCAACCTGACGACGCTTCCGGGAAACCACTGAGCTCGCCCGCAAACACACACGTAGCTGAGTGTTTTCAGGTATTTTGGGGGTTGAAATGATGTAATTCTTGTTTCAATCGCAGTACAGCTACACGGAAGCTTTTTTTTTAAGTATTTAATGAATAAATATCTGCTTTCTGAAAGAAAATGCGCTAAACTTCGTGAAATCAGCACCTGCGTGGGATACTTATTATCCCCTCGCCCATAGTGCGAGGGTACTAATTTTGACGTGCGTGGAGTCCTGTTACACGCGTGGTTACTAGGGAGAAAAATTTTCGCTTGTGTATGTATCTTTATATATATATATATATATATATATATATCCATGGATTCCGGTCACTCAAAAATGCCGTGTGCCAGCTCGGGGACTAGTATGTTGTTGAACAAACCGTACTTAAGTACCGTATTGAAGCAAATCGATTTGGTCTCGTTATTTTTTCCCTTGTATGGATCTCTCGCAAGTTGTTTACATTATTTGGACACTGAAGCCAGTAAATTATTTAAGACCGTCAAACGAAAATGGCTTTCTTGGTGCCTGCGGCTGGTTTCGCCACCTCAGTAACTGGACAATTTATGACTTGACAGAGCAGTTCTCAAAGTTAGCTCCTTGGAATATGCATTTGCCAACTGTTCACTTTTTGCAGCAACGCTTTGTCTTGGTTCTTTCTGATTTATATGAACAAGAGACGTACGGAAACTCGCTTGCTGTCAGGACATTTGCTAAGCGACTAACTGTATTAAAACGACATTCTTCGCTGAAGTTGAAAAGATGTCGATTAGTATAAATCTTGGGACTTTTCACGTTGTGGTAACCACTTACCTGAGCTGCACAATCACAGGTACGTCTGAATCAAGTAGCTTTGAAGTACAAGTTCTGCGAACGGAATTGTTTTGAGCAGCTTTCAAAAGTAGCTTCCCGACTTCATTCTTCCCTAAGGAAGACCTCTTGTACGAAATATTACCGCTTGGATTTTGCTGGTGTTTATTGGTAAAGTAGAATGAAGATTCTGGTTCATCCATCTCTGTACGACGATTATTTTTGAACATTTTGCAATATTTAACCGGACAGCGTTCATGGTCAATTGTTTGAGAAGTGGGATAGAACAGTCATCATCCAGAAGAGTTGTCCAGGCCATGACAATCTTTGGATGCTTTCTCCGCTTTCCACACAAAGATTTCATCGCCTCAATCAGGATTTTTTCCCTATGAAATGTCGCCCCACTGAAGACGTTAGGATGTATTTCTGGCTCGAAACAAAAATGCAAGATAAACAGGTAACTCGCTGCAAAACTACTTGTTTTTGGCCACCAAATTATCCTTCGGCAAAACAGTTGTCCGCTTCAGTCTTTCTCACTTCAAGAGTGATTTGTGCATGATGACCTTTACCGTATTCGATCGGTAATGCTTTCATCAGGAGTTTAAAACCTCTGAAGAAAGTTTAAAGTCGTCTGTGTGTAAATTTACCGTTAAACCCTTTGTGTTGAGGTGCCACTGAATGCTTAGTTGAAAATACGCAAGAGTTGCAGGTTTATACGCCATTTTTCTTTTTTATTGATGTTTTGCCTTGGAAAAAGTACGTCTTTTACTTCCCTTTTCTCGTTATTCTTTCGACAAAACTTGCACAAGGTTTGCTTGTCGTATTTTGTTTTATGTTTTGTATTTTCCGATTTTTGGTCAGCGATAAAACTGCAGATTTCGTTCATGTTTTCTTTGTTTACTTCGTCGATTTCATAATTCGTTTCATCTTCGTCACCAAAGTCTTGTACTTCCGGATGAATGCTGTCCGTAATGCTGGTATCCGTTTGATAACCTATGAGAATGCTCCACTTTTTAGACGGAAAGTCTAGTCATCTAATAAAACAATCTTTCTTTGAGGCAAAGTGAGTGAGAAGTCTAATTGGAAAATGACACGAATTACCATAAACCCGCAAATAATTCAGGGTATTGATCCTATCATTCACTGTTTAATAATTTGATTGTAAGGATGGACATCTTACCATTTGTTAAGCCGTTGAACGTTATTCTCACCGAACTTTTTGTTTTAATAAAGCAGAATTGAAATTTAAGACGTAAATATGAGTATAAGCAGTCTAAATATAAAATAATTTCCAGTTTGGATTGTTGTTTATTTGCGGCCAAATTCTGTGTGGATTTTTTTTATTGCATGTTCTCTTCCTGTTATAGTCAAGAGGATTTGTTTTTTTGAGAATTTTGAAAAATTATCATTGTTACTTGGATTCTCGAGAGATATATTGGAAGGGTGGGCGAGGGGTTGTTGCGTGCACGTATTTCTAGTTCTACGACAAGTGTTTTGCATTTATTGGCGGAAGCTCGTTTTATATCGCATAATTATTAGTTGCCGAACTGTACGAAATTTCACGATATTGACCGAAAATAGACCGGTTTTTTATTCCGGACTGGCACTGGCAAGTTTTTGGCGGGAAAATCTTCGAGTTGATTTTTAATGAAATTTTAGAAGAAGCTACCTTGAAAAATGCCAAATGAGAAAATGTGCAGGAATATTAGGGCCACTTTTTTTAAAGCTAACTGTGTAAAAGTACAATAAATGAATGTACAACTGGTGGAAACAGAAGCAAAACGAACAAGTTATGAGGTAAGGTAAACAGCAACATCCATTCTGACGACGAAAATCCAGTTGAAACTGGGAAACAAAGCAACCAAAACCCATTTAACGAATTCATTATTAACCTCGTTTGCTCTCTCCATACTGAAAAGTATTTGCTTTCAGTTTTTTCGCCCAAACCTCGCTCGTTCGTCGCTTGGTCAGAGCGAAATAAGAATTTAATATGTAATAAAACTGAGTGCACATACAATTATTTCATTAAACTAGCAATTAAACTAGAATTTGCTTGACTTGTTTGAAAAGTCAGGTACCATTTCATCGAGGCTAACCATAAACTGAGGTGTACTAAGCACTATCGATCCACCTCAGGTTAATACTTGTGGCTCCCCTATTTCCAACTTAAACAACAACAAAAATGAAGCCTACGATGCTATCACAATAGTCATATTGTAATCTTTATAAATATAAATATTTTATTTACATAAATAAAATAAATAAAATAAAATAAAAATAAATAATAATATTAATGATATATTGTATTACTATATTATATTATATTATATTTATAATAATAAATAAAAAAATTAAATATATATATATATATATATAAATAAATACAAATATTGTAATCTTTATATTTATATAAAATAATTTTTACACATCGCAATTTGACACCCCCTTACTTTGACCTCCCGTTATTATATGACATCCCAATAAAACGCCCTCCGATGGTATTAAAATAGGATACTGGATAGACAGTGTTAAATAATGTGAAAAGCTCAAAGGTTGGTAACTTTTTACCTTAACTACCTTCCAGCTCCCCTTGGTTCGCTACGGCACTTCGTCGCCTGAGCCGAATAATTGTTTTAGTATTGTTTCGCAGGTAATTATTTGAACGAAAATAGTGTACGAGTGTTTTTAAGAATTTCTCGTTAATATTTACCAAGGTAGCCACCATTTTGTGTAAATACCTTCGCTATTACATTCACCTGTACTCAGGTGATTATCGAGAAATATGACGTAATTTTTGGCCAATCACTACTTGCGACTTTCGATAAATCACATGACTATTTCATTATACTAGAACCGGTTAACACTTTGACGCCTGACGACGGCATTGGTCATCTTTATTAATTTTACTTTGGCTAACGCCAGGCGATTCTACTCGTCAAACGGGAAACCCCAACAGGCCTGAAAGGATTGAAAAAACCTTCCTTGTTGAGGTAGTTTTGTGGATGGGAGGAAAGTCCCAGAGGATTTCCCTCTTGACCAAATGTCGGCAAAATGACCCCGGCTTCAGTGGATCATCAGACACCTAAGATTTCTGGACATTTCAGTATAATTTCAATAAGTCTCAATTCCTCTGACACTAATTTCTTTGTTCACTTGAACGATGTAAAGAATTTGTTATAAAAGCTACCAATCACCACAGTTCACCATACATCATTATCTTTTATCCATATGCGTAGTTTTTCTATTTCCGGGGAGGCTAAAACCGAAAGTGGAAATACCTGACTCCACGATTGGTGAATGATTTGTTGCTCAGATTTCAAATTTCGGTGTTGGATTTAGCTCATTTTCTCAGGTGCGTCATGGGTACTATTGGCTTGAAGAAATAATAAGGCTTTGACGGTTGTATTACTCCAGCCAGCACGTCAGTAACCCTACCATTCGTGGATCATGTATCAATTAATGTAAAATCTCACGAGGGCTAAGCCGCCACAGCTATTTCTGAGTAGGCTGAAGCCCCTTAGCACTCTTATTCTATACACCTATGCTTTTATCTGTACAATAGTCTCCCGTTATCGCCAACTCTCTAGGGAAACGGAAAATAGTTCGAGATAACGGGCGTTAAAGGTAATGGGAGGTCGAGGAAACGTACATTATTTCATTAAAAAAGAGAGAAATGCTACAAACTGTATGTTATCCATGATGCATATCTTTTATTCAGACCTAGTGTTAAACCAACATCTGCTACTCTAAGCAGAGACAATTTGTGAGTATCTGAGCAGTTCAGTTAAAGGAAGCCGGAACGAACTTGAAAAATGTCAACTAATACTCATTATTTATAGTTCATTTCATCATCTTCCTCTCTCAGCAAGTCATTTTTAATGGTTGTTCGAGATAAACAAGGCCGAATTTGTATCAAGGGGGAAGGAAAAGTGTTTGAGAGAGAGCGGGGGATTCGAGATAAGCGAGTTCGAGATATGCAATAGCAAATTACTGATAAATATGGATCAAAACCAAGAGAACTGGAAATTGTGTTCGAGATAGCTATAGGTTTGAGATAACCGAGTGTGAGATAATGGGGAACTACTGTATCATAAATAAGTTTTAGATGTGGTTCATGACTTGAACTGAAGACATATTACGAATTAGAAGTTAGATGAATAAGTCCAGGTGAATTAAATTATTTCTTTAACTTACTATTTAGATTGTAGAACCGATCTGGCAATGCCCAAGCCATTTTGCCTAACCTCCGCCATGTTGGTAAGTAAGAGTCCTATTTCAAGTTAATGTTTTTTTTTCTTTTGAAATTTTTGTTGCCTTTAAGAATAGCTTTGAACTGCTTGGTTGGTGTTTTTCTTATCGCATTTCCTGCATGGGTTTCCCCCTTTTTGACTCCTCTGTGTCAGTTTTTTGCTGAGTAACAACATGGTTTAGCCAGTTTTGTAGCTTGGCGTGGCGATATTTCCATAAAAAGCCAAGGTTTTTCATGGAAACCTCATGGTGTTTATTGAAATTTCCTGAACTTTGGTCCTGCAAATTCAGGGCTTCCTCGGACTTCTTCAGGATGTCCTGAGTCCGTTGGACGAAAGCTAGGCAAATTCTAGCATCCATGACAACGTTACAGCAAAACTTCTTTTTATTGAAACTTTAGGTTATCGCCGGTTATTTTGAGCGTGTTCCAAAATGTTACCGGCAATTTAAACAAGCATTTTCAAATCTTGGTCAATTGCGCAGTAAGATTCTCGACAAAAATTGCTCGTGTTAACGGGCCATGACAAAGCAACGCCAATTCAAACTCTAATCCTAACATAAGGGATTAAGAAGCTCTCCGAACGACGAATGACAAAGAAAGTACAGGAAAGCAAAACAAACACCAATTGTCTTGCTTTCAAATTTTACGAGCTTTAAGTGACTTGCAGCTCCTTCCAGCTGGTCTTATTTTATCGTGGGTGATGAAACGTCACTTAAACATATTGCCTACCTACTGGTCACGTCATGAGGTGTTTAAGCCTCGGAATCTTGCCTCGCGCATCTTTACTATTTCCTTAAAAGTGCGGCTCCAAGCAGTTTACATCTGTTTATATTAAAAATGTTGTAGTTATTACAGCATTCAACAGCAAATGGTGGCTCAAGCTATGTTTTTCTGCATGCACGCGCTGTAAACATACAGCTTATAAAAATGGAGGGTTAGGGAGGAATATATGTGGATTGCGGTAGACGTCCTCTAATGCAGCACGATTCCCCCACTGCTAAGGGTGGATCCCTTGCAGTAAAACCGGAAGATCTCTGGAGTGGAGTTGAGTTACTCCTTGGAACAGCTTCCTGATAAGTTATATAGTGTCACGTTGTTCTCAGGTGATGTCCTGAGTTTATAGCACGAACCTTTAGCGAAGTTAAATCGCCTTAAACGTGCTGTAACCCCAAGAGGCTGTAATCTTGTAAACTGTAGTTTGTAAACATCCCTCTTAGTTAATGACGTAGTTACTGACGTAATCAATTCTTGACAATGAAAATCGAACTGAAGGTAAAATCGGTGGATTAAAAAAAACAGAGAAATAATAATAGATCAGGGGCAAGCCGCTTAAAACCAAAAATCTGTCGACAATCGACGACAAAATTTTCTCTGATAAGAGGGCTAAAGCTATGACGTTGTTAGGATATTCCCTGTAAACATGGTCGTACGTTTTTGAAAGCTTCAAGAAATAAACCTAAGAACGTCTTTAAGTAGAATAAACAAGTAATTCAATTGTGAAACGGATTATCAAATATTAAAGTTTCCGCGGCTGCAGTTTCATGACAAAAATAGCATGTGAATTTATGACTGTTAGGGCGGAAATAGGTATAAACAAATTTTTTGAATTATTTCAGATTTTGAAATTTCCTCAAAAAAATTCACCGTATATTCCTGTTTAGTTTCCCAGCAGCAGATTTTTCGTATTTACGCTGCTATTGCCAAAACCTAATGTCAAAGTTGCTGGTGGAATTTGCATTTTCATATCGGTGTTTAGCAGGTGAGAAAAACGATGTTGTGGTTGTTGTGCATTCTTTACATCCACATGTTAGGTTCGAGTTTTGACTGACCGTACACAAACGCTCCCAGACGTTCGTCGATCCTAAAACTTCATAAAGAGTTTCCAAGCTCTAGACGGGTATCGAACGCCTGTGATCTTCCGATTACCGATGAGACGCTGCAAATATTGACTTGCGGTGATTATGATGGAGAATAGCTTTCTCACAACTATTTTTGTAAGAATCATAAAATAAATCACACAGGCTTTCTGTCGTTGAATCTTCCTGTCAAGTTACTTCGATTTAAAAAAATAATAATAATAAAAATGATTTGGAAAGTTTCGCCCAGATCTCGAGTTTAAGACGTCTCATTTGGTGATTCTTTCGTGCTTCAAAGTGCTACGTGCGATTTAATCTGCTAATAGGATAACAGCCAGGATTAAAGCTCTCTTTTACTTATTCCCCTGTTGGAGATGTACTTTGCAACAAAAGAATTTCCATAAGTTATGGGATCTGTTAAACTTCGGAACTTTGAAGTTGTCCTCTCGATGGATAGTTTTGACGTCATACGCAAGGGATCTAAACTCACTATGTTCCGGTTAACATCGATACATTTACATGCGGCAACTTAATCTTGACACGGCTGGATGTTTTATGAAACGGGATTTGTTTAAGTTGGGTCGAGTTCAAAATTTTGATTCTTATCCGTGGTACCAATACTCACTTCTAAAGTCAAATTCAGTCGTTCATTATGACTCGTATAGTTTGCGAAATATGAAAATTCAGGGAAGTACGTAATGTTCCTACGTTTAGTTCCAGTTTTTCATTCGACAACAACGTATTCTAGACTTTACTTCATCCTGCCAATAACATTCATGTTGCATTATGAATACATTTACGAAAAATTCATCATGGACATTCATCTGTTAGTAACTGTAGAACTTATGCTAACAATTAATCAAACTCTGAACTAAAAACCAAAACATACCCAGCATGAGAGACACACTACCATATCTCCCTCACACGCCAGTCAAACTTTCAGAAAATAGTTTCGGCCTAGCTAGTTTATAACCTCATCGTTATTACATCGATCCAGATGACCATCAGGCTTGGACTGGCTATTGTGCCATCGCGCCTCAGAGCAATGGCTGACTATTGTTCCACGGTACGACGCCACAATAGCCAGTCCAAACCCGATGACACTAAGCCTCGAAATGTTGCACTAGTTCGGTCTATCGGCTTTTTGGAATGACTTTGCATGATGTTCCCTAACTGAGTCACAAGATTAAAGCAGAATCGTATTCCAATGGCGCGGTACCTAAACATAATCTAACGTCTTGGCACCATTACAACGTCTTTCACAAATGACACACTTTCATCCCTCCGCCGGATATCTCCTGCACGAAGCTATATTTGACAGTCACGTCATCCGCGTTCTCTCTATATCAGATTACTAGAGTTTAAGCGCAAAAACGTTTCCCACTTAAACACTTTCAAACGAGCTTGTTTTTTTAAATATATGTTTGATGGATTGTTAGTTGCTCACTGAAAACACTGGCACATGACATTAATATTACGCTTATTGATCTAAACTTTGCAGAGTTCTTTCGGTAAATGGTGCTGTACTGTTCACCAAACCTCGATGACAATTACCTGTTATGCGAAAGAAATGTGGTTCCGAAAATTTTCCTTCAATAGCACTCAAATTGAAGAAGAATTGCGAGTTAATGAAACTTTCAAGAAAAGAGTTTGTTTATTTCAAGCCTTATGAGGTTTTCGATTTAGGTGTATCTGATGACTTTCTCACGAATTTAGTTTCACATTTACTTATCTGATATTTTGTTTAGTGTCTTTAATTGTTGTTCATATCCGCGTCTTATTTCTTACCAAGGTAACAGCTCAACTGCAGTTAACCTGGTTGGCATCACTGGCACAAAACCGGTCTATTTTCAGCAAAGTATAGTTAGAAACACTCATGCTAAAAACTTACCCCCTTCAATGCCAGAAAAAGGCGGGCTATGGTTCAGAGCCCGACAGTGCCTGGGAAAAGAACCTTTCGAAACAACGAAAGCAGTTGCGTAATCAGGAATTTTAAATTGGGGGGCAGATAAAATTTTAGAAGACAGGTCTGGTCTGTACGAAAAGTGGTAGGCAACTGCCCCCCCTGGCCCTCCCCTGGCTACGCTATTGAATGAAAGTAATTAAGCCGCCTAGTCTGCAGTAAATGCAGGGGTAGAACACTGTAATCTAGTTTCCATCAATTACTGCAAGACCACTGGTGAAAACTGCACATAACGTGACTGAATAAACACATTGTCGTTTACCGTCATCCTTGCTGTTGGCAATCTAATCCAATCAAACCAGTTCGCAATTCACCATTTCCAGTGTATGGTGACTGTGGGAAATGAGTTTATCCTAAAAGTATTGCCTTAAGATGCTCACAATTGATTTATTAAGAATGGGATTTATTAAGAATGGGATTTATTAAGAATGGGATTTATTAAGAATGGGATTTATTAAGAATGGGATTTATTAAGAATGAGATTTATTAAGAATAGGATTGATTAACAATAGGATTGATTAAGAATGGGACTCATGCAAAGGCCATCTTCCCGGATAGCGCGTCCGCACATCCGCCTAATCGTACTCATCTTCAAACTAACCAACGCTATCTAACTCCTCCCCCCGTCTTTGATCACACCAGATCAAGACCAAATTATTGCAACAGGCATACATTGTGTCACATTGTTTGGAAAAGTCGGAAATTCAGTTTGTGCTTGAGGGTTCAGTTAGGGAGACAAGTTACTGAGATTTATCCTCGGAAATGACGAAAGCATCGAATTAACCGCCGGAAAAAATGCAATCGTGTGCTGCTACTTAGCCGCTGCTATTACGGTGGATCTAAATAATCTTATTTGGTAGATCAAATTTATTTCCGTTTTGAGTATTTCCCACAGTTGGATCATGACGACAGAATCGGATTCGCTGAACTGGCATTTTGTTACTCGAATCCAACAATCACATTATGTGATTAATAAAAAATCTAGTCTTGAAACAATGGTAACTGCTGAAATGTGACGGCAATTTCATGAGGGTTGAAGAAGACCCTTCGACTAAAACGCAGTTTTCATAGTTTTAATAATAAAATACTAAACTATGAAGTGGTTACGCTTATAATTTTCTTACAGGCTTGCATTGTTGCGAGTAGTTGTCTCTACTTGGTGAATTCTGAATGAAGCGCGAGGGTAAAATGACCGCATCCGGTAAATATGTCAACACAAGAAACGCGATCAAAACAGTGTCCTGGCAATTTCTCTATATTTCTACACACTTCTTTATTAAACTCTACACTGCATGGCTAACTGCGTAGCCATCTAACTCTCGGTAAAACCACAGGGGCAAGTGGCTGGTTCTGAATTCCCTTACCCTACTCGTTTAGTAATTACTATTACACTTACACAACACCAATGTAGATTCCACTATCTACTCTGAAACCAAAAATTCATACTCATTCATTCAATTTTACATGGCATGCCATCAGCGTAGCCATGTCGCACATATTATTGCCCAAGGCTAAAAGTGTGTTCCATATTAACATTTTCACTCACAGTCGTTAGAAAATCACAGTTACGCAACTAACACCAGTGTGGTTCCAGTTACCTACTATAAAACCGAAAAAAATTCAGTCTAATTGTTTATCATTGTTAAATCCCGATATAAGCACGCGGTTAAAACAGCCGTATCCGGTCGACTTGTCGGGGGTGAAACACGATTAAAAAACAGTGTCTACTCCTTGGAGCACCTTGGAGCAGCAGCCACGGGAAGAGTCCTATGCAAGTCATTTTTAGCAAGAGAAATGACAACTGAAACCAAGACAATTGGATAAAAAGTTTCCGTCAGGGTGAAGTGCCATTATCGAAATGGTGTCACTTTATTTTTGAAGTGGCTAAACTTAAGGGATTTTTTGTTTAGCCTCTGATAAGCAGACGAGAGCTTATATCCAGTGACATTTCGACTCACGAGAGATTGTCCTGATTCGATGATTTACATAAGTTATTCGTAGTTGACTCGAGTAAGATCTTGGGCGTCGCCACGGAGGAACCGGTGGGAGTCTAGACTCCCAATTCTCTACAGTATCAATTTCACCCTACTTAATCCGACAAGAAAGTGGTGGGGGTAACAGAGTAACATAAGGCTCCAAGAAGTGAATTTTAAACTGGTGGATAACTTTGAAGAACCATAACCAACAATAATTCACATTTTTTCGGTGCCAACCAGAGCATTTTTTTTTAATGGATTCGCTAGTCGTTTTGCCTGGTTTTCATCCCGCTCGGCTTAATCGAAGAATTTCATCTGTGATGAGACGTCATCACAAAGCTCCCCGCTTTTCCAAGGCTTGAAAAGGTTCTGGTCACCGATATCAAGAGAAGACTGGAACGAGCATCCAATTGTTTGAAAGGCCCAGAAAATGAAGCCAGCGAAATTTGACCCGCACCATTACCAAGGGACCAAGGTCGTTTTTAAATCTTTTTGCCCAGCACTTTCAAAAATATTTCCTGATCCTCTATATGGCAAAATGGGACGAATTCGTAGGTGGAAAGACAGTTTTATCAACAGAAACCCTATACGGACTTACATAAGTCGCACAGTTGGTTTCTTAGCAATGGCCGCAGCAATCCACTTCTGGCTTCATTTTCTGGACATGGGATGCTCGATCCAGTCTCCTCTAGAGATCACCGGTCTTGAAAAGGACAGCTGACGAGTTTCGTTTCCTCATGCGCACTAACCAAACTTAGAATCCGCGGCTTAAGCAATTTACAACGCCTAACCAAAATATCACTTCATACTGGCTGAGATACGGAATAAATAGAAAAGTTAGACTGAATTTCTCTGCAAACGAACAATTTCAATCCCAATCCAATTAGAAAATTTTCTGCCGTGCAAATGCATCATTACCGTGGCATTTGTTTTTTCGTTAGAAATGTTTTCATCAGGGGTGCGGACGCTTTTGACAGTTTTAAATAAAGGTAACCAAGATGCCATCTTGTGAACAATATCACCAGGTAGAGCTTCTCAAACCCATATTTTACATTTTCGAATATTTGTTGCGACTTATTCCGAATATTCAAATCTCAGGTGAGTATGGGGGTGGTCGAAGATAATGGAGTGGTTGGGAAAAGGGCGCAGTTATTCGTCGTAAGTGTCTTCATGTTGGCACTTTGTCTTGCACCGTTTGAACGGTGGTCATCTTGAAATCTCCTTTTTATGTAAATGATCTGGCCATGACAAGTGGATCGGCCAATCTGAGCGTACTCTAGTCAAAATAACGTTTAATTTTGCCTCGAGAATATATAAGAATGTTCGCTCGATTAATAAAATAATAAAGAACATTCGTTTTAGTAAATTCTGCACTCTGGTGGCATAGTGGTAGAGCATGTGTCTATCATCAATTTGACCAGCGTTTGAATACGGGTTCATGCAGTTATCTGATTAGAGTTATCTTGGACACATACGAGAAGAGTGTTGTCTAGTTTGATTCTACCAAGCATCGCTAGTTTTCTCCTAGTACTCTGGTTTCCTCCTGTAGTAACACTGGACTCATGATGGGTGACCCTCACAAGACCTCTAGGGAGAACACCTTAGCTAGCTAATGCGACTATCCAGTATAAATAAAGACTCTTTACTTTACATTATTTTCATGCTCTACTTATCTTGAACTAAATGCAAACTGAACGGATTGCTTACGTCCAAGTTATAAAGAAGCAACGATCGTATTTCTCTTTGAATAACGGTCCCTGCTGGGTGATTAACCAGCCGAATTTAGTGTAGGATGAAAGTTTTGCATCGTTCGTCATTTCAGATCAGCCAACTCTCACGGTTTGACCGTGAGTCTCCTATATCAGGCAGGTTCACCCGGTAACCCGGTATTATTGTCACTTCCCACGGTAAGCCGGCTAAAGTTATTGAAAGTGAGGATATGAATAATATGGAAAAATTGGATGAAATATAGATAAAAATAAAACATCAGTTGAAAACCATCCAGTATAAGTAGTGTTACTGCTGAGATGCTTCAGTTGTTGATTTTTAATGTCTCCGTTCTTATTGAACTATAACTGTGTGACATCACTTGTTGACCTGACAGAATATTACAAAATATTCCTTAAAGAGATCTTTTAAAGGAAAATTTGGCGTTTTTTGTTCTAATTAAGAAGCTATGTAGCAATCCTTCGGTTTAGATATCAGTCTTCTTGTTTGCTGCCATTGGATTTTAAAACTTGTCAGATTTAGTGTTTGGTAAAGTTGGCAGATCAGTGATTTCATATTAGAGTTAAGTGACAAATTAAGTCATTCCAACGAAACTTTTTGCTCTCATTTACAGATCGTACATTCCGATTACTCGTAATCTATATAGCGTGTCTGGTCACTCAACGAGTCATGTTCGTTGAATTTCGAATATTTCTTGTCATACTGTTGGTATTCTAGTGTCGAATACCCACATTACTTACATTATTCGGTCGGAAGCGAATATTCGGTTTGCGCAACCGCAAATCAAAAGCAGCGATATGAAACCGAATTCGACTGAATATTCGAAACGCGGTGGACAGTCGTATCACCAAGCTACCACAAGCTACTGAATTCTGGATGTTTTTTGTAGAAAATCTAGGTTTTTTAAAGTTACTTCAGAAATGAAATTTTCTTTGCAAGTGTTTTCGAGGCTGTCGGTCAATGCATGGCAGTGAATTTTTGCCCCCCACGAGAATTCATGGTCTCGCTGCTGTGTCTTGTGAGGGATTTTAAGTGATATTTTTAGGCATTTCTTTGTGAAAGTTACGAGGACCTCTTAACATTAAAATCAATGCAAAACAATGAGAGCTTAAACAAAAAAGAGAAAAAAAAAAGGGGAAAAAAACTCGAGCATTATCATTATTATTATTATTATTAAGACATGAACTTTTCAACGTTTTGTCGTCATTACCCTTCTGGTTTACCAGCTGATCAGTAGCCGAGACGTCAACGAAGACATAGCTATAGTGAAGGTTACAAACTAGCGGAAAAGTGGGAGTATCTGTGGTGTGTGCCAACACTGTCCTGTCAAGCCTCTCAGAGCTATTTCATGTATTCCGGGTGAGAATTTAAAGTAGCATACTTGAGTTTCTGTCAATAATTTCCGCTCGTCCTTGTCATATTTCAACCACGAGTCAACTCGACGTTTCCATTGGCAAGATCCTTTCTGCTGTATTTTATGATACGCAAAATATGACCTAAGTTCACTAAACAAGTCGGGAAACAGTACCAGTAAGTAATACTAATTTTGTAATCTTCAATCAACGTCTTTTCAGTCGAACTGAGCGGGATTCATTCGCTTTGATCTCACGAATTCCACGTATTTAAAACAAAATTCTTTTGAGGGATCTTACAGGCGGTTAGTCAGCTATCTTTAACTCTCTCCTTAAGGTATAACTATCATTGACAAATGAAATCGTCTGGTGTTTGCCAGAGTAAAATACTGAGGGGTCGTGGCCGTCTGGAAAGATTTAATGTAGTTTTACAACTGGGTAAAAAATCTCAGCTACATTATTGGTCGACCAGGTGTATTACCGACTGTATATTCATGTATGTATGTATGTATGTGTGTGTGTGTATGTATGCATGTACGTATGTATGTATGTTTGTACGTATGTGTGTGTATCTACGTGTGTATGTATTTGAGTGTGTGTGTCATATGCATCTGTAAATACGCAAACGTTTATGCGGATGTGATAATGTGGATAAGGTATTGGTTATCAAACAAAACATCATGAAGCTTCAGTATTATTCAACGTACTAATAGACGACTATTGAGGAAGATCATCTTAAAAGAGAAAGTGAAGTATTACCCTAGCTTAGACTACAGATTAACTTTTATTTTTTTCATGGCGACGATCGAATTCCTCACAAATCGACATTGCTGATGGTTTTTGAAATATAAAGTGTCATGATGGAAAAATCGTTTTCTAATGTCCATCAATACAATTTGAACACTGAAAATCGATGCTGGGTGGTAGACAGCATTTTATAAAGCATAACGTTTAGGTCTGACAAACATAGATAAGAAAAGCGATGCGTGGAGCTGGGAAATGATGAAATTTCCTGTGAAAACCTTAGGGTTGTTTTACTTCCTTTAACCCTCCAACCGGAAACTATATATATGTATGTATCATGCATATCAAAAACTAACAACAAATCTGAGTTTAGAAACTTATCGAACGTCATAAAAAAGGAGCTTCTTATATATATATATATATATATATATTATGTATATATATATATATGCATATATACATATATGTGTATATATGTATATATGTATATATATACATCGTCACCACATATATATACATCCATGCATACATATACTGTATATATATACAAGGGCGGAGACAGCCCCCGAAAAGTGGGGGGGCTAATGGCTATAGGATGTAACTTAGCATGGACGGCAAATAACTTGCTAAATAGTTTTGCAAAATATTGTTCCAACAAGTGTTGTAAAGCTGTATGGCTTTCATACATTTTAGGAAACCTTTTTGATTTTTAAATTATGCAACCACATGTCTACGTATCTTACGATTTTTTTTTATTATGAAGCTTTGAAATACAACAGAAACTCACACAAAAAACGGTGACGGAGGTCCGAAGTGTATTACATGCACAATTTAAACATCAAAACGTCCAAAGTACTTAACCCTCTCGTCATACAAATCCACAAATTCTTTTGCAACTGAATTAAGGTCTAATGAGTCTGTTAGCTCTTTATGCACATGTAGTAAAAGGCAGTGATTTAGCCTTCTTTCTTTCATTGACGAACGTAAATAAGTTAAAACTAGCCGTAAGGCAGAGAAAGTCCTTTCAGAAGTTGAAGATGTGATTGGCACTGTCAAGTAAAGTCGAAGCAATTGGTGCACTGTAGGAAGCATTTCTTTGAATATTTCATTGCTATTCTTTGCCTCACAGATTGTACGAATCGAAGTAACTCTTTTGACATCAGGAGTGCCCTTGTCAATTACATCTTTTAGGAGTGGTAAGTGTCTTCTTAAAGCAACCCAGTCAATGTCACTTTTGTAGCATGACTCCCCTAAGACATTTATCATATTACCAGTGCGGCTGAAAATTTCTTGTTCACAGGTAGAATTGGTCTCTCCATCTGGAAACTCCGCACTTCTTGAATCGCTTGATAGATTATTCCCTCTCTCAGTCTCAGTTGCCTCTTTCCTTTTTTTGTGTGGTAGGGACAATAAACTGAACAACGTCTGCTGTCTTTTCGCCATTGAGCTTTTGTTTACGATGAAAACCACGCAAAACGCGTGATTTCTGATGGCTGGTAGATACTAGCGTGAACATTTCGGGACATGTCCACGATCGCCTCTCCACAGTTTTAGTTTTACTGATCAATTATTACACTTTAGTCGACGACTTTTTTCCACTTGATGTTACACCACGTTTCCTCCAGATGTAAAGATTCATAAAATATGAAAGTACAAATTTTGGGGGTTTTGGCAGAAATGGGGGGTTCTGCCCCCCTAACTTTAAAAGTGGGGGGCTCAAGCCCCCCTTGCCCCCTATATCTCCGCCCCTGATATATATACACATCCATACATATATATATATATACATATATACATCGTATCCGCCGTCACCACACTAGGCACTTTTTTCTATAATTCTACTTGTGTTTGACAATCAAAACCTTTTCTCTCTCTCTCTCTTTCTCTCTCTCTATGTATATATATGTATGTATGTATGTATGTATAAAATTGCATTAATCTTGGCAAACATAAACATGCTATTGTAAAAAGCATGTATAGGTAAATCTGTTACTGTGAATACTGAAATAAAACTTAACCCATTAAAATAGGTAATGAATGTACCAACAAACAAATAGCATATCTTCACTGACTGTTGAAATGAGGATAAAATGAAGTTACAAAGCTGTTGATATGTCCATATGTTGATATGTTTTGTGTCATATTTTTTGCAATTTTCTGTGTATGTATATATATGTACATGTTTTATACATGTACAAATGTATATATAAATATGTGTATATATGTATATTATATAATATATAATATATGTGTTGTTTATATTTGTATATATTTACATATATATGTATGTACATGTATGTACATTAGATAATATACTGATATTTGTGCGTAACAATTGCCGTACAGATATTTATTGGATTGTGTAAAAGACGTCGTCTACTTTTTCGTTGTATTAACGATAGATCCCTCGTATTTTGATTGAGACATTCCACTGAGTAGTAATAAGAAAGGTTGGGTCAAAACCGAAAACAGAATAATGAAGAAACCCTGAAGTTTCGAGCGATAGCCCTTCGTCACAGAGAGAAAAGTTTAGTTTCCCTATTTTCTTAATGTTTTCGTTCCGACTAGCTTGTTGTTAAATCATCACCGATCTAAACTAATAGATTCAAGTCTTCCGAGAACTTCAACAGGCAGAAGTACAACACTTCATAGCATACAAATAACAGAAGGCAATGACATAGTCAGTAATGACGTTAAAAACGAAAAGAAAATTTCTGCTGTATACTAGTTCGAGTCGTCAAGCAAAGTGTAAAATAGTGGAGTCACGAAGCATAAAATACGAGAATAATAATGATATTTCTGGATTAAAAGAGTACATAAGGTAAAACTGTGGACATTTCTGAGCATGACTGAAAAGTAAATCCCTTAAAGCCTTTTTTGATAAAATTAATTTCATTTGATTCAGTTACCCCATATAGTTGGAAACTTGGAGAAGCTTACTCGATAACACGTTGTGTGGAATATTTTGATCTGTTTATTCCACTATAGTCATAAAATATGTGAATGGGAAAATTCTAAAAAAAATGTTAAAAAGTTTATAGAAACGAGTCACAGAAGTATTTTGAATGGCTAAAGCAAAACAGAGGGCAGCACCTCCAGAAAGAGCGCGGATCTAGTATTTTCTCAGCCCATTAGTGATAACTTGCATGTATGAATACAAGTGCTATGGGACTATTCAGCTGTGGAAGAAATATAGCTTTGTAAATTGGAAATGTTCAATGTATTTCCTATCGTAATTATGAGTGAACGGGACGACTAATTTATAAGTCAATCAAATATTAAACCAAGACGTCGGGAGCATTTCATCTAATATCTCAGTCTTGTGCCGAAAGTCTTTCGATCATCTTGACCATGCCCAGAAAGTTATTTATCACTATGCAGAGCATTGTTTAATCAACTTACTGACGTAATTAACTGTTCTTTTCGTGACAATGTTTTTGAAATATTTGGCTTGTGTATGACTGTTGCCACTGTTATTGCTACTGTTACTTGCACTGTCACTGTAACTGTTGTTGTTACTATATATTACTGTCACTGTAACTGTTGTTGTTACTATATATTACTGTCACTGTAACTGTTGTTGTTACTATATATTACTGTCACTGTTACTGTTGTTGTTACTATTACTGTCACTGTTGTTGTTACTGCTACTGCTACTGTTGCTGTTGTTACTGTTTCTGTTACTGCTACTGTGGCTATTGCCTATTATTGCTATTGTTGTCTTGACATTGTCATCGTAATTCTCATTATCATTGCTATTATGGTTATTGTTATTGCTATTGCTATTAATAATTGCCTGAAAGTTAACTACATTTCAGTACTTATTCATGAGCCAACAACTTGAAGTTTCATTTTATAGACATCATTAATACACTTCCAGAACTTGTCTATTAAGGAAATTTCCAATCTAGCTTAACTTTTATCCATTTCAAACATCTTGGGAATGGAGTTACATGATTGATGCATTTCTATATCAATGGCTTTTCCCCAGTGTCAACAGAAGACGAGAAAATCCATGTTCGAATAAATTGCTAATGTGATCTGACATGTAAAGAAATGAAATCGCCTGCTAAATAATCCGTTTGGCTAATTAGCTTTATTTCCGTGATCAGCTTGTCCCTCTTCTACTCCCCTCTGTTTTTGCTCTTGAAAATTTGCGGCGCCCTGGCAGTGTGAAATATTTCCCCCCTCGTTTAGCGACAACCGAATGTTTCACACGTATTTGTCACCTGTTTACTTAGCTCCATTACTCCAATTACTACTCTATAACAACTTTGTTGGAGAAAACTTAATTTCTTTCCAGGACTTGGTGTCTATGAATTTCGTATCAATCTGTAAAAACTAAGCTTCAGCAGGCGCCGATGAGACGTTGTCGTTACATGACCACTTGTGATCCAGCTTTCTCAAACAATTTGTTAGCGACTAAGACACTGCCAAACCATAGTGACTATGGCCAAACACTGCGGTCCAAACTTTTCGTTTCGGTTGTAACTTGATTCAAGTCGTCCTTACGTATTTCCTGACCCCTTTTTGGAAGGGAGATCTGGCTTAATTTCGCCAAAAACGACAAAGCAACTCCACTCAGGCTGCCGTCAACAAGACATTAAGCAGGTTGCGGTCATTCAGTCCTTTCTTTCACAAGATTAAACTAAACACTTTTCAAAACGTGCCTACATTCCCCTCTTGTTAACCGATACTACTGGTGGAGTACCTGGATTCAATCTTTATCACATGAAGGATAAGAAACTATTTGCAAGTCCCCAGGTATGTGATCATCGTTTTGGTGAATTGCCTCATTGATCACACGTCAATTGCCTTAAACATTTCGGTCGTGATACAAGACTTAGATACCGGCGCCAAAGTACTTATAGTTTAACAGCAGCCGATCAAGACTATCGAGGGTACTGTCACAACATAGTCAAAGACTGTCACGTGTCGGTTTTTCACATAAGTATGTAGTGCATCCATTATTCAGAACTCATCATGTTTCCGATGAATCATAAATCGCGTTTCAGCACGCAATATCTTGCGGTTTACCACAAATATTCCTTGTTTTTCTTGATAACTATAACGTGGATTTAGGTAATCGATTGCATGCATGCATGCCCGGTTTTCTCACTCTATGTATTTTGCCCTTTGTGCTCGCTAATCGTATTACAAACGAACCCACTCATTTTACGACTACGAGCAATGGGTCAGCAGGTGCAATTCACACAAATGGCGGTTGTTTTTATAGCTTGAGCAAGCTTCTAAAGTGGCCCAGTCTGTGCAAGGAAACGTCCGTCCATATGCTACGTGGAACATAAGTAGGTGTGTTCTCGCTCAATTGTTTCAAATCATGCCTCGTGTTGTACCCGACCAGAAAGCCAAGTTTGAGAGCGACGCTTTGTTGAAGCAGCTACGTGAGGAATCTGAGGTTTGTATTAAGGTTTATTTATAAATAAAATAAAAAGCGTTAAGTAGTAAACCATTCATCCGGCCGGCGTTTCTATTTGGTAGCTGCAAGAAACCAGGTGTCGAAGTCGATCTATTTAACGTCCAAGGGCTTTAACGATAATTAAGAAATTCAACATTGTTATTAATAGCTATTGCGGCGACTGAAATGAAGGCCATGGTTTTGCGACTAAAAATTTTTAAAACTCTAAATTTTTATGCGAACAACACTATTCAGATATGACTGTATATAAGTTGTATACACGCTGTTCGTGATCATTATGGCGAGTTTTCATTCTGACAGTGTATGAGAACCGTGAATATCCGTAATCTATGATCAAGATATACGCTCCGGTCTTAGGAGCCGATTTGCTTTTTCTTGTGTGCAGCCGCATGTTGTATATACGACAAAGATTTAGTTACAACGCCAAAGACCTTAAAATTAGTTAACTGATGAGAAAATTATAGCTATATTTAGATTGAACATGCAAGGAGTGCCTCAAATGTTTGTAAGGCTTTCGTAAGTCCTTTAATAAGAACAACAGCGGGTATGCTTTATGTTTTCTAGATCAGGTATACAAGTCATTGTAACTGTAGTTTGGAGGAGAGACGGCTTCGTTTCCGTACAGAATGCCACGAAGGCAACTGCAAGATAGTAAGTTAGATTTGCTCCTGCATGCGTGCTGTTATCATACCAGCGCTAACTAAGGAACGAATTTCCCTTCCGCTGTATCGATGAGAATGACATACCTTTAAAAGGCTTTGTTCAGTCGTCGTACAAAGACTGCACTTATTATTACTGCTGAACAGCAAAGGTAGTCTATATAAATGTCGTTTTGTATAGATTATTTTAGCATCCCCATAAATAGAATTCATGTAAACATGTCGGTTCCGATTTACAAACCACTCCCATAGAATTAATGAAATTTAAAGAATAGGCCATTAGCGCGCAAATATTTCTGCATTTTGGGAAGAACATCTTAACATAACATTGTCGATTCTGCATGTGTATTTTATCAGGGATTTGTTTGTAACGGAATCAACTTAAGTTTGTCGATGCCTACGTCGCCTGGATCATCTCACACTACATCCGAATTTGTAGACTTCGGAAGAGAACGGGGAAAGGTGAGAATCAAGACTAAATATGGACAAATAAGAAAGCTCAACAAACGAAAGCAAATAGCTTGAGCAAATTTTTTCATGTCAATTCAAGTGGGCATCAAGATTACTCTGGGTCTTGTCCATTTTCGTAGCCGGTATATCGGTTCATTCTTGGCTGGATGGTCAACGGTATGTATACACTAAAGATCTAAACAATCCCCACCGGAACTGCGTACATTATGGTTAACCACAGTCTGGGCGAAACGGAATGAGCCGTCATTATTAAAAAGGCATGCTTCTAGAATAGAGACTTTAGTCTGAAATGGGAATAACGTGGTTAACCACAGAATCAAAGATATTGTTTTAGTGTGTTTTTCTATGGATCTCATGCCAGGAGGTATATTTGTCTAAGGTTGTGCACTTGACTGACGATTGCTGCAGTGTTAGTCTTTCCATACATCGCTCTATCGTTCTCTTTTTATAACAGTTTTAACCGAGTTTAAAGCAATACCAAATAAACCTAAACTAAATTTTGTTTCTTGTGTGACTTTCATATTTGTTATAGGTTTACATAACCTGCCCTCTCATTTTTAACGGAGTTTGTGTAAAGTTCTTTGGACGTATAGACGTGGACGAACTAGTAGGTGTCGGACATTTTGAATTCGACGAAAAACTAGCTGAGGTGGGTGACTGTAATGCTATACATATAAAACCTTTTATTTCGTGGCTTGTTTTTAAAATGAACTCTACGCGATTGAAGTTCCCCTTCGTCGATAATACAGTATACAGTTAAGTAGATGAAGTCTTCAATGGCGGATCCAGATAGGCTCCGAAGAGCATGCTTTTTTGAGATTTAGATGTTCTGTATAGGACTTTCCTCTGTCCAGTGCACAGCAGTAATGATGTATTGTAAGAAACAGAGACCTTGAAGGAGGCAGGAAAACATCAGTCGTTGCTGCTCAAACGAGCCGGATTATCCCCAAAGAAAGTTTCGGGAAGTCTCCATAACTGGCCAGTGCTTCACCTTGTCATTCTCTGTGACCACTTAGTAAGGGGGTTATAAAGATCTAGCTTGCTGTGCCAAGGATAAGTTAGGAGGGAAGTCTTCCCAACTGTTTGTCCAAAATTATCATCATAAACAACCTGAGAAGGCGAGATATCCAACGCTTCCCTGCGTGACTCTGCCACTCGGTGTCGCTGCTTAAATCTCAAGGCTATTGCTCAGTTAACTGAAACAGAAACACCTCATTTATTAGAGATTCTGAATCTGCCAATATATGCTTTACGAAGTTTCTTATGTTATTCGTTAGAATTGAAATAAAAAAGGAAAACACAAAGAAGAAACAACAGTACATGCGTATTTTTGTTCACGAATTTTATGGAGAGTGAAACTAATATGATGAATGACTTATGAGCAATTAACAGCTGCGTGAAATTTCCTTTAATAGCAAAATCTCTCTACTTAAAAGGAAACGAGGGAACCTATGTTTTTATTAAGGAAAAGTTAAGCTGGCATATACTTGAGTAAGTCTAGTATTGCTTTGCCAAACATGAGTTTGCCTTATTAACCTAAGGAAACCACTAATATGATGATGTTTCATAAGATTATCGTTTTCGTTTGATGAGTCATTTTCAATTCGAATTCTCTCTCAAAAAATAAAGGAGAATAAAAAGTCAAAGCGAAATGATTGATTGGATTTTCGAAGGGTAAGTGATGGTTAACATATTGTAGCCTATAATGTTATAAACCCTTGGCCAACTGACAGGTTGATCTTCATGACGAATATAATGGGTTTCATTATTAGAATTTGATGAACCAAAACGCAATTTTCACAGAGAATTTTCGACTTAGTCAAACCATCTGAATATAGATTGTTTCGAGCATCAGCCTGAGTTTGACCCGGTGAAAAGCGTAACCTTGCTTGTATTAAATATTGAACCCCAGATCAAATTCGGTGCGAAGGCATAATAAAGTTCTTATGATGTAAACAATGAAATGTTACTGATCAAAAATTTATCATGTCTTTACGCTGAATATGAAGACGATTTAGTTAAAATCAAAAACGGAGAAAAGGTTTGAAAATGTGTGCTGGGAAACTGAAGTGAAGGTGTACTCACGCGTGGGAGGACAGGAGATTCAGATTCAAGATAATAAGAATGAAAGATGGAAACAGATCCTCAAGTATGTAGGGTCTGCCATAAATAAACATGGTGGATTCCAAAAAGATGTTCGAGCAAGAGCGAAAATTTTATCATTTATGTGGGTGGACGTGGAAGTTTTCTTGAGGGATCGGAAGATATCAGAGGTACAAAACTTGAAAGTGCACCAAACAGTAATTTGGCTCATCATGATGTAGAAAGGTTTGACAACAGCAGTTCAGAAGAAAGACCATCGTATAATCGAACTGACAACAGAGATAAGAATACTAAGACGTATATTAGGAGTTAGAAGAAACCAGGGGATCAGCAATGATGATGTTAGTCTTATTAGGTTCAGTGTGGGAATCATAAATGTGAGAGAAAAAGGGCAAGAGATTAGATTTCGATGGTTAAAGAGATGCATAGAGGATTGTGGATGAGGAACCAGTAAAGGAAGCATGGAATTTCGAAGTAACTGGGGAGAGAAGGAGAGGAAAACTTAGTCGTAAAAGAATACGAAAAAATATATAAGTCTTTAAGATGAGAAAGAAAGACTGTTGGGGAGAGGGGAATTCGGTCCATCGACCTCTAAAAGGGATAAGGCCAAGAGACAACAGTCCACAATATTTGTTACTCGTTTATATATATATATATATATATATATATATATATATATATATATAGTAGTATTTCGCTTACCTCAAAGCCGCAACAGTCTGTTTCATCCGTTTTTCCGCCCGAAGATTCCCCACGGATGAAACAGACTGTTGCGGCTTTGAGGTAAGCGAAATACTATTACTATTACTATTACTATTTGCTCGACCTATATGATATTGAACACTCTTTTGCATTTCGTAAACCAACACTTTTTTCTTCCTTATATATATATATATATATATATATATATATATATATCATCATAACAAACTTTATTAAAAAATAGTACGTTTCGGGGACCGGCCCCTTCTTCAGCTGAAGAAGGGGCCGGTCCCCGAAACGTACTATTTTTTAATAAAGTTTGTTATGATGATATAAGATTTTTAAATTTTATGTTGAGCGTGCTTTTGATGATTTTATATATATGTATATATATGAGTTTCTTGTCTCTTACGTTCGACAAGATTTCCCTCGAAAGTGCCACAAATTAAAACTGAATGCTTAAACCGGCAAACTTTTGTTGCTTCACAAATTTTTTGGTAATCTTCCTGGTCTTTTTTTAGGTCGAAGATCGTCTGTTGAAAGAAACGTTAAGATTGAGGTCGAGTAAACAGGACAGGGAGGAATTTCACAAGGTTAAATGACGTAGACGAGTACTCTTATTTAAGTAGGTAAAACAAACCGGTTTTTTTATGCTCAACAAGTTAATTAAAGGAGGTAGGCCCTCACTGGTCATGTTCCTCTTTTAAAACGACTTTGTGTTAATGACATACTATACATATGCACATACAAATAGATAAACACACACACACACAAACACATATATATATATACATACATATATATATATATATATATATATGTATGTATGTATGTATGTATCTATATGTATATGCATACAAATAATGCATAATTATGTATATGTACATAAATGTATATGTTTATATATATATATGTGTGTGTGTGTGTGTGTATGCTTGAAAATTACCAAAGAAAAACATACCAAATTAGAAAAAACGACAAGGAATAACATTCATTTCAGAAAAACACTTTGGTTAATTTTACACAAGAAATTTTTCAATTTTTTTAAAGCTAATGATTAACTCAGCCAGTCACTTTACCTACTTTGGGTCAATCTTCCCATTTTATATATATCTATATTGTATACATAAACTAACCTTATCAGCAATTCCAAATTCAAATATATTACAAGAGGAACTTTATTTAATGTCACAATGTCACTAAGATTGTTGGATTATTAGACTAAATTTTAAGTAAAGGTTTAATTCAGCTCCTCTGTTTCTAAATTTCCTAGTGAGAGATTAAATGAAGTTCCACTTGCTATATGCCCACCTGTTTGCAAAAGATAAACTATATGGATAGATATGCCCAACAGATCTTCAATATTCCAAATTTAAAAGATAGTAATGTAAAACTAAAGCACAGTATTCAGCTCAAATGAATATCATTTCAAACGGAATTGGTTCCAGTTTGGTGCATTTTTCAATCGATATTTTTAAAATCTGTTGTCACTCGACATACTTATCAATCTGTTATAAGTCCTATATATCTGCATGAGATATTGAATGCAAAACCTATTTCAGTAAAACGTTACAGTTATTAATAGGAGAGTATTTTAGTATTTTAGTATTTTGTATTTAATTAAACCAAATAATTTTTTTAGTTGAAATATTAACACTAAACGAAAATTTCTTCCCCCTCTTGCGTCAAACATATGTATTTAGTTTCAACGTGACGATTTTTGACATCTGGTTCATCCTTTACTTTTTAAAACTGTTGGTTCTATACAAATTTTTTGTAATTTCATCTGTTCATACTATGTGAATAATATTTACTATTTATACTTAAAGAATCTTAAGCTACTTCAAATTTTAAGATAGTAAATTACTAGTTATTTGTAAATTTATTTTAGATAATTGGCAGCGTTTGTATCGAGTATATTAATATATGACTAAATAATTGCTTTCTTTTCATGGTTACTTATCATTGGTGTTCTGTGGTTTGTTTTGCGTCTGTAATCAGTTTTGAGAATGGGAAAATTTCAGATAACAGCATATTGAAGCTTTAATCGGGAATAAAGAATTGACTCAGTTTATATAAACTTAACCTTTATATAACCTGTTAATTCTATAAAATTCATTGGGATAAATACAGTATTTCCATATTTTAGTTGCAGATTTGTGCGTATACATTAACGTACATATAAATAAATACATATACATTTGTCATAATGTTCGCTTGTAAAGAACTTATATACAAATGTAAACTTACATACAAATATATACTTATATACAAATATAAACTTATATACAAACTTATATACAAACTTAGAATATTAAAAAGTTACACTAAAATGAAATTACAAAACTTTTTCTACTGTGTTTCATCGTAGTCGAAAACGTTCTCGAACATTTTCGTTTAACTTTATAATATTTTTGCCTATATATATTGATAAATGCATATACTTTAATATGCATGCATTATATAAAACATACGTTAATACATACTTACATAAGTAAATACATATATACATACCCATACATGAAGGGTTGATCATTGTAATCTTAAACTTCAATGCCAAGGTCAGACTTATTGAAGGGAATGGACGTATAAGAACTCTTGGAATCATAAAGGTTGGACTTAACTTTCATACCTCACTTTGATTTGATTAAATTAATATTGTGTGTAACTATATATTGTTACTACATTAATATTATTACTATTATTATTATTAAATTATTATATTATTATTCTTGAGTCACACTGCATACATTTTGTAGAACAATGATGTTTTATCTAAGGAAATCAAATCCCTTATATACTCCCGTACCCAGGACATTCTTCATTTTTAACATGTCATGTGAAATTATGCATAAAATTTTGTCATTTACACACATCAAACAAATCTTAAAGATAATGTTTAGGAGGACAGTGACTTTTGACAAAACCATGTTTGCCACATTTGAATAATTTTCATAGAAACTCTGTGGCAGCAACGTGTTGCAATAAAGATTGAAGCTTAAAATCGTACCGTATAACATATTGGTAATACCTCACAGCTGAATTGAAATACGGGAGTGCTGCAAGGATCGATCCTTGTAATTTTAAAAGTTTTTTCATATGACAAAGTTTCTTCCGAACTCATTTCTTACATTTCCAATAGTTTAGTTAGTTTATTTGGTTTTCTCTTAGTTTGACGCGTGGATTAGCAGTTGACTAGACGTCCAGTTACACGTGCAAAACCGCACGCTCTGTATAAGGCCTGATATCAGGTCTGCTTAGGAAATTGTATAGAGCCCCCCCCCTATAAGTGCATGATGGCAACAGTATCAGGACTGATAGATTAGAAATGTAAGATAACGTCATCAAGCAGCGATGATGATGTTCAATTGAACTGAAGTATGGCATGGTCCTTGCATGGTCATACACTGGGATATTCTGTCAGAACTACAAATTTACAGGGGTAGATCTAGGATTTTGTGGAAGAGGGGGTTGCCAGGCAAATTGGGGTTCCAGGTTTTTGAGAAGAGGGGGTGTTCAAGTAGGCCTTTGGTTATTCTAGCTTTTTAAAAGATGGTGATTCCTTTATACATATGGTGCACAATTAAAGAAAAAAAGATGCAAATCAAGTTTATTACGCAAACATGGAGATTATGGTGAGGAATCCCCACATTGTTTTGTGGCTGAAGGGGAGGGTTTAGACCCCCCTAACCCCCCTTTGGATCCACCACTGCTTTCTAGCATTCCTTTATAAGGATTGCAACAGTTTTGTGAAGAACGGAAGTGAATAAACCTGCATGTCTTATCAAAGTGATCCACACTGACAAACCGACCTATCAAATTGACACAACAGTGACAAACCAATATATCAAATTAATGCAGTACTGGCACACCGACATACCAAACTGATACAGTTCTTTCAAACCAACATTTCAAACAGATACAGCTCTGACAAACGAACAGACTGCAACAGTCCCACTAGTCAGTCTATGGGTATCAGTTTGACATAACTGAACATTACATGTACCCTGATGTAGGTTCTCAAATAAACTGTTCTGACTGAACATATGTTGATATCTATTATTTACGGGTTTAATGCAACAGTTCATGATATACCACAATGAAATCTTGCATTAGATCAGCAGCTAGACGATGTTATCCTACACTGCTTAAACAGCTGTAACGCACTCTGTTGCCATGCTGGCGTTAAAGATCGCTACAATTTTCAGGACAAGCTTGATATCAGAATTGATACAGAACGTGCGTTTTGGCGTGTGCGTAGGGAATCCGAGATCCCATGATTTGACGTCGTTAATCCGTTCGGCGAATACCACAGGCGTCATTTTCCACTAGGTGAACGTTATTGCTCAAGTTGACATAAGGTAGACTTCTCATAAGTTTTAGCCAAGGGCTCATCAGGCAAAGGAAGAAATTGCTTCGTGCGAACAAAAAAAGTTATCTAGGCGAGAACAGGCTTTATCCGATCAAAGATGCGAAAATTTTACCTTTCATAGACGTTAATGGAAAGCCAGCACTTTCTCTTCAGTTAGTTTAAGGTTTTGATCAGTGAGCCGGCCAAAGATCGAGCCCTGGTATCCCCTCTCCGAGGTAACTATGATGACCACGAGCCTAAACCTTTAACATTTTGTTCAAAGTGAACAGTTCTTAAAAACTTACCGTGCCTTGGGTACCCATTAAATAATCATGCCGAAATAACATACACAGCATGCAGCAAATGTTTTTGGTTTATCGAAGGAAATTGTCAACGGAAAGTCATTAGTATGTGATAATTAGTAAATGTGGTAAATGGTTATCACCCCTAGGATACCAACAAATTATGAGTTTAATAAAAGAGTTAAAAGACCAAGCGGATGAATGAAGGTCCGGGCAATACACCAGGGGTTCATCGTTCAAAACCCGGGTGGTTTGTCTGGCTGATAACTCGTGTCGAGAGAACAGCCATGGGGCTCCTGAACTGCTGAACTTAAATTTTATCTTCTGAATAGCTGGTTATCAACCAAATAGCGATATTCGGTATTCAGTATTCGATATTCGGATAAACGTTAAGTTCTACTGTTCAAAGCTTGAATGGTTTGGTTCACCTGATGGAACCATAGTTTTTGGAGGGAGCTAGGTAGACGCTTAGTGGTGCATGTTTTTATGCGCTAACTCAACCATGGGCACTCGACGAGGTTTAAGTCTCATTTCCATTTAAATGTAATGTTGAAATTCTTACGCAATTGTTGGAATTGCATCATCCACCACTGTAGAAATACATTAAGGTTTTATTCATTCGGTAATTACGACAGTCGCCGAGGACGAAATTACAACAATTACGACGAAACTACAGAAAGTTTAGAAATATCACCTCCCTTCGTTTTTCGGGAGTGCTGCAGCTGGGGACAATGCAGTTATCACCAAGTAATTTAAAGCAGACATAAGAAATTCGATTTATTTACTCAAACGCTAAAGACTAACAGCGCCACTGTGGCCTAGATTAAAAGATGGAGTTATGTTTGATTGCGACAACGATCATACGACAATAACAAACGCCTCAGAAGATCGCCGCATTTCCAAACCAGACTCCTGCCATTAGCTATGATGGAACTGAAAAAAGGTTCGTACACATTAAGAGCGTGTGGCGACGCTGTGACTCTACGCCGTAACGCGTGCATATTAGCACGACGTTATTCTAATGGTATCGTTCAAAGTGAAAGCGTGTCCCCATTGCAGCGTTGGCGGAACGCGTTCCGTGCGAAAGATATCATTAAAATAATATGGAGTTAATTTTCAAGAGTAACGGCGAACTGAGACGGCATCGCTTAATTCGTTCAATGAGTATGAGCCCGTAATTTGCCAGATATACCGGCGTTCCTACTGGCCTTCGAACAACCGACCCAGCATGCTTTTCGAAGTCGCGTTTGTGACGTCAATTCAAGCGACAGTCTTTCCAATTCCTTTGAGAATTACTGTAAAAGAAAATGCCGAAAAGTGTTTTGGTAGTTCCAGTGGGTAGAATTAAATCATTCCAATTGGCCACTTTGAGGTTAACATGCTGTCATATATGTACATGTATCTCATATATGTACATAAATGTCATATATGTACATGCATGCATAAATGCATGCGAAGTTAAGTAATGTAAACCAGCGACTGTCCCGTGCGAAGACTAAGAGGGCCGTAGGGGCTATCAGTGCATTGAGTTAACCAGTTAATCTAATCAAACTTTATTAAATATTTCATATTCCCTCTTGGGCTGTATTGAAATGCTTGAAGTGATTGTAAAATAACCTTTCATAGTCGGTCGACTCAAATTTGGGATGATCTCGTAATTACGGCTTTCCAAGAATAAGTTTTCATAGTTTTAGTAGTTAATCTAGTACGATTTCGAAAATATGGCTCTCTGATTGTCTAAAAACTGTTCCTTTCGCTCCAGTAGAGGCATGGATAAGTTCATGTTCGTCCGTAACTTGTAATCACAATCTATGTTTTGATGACCTTAATAAACGAAGGATATTTCTAAATAAATCTTGCTTCAGGCTACAAGTTACAGAAACACTTGTAGAAGATTGGAAGAACTCGAAACACATAGGCGGAATCACTCGACGGTCGGGTTTGCGTCCTCCTGCAGGCGTGCGTTACCATCCACCGTTGTTCCAAATTTTAAATCTAGCTTTCACAACTTTGATCCAAGAAAACTCGGAAAACGTTTTCCATTTCTGAAACATAAAGGGATTGATGATCAGTTGGTGTGATTAGTTCTGGTCCTGTACAGATATTTCCATCGACCCTGTTTTGCATGAAATCACCATTCAATTTGTCTCCTCGTATTCATATAATCACGCTCCTGACTTTTGACATTCTACCGGATGTATGCCAATGGACGAGCACTATCAATAAAACCAATAATCCCTAACATTTATTTCCATGCAAAAATTGCCTCCTGTAATCAAGAAAATGTTTAGCGGGGTTCGGCACGATTCGGCACGGGTAAAGCTCAGCTTATAAACCAAGTGGACGTGAGCTGTACCGTGCTGACACTCTCTGTGTTGAGGAACACAGGTTTAGATTATTAAATTATAGACAGAGAGGAGCATGGCCCGACCAGTGGCGTTACGGACTATGGTCAGGGTTGGAGCAACTCCTAAAGGCCCCCGACCTCTAAGGAGTCCCCGATGAATCTGAAAAGACAATGGAGATAAAGTCTTGAAATATATGTCTATACTTAGGGAGGTGATGGGGCCCCGAACGAAAATCTCCTAAGGGCCTCCAGTAGTTCTGTTACGCTACTGGGCCCGACATGGCTTTATCACCCGAAGATGTAACGAGGACAGCTAATAAAATATGTCGGCAAGGCTCAGCACAGCACACCTTTTAAACTTGGCCCTTAAAGCTGGTTTCCATATAATCGCTGGCGATCGCTGTTGATCGCTAGATCTCTGAAACCATTCAACCGAGCAATCGCTGTGGATCGCTGTCAATCGCTAGTATTTGTTTCCATATGATCGCTCCGTTTACTGCGCGTGAACTCCCACTTACACATAGTTCAACAGGTATTAGAATCATTGCGCATTCGAGAATACACTAGCACACGGCTTCTGTTGTATGTTGTTAAAGATGGAGAACGAAGGTGAATTGTTGCTTCAAGCAAATCATTTGTTCCTTCTATATTTAAAATGAAGACAGCTCGTCGAGAAAAACCGAAGGAAGCATCGCTTTTGGGTTAAGAGAATATTTAAAGAGAGAAAATAGCAAGGACTTTATCACACGCTCTTTGAAGAGTTTCATCTGTTCGACAGAGAGTAGTTTTTTCTGTTTTTTTTCTTCCTAATAGACGCTACACGTTGCGACGGTAACAAAAAAGCGTTGGATATTTCGATTGTTCGATCGCTCAACTTTGTTTCCATATGATCGCTGGCGATCGCTGATGATCGCTCACGATCGCTCTCGATCGCTGGGATAGAAAATGTTCTATCCCAGCGATCGTTTATGATCGCCGGATCGCTGGAAAGTGTTTCCATATGATCTCTGTCGATTGCTCTGGATCGCTGGCGATGAATAGCAATCGTGAGCGATTATAAAGAAAAGGACCTTCAGTCACCTTTGAGATTTTTATGCTGCAAAATTTGTGAGTAGGTGTAAATAGAAATTTGATACAGAAATGAAACTCAAGTTATTATTTTTCGATCGATTTTGTTGTAACCGCAAAATAAATATGGTAGGATCAAAATTTTCTTGTCATCATTGTCTCTATAAATTTAAAAGTTCAGTCGTTTGACAGTTACAGGTTTTGACTGTTTGTTGCTTCGAAGTGCTTCATGCAATTTAATCTTGTAACTCGATTGTTCTTAACATCTTCCGGTTTATATTGATATAACCTTTGTGATGTGTAAATCTTCACTCGATAAGATATTTGAAGAAATGGATTTGTTTACATTAGACTGAGTTTCGGAGCTCAATCTCGTAGCATTATACCCTCTTTAATAAACGCGTATCTTTAAAGGTCCATCAATATGATACCATTGTGGCATACAATTGTGCGTCCTGGCGTATCCGGTGTAATCTCAACGGCACAATTCCTACTTGAGATTCGCTCACTAAGGGTGGATTTTCATTTGGTGCAAAATGTTGCACGCGCGTCTTTTTCCTATTGTTTTAGTAGCTCTCGAATGGAACCAAACAGAAACATATTCAATTTTAACTACGCAGCTGTCGCGCACGCGACATTTCCATTTGGTGCAAAATGTCGCGTGCGCGACTTTTTCCTCTTGTCTTAATGCCGTTTTCCACGAAACGAATTTCTTGGCGCGAAGCGAGTTTTTCTTTTGTCTCATGAGCTTTCGGCTGGAACTAATGATGGATCTATTCAATTTAAACAATGAAAAGTCGATTCGCACGACAAAATTCGCCTACTACAATGTATCATTATACACGCATAGCCTCGATTATGTTTTCTCGAATTCAGTTCAGTTTTACTCATTGTTCGGAGCTGTTTCGTGGACCTTAGTTCGTGGACTTACTGTTGAGACAACCCCCCCGGAGAGTGACGTAAAAATGAGTTGGAGTGACAAGATCAGTTTATCCCTGCTAAATGTGCCGCTCTG
Organism: Heliopora coerulea; assembly: GCA_030142905.1. Lineage (NCBI taxonomy): Eukaryota > Metazoa > Cnidaria > Anthozoa > Scleralcyonacea > Helioporidae > Heliopora > Heliopora coerulea. The sequence goes on along the minus strand of JASJOG010000011.1, from coordinate 265,545 downwards.
AATTCAGACTTGTTTGTCATCTAATATTTACAGTTGATATGACAAGTCCTTGGCCACTTACGGTAATCTGGAACTTTATGGTTAGCCTTTGCAGAGCAGTAGACCCTTTACTACCACAAAATTGAATAGTTGTTTCATAATCTACAGGTAATCCGCCGCCCTAAGAGCTCCCCGCCAAGCGAAATTTCTGCTCTCTTGCCTGGCCTTTTAATTTATCTCAATTTCCTGTGATGTCGCTCCATGACAACGGACTGTCCCTGTGGCAAATCCTTTCGAGTGACCAACATGAAGGGACAGTCCCACGACATGCCCCTCTCGGGTTTGTGCATCCCAACCCTTCGGCAAACAAGAGAGGGAATATCAGACTCAGCTATTTGCATACGAGAGCACGCAAATTTAAACAGTGTGCAACTAATTGTTGGGTTCCTTTGATTGCCTCTACATTGCATTCCTTCAACCTTCACATTGGCCTGTCGCAACTTAGTTACCAGGAAATACGAACCACAACGACGGTACATCGAGCTGACAAATTTGACGGTAATTGTGTTGCACTGTTAAACGAGTCATGATTAGATTGACACGTGGTTTTATCAGGTTCAGTAAGCCACACGAAGAGCATCCTTTAATGTCCATAGACAAGGTGCTAACTTGGCTTAGAGTTGTCTCGAAGGCCGATAAATTGCTTGTTTTTGAAATGTTTTCGGTGTTATCAAATATCGTGACGGCAGGAATTACTATTACTTAAGGACTATAATATTTTCAATTAAGTGCCCTTTGAATTTAATGACTTGAGTTGACGTAGGCGGATTTTTTTCGCCAGCTCCCTGGCATTAATACTAACTACAGTACACTGTATTAGGCTGACTTGGCCGTTTTAGGAGATTTAAAATATCCCAGTTTAATTTCAATCGTCGTTATGAAGGCCAATGCAGGTTGGCCGTCACTTGCCTTTTTTTTGACATTAAAACTGTGTCAGTTTGGTAAATTAGTTAACGAAAGCAAGCACAAAAGATAAAAAGGTAGCTTTGCAAGAACTTTACATTAATCCTTCCTGCAGGACTTGAAGTGAAGCAGACCTCCAAGAGGTAAGCCCTTCCGGAGGTTTTCGCCAAAAGTTGAGCATGTTAAAGTTAAACAACAGGAAAACGAATAGTACATCCTCGCAGAAAAATGCCGACGCAGTCACTGATGAAGAGAATTCTCCACCCTGTGAGAGGCAGGGGGAATGGAGGACTGACGGGTATTCCCTTACCTTGCGGTATTGAGCATTATTTGGACGAGTTCGAAGCACTGCTCATTGTGTAAACACGTGGCTTAATAGTAGTGATATAACATTAAGACGGGATAATATTTTGTTTAGAGCCGGCAAGTTGTTGTTGTCTTAGCACTGAAGCTCTTTGGTTAGCTACCGCACTAATCTCATTATCATCTGAGCCATAACCACTTGGAATAAGTGCCTTTTTGTGTGATGTGACGTGCTCAGTTGTCCTAGGGTACACAAGGTTAAGCCGACGTTTTCTCGAAAGAACGATCGAATATTTTCGTAGGTTCTGGAAGTTACAGTGTTGCGTCATCAAAACAAAGCTACGTAATGTCATGAGTCTCGTGAGCGAAACGACCAATCCCGAGCAACAGGACACCGGCTCGCTGGTTTAAATAAACCTAAAGGTGAGAGGAGATTTCATCTGAGGATTGGATGCCTCGGAGGTCCACCCGTGTTTACATTTAGTACCTGTGAAGTTTAAGCCAGTGTGGCTTGGGTCATGTTTACAGATGCTTGCAAGCGGGATATAAGGAAAACTTCTCCACAGTGGAGTGGTGATGCCGAGGGTTGTAGCTAACCAAAGGGAGAAATTTCAACATGATGATATCTTTCAGAAGCTATCACGTGAAACTGAGGTAATATCTTCCTCTCTCTACCTGTTTGGATTCTTTTTGCTAAAGTTACCACTTGTAGTCAGGAGCTGGAATTATAACGTCCAGCCTTGCCAACCACTCGCTATTTTACTTTAGATTAAATATGTTGCGTACAGAGACAGACCAATCGAAGAACGACAACTTAGATTTCAAACAGAGTGTCGTGAAGGCAACTCGACAATAGTAAGTTCTGAAAAATATATATCTATATACAACATTGTTAAATCTTCTGTTGCTGTGTCGATGCATTATAAATGTTAACAGTAACTGCAACTTCCTTCCGTGCTGAACCAAATGTGTGGTTCTGCCACCAATATAAGGGTTACTATAATGGCGAGAAAATATGCCGCACGTAACATATTGAATTGTTTCAGGCGTTTACGGCCACAGGAATCAACATCGAGCTTTCCTTTCCGAAACAAGGCGAATCCCAGACTGTGCCTTCAGAAAATGTTGACTTCTACAGGGAGAAAGACAAGGTATTAGTCTGCTGTATAAACTTATCATCAATCACTTTAACATACCTGTAATTAATATTTTGATTCCCACTTTGTACAAAGATTACATTTTTGAATTCATCTCATTCGGCCTAATAACTGCATTCACTAGTACGTTTGTATGCAGATGTTGAGCAGGTTGTTGCTTAGCTTACACCTGTTCAATACTGGTTCCATTGCAACTGACTGACAGTTGATCTTGACAGAAAACGATGCGTTGCTTAGATATTTGACTACAAACCTTTGATATGTGGCAAAGCGCACAGCAGTTTAGAAAAAGTGACGGCATGTGTACACCTTTACGCTAGAACTGAGCGGTAGTTTACTTGTCCGTTAAGGTATTTAAGTCACCAATTTTGAATACAATGAAATATTTACGAATTGTACTTCTCAATTGAAATGATGGGTGAATATTTTATAAATTAGTTGTCTTGTGGATGTGAAGGCTTTTACTTCAGGAGTTTTGGATGATTCTCAATCTTGCTATTGTGATTACTATCCTGAGCAAACTAAGACTGAGTAACAAATTAAGCTATGGTAGGCAAACGGGGGATTATTTACTATATCTCCTGACATGTATGCATGCATGTATGTATGTATGTATATATGTATGTAATTTATAAGTTTTCAACAAATCAAGCTCGTAAAAGCGCAACAGACTGTTTCAGCGTTCAGTATCACAGACAATGCCAAGTACTTACATGATGTAATACCTGTTTCAAACTGTAGAAACTGTCAATAGGGTACAGCTAGCGAATCATACGTCTCAGATATTTCATTCTACAAAAAGCTATAACAAACTGTTATGTTTTTGCATATATACAAGGAACCTGTGGCCAATGGTCACGATATTTCTGTCACAATTGTACACCTTAAGTCTCGCTATTCTTAGTTACGTGTCAGTGCTGTGCATATAAACATCCGGGATGAGCAAGTAACTCCACTTTGCAAGCCTTTGTGTTTATTTTTTTACATGTAAACTGTGTTTAAATGCTGTTTATTTAATATCATCTCATAATCGTTCTTTAACTCCTACGTAAGTCAGTGTGTTCAGAATATAAACTATCGATCCAAACGTCGAGCTAAGAAAGGTGAACAGATTTGTCTGTAGCAACAAGTCTACAAGGTCTGCATGGCGGTCTATGTATTCTTTTTCTTTACCCTGGCCTCAAAAGAACATCAAGTTGGAATTTTAGTTGCTGGCTGTAAAGTCATCAAGTGGTAATTTAAGTTTCTACAAGCCAAGCAACTCTAAAATTACTTGGGATGCATCTTCCAGAATTTTACAAGTTCAATGCACATTTCCGTCGTAAGGAAGCTAATCCCATCAAGGCTTTTCGTTATCAATTGTAATGCTTGAGGCAAAATAGATCTGTAGTGAAGCATAAAGTAACTGATCAACATGTGCATAAATTGAAATCTTGTCATTAGCAAAGAAGAAACATTATAGCCAGTTAATCAATGACGTGATTGTGGTAGCTTGGTAATTATGTTCTGAATACACACGCTCTCAAGCTGTTCCCTCTGAAAAACTTTCTGAGTCCCTGACGGGAATCGAACCCGTAACCTTCTGATCGCCGGTGAGACGCTCTAACCATTGAGCTACAAAGACTCAGATGGTGAGCGAAGGTTAAATTTGTGTACTGGTTCGTATAGATGTACTGGTACATCTATACCAACCAGTACACAAATTTAACCTTCGCTCACCATCTGAGGTTACGGGTTCAATTCCCGTCAGGGACTCAGAAAGTTTTTCTGAGGGAACAGCTTGAGAGCGTGCGTATTCAGAACTATAGTCAATTGTTGTTTCATCATAGTTGCTGACATTAAAGGTGTCTGAATTATTTGTCAATCAGTGATGCTTTCCGTCTGATGAAGGCATTAAATAACTCAAAATGTATCGCTTGTTATTACTTAAGAAGTACGAAAATTACGAAATTTGCATCGAACGCACGTTACGTCCGTAACATTGACAAAATGATTCCAGAGGACTTAACGATATAAATCAGGCGAGGATATTGGGGGCGTGGAGGGCACGCCTCCTGTTTTGCCCATGTCGTGATATTATAATAGCTCTCCCTAGATGAAGTACTTGTCGAAATAAACTGACCAACAGCAGTGATTATAGCTGATTTTCGCAAACATTATTTGAGATGTTATTCTGCAATCTGCTGACTCAAACTTACTTCGCAGCAAAAGAATGCACTCCTTTGTTTCTAAAGTCCTGAATTAGCCACAGTAAACAGCAGTAGAATATTATGAAAAAAAGTGAAGTGAATCGAAGAAAATGGCATCATCAGCATTGTGTCGCTTTTCGGAAGTATGCGAAGTTGTTCGTAGAGGACAATACTTTAATATTTTACGTAAAATTTATGCATAGTATATGCAATTACTTCTTCATATTCATGTTATTGTAACTACATGGATTTGAAATAGATTACTTGTATGGGATGAATCTTTAATAGTTACTGTATTATTATACATCTTTAATATAAATAATTTAATATAAAGTTTAAGTAAATCTGTGCTTTTCAGTAGACTGTTCAACACTCATCTCCTGATAAAGTAAATGGTTTGAACCTGGGAGAATCGTGACATGTTTGAGGAAGTTGATCGTCCAGGTTAGTGTAGTCTTGAGAAAGACTGTTGGTTGAAGTGACTGACGTTTCGACAGCCTTAGCGGCGGTCATCTTCAGAGTCAAGAGCGGTGAAGATGACCGCCGCTAAGGCTGTCGAAACGTCAGTCACTTCAACCAACAGTCTTTCTCAAGACTACACTAACCTGGACGATCAACTTCCTCAAACACTCATCTCCTGAACGTAATATATATTTAAAAAGTAATCACTGATACTGTAAAAGATGGTCAACACTTTATCATGAAATATCTGCTTGAAGTTTCGTTTTTCCATGCTGCTTAAGTTGTGTTAAGTATGTAATATAAATAAATTTCCTGTTGTTCCATAGACTCTTCAATAGGGCTTCTTGTGCAATTGTAATTCATAAAAGACGTCATACGGTTGATGTTTGGGATGAAGATAAATAAGCCATTTCTGAATTAATTTTTTGCATCTGCTTTAAAGCCCGAGCTAGTTCAAAGCTCTTCATATGAAAATTTAACTTTTATTAATTAAACACGCAAATGAAAATCATTTTTTATATGAAAGAATAGCAGTAAAGTTAAAGAAAAGAGTAGTTTGGAAGCGCTCAATTAGTTGATGATAAAGGTTCAAACAAGGATTTGCGTATGTGATGTCCAATGAGAAATACTTTTTTATTCATCCACGGCGACTTAACAAAATTTTTTTAACAACTTAGCTTCTTTCATTCTTGTTTAGAATATGATTTACTGAACCCTTTCCCATAAAAAATTACCACTTTGAAGTTTCTGAATAGAAATCGTAACTTGATTGCAATTTCCTTGGATCGAGTACACGTTTACTTACTTATTCTAACTTTCATTCCTTTTCTCACTCTTTCGTTTGAAAGGTTTTTCTTAAAAGTCCTTTGATTATGAATGGCGTTTGTGTTATATTCGTTGGGTGGTTGAATATTACTAAATTAGAAGGAGTTGGGTATCTGACGTTTGATGAAGATCGAGCAAAGGTTGGTGAATCTCTTATTTAAACGTAGAAGAAAGGAAAGAAAAAATGAGAGTAAAGGAAATGAGAGGAGAGAGAGATAGAGAAACAGACAGAGACGGAAAACGAGAACTGAACTGACTTTTATTTAAAATTTGAATTCGAGTTCTTGATTTAAGTTTGCAAATTAAGTTGGTTTTTATGAGAGTCAACTGCATTGACAAAAGTGATAAAAATCTTACCATGGACAACTGGAGCCTGATAATTCTCATATGAACGAAAGTAAATTTTAAGAAAGCTTTGGTTATCTAGAATAAGCTGCTCTGTCATTTTCTATGTTATACTTAAAGCTATTTCTCAAACAGTTTGTGTTAGGTTGTATTATTTTCAAGTTTTTCAGAATTGTAATGGTCCATACAATCCGATAGTTGATATAATTCAGAGAGGCATCAAGGCGCGAGATTAGTAATGCTTTAAATACAATAACTGGTTTGTGCTTAGCCTTTTTTGAGCAAGTGTTTCGCAACCCAATACCTCTCAGATTTCATAAATCTGATGTCGTACACTTGTTCAGTGATACTGCATCCTGCACCACTTGTCATGTTTTGTCATTTATTTGCATGAACGCAAACTAACTGTCCCAGACCAAATCGCAGGATTAACAAAGATGTACTGGATTAACGAATAGCTGATACCGGTATGTTAACTACTGCGCCCAGTTGTTCAAAAGGCGATTAGCTTAATCCAGCATTAGCGAAAATTTTGTTGACAATTTTCCTAGCTACATTTAAGCTGAGTTTGCGTTCCTAAAACCGTTTTTATTTCAACCTTTCTTTTTTTCCAACGTTCAAATTAATCTAAAGCTGGAATCTCGCCTATTTACAAAAATGGCTTTTTATAATAGCCGAGAAAAAATGAAGCATAACTTAAGTATGAGTGTGCACAAAGATTGTAACTGTATATAAATAACATAGCAGATATGAATACTTAACTGGTGTACCAGAGACTAAAAGATATTTCTTTCCCTTCAAAAAGATGCTAAATATTATTGTACTTTCATACTGATGGGCAAGATACTCCATGGGTTTGCTCCGATGTATTAGAATACTTTTTTTAAAATATTTTGTTTGGTTTTGGTGTTATATGAACTTAAAAAGCTTTGTTTCTTAAAGGATAACTCAGAGTTGGTGGGAAAGTGCAAATGAGAGAAAGAGACAGACAGGCCGACAGATATACGGAGGCAGAGAGGGAGAAATAAATAAGGAGAATTCCTTATTTCATTTTACCTCAATATTTCGTCAAATTACATCCTTACTTGCAACAAATTTGCTTTCCACTGAAGTGGAAACTAGGTTGGTAGTACCAGACTTGTTTCAAGATAGATCAACATAAAATACATGTCAACAATAAATCAAGTACAAGATTGTCCAAATATATACAGTATATAAATATAATATATAAACCAGACTTAATCTCTGAGAACCAAAGTCCAAGTAGAGAGTCCGAAAGACAGAGATATAGAATAAGAACGAGTGAAAAAGAATAAGACTTTGATACCCATACTCGGCATTTATATTACATGACTTTTGATTTCAGATTGAGGATCAGATAATGCGTGAAACATTGAGAAAAGCTAACATTAAACTTGAAGAATTTCAGGAGAAGATAAACCAGAAGGCAGGGGAAACTGAAACTGTTGAAGTAATCTAAAACAAATTTTATCAATTATTCGTCTTCTTTCTTATGTACTTTCTCAATCGTTCCCTCACTGATTCGTGCACTTTTTTAGTCACTCCTTCCCTTCTTTCTTTCCTTCCCCCTTTCATGCCTTCCTCCTTTCCTCCTTTGGTTTATTTTCTTACTTTCCTTTCATATACTTCCCTTCCATTTCACTTGAAGTACCTCCCTCCCCATCACGACCAAATTTTTTATTCTTATTGTTTATGTTAGGAACTGACAAGCCTACTTGCTTATTTGCCTACTTCAGTAATACATTTATACATAACAGTTACTAATTCGCTACAGGTCGTAGGGAATGCTGGAGCTTAGTTTTTCCAGTAGAATTTTTCATATAATTTTAGATGTCTTTAATAACAAATAAAGTTTACTAACAGTTGTTTTGAAGGGTATGTCAGAACCGACGTAAAATAATTTTGTTGGTGTTTGTTTTTTAACTTTGATGGTTAGTGTGGTTTAGTTTGTGTCAATTGGTTAGTGTTGTTGGGTTGGCATGGTTTGGTTGGTGTTGGTTGATTGCGATGTGTGTTCGTATGGATGATGTCATATTACACCTTTTGCTGTTCATTACCAGAAAATATACTATCATTAACCCCAACCTCAAACTCATTAACATGAAAATACATTCATTTTATTCAATTAACATTCATTAGCGTTGATACGCAACGATTTGCATCAAAGGGGCATTTTATAGCGCCAACAGACGACTATTAAAAGCATTCTACTATACATTTAGAGATGATAAACTTTCAATTAGGCAAAATATTTCTCTTGCGTAAATGAAATTTTATTATCCCTAATGTATAGTAGAATGGTGTTAATGGTCGTCTGTTGGCGCTATGGAATGCCCTTTGAGGCAAATGGTTGCGTATCTACGCTAGTGAATGTCAATTGAATAAAATGAATGTATTTTTGCGTTGATGAGTTGAGGTTGGCGTTAATGATAGTATATTTTCTGGTAATAAACAGCAAAAAGTGTAGTTCGGATTAACTCAGTTATATCTATTTCTTCTTCAGGCACAAAGTACTCATATGTAAACGAGACTAAAGTAGACCTTTGAAGTCGAAATGATAAAAGTCTACTCACAGCTTGAACACAAACTGCTCACCTTGAAGGCATTCAAAATCGTCAACAGCTATTCTTTATACAATTCAATCATCGTATGTCAGCTTAAAAATCCTTTATAAACCTTTTACAATTTACTTCCTTGTTTCGCTAAGCACGCCAGAATCAATTTTGCTTTTACAAGCCAAACGATGACCTAAGGATGGTCTTATTTCAAATTTACCAGAAAGGAAGCAGCATGTAACAGAACAAAATATTATTTAATGAATTACGAAAAGTGTTTAAGACGTTTGGAATCATAAACAATGTTAATGTAAAATACACACCCAGTTAAATAAGTTTATAAACCATTACAATGGAAGATTTTCAATTTCAAACTCACATAGAACTTTGTAAATATGGTAGATTCAATATTATTGATGTAAATAAATTGGTTTTTATCGCTCCACTTTTTATTTGATTGAGTATTTTGTTTTAAATCTCTCTCCTTCATATAGTACTGCAAAATGGAGTACTGCAACAGTCAAATTAAAATTAAAGTTAATTAGGATTGAATAAAGACAACAGCTTTAGAAGGTTTTTGGCTCATTTCTTACTTTAATAAAGTAAGAATTGCTGTCTTTGTCGTGTATAGGACATTTTTGACCGCCTTTAATTGTTTTTATTACCAAAGGACCAATCGATGAACGTTTTCTACCATACAGTTACAAACGTCATCTTTAGAACCAACCACAACAGCTGAGACTGCTTTAAGGGCACACATTGCAAAAGTTATTGAATGACTTTAAACTCTAAGAGCGCTCTTGAGGCCAAACCATGAAGTTCTTCCTAATCATACCGCTGCCTAATGCCATATAACTAGACAGCGGGCTCGCAATGGAAATAGCGGGAACTCTACTCTGTTTAATTTTTTGTTTAATTATAAACAGACTGCTGAATTCATATTTGCTGAAAACAAGAAAACCACAGGAAATGTAAGGTCAGTAATCCGTACAAAAGTTTATTTATAGTATTGTAAAAGTCTCTACGTTTACCTGTTCGTAATTTTCATATCCCACTTAGAAAAATGGCGATGAGTATTCGAGTCTTGCTCAGCGTTCTCTGACAAAACAATGAACATTTTCCGCTCTTTAGCTTTTTGTCTGTCATTTCAGACCATGACGTGACGTTGCTCTGGAGAATTGTTTCTTTGAAATTTAATGATATTCAAATACGGATAAAAGCTTTTCGATTAGCATGATAAAAGGAACCTGAGCCTCACAATAATGGACAATTTTCACGTTATATAAAAGTTCGGTAGACAAGACCTAACTTGCACACGTGGAAAACGTTTGCTAGCCGTGCTCTTTCGAGCAACAAATTCAATTTCGAACAATAAAGGCAATCGTTTTTGACAACCATTCACATGTCATTGCTGTTGCTGTTCTCAATTCACAAACAACACCCTAAATCCTTTAAGAGTGGACACTCAAAGAGCTAGAACAGTACTTCGAGTGGAACATATTTCGTCTGGAAGACTTTTCTGCGCTGTTAACACCCTATTTAACCTCATGGTATATAGATGAGAGAAGAAACTCCTGTTTTGACTTGCACATTGCCACAAGGTGGTACAAAGGCTGGTTAATACGTGAACGAAATCCGAGTGATTGATGTCAATTCTAGCTGCTCTGCGATGAAGTCGGTAGGCAACCTATATAATTGACCTATTTATCCTGTGTTTGTACCTGTTTATTATGAGTTTGATCGACAGTGTAAAGTCTTTTTATTTGATACCTTTACGGGTTAAGCTGAAGACCGTTTTATCTTGTCACGAAAATGCGGGATAAATTCTCTGCATGTGAGGACAACTTAAGCGATCCGATGGAATAATTTATGGAAATTCCTTTATTTACAGTAACTTTTCCTCCAACAGGAGTATATGTCCAAAGAGTATATTGATCAATTTGAATTTGAAGAGATTTTAAAAGACAGGGACAATATATTTCAACTTTTATATCTCTTGATGTTATTGTTAAGTTTGGCAAGGGACATTAGTTTCGATCGTGCTTTTTGTTCGATATATGACAGCTATCTTTATTGAAATCCTTCTTTTATCCGTTAATTTGAGCAGTGTATTTATGCAGACGTCACAATCAGGATCCTTTTCACCGACCACACTTACTCCTTTTAAGTGCAACTCGGTTTATGAAGCCTGTTTACAAATGTCCAAGTGATAGTGAGTTGAGATAATGCAGACAATCTACTGTAATTTTTGAGATTTCACACAACAAAAACTAGCATACCATATTTTCCCGAATAAAAGCTCCCGTTCGAATAAACGCCTCTACTGACATCTCTTTAAGCTTGCGGATTTATGAAAAATGCCTTATCTCGACTAAACGCCACCCAAACAAGTTCAAAGAAAAGCTATTTTAGGATGAACTTATGGATGAGGACCAGATTTCAACTGAACATACATGGTCCAATGGTAATGCTGTATGTTATTGTTGTAAGACTAATTTTATGAACAAGAAGTACACCACAGAGGTAGCAGTGATGTGTTCACGTTTTGTTAGTAAAAATGATTGTAGAATTTTCTTTGTTAGAACTTTCCACTTTTTGTAGAATAAAAGCCTCAACTCAAATAAACGTCCCTTTAAAAGTGCGAAAAGTTAATAAACGCTCAGGCTATTTATTCTGAAAAATACGGCAAACAGGCATCTATTCTGGCTGTGACACCACGTCCAATTTGGTTCGAACAAAGAATTTGACCGACCAGTTAAGGACACAAAGTACGATTTGCCGCATGGGATTCATTGGTCGTTGTGATGAATATGATTCAATCACGAAAGTCCTCAAATCTTAGGTTTTTATCAACGACAAATCAAATGCGGTGTAATATTCTCAGAAAACGCAGGCTTTTACGGAACGAATCGATGTTAGGAAACTATTTTAGAAAGCAAACAGCGTTTGACATCTAACAAAGTCTGTGGAATAAGGTATGTTAAATCTGGGTCTCATGAAGCGACCTTACTAAAAAAGGGATGAGTTCGCGCGAAAGCAAAAGTTCCTGTCTATATGTTGATAGTGTAAGCAAGGTGACATAACCAGTGACCGATCTACATATAGACGCAGCGCCTCCTTTTGAATCCTGACTTTATTTTGGTCGTTATCACATGGCTTTGTAATTAAATTAAACAACATTTACGGAGGCAGATTTAGGTGGGGGTGCGTCGGTCGCACGCCCCCTCTTTTTTCATTAGTTGTCATGTGACTTGCTCGGTTACAAAACACAAGCATCAAATATGTCAACCACAAAGGAGATTGATGATTATTTTGATAGAGATTCGAAACAAACAGCAAAGAAAAGGAGGTGTGAGTAGAAGAAATTCAGATTCAAAAAACACCGGACAAGACAGTAACAAAAATTCTTCCATTAAAATGCCACATAGTGGTATGAATTTGTAAAAAATTTTGCGCCCCCACTTTTCTCAAAATTCTGGATCTGCCCCTGATTTATAGTGTATAACCACCCACTACCGGGGTGGCGTGGCTGGCGGCAGCCCCCTAAAAATTTACTGGGCCACCCCAACTTGTCGAGTAATGTAATCATCAACCTCTATAAAGGTGGACATTTTCGCAATTGCAGGTGTGCAGGAAAACACATTTGAGTGTTTTAGAGGGACTTTCTAAAATGTAGATGATACTCCCCAAATTTGCTGAGTGCCCCTCAAGGCCCCCACAAGAAATGCTCTAGTTACGCCACTGATAACCACGCAAAATATAACTAGAAAATTACACATCCCCAGCCTTCCTCAAACAACGTGGCGTTCGTTACCGTCAATTGGTTACTAATATAAAGGTTTTACTGGAGTCCTTCTAGAAAATTCTTAATCTGCCTCTGATAACGTCATAAAAGGAGCATAATGACATGGAAATAAAGACATGAGGAAAAAAATGATCGGTATGTTTATGTCCTTATGTAATTGTGTCTCTAGGGTGAATTAGGCCTCAGAAAACCGTTTGATTTGATAGACTTGACTATTCAAACTAGATTGAGCAGATTGCTGATGGGGTTCAAAACGTGAAAGAGTTCTTGTAAAGAAAGACTAACAAGTGATTGTTAACTGTCAATGGTGTCAACGTCAAATTTAACAGATTTCTGAATTGCGAACTCGTCTACTTTCTTCTGATCCTTTTGATTGGTCAAAGGTATGGTTCATTCATCCCTATTTCCACAACTAACGGCGATCAACCAAATAAAATAAGAAAAACACTCCGTAAAGGTATGGAACCTTAATTTTACTCACGTGTTCAAAGTTTCACAAAAGTCTCAGAGTGGCAAAGCAACGAATACCCATTTGGTTACTTATTCGTAATATAGAGGGGGAAATGAATTATTCGTTATAATATTATACCATAACGTCAGATTGAACTAGACTAAATTACATAAATATTTTCGATACAATCAAGTGAATTTCAAACGCAAACATCGATATCAAACATCGAAGCTGCTTCCAGGGTTTACACAGTTATAAATTATTGGCATCTCGATCATGATCGGCATCAATCTCAGCCGTTATCAATCGATTCCATGCTGATCTGCAGGTGGATTGCAAACGTCATCAAAATTCATCATGAAACAGCTACGGGAATGAAACCATAAAACAGGGTCATGCAAGTGATTTTATCACACAGTTGATGAAATGCTATTTCTTCAAGCGGATAAATTTCTCCCCGGAAACTGAGTTTTGAGCGTATTTAAACTATACCATAATTTTGAGTAATAAACACAGCATTTTTGTTGTCAAGAACCGAGTAAGGCTTACGTTTAACAGATCAGTTCCCAGAGAAAACGGAGGGCGAGGCCCCTTCAGACCACCTCTAAATCCACTGCCGACATTAATACAATTTATACAAAGAAGCGTCGATTCCCACGCTAAACCTTGCTTAGTGGTAAATAGACTTTCACTCTTTCCAGGCAGTATCAATCTTCTATCACTCTACACCGACTCTCGCCAGTTAGCGAGAATAGAAAAAATGCACGCGATTGATCGAGCTGGGAATGAGTTGCGCCTGTTAAGGTCGGTTTACATCGAACGCGATCACTCGAGCAAACAAAAGAAATGGCTCATTTCGCCTCACGTCTCTCGCTGCTCACGTCGAACAATCTTTTTTCTTGTCACTCGCTTCACTCTCGGCCGATGTGAACTGGGATGTAAGCTGGGTTCATAGTGGTAACCACCAGCGCAATTCTTTGTCGAATTATACAAGTTTCTTTCTACCAAGTCTTATTGAGAATAGTTATGGAACTTTCAACGAAAACAATCGGACTTTTTGTGAATAGACGGACAAAATTTTTCAACCGAAATACAGCTTACGTTTGAAACATTGGTAAACGATACAGCATATTCAAGAGCTTTATACGAAAGTGGCAACATGTGCTCACCCAAAATTCCACCAACTTTTCCCATGCGATACTGCATTCGATGAAGGTTTTTTGGACTTTGCTTGACCTTGAGCCAAGTACCAAGTCTTACATTTGATCAAATGCTTGTCACACAAGGTCATGTTTCGGTTCACTTCATGTAGTTGGAGAGTACGACCATCATAACGAAATAGTTATACACGAAATATGCATACGTCATACGGTATACACAGCGTATTTACGTGTGGCTTTATAATTTTGCTTGCCGGATGCGGCATTCGGGTATCTCCTAATGTGCAATGGGCAGGAAATGGGCGCAATCATGCACGGTTTCCGTGGTTAACAGCATTATCTCGGAAAGAAAATATATTGTTACAAGTACCATCAGTGTATGTTATTGAAGAACGCCGCTCTTTGTGTCAGTTCGGAGTAGTCTCTTCACAGATGCTCTCAAAGTCTGTTTGAGTGAGTGGACATAATGTATAAGTTAATGTTTTTGTGCAATCATTGTCCCACCAATGAAGGAATCTCAAGCCACATAGCCATGATTTTGTCGTATTATCAGCTCTAATGTTATAAAGTATGAATTATTATATTCATAGTAACCATGACAGGGGGACTGACCATATCTGGGAAATGGTTTACTGCTTTCTATAAAATTTCCTTGGTGACATCTGTTATTGTGGTTAATTGTGAGCAATTGCAGTGCACATTGCATGTTTGAAATAACTTTTACACAAAGCTGAAATAACTAACTTAAGTACACTGCACTGAATTTTTTTTCAAGTAGGCCGCTTTCTCCGTCATCCCTGTTGCGGTTAACCATTGAAATTCCGGTAAAATCCTATGAACGGAAAACATGTTTGCAATCCATGTGAACGCGTGTTATTTACCAACTTGAGTATCCCTATTTTCAACCTTTGAAAATCATCTCAAAACACATTCCATTTTTATCTTCACAAGCTAGACAAAAAAATTCACGAGCGCTGTTTGTTTACACCGCTATGCCATGCTTTGGTATATGGTGGAAAGAAGTAGCTGTGACACAGACGCACCTAGCCTGCATAACTGGCGGTTTTAGGGGTGGGAGGTTGAGAGTTGGGGATAGAAACATAGGCCAGATGACCGGATTACGTGCTTCCGGTTTCCTGGTGTTTGTTGGAAAATCTTCAAACACTTACGAGTTCACGAGGTCAGCGGAAGCTGCGGAACAAGTAGGGCGTTTCGTTCTACAGTGGAACCCCGCCGTACGACCACCCCGTTAATACGACCACTTTTTTCCCCCCGAATAAGAGCTAATTTTTTTTCTTATCTGAAAACCTCGTTAATACCACCACCTCATTATTACGACCAACGACCATATTTTGATGTCCCCTACTGTTTAATACGACCACTCAACGTGTTGAATAATGCCTTTTTTGATATCAAATTCTGATATGCGGTGTATAATTATCTTAATTACACATTCGGCAAATAATTAACACTTAAACGTTTTCAATATTCATTATAATTTTTATTAAACAGATAGAACGTGATTAAATATATTTTTGGGTCGTTTTATCGTTTTCTTGCCTTCTTTTTTCTGCCACTTTCCTCTGCTGTTCTCTTTTGGCCACATTCCATTTCGACTCTAGCGGATAGGTTATTCGGGATGTCCAGCAATTTGCTTAGCAAGGCAATGTTCTTTTCCTGCCCCATAAATTTGTAAATACATGGAATCTCAATTCCATGTCCCCCGCCCCGATTGACAGCTGTTCCAATAACTTTAGCTTCTGCTTCACTGCTGCTCTTTGCTAAAAAATGGCGAACTATCCCATTTCCATGATTTGTAGAAGCTAGCGCCCTTGGAATGTGACCAACAACATCTCTTTCCTTAATCACCACAATAGCGTTCTTGTCTTGTTCATTGTCGTGTTCGTGCTTTAGTTCAAGAACTTCATCAATTTTGATTCTCCTGTATTCTTTGTAAACATATCCCTTTATCCAAGAAGGAACTTCGATCGGGCCAGACACGACTCCTTCGACGTTACCGGCGGAAATACGAGTGTATGCACGCCCAGGCTATGAAAAGCGCCGAATCTGTCATCGATCCATATTTCACACTTTTTCTACTTTAATCAGTGCAAAATTTTCACGCATGTCTCGAGGATTTTCCTGATTTATTATTTTTTGTCTGAACACGCTTTGCAGCTTTGTGTATAAGCACCTTGACCAGTCATCATGTCTTCAAGTTGTAAGCGAAAACGGCAGGCAATATCCTCAATGCAGGATGCTTTGGATTTTCTTGAACAGAAAGGAAATTCAAAAACGGCAAATGAGCTCGCCAGAGTAATCTGCCAAGCTCAAACCGATTGGCTTTAGTGTCGGAAAAACTAACGGAAGCTTACAGATATTTTTAAACCTAAAAAAATTTAAATAACTAATATAGGGGCTTATTATCAAGGTTATTCATCTCATTTCGTTAATTTTGTTGAGTTGTGTTCAGTTAATAAAATTTATTTGTGGATTATTTTGTGGTTTTAGCGTTATGCTAATTGAAATCTGACTCCGTTTGCCATGACGTCATTTAAAAAAAACATTTGTTACCTATCTGATCCACCCCCCTTAATACGACCACCCCATTAATACGACCAAATTTTTTCGACCCAACGGTGGTCGTATTAACGGGGTTCCACTGTAATCACTTTTACCATCCAACTTACCGAAAATCTTTAGGGGTGACAGCGGGTGACAGCGCACACACTTCTGCAAGGTAAGCCCTGTTTTGGTGGGAAGAGAAACTGTTGACTAGAGTAAGCAATTATTAAAATCTGGGGGACATATCAACCGAGATTTACTCACGGTAGAATTTTCCCATCCTCAGACGGCAATAATTCGTTTTTAGTATTTGTTCAAGTACATTTGCCATTCGACAGCGTCTACAGCTGGATTGTGGGAAAAACGCACGAATACTTACAATGACAGTTGTAACAATACATCCACGCCAAAGCGTGGTAACCATCATTCGATAGTTCTCCTGCCATATGATATATTTTGTAAAAGATGATCTTCAGTGGCCGACTACTAGCCAAGAAGTTTACGATATAAGGATAGAATACTGCGTAGACAGTGATAAATAATGTAAAAAGTTAAAAGTTTGATAACTGGCAGTCGGCCGTGACTGATCTCTAAGAATTCCAGTCACGGCATTTATCAACCTTTGAACTTTTTACCTTAAGAAGTTCACGACCCTGACGGCCACCGGCATTTAGACCAGAAAAGTCGGGGTGGAAATTTTCTGTTTTTATTGTCGTTTTGTTGTCGCTTTGGTGTTCAATAAAATGAATGGTGTTTCTTCCTTTCCAAACACCATTACAAGGTCTGCAACTCTGATCCTAGATAATTATGTCCAAAGAAATTGTAGTCACCAACTGCATTATATTCATAAACAATATTCAGCACTCCCAGGCTGCGGAGGCAAAATTTGAAACATTTGTTAGGAGGCCTGATTCGTTGGTTAACGAGTGAAATGCGTTGCACTCAAACTTGCAGACATTGCGTTTGAAGATAAAACGATACGGCATCCCCCCGAAATGCCGGCAAAATTCTTTTCCTTTACAATAGTACAACATACCGTAAACAACGGGTATTTATCTGGCGGATCACGATCAGTAATTGGACCCCGCAGAGTGGCCGTACGGATCGTAAAACGTCTCTTTTAAGAGTGCCAACGTCCGTTGAATAATTTTAGAGTAGAATTAGAATTGTTCGCGGTTACGCGCTTTCCGCTTCGTAACCTTTTGTAAAATCAGCTAATTTTGGCGAATGTGTGGCGAGAATGGAGCGTTTTTCGACGTTTTTTGTCCATTTTCCCGTGCATTTTGAGAAAATTTTGTTGATATGCCAGCTAAACATCGCCGCAACGCTCGTTGCTAATCGTCATACTACTCAAATGTAATAACGATGGCTTGTTCAAAAAAAGAAGAAAAAGGACGATTGGGTATGGCGATAATCCGGACTTTCGCTCTCTGAAGAATATGTGTGACTAGACCTCAAATTTTACTTGAATACCCCTACCACATATATGAGGCAAAGTATTATTTACACAGGTGCCGAACGATGCAAGAAAACAAAATTGGTAGAAGGAATAATGGGAGGCCAGATACAGAGGAGGAATCTATCCCACAAACGAGTAAATGATTCAAGCCAAGCAACAGTTTCATTTTAAGTTTTGCTTGACCACCAACTTGCGTAGACTTGAACCAGATTACCCTAAGGAACAGCAAGTTTGAGTGTATAATGATTGGAGATGTTCTCTGACCAAAATTATATTTTATTTCGACGAGCTTTCGGCCACTAGACTGTGGTCTTCGACAGGTACACGATTATAGAAAATTGCAAACTTATATATATTCTAATAGGATGACATTACCGATGAAGAACTTAAGTTATTTACATGAAACAGATTAGATAGTAATTAGCGGTGGCAGTGTTTCTTTGTTAGCTGAGTGTATTGTTTAGGTAATGGCATTGCATTGTTGTCAGCGTCTTCTGTTGTTTCCGTGTGCCATGATTCCAATGTTTTCCTTATTCTGAAATTTCCTCTGTCAATAATTTCTCCCTTTTCAAAGTCAACCTGTCGAAGACCACAGTCTAGTGGCCGAAAGCTCGTCGAAATAAAATATAATTTTGGTCAGAGAACGTCTACAATCATTATGCCTCTACTTGACCGCGCATCATCCATATTTGCAAGTTTGAGTGTGTTCAGGTTTTGATCCACGTTTTTGTGACTAGGCGCCAAAGCAAGCCAAGTTGGTTCTCACGGAACTAATATTCCTCGCAAGATGGTAGCCAAAACTTGTGTCAATATACGTTCTCGTTTTGGCCGACCACAAGGAAGGTAAAATGAAAAACTTTGAAATAAACCTCAGGATAAGCCTATTGAAAATGGTCGTCATGCGAGGTTGGGCTGACAGCATGAATTGCGTGCTTCGTTCTAATCGTGGGATACAAATAACTCGATTAGCTCTCCAAATGTTGACGTATATCCACCATGTAAATTATAGTGAGAAGAACGATCAGAGCCGTGGATGCACCACAGAAGAATGGACGTTGACATTTGGTTTTCTCAGATATTTTTGATTGCCATTTTTGCATTTCATTTCAGTGTAAAGTAGGACTTTAACACTCAGTTTTTTCCTATCCGTATTTCCTCCCTCCAAATTTAGGTATTTTGAGCGGGAATCTATTACATTTAATCATACATACATACATACATACATACATACATACATACATACATACGCAGGGACGGTGGGGCGAAATTTCGAGTGGGGCTAGTGACACAAAGACAGCCTTTTGAATGTTTCTCCGGAAAATGTCAAATGTTCGGGAAAAGTAGTTGTTTTGACGTTATTTTGGGAAAAATTGGGGGCTGTAGCCCCCCCGGCTCCGCCGTCCCTGATACATACATACATGCATACATACAGTACATACATGCATGCATATCCATGTATATGATACATACATACATACATATAAATATGTATACTGACAAGCATATATTTATATATGTACATATGTATATGTTTATGTGTGTATATATTTATGCATGTATATATTTCTGCATGCATATATTTATGTATTTATAAATGTGCGTATATATACATTCAAATATGCATAGATGTATATTTATATATGAATAAATGTACATATGCATGTAAGTATCTATCTATCTATCTACCTATCTATCTATCTATCTATCTATCTATCTATCTATCTATCTATCTATGATGCACTGTTTGTATAATGAAAATTGAATAGCCGTTCTCTTTTGGGATATAGAGACACGAGGCGAAGCCTAATGTCTTTACATTCTGGTATAGGACAGAAACGAATTTTGTAAATTACTGCTCTCAGTCATCTTTGCAAAATCGAAAAAAATTACAAAAGGATAGACCAAGTAAAAAGAAATCAGTTTTATTGCAAAAAAAGGGGAGTGGAAGGCATCAGCCGAGTCTGTGGATGTGATTCAGAACTGATTAATAAAATATCAAGATTTTCAATAAATGTGGCAAAGAACTGATGTTTTATTACTCAGTTCTGTACCATATTTACAGACCCCGATTAAACATCAATTTCTTTTGAATTTTCCTGACATATTATAAATGAGTTATAGAAGTGCACATTGATATATAATATATAAACATATATTATGTATGGTGTATATATAGCATATATATACACATACATATGCACTGCACAAACATAAACAAATATGAACATGCGTGCACTTGCATATAGATACATTTTCATACAAAATATACATACATATACATACTTATAAATAAATAAGCTATTAATTCAACCATCTCTGACTCACATAAATATATGACATACCATAGAAATGAAGGCAGGTAAGTCCTTTCGGACAACAACTTTAACAATTGGTTAGAAAAGAATTCTTTGTTCGTATATTTGTCCTTTTTAGAAATTATTAGACATAACTGTTTCCCAATATTTACCACTCGTAGTTTTTTGACGCACTACTGTTCACTACTGCGCTTTCCCTTAGTTGACAAGGTATCTGAATCAGTTCGCCTTTTAAAATCTAAAATAAATGCTGGAATTTTTCAGTTCTTTACAAAGCACTTTTTTTCCAATCCCAGATAAATGAACAACGATGACAGATGTTTTTACTAATAGATATGAATAGAAAGATGCTGCAAAAGATATATGTAAAGCGTAATACATGTATTCTTGTAAACTGAAAATACAACTGTGAGGAAGACTATAAAATTTTAAAATAATTTAAATTATGTCAACAGAATAAGTTAATCACTAATATCTTTTAAATAAATGCATCTACAAAAGTCATTATTTCGTTTAACATAAAACATTTCGTCTCCCTTTGTTGTTTTCCATTGTTTCTTTTTTTTCATTTTTCCATTCTGAGTATAAAAAAAAACATCTCCCTATAGTAACACCTTTAGTGTTTAAATACGTAAGATTAATTTACTGGATTTCCTATGTGAACCACATTCATTGATTTCTAGATTATCAGCTTATCAAAGATGAAATATAGTCTCTGTTGCTCTAATGTACTGTATATATCGGTTTAACGATATCCGTTGGATAGAATTGAAAGTCAGTTACTATAGATCGCCTTCATCGTTATTGGTTAACTTCATAGGAGTCATGAGATTGAGAAGTACTTTTATGACTTCCACGTCTTCATTCACATATCGTAAACATCATTCACGCTTTGCCATGCAAACGCTTGTCCCTCCTGCATCAATTTCTTCTTTCTTAAAGTTTCTCTCATCAGTCGGTCTTCAACCTTTATCAAGAAAACCATTGAGAATCAGGGTTACAAGTATTTTGAATTTGTTTCATTTGGTTCGTCTACATTGTTTTCCCAGTATTTCTTGCTATCCTCAAGAGGAATCTTGCCAAGAGAGATAGAGCCATTAAAAATGTATTCATATTGGCATAAATGCATCAATGCTTGCACTAATTATTATATTAGCCCTTCCAGGGCAAAAGATTAATCGGTAAAGAAGAACATTGCAAGCATATCTACTGTATCTTTGTTTCTTTTTTCCCTTGAACGTAGGGTAGCTTAGTCAACATGTAAAAATAATCAAAATAAAAGCTCAGTTTTCACAGAGGTCGTTGAAGATAACAATACCTAAGAATTATTGTACTGATACGGTATTTTCATTCTAAATAATAATAATGATAATAATAATGATGAATTTATTGTATTACTTCCACAAAGTGGCTCTTCTCCTACGATCATAACTAAATAACAATAATTAAATAATTAAGATAGAACAAAATTGACACATATGCAAATAGTATATTAAAATACGTAATTACATGTTATAACAATTTCCTAATAATTTTCAATATCTCTAACACGATTAAATAATAACATAAATGTATCTTTCGGAAAAAGTTTAAAATCTTTACAGTTTCGAATATATCCGGGTAAATTATTAAAATACTTTGCTACTTGGTCCTGGAACGTATGGGATCAAATAAAACTATTAACAAAATATAAACACATACAAACGATGTACAGATAATAAAAAACTGTAATTATTGGGGGTCCCTTTCTTTATTTTACAATACAAATTCATCACTGCATGTTCACTATATTTACAAGATAATGTTCATCAAATGCACTTGGATAAAAATCGTCATCCAACTGATTTATCATTGATAAAGAAAAAACAACAAAAGAAATGGGTGTTTTATCAGCAGTTCTAAATTGGATGCAAAATTCGCCTTATTTACATAAACGTCTCCTTCATTTAATTCGACTCAAATGTGTAGCATCTTAAAAATGATTTGTAAACATAGACTTATAGAAGTATTTGTTGGACAAGTAATATACAATACTGAATCGCATTCGACATTTATGGGATTTAGTGTGTTTCGCCTCTCGCTCGCCTCAATAAATCACTAGAACATGTAAAGTTTGTAATTAATGTAACCAACTACCATGCTTGTTAGCTGAACCCAAATAGGTAACGATTTCTTGTTAAAAACCAGGCCGTAAATTTTAAATATGTGCTCAAGAAAATCTTGTTGTCGCCATTAAGTAGTTAAATGGTCATGAATAAGATCACATTTCTGTCGTTTGACTCTCACTCAAACTTTAGAGGTATATGTTAAAAATCCTAAATAATTACTACTTATAAACTTTCTTCTTACAGCTAAAGACAGGTTATTAAACTGGTCTTCTGATAAGATAGAACAGCATAGGTCCTGCAATCCATGAGGACTCCACTTCGTGTTAAGGCGGTGATACCCAACGAGGTATCTGTAACTGATCATATATACAATGAAGTCCACCTAACTTTTGATTAAGACTTTCGGAGACCAAATATCAAACACAAAATGCCCAAGTGCATCATCCTCATCTCGGAGACTTTCAGGTCAGAAACTAGGTGTTCCTGATTAGAACATTTCTCTGTTCCAAAGACTAGGTTTCTGGCCCAAAAATCTCCCTGATCATATAGTACTAGAGATTTCCGTCAGAGACCTGATATCTTACACAAATGTCGTCGGATTCCTCTAAGTGTATAATCGTCTTAATTCTTAAGTTTTTTCTCCAAGTGTTTCATCAAAGTTTAGCAGACTACAGTGTCGAAACGCAGTCTTAGAGTAACACTGGGGTCGTGTTCTGACCACGGAAGCTTGGTTTTCAAAAATGATGTCTCTGAAACTTTAATGATGCGTTTGAAGGTTTATTATTGGAGAACTGTACCCCTACAACCAGAATGGATTGTCTCGGGTTTTCGTGGATTAAAATTTGGTACATGAATAATCCAGCAGCCGTATCAGACTATAGAAGTCAACACTCCGATACAGTCATATCACATCGTATATGTGCCAGGCGTGGTGCTACAAAAAACTATAGAAGGCGGTTGTGAAGTTGCGTGTCTATAAATTCTGGCCCAAAAGTCTCGGATGGTCCAGACTTTATCACTTCCTTTAGCATGTCAAAACCTACCTGAGCTGATTTTTCGTCGAATTCCAAGTGTCCAAACCCAACTAGCTTCTCGACGTCTAAACATCCGCAGAAATTCACACAAACTCCGTTAAAAATGAGCGGACAGGTCAGGTAAACCTAAACACAAACTTTGAATTTAACGAGCAGTTTCACATTTCTGGAATTATGGTACAAATTAAACCACTACGATTTGGAGTTGACTGTTAAAGACACAACACAAAACTAACACTTGTACAAGAGCCGGAAGAGGTATAATAACTAATCTGTAGACTTCGTCGGGCGGTTTAGCATGTATTGATAGACAATCCATAGGAAGTACACATCATCCTGTGGTTAGCCACGTTGTTAAAGACCGGATTTCGTTCGTTAGCTGCACGTCGTGTTTGCGAATGTTGGCTTTTTCGTTTAGGCGTTGGTTGCTGCTGCGGCTTACAACAATGCAAGAGTTTACTGAGATTTTCTTGATTCAACTGTTCTAAATTGAAAACTTGTTAATAATCCATGCAAATTAGAGCAGATCGTTTTACCAACCATCAAAATTAACGAGGCTTGATAAAATTGCTTCGTTAGTTGATGTCTATTATACCTTTGTTTTTTTCCAAATGAAGAGGGAAGTTCATTTACGCCATTTGATTTTTAATAATATCATCCGGTCACGTTCTACCATGAAACTCACCTTTCCTCGTTCTCGTCTGAAGTCAACATAATACGACGAAGTGTACCGAAAACCAGGCGGTTTAGGCATCGACAGGCTTAAGTTTATACCGTTGCAAACAAATCCCTGGTAAGAGAATATCAATAGTTTACAGCACAGAGCCTTGTAAAAAAGAAAATCTTTACCTATCCGGCCAGGGTCGCTTTTTAAAATTGCTCTAGCTGTCTGGAAGTGGTTGGAGATTCGATACTAGCAAACATTCCGGACTGCCGATAAAGGAATGTTCAAATGTTGAACCATGTGTAGATTGGGCAATAGCTTTAGTCCATGTGTGTTTTCAAACTAAGGAATAAGTAACGACCTCTAAACTGTACTATTCTGTAGGAGTGGTTTGCTGTACGATTTTTAGTGAAGTTGCAGCCTCCCAAAGGAGTGAGATCAATTACTACAGAATCTTTAACCGTATATTAGGCTTACAAATATCGTATTTACATTGAGAGCATGAAAATAAAAAACAACAGGTATATAAGTCAGTCTGTCGAGTAAGTAGTATTTCTAATTTGTAGCCACAGAGTACCACTATGAACGAATACTATGCCAAAACAGGAAACACACTCACAATCTTACAGTTGCCTTCATAGCATTCTGCTCGGAAACGAAGTTGCCTCTCCTCCAAACAATAGTCTAGATAATTTGTGTATCTGATCTATTAAGAAGACAAAAACAACATCGGGTAACCTTAAAGCACAATTTAACGCAATGAACAATAAATCTTGCTATGTTTGTTTAGGGATTGTACCTCTTGTTTGTGTGCTCCTTCCCATAATTTTATGTAAGTTTACTCCCAGGTCTTAGTGGCTCAGACTGTGTGATTTCTCTCACACAAACAACATTGCTACGCAAAACTTCAGCTTACAAATTCGGCTCAGTTCTAAACTGATCCATCCCTGGTATGTAATCAGAGAAAGAGTAAACACAGCTGAGATGGTTCATGTATAGCAAAGACTGCAAACAAACTAATGATATACATGGTTTGAAGCCAAAGAGGTTTGCACCTCCATGCCTAATTGTAGTCTACATCATAACATAGCATTCTGGAAACTGTTTTAAAAGACAATACTCCGGGAACTTAAATTAAGCCTTTAATACCATATTCACGTTATATTTCTATAGTCATAAAATCCTTCCAAATCTCTTATGTGTATATAGGACCTGGTCGGATGAATGGTCTACCAGTTAGTCTTCCTTATCGTCAATATTTATATCAAACCTCTGAATCCATTTGTAACTCTCTGAACAGAGGGTCTGTAAGAAACTTGGCTTTTTGATCCGGTACAACCCGTGGCATGATTTGACACAGACAATAACACGCCTATTCAAGTTCCATTACTTGTCGTTGAAAGCAGTTATTACATGGAAAGCGCCACTTTGGCAGGTCACGCTGTTGAAAGAACGACAATTTGTCAGTTATACCTGCTGACCCATTGCCCGAAGTCGTTTCGGGTACACTGTATTTATCGTTCACACGTTATTTGAGAAAATCACAGCATTTGTTAACAACGCTCTTAGCACAGACCAAACGCATACTGTGACAATGAATCCAATGTGTGTCTAGATTTATGATGAAAGCAAGTATTTTGTTATTGTAATGATATCAAGGGAAAAAAATAGTGGAGAACACAGGATATTATGAGGTAAGCCACAAGGCAGTGCATCTCCTGGTGCTGTGGTATTTTATGAAACATGATCCATGCGGTACACTGCATGTTAAAACCCCTGAGAAGAAAAAGAAAATAGCAAACCAAAAAAGACGTGATCAAGTTTACTGTGACATGACCATGAACACAGTGGCCTGTAAAGTGACTCTAAAAATACCTTGGCTCGTGAATTGGACCCGACAGTTTGATTTGCAGAGCCAGTTATACTACGATTCAAAAAGAAATACCCATAAATCTGGAACTTATCCCAACAAACACACGTGTCATCATTGGCGGGGGTCAATGACAGAGCCACACACTCTTAAATGACACTACCCTTAGTTTGTGTTGGTGTTCAGAAGTTTAGATAGATTTTTGTACATTTGTAATTCAGAGCGTTTGTTCAAGGAAAATCCCTACACGTTCTGGGTGCCTTGCTTGCTTGTAATCAGATCTGGCGTACAGGCTAAGATTTAGGAAACTAATCGAAGGGAAATCACTGGAAAAGGTGGAAATTTATGATAAGAAACCGAGGCGCATCCTTTTTACGTACCCAATGGTCCAATCTATAATAGCGACGCCAATAACCGAAACAATAGAAAGTGATATGGACTTTCAGTATAAACGTCTTTTATCACAAGAGACCGAAAAACAAACCTGGAGGATTCTTGTGTGCTTGTGACTCTTTAAGTCCTTACCGGCTAGATAAGACTTCTTTCATTTTACTCTGGCTAAAGCCACTTGATTTTACTCTGGCTAACGCCAGATAATTTTACTCGTCAAAGGGAGAGCTGTAGCTGGGAAAGAGTTAATTCTCAATTCCCTGTACGATGCCACCGCATCTGTTCTATTAATAATGATTTGTGATGTCGTAATACCGTTCCATGATAGGAAGTGGTTATCAGACATTCGTAAGAGCGGTTAATTTTAACTGATAACGGAGAAATATCAGTCTTTAGATATCTCTTTGTTTCCCTGTCTCTGTCTATATCTGTTTCTTTGGGTTTCTTTCTCTCTCTCTGTAACTCGGTCTGATTCTCTGTCTCTCTCTGGGATGGAACAATATAGCTATTAGGCGCTCTAAACAAATATTAGTAATGATGAATAAGATTATGCATAATAGAGCACCTAGTTATTTAATCGATAAATTCAGTAGGGTAATGGATACTATCCATTATAACCAAAGAAATAATGATATAAATCTCAAATTCCCTAATCCAAAAATCTGAGTACTTTAAGAAAAGTTTATTTATTAAGGAGTAAAAGCATGGAACTCGTTGAGTTCCGATCAAAGAAATATTTATTCATTAAGAAGTTTTCGAAATAATGTCGAAGTCTCTCCTCCACAATTATGTAAATAATTATTTAACTATTATCACGGCTTTCATGAAAAGCAATGAAAATTAATGAAATTCCGTGTTTAAATATAGGTCTCTCTCTCTCTCTCTCTCTCTCTCTCTCTCTCTCTCTCTCTCTCTCTCTCTCTCTCTCTCCCCGTCTGTCTGTCAGACAGAGACAGAGTTCAGGTAACGAAGTCCTTAGGGGTATTGATCGATGAAAGGCTCTCGTGGTTTGATCATATTGATACTACCGCCAGAGAAACGTGTTGCTACAGCTAGCCTACGTCAAGTTAGACGTTTTGTTCGAGAGAAAACATCCGTAACAATATACAATTCTTTAATAAAACCTTTATTTGATTATTGTGATTTTGCATGGGGCAATGTGTCTTCTAGCATTGCCACTAGGTTGCAAAAGCTACAGAATCGTGCTACCAGAGCTATAACTGGAAAAGGTTATGAAAACAGATCCAGGTTTTCTTAAGAAAAGTTTTGCATATAAAGGAGTTAAAATTTGGAATGATATCCCAGAGAATGCTAGATCTAGTAAAACTTGAATAGCTTTAAACGATATCTGAAATCATCGCTTCCTCCATCGGATTAAAGGATATATAGAAATATAGATACAGATGTACTAATTGTAAATATTTTCAAACGCGGCTCTTTGTAAAACAATTTGTTTTTTTAACTGGAAGATATCCGAATTTAAATATCTGTCTCTGTCTCTCTGTCTCTCTCTCTGTTTCTCGGTCTGTCTGTCTGCCTGTCTCTCTCAGTCTCTCAGTCTCTCTGTCTCTCAGTCTCTCAGTCTCTCTGTCTCTCTGACTCTGTCTGTCTGTCTGTCTCTGTTTATCCCTCTGTTTCTCAGTTTGTCTCTGTCTCAGTCTCTCCCTGTCTCTTTTTCTCCCCTTTTCTCGTCATGTCTTTATGTGGATATGTGTGCATTCATGTGTACATGCATGCATGCATGTACGCATTCATGCGTACATACATGCATGCATGTATGCATGCGTGCACGTATGCATACATACATGTATGTATGTATGTATACATGTATGTGTGTATCTAACTATATTTATGTATGTATGCATAATGAAACTGTATAATCATGTAATGATAATGATAATAACGATGATAATAATCATAATAGTAATATTATAACGTTAATAATAACAACATTTCTTCACTACATTCTTCAAACTGCACTTCCTGATCAACTGGACTACGTAAGATGAAACAAGTTTACTTGTTTAGTTTAGCCTGGTTCAGTTTAGTTTAATTGTATTTGATTAATATGACATCGTTAGCAATGTATTTATCAATATATGCTCTGCAATGATAAAATCTTTAACAAGATTACCCACAATAATTAAATATGAATAGAAATAGGAAATTGAAGTTAGAACAAAATTATCAGGACTTTACTTTAAAAAATGCTTGTTCGGCTTCGACCAAAAGATATTTTTAATACGACGCCAAAATTTTCTGACCTGGCTCCAACACTAACCAGGTAAAAAGCAAATTTTTGTGAGTCTGTCAAGTTTCAGGTGAGACAATTAACGTCGGAAGGAATATCCCAGTTAAATATGAACATATATGGCTTAACGTGACATAGGTTGCCTCGGTGTCAAGTTAGAATTCGGATGGATCGAGCAAAACCTTTTAATAATGGTAGCAAAGTTAGTACAATTCTTAGCAAAGTCTGGCAGACAGTTAATCGTTTTTGAAGTATAATCTCTTGGCTTTGCTTGACTGTAGAGGGTACTTAGTTTAAGTGAATCAGCAGAACTGAGCCATATCCATGGTAGTCCAGACATATCGATCGGTGGTTGAGTGCGAAAACCATTACGGATGGTGAACTGTTTCATGTGGTGTCCTCAAGAAAGTTTGTATTTCCTAAATACTCGAACCGGGAACACCTTGGCTCCAAGCCGTCAAAGATAACAAAGGGTGTATGTCTACAACTAATTCGTTGCATGACGGCCTGTGACGTATAGCTGTATATTTTTATGCGTTGGTGACGTGTTTTGTCAGAGAGAGCGGAAGAGGTTGAAACACATTAGAAACTTCTAATGAAGTTTTGATAAAACTAGAAACTCAGCGAAATACTTACGGAGTTAGAAATCTGTGAAGCTCTGTATTATTGTGAAGATGCTGAAGGTGGCGTAATATGATGATGTAACCATTTTCAAGTGCTTTTTTTCCTGTGGTTTTGAAATTGTATACTTGTATAATTGTATAGTTGTATACTTTTGAACTGTATACTTATATTGGACTGCGCTGATGGGTGTGTTCAGAGATATGTGGGAATTTGTGAAATGTCTCTGGTGGAAGAGTCGAGCCTCAAGGGTCTCTACATTGAGAAATGACAGTTTTGGATTAGTGATAATCGACCAGGACAAACCACTCACTTTAGATAAACGACTAACAATGCATTTTGTAAAACTGTTTGAGAAGCCAAAAGTCGGAAGGTTAGCGCCATTGAGGTCACTTCCCTTTTTTATGGGCAGCATTTTTGTTGTCGTACGAGATTTTAGGCTATTTACAGGGATGAAAATGTGTATGCATTAGTGATAATCGACCAGGACAAACCACTCACTTTAGATAAACGACTAACAATGCATTTTGTAAAACTGTTTGAGAAGCCAAAAGTTGGAAGGTTAGTGCCATAAGGGAATCTTTAGTGATGGTCTTACAACAAATTTGCAAATAAGAAATCACGTAAGCACGCACGCACCCTCTCACGCGGCACTCACGCAAGCACCCTCGCACGTAATACTCACTCAGTCAGGCAAGTATATAATGTTCGTTTAGATGTATATCAAGTATGTAATGTTTGTTTATATGTACATATGCATGCATGTTCTCATCGTTCAGAATTTTTCATGAGAAACTTGACTATACCAAACACGTAATTCACAAGTCAAATCAAACATTTGCATATGAAAATTAATTTTATATATGATACAGTGAACTCCCTCTAAGACGGACACCTTCGGGACAGCTCTTACTGTCCGTCTTAGAGAGGTGTTCGTCTTAGGAGATGACGTAATCAGACACCGGCGATCAGGAATAAACCGATTAAACATTGTTCACTCGGCACTTATCCTTCTGCCACGAGAGAAAGGTACTGACGTTTCGAGCGAAAGCTCTTCACCGTATGTCAGGTAGTTGAACATACGACTAAGAATTTGTTCAATTTTTCGAAAAGAAGTCGTTTTCGTTATTGTGAAATATTCAAATTTCGTTACCCCAATCTATTAATCGGGCCATTATCTGTCCACTCTGAGACGTATTTTGAACCTTTATCCACCTGAAAAGTGTCCGTTGTCCGTCTTAGGGAGGTGTCCGTCTTAGAGAGAGTTTGGTTATAGTGGAATTATGTATAAACGGCCGAAACCAAACGTGATGTCCGTCTCAGGGAGATGTCCGTTAAGAGAGAGAGTTCACTGTATAATTTTTTTTGGATGTGGAATAGATAATTATTCACTCTAACATACCTGATTTGCACGTGAAATGACATGTGAAATTTTTGGAAGGGAAATTCCTGAAATGTTCTCGATTGCAGGGTAGAGTTGCATGAATACTGAAGACATACAACAGAAAATCGTCTTTTCCTTTATCAGCTCGCTGGACTATACTCAATCGTAGTTTTAAAATATCAACATGCGCTATATTTTCGCCTAACACCAAGTATTTCATCTGTTCAGGTTTTCCACTCTGGCCAACCATGAACGAGTTTATTCGGAGTAACGTCAGACAATTTTACTGTGGCTAACGTCAGACAATTTTACTGTGGCTAAAGTCAGACAATTTTACTTCGGCTAACGTCAGACAATTTTACTGTGGCTAACGTCAGACAATTTTACTGTGGCTAACGTCAGAAGATTTTACTCGTCGAACGGAGACATCCTGCCAAGAAAGGTTTAAACCTTTTCTCGTGATAGGTCTCTCATTGACGTGTAAATAATCATCTGGCGTTAGCGAGAGTAAAATACTAAGGGGTCGTCACTATCTCGAAAGGTTTAACTTAAAAAGGGTTTGATCTCGCGTATTCCTGTCCCTGTATTTCAAAATGAAATTCTTTTGCAAACCTACTGGCTGGTAATCGGCTTTCACTAACCCTTTTCTGCGAGTAGGTCTCTCATTGACGAGGAAAATCGTCAGGCGTTAGCCAGAGTTAAATTCTGGAGAGATTCTATCGTCTGAAAAGAGTTTATTACAGTTAATTACGGTATGTAAATCTTCGCCAAGCCCATATCTCAGGCCCCAGATGGATCAAACCCGCAACTTCCTGATGACCAACGATTCCATGAAACATCTGTCTTAATAACAAAATGACTAATCTGCTATGGACATCATTTGTCGAATTCTTTGGGTTGGATAAATATTTTTCCCATAATGTGAGCCACTTAAGACATACCCTTTGACGATATTGCGGATTCTGTGGCTGACCTCAAGATCGGAAACCAGAGATCGCTTTTAAGACATTGGTCATTTTCATGAAGTGATGGGTGAATAAAATGATGAAATGATCTTGCTAACGGCCAAAACGTTAGGGTCTGAATTTCTTTGCAGAATAAACACGAATACTTACAGATAATTATAGAAATTTACAATACAACAGCTGCCTGGGTTAGTTATCTGAACGAACGCTTTTCATCTGAGCCTGAGCTACTGTTTTTCCCAGGAGGCAGTGCACAATCTCTATTTTTGATTGTAGAATCTACTAAAGCGTTACAAACAGAGGAATTTTATTGCACGATGTGGTAATAATTACTGGTAGCAATTCTAGCCATATCTGGCCACGGGGACCCGCATAACATGTTCATCACGCGCAGATAAGGTAGATACTATATATACAACACGATATTCACAAATAAATTCGGAAATGCTAAATGTAAATAGACTGCAATTGAGAGTAGAAAGGTTAAATCGATATATTTAAGCAAAGAGTACTGTGGTTTTCCATTAATTTTTAACGTATCTTAATCTATCAAAATAAGATCTAAATAGGAAATTTAAACGTGAATTCTTTAGTATTAATATTATTTGAGTGGTTTCAGCGTAAAATTTTATTGTATTTTTGAATTTGAAAAACTTCACAAAAAAGTAAAGGGGTTAACTCATGGATTTTGACGATTTTTCGACCAACTTCAAACTTTCGAAAATAGTTAAAAATATAAAGGTTTAGATCAAAATAGTTTAGTTTTGCCCTTATTTCAGTGATTTGAGAAGAAAATTTCGGTCAATTTTCAAACGCGAAACATTTCACCTAAAACCAAAGCGGTCAACTAATGGTTTTTGATGATTTTTCGACCAATTTTAAACTTTCTAAATAGGACCAACATATAAGTCTCGCCCAAGTAACACAGTTCCGCAGTTATTTGAGACACTTTAGACTAATATTTGAAATACTTTGTGGTGGAAAAATTTCGCAAAAAAAGTAAACCCGTTAACCCAGAGATTTTGACGGTTTTTCCAACAATTTTAAACTTTCGAAATAAGCACGAAATATGAAAATTTTGGCCGAATAATATAGTTTCGTCCTTATTTGCATACTTTTAGACTAGTATATGAGAGAATTTTTCAGGACAAAAAATTTCACCAAAAAGTAAAGGGGTCAACCCATGGATTTTGACGACTTTTCGACCAATTTTTAACTTTCGTAATAAGCACGAAATATGAAAATTGTGGCCAAAAAATATAGTTTCATACTTATTTACATACTTTTAGACTAGTATTTGAGATAAATTTAAGGTAGAAAAATTTCACCAAAACGTAAAGGGGTTAACCCATGGTTTTTGACGATTTTTCGACCAATTTTAAACATTCGAAATAAACACGAAATATGAAAGTTTGAGCCAAGTAACGTAGTTCTGCCTTTATTTCAGCCATTTTAGACTAATATTTGAGATAATTTTTGAGGTCGAAAAATTTCACCAAAAGGTAAAGGGGTTAACCCATGGTTTTTGACGATTTTTCGACCAATTTTAAACATTCGAAATAAACACGAAATATGAAAGTTTGAGCCAAGTAACGTAGTTCTGCCTTTATTTCAGCTATTTTAGACTAATATTTGAGATAATTTTTGAGGTCGAAAAATTTCACCAAAAGGTAAAGGGGTTAACCCATGGTTTTTGACGATTTATCGACCAATTTTAAACATTCAAAATAAACACGAAATATGAAAGTTTGAGCCAACTAACATAGTTCTGCCTTTATTTCAGCCATTTTAGACTAATATTTGAGATGATTTTTTGAGGTCGAAAAATTTCACCAAAAGGTAAAGGGGTTAACCCATGGTTTTTGACGACTTTTCTACCAATTTTAAACATTCAAAATAAACACGAAATATGAAAGTTTGAGCCAACTAACATAGTTCTGCCTTTATTTCAGCCATTTTAGACTAATATTTGAGATGATTTTTGAGGTCGAAAAATTTCAGAAAAGGTAAAGAGGTTAACCCATGGTTTTTGACGATTTTTCGACCAATTTTAAACATTCGAAATAAACACGAAATATGAAAGTTTGAGCCAAGTAACGTAGTTCTGCCCTTATTTCAGCCATTTTAGACTAATATTTGAGATAATTTTTGAGGTCGAAAAATTTCACCAAAAGGTAAAGGGGTTAACCCATGGTTTTTGACGATTTTTCGACCAATTTTAAACATTCGAAATAAACACGAAATATGAAAGTTTGAGCCAAGTAACGTAGTTCTGCCTTTATTTCAGCTATTTTAGACTAATATTTGAGATAATTTTTGAGGTCGAAAAATTTCACCAAAAGGTAAAGGGGTTAACCCATGGTTTTTGACGATTTATCGACCAATTTTAAACATTCAAAATAAACACGAAATATGAAAGTTTGAGCCAACTAACATAGTTCTGCCTTTATTTCAGCCATTTTAGACTAATATTTGAGATGATTTTTTGAGGTCGAAAAATTTCACCAAAAGGTAAAGGGGTTAACCCATGGTTTTTGACGACTTTTCTACCAATTTTAAACATTCAAAATAAACACGAAATATGAAAGTTTGAGCCAACTAACATAGTTCTGCCTTTATTTCAGCCATTTTAGACTAATATTTGAGATGATTTTTGAGGTCGAAAAATTTCACCAAAAGGTAAAGGGGTTAACCCATGGTTTTTGACGATTTTTCGACCAATTTTAAACATTCGAAATAAACACGAAATATGAAAGTTTGAGCCAACTAACATAGTTCTGCCTTTATTTCAGCTATTTTAGACTAATATTTGAGATAATTTTTGAGGTCGAAAAATTTCACCAAAAGGTAAAGGGGTTAACCCATGGTTTTTGACGATTTTTCGACCAATTTTAAACATTCGAAATAAACACGAAATATGAAAGTTTGAGCCAACTAACATAGTTCTGCCTTTATTTCAGCCATTTTAGACTAATATTTGAGATAATTTTTGAGGTCAAAAAATTTCAGAAAAGGTAAAAAGGTTAACCCATGGTTTTTGACGATTTTTCGACCAATTTTAAACATTCGAAATAAACACGAAATATGAAAGTTTGAGCTAAGTAACATAGTTCTGCCTTTATTTCAGCTATTTTAGACTAATATTTGAGATGATTTTTTGAGGTCGAAAAATTTCACCAAAAGGTAAAGGGGTTAACCCATGGTTTTTGACGATTTTTCGACCAATTTTAAACATTCGAAATAAACACGAAATATGAAAGTTTGAGCCAACTAACATAGTTCTGCCTTTATTTCAGCCATTTTAGACTAATATTTGAGATAATTTTTGAGGTCGAAAAATTTCACCAAAAGGTAAAGGGGTTAACCCATGGTTTTTGACGATTTTTCGACCAATTTTAAACATTCGAAATAAACACGAAATATGAAAGTTTGAGCTAAGTAACATAGTTCTGCCTTTATTTCAGCCATTTTAGACTAATATTTGAGATAATTTTTGAGGTCAAAAAATTTCAGAAAAGGTAAAAAGGTTAACCCATGGTTTTTGACGATTTTTCGACCAATTTTAAACATTCGAAATAAACACGAAATATGAAAGTTTGAGCCAACTAACATAGTTCTGCCTTTATTTCAGCCATTTTAGACTAATATTTGAGATGATTTTTTGAGGTCGAAAAATTTCACCAAAAGGTAAAGGGGTTAACCCATGGTTTTTGACGATTTTTCGACCAATTTTAAACATTCGAAATAAACACGAAATATGAAAGTTTGAGCCAACTAACATAGTTCTGCCTTTATTTCAGCTATTTTAGACTAATATTTGAGATAATTTTTGAGGTCGAAAAATTTCACCAAAAGGTAAAGGGGTTAACCCATGGTTTTTGACGATTTTTCGACCAATTTTAAACATTCGAAATAAACACGAAATATGAAAGTTTGAGCCAACTAACATAGTTCTGCCTTTATTTCAGCCATTTTAGACTAATATTTGAGATAATTTTTGAGGTCGAAAAATTTCACCAAAAGGTAAAGGGGTTAACCCATGGTTTTTGACGATTTTTCGACCAATTTTAAACATTCGAAATAAACACGAAATATGAAAGTTAGAGCCAACTAACATAGTTCTGCCTTTATTTCAGCCATTTTAGACTAATATTTGAGATGATTTTTTTGAGGTCGAAAAATTTCACCAAAAGGTAAAGGGGTTAACCCATGGTTTTTGACGATTTTTCGACCAATTTTAAACATTCGAAATAAACACGAAATATGAAAGTTTGAGCCAACTAACATAGTTCTGCCTTTATTTCAGCCATTTTAGACTAATATTTGAGATAATTTTTGAGGTCGAAAAATTTCACCAAAAGGTAAAGGGGTTAACCCATGGTTTTTGATGATTTTTCTACCAATTTTAAACATTCGAAATAAACACGAAATATGAAAGTTTGAGCCAACTAACATAGTTCTGCCTTTATTTCAGCCATTTTAGACTAATATTTGAGATGATTTTTTGAGGTCGAAAAATTTCACCAAAAGGTAAAGGGGTTAACCCATGGTTTTTGACGATTTTTCGACCAATTTTTAACTTTCGTAATAAGCACGAACATGAAAATTTTGGCCGAATAATATAGTTTCGTCCTTATTTGCATACTTTTAGACTAATATTTGAGAGAATTTTTGAGGTCGAAAAATTTCACCAAAAGGTAAAGACCAATTTTAAACTTTTGAAATAAGGACGAAATATAAAAGTTTGGGCCGAATAATGTAGTTTTGCCCTAATTTTTTGAGTTTTAAAGTAATGTTCGAGATAATTTTTGAGGTCGAAAAATTTCACGAAAAATTTAACCCATGGTTTTTGCCGATTTTTCGACCAATTTCAAACTTTGGAAAAAATTCCAAAATGTGAAAGTTTTGGCCTAGTAACATAGTTCTGCAATATTTTCAGCCTCTTTAAACTAATATGTGAGATAGTTTATAGGTCGGAAAAATTTGGGAAAAAAGTAGAGGTTAACGCACGGTTTTTGACGATTTTCGCCCAATTTTAAACTTTCGAAGGAACCGCAAAATATGAAAGTTTACGCCGAATGATATAGTTTTGCCCTTATTTGTGGAGTTTTAGGCTAATTTTTGAGATAATTTATGAGGTCGAAAAATTTCTCCAAAAAGTAAAGGGGTTAACCCATGGTTTTTGACTATTTTTAGAGGAATTGGAAACTTTTGAAATAAGTCCCAAATATGAAAGTTTAGGCAGAATAACATAATTTTTCGCTTATTTGAGGCTTTTAGACTAATATTTGTGATAATTTTTGAAGTCAAAAAATTTCACCAAAAGGTAAAGAGTGACGCCGATGGTTTTTGACGATTTTTCGAACGATTTGAAAGTTTCTAAACAAGCCCAAAATATGAAAGTTTGGGCCATATAATATAGTTTTAACGTTATTAGAACAATTTTAGACGAATATTTGATAATTTTTGAGGTCAAAAAATTTGACCAAAAAGTAGAGTTTAGTACATTTTTCTTGACGATTTTTGAAATTCGTCGGTGGTTTAGGTTGATAAATTTTTGATGAAATTTATTCAGTAATTTCTTTGAATTATTTGATTTTTTTTTGTGCACTATTACATTTTGCAATCGCTTATTCTCTTGATTTTGGAGCAACTGAGTGAAAATCTATCAATTTGTAGGCAATGGTTACTATTTTAATCTGATAAATTTTCGATGAAATTGTTTGAATATTTTCTGAGAATTGTTAGATTTACCTGATAAGGAACTGCATTTTGCAATCGCTTATTATCATGATTTTGAGGGAAGTTTTCAGTGAAACTTTATTAGTTTGTAGACTGAAGTCGTTCGCCTAATCCGATAAATTTTTGATGAAATTGGTCGAGTACTTTTTGAGAATTGCTTTATTTTTCTAATGAAGTATTACATTTTACAATCGCTTATTCTCATGATTTTGGAGTTATGGAGTTAAAATTTATCAGTTGTAGACAATTGTGACTATTTCAATCTGATAAATTTTTTATCCAATTTGTTCAGTACTTTTGGAGAATTAGTTGATTGTTCTGCTAAGATATTAGATGTTGTAATCGCTTATTCACACGACTACGATAGAATTTTAGCGTGAAAATTTAATGGTAATACCGATCAGTTGTGGGGAATATTGAAGAAATTTAATCGGTTGGCGACTGAAGCTCTCTCTTTGATGAGGAAAATCGTTTGCCGTTAGCCAGTGTAAAATACAAGTCTATCCGTCATTAGTAGCGGAAGGGTTAAGGCATTTACGAGTACTCAATGACTTGAAATCGAGCTCACATTAAATGAACTTAAATTTACGAGTATCACAATCATATTTTTAAAATCCCAACAGGGACCAGTAGCGAAAATCGTAAATCTTGGGCCCCGGGCTCGGAATCGAACCCACGACCCTGAGAATCTAGTGCAGTATTCTCGGTTGGGTCTTAAAATATGACGCTAATACTCGTAATTTTTCTGGTTGTGTAGACCCCAACAGAGAGAGACGACATTGAAAAAACGCTGCTTATTCACTCAGCACATGCAGTTTCGATCGAATGCGTATTTAATATGCACCATGCCACATAAGCTGGTTGGATGTAATGCACAAGTATTTTTGAATGCAAGGTAGCCCAGGACAGCGCAGTCAAGTGAAGTTTAGTCAGGTGAATAGAAAGTGATCAGAAGGGCACTGTAGCGAATGCGAAAAATCGGGGTAGGCTACAGTAGGTCAGGGTTGGCCAGGGTAGAATAAAGTGCCACGCTGCCGTAAACGCGTGTAATGGTTCCCTACAAGACACAATTGTCGAATTCGGAAGCAGGAATTGTTCCTTTGAAACAAGATTACATACCTCAGGATGAACAATCGTATATGGGCGCTGAAGTATGTCGGGGGCACTTGGCCAAAATCTTTCCATAAAAATATTTTTATTAAATTACAAAAGTTCTAACGAAAGCTGCTATTTATTTACATCGCTCTTAAGCCTCTTGCATTAATCGCATTATTTAAAGAATCACCCCTGCACTCTGGTCAAGATTTCCTCAATATGAGGTTACCTGAGACCAAGTCTCGACTACTGTCATTTGCGTGTATAATCATGTTAAACTAAGAAAAATAAATTGTAGAGTGAAATGTTTGCATAACTGTACACCAGTACCAAATGTCTGTGTGCTATTGCACCAGAAATTGTCATTCATATTTCGTGAGGAGAATGTCAAAATAAGGGTACCTCATAAATACTGTCGAAGTAATAAACACGAGAGTTTCAAAGCGTGTTTGGTACTAAGTTTTATTATATGGCTGAGGAGTCTGTATGTCAAATAATGCACGTTGATTGGTTGCTAAGCGGTCAAGTTTCAACGGTATTGCCCTTCCGGGTAATACGCATTTTACACCTCACCGGTAAGTTGATAATTCCGGAGAAATTGGAATCTACATTAAACATAAATGCGACGAAAAAAACGTACTAAGACAGTGGTGTTGTGTTTCTATACAACGGATTGTATAAAAGAACGATGAACGTTTCACTGGTGGAAACACGTAACCAAACAAACACGTCACGAGAGAAGGTAAACAGTGGCCTTTGAAGACGAAAGGAAGGAAGAAGGGAAAAAATAGAACCAAAAGCCATATAACAAATTCCTTATTAACCTCGGTTGTTCTGTCCGTAGGGGGAAATATTTGCTTTCGGGTTCTTCTTCGCACATACAACGCTCCTTCGTCGCTCGGTCTGTACGAAAATGCTCGGTAAATACTTCCCTGCGCGGACCACGCACTCGGGTAATAAGTCTCTAATAGAGGTACCACGCAAGAAAATTGGAGAAACTTACAAAGTGTAGATTCACAGCTTTGCTAGAAATCACAGATGGCAATTGGCAAGTTACCAAAGATACATCCCAATCAGATTTATCACAGAAGAGAATAACATCAACTCATTTCTTTATGGGGTCTCAAAACATTTGCAGTACGGTTTAACTTTTTCTTTGGAAAACGAAATGTATGCGTAGACAAATGGACATACGACAAATCAAAAATGGACAAGAGAAAAACTATCTTGCCTGGACAACTAAGCTCTACTCATTCAATCTCTAAACACAATTTTATATTGAGGTTACGTTATTCCAGTGAGGAAAACAACAGTGAAAGTTCTCGGTAAAGACTTCCCATTCTACCTGAAAGATTCAACTTGGTCTCAACCAAACTACGCAGGGCCATCAAATGCGCATGGCATGTCTGACATTTCTGAAATCTAGAAGTCACGGGAATTGTGGTATTAGAGTTACAACAAAAGACATCTATGATAACTGCCTTTCCTCCTTCCTTTCTCTTTCTTCCTCGCCCTTTCTCCCTCCCTCTCCGCCTCCTTCCCTCCCATCCTTCCGTCCTCCTTTCCTTCCTTCCTCACTCCCTTCCTCTCTCGCTTTCTCCCTCCAATCTTCACTCCCTTCCTCTCTTCTTTCCTCCCTTCATCCCTACCTCCCAATCCTTCCCTTCCTCCTTCCTTACCTCTCTATCCACCTCTACCTCCCTCCGTCCCTCCTTTCCAACCTTCCTGACTCCCTCCCTTCTTCCCCCCTGTCTCGCTCGCTCTCTTAAGTTTGCTTCGTTTCTCTTTCATTCCTTCCACTTCCCTTATCTCTTCACCCTTCCTTTTTTTCCCTTCCTTCGCTTTATTTTCTGTTCCCGTTCATTCTTTTTCTTCTCCTTTTCCTACTGAATGAAACCCACCGTTCTTCTCTCACAACATCTACGCCAATTGACACAGGCGGGACAGCCATATTGCTTTTTATGACTGGAGCGAAGTTCCTCAGCACCATCTTAATAACAGACGCACCAGTTTGAACGTAGCTGACAACGAAAAAAAAACATTGGGAAAACCGATTAACGGAATTCTTTGACAAATATGAAAACAAAACCAGATTACATCTTTTCCGGCAGGTGTTCTCCCTTTGACGAATAAACTCGCAAAGTAATAGAAGTCTTATCCCGTCGGGAAAGAGTTAAAAATACTCAAACTAAGAAAGGTGAAAATTCCACACAAAGGGGAAGTTCTTCCCCCTAGATCATGGTAACATTCAAGGACTTTTCCAGTTTTTTTTCAAGGTCAATGGGGCTTTTTTAAGGTCTGGTCTGCTGAAGATAAGAGTGCAACGGAGCAACGAAACTGCTCCAACGATGACGAAAAACAACAGTCAAATAATTTATTTACTGCCAACCGAGACCAAGTTATCCTGCCAAATCTGCAGACTGAAAATTCGAGGATTTCACAAAGACCCAAAACGAAAAACCCCCGTTTTTCAAGGAATCCTAGGCCTTGACTAAAAATTCCCAAAATTCAAGGAATTCAAGGATTTCCAGGAGGCGTACGAACCCAGTTAAAAGTGTAATTTGACTGAAATGGTTACAACACTTTGATTTAGGGAGCTCTTCCCTTGACGAATAAAATCGTTTGGTGTTAGCTAGAGTAAAAAAAAAATTGAAGTCTTATTCCGTCGGAAAAGAGGTAAAAATCCTCGGGGAAATGTTAGGAACGAGATTACCAGGATACTCTACATTCAAAAACAAACTTCTCTGAAACTGGACCAACCTCAACACATTATAGAGAATCACTATACAGTTACCTTTCATATTTACTAGAGAGGAGTTGTCGTATGTTTGGAAGTATCACGGAGCAGAGGTCTAAATTCCACAAGGTCCTGGGAAAAAAAAGGCAAAGGAACCATGTGATTTATTAACATTGATATGATTGATATACAATATTAAGGGTTCGAGTTATATATGGGAAACCAGACCTTGTACATCCAATACAGCTACCTACTGGTATCAATGATATAGCAGTTTTATTTTTTTACTGCAATTTTCTGCGTTTTAACTGTTGTAGTCTGTCTGTAACGTAAACAAACAAACAAACAGCAGTTGCAGCCCAGTTTAGTACAGAGAACTTACTGCTTCAGGCAAAGGACATTTAAGAAATCGACTAAAGTCGACTGGTCGTTCATATTTATCGCAAGTTGTACAGCGCCCTACAAACAAAAAAAATACACAAGCAAAATTGAGAAACGCACGAGGAACTGAAGGTTGTAAACAGTTATGATATTAGAGTCTATGAACTTTACATAAAGCTTCTCATCTAGGCTGTAGGGGTTTAAACTTTAATACTTGGTTTAGCAGTCCCATATTCCACCAAGGTACAAATACAAATTATCATATTAAAAACTTTGATTTTCGATAGCGATTCAATCTTTTCTTCTCCCATTTTTAACAAATTGGTTTCTCAAGATGTCCACTAAGTCTGTCGGTCTCCCGCGAGAAATTTTTCGTCTTGGATGTTTAATACAATTCTTTACAAATAGAAATGTAAGCCGTGTAGAATAAATCAATACATAGTATCTCGAACAGTCATGCACCGGTATGTCTAAAACCGATGGTAAGGTTTAGTAGTGACATAAAGATTAACTATGCAAGCGCAAACTTTGAAGTCTAAGGCAAAGTGACAAGAGAAGTAAACCTCCTACAAGAGAAACCACATGGCTGCTCGCAGTCCAAGGAATCTATGACATCTTTTTGACACTACCATTTCCGGGATAAAAAACCCTTCCACCAAGTGTTGGCTAGTAGTAATGAAACAGATATTGTGTGACCATCCCTCACTAATTCAGTAAGTATGCATCCCAAAGTCGAAGAGAAAATGTGCACGTTAAGAATTATCTAGACATCTCTTCTGTTTCTCTAAGATTCAACTTTTCTGACTTTCATGGCGACCTCTATGCACTCCTTCGAGGATTCCTATGGATCAGTGGACCCCACTGTGGGAACCTCAGAATTATGTCGGGTAGGCGACATTCTCGTCACTTTAATAG
Organism: Heliopora coerulea; assembly: GCA_030142905.1. Taxonomy (NCBI): domain Eukaryota; kingdom Metazoa; phylum Cnidaria; class Anthozoa; order Scleralcyonacea; family Helioporidae; genus Heliopora; species Heliopora coerulea. Next base: position 222,834 of record JASJOG010000011.1, on the reverse strand, counting down.
TTTATTCAATAATATTCATTTCATTATACAATTTAAACAAAAAGACATGGCGAAGTGTGAATATACGCTGGCCCTGGAAAGCGTCTGTCTGTTGTTGTCTTAAGAAGGGTTTTAGGCAAAATCTATTTGTTTTCATATGTTTGACCAAGATGTCTGACCTTTATGTCGCCTTCTTTCCACTGTCGCCATACCATAGTAAGATTCCTGTGTCTGTTATTCACCACTGCAGTGAAAGGAGCATGGCCTGAACGGGAAAAAAAAACAGAAATGAAAGACTGAAGGACATATACCCAACATCAATATATCAATAGACATCAGAACCACCAAAAGACTTTTCACATGAGAAAAATGGTCAAAAATGGCTTGGAGCAATATAATGCAATTCAATACATTACAACACCATAAAATACAATGCAATACCATACCATACAATACCATTCCACACCATATCAAACCATACAATACCTTAACCATACCATAAAATATCATAACACACAATACCATTCCATACAATACCATACCATACCACACCTTACCATACCACATCATACCACACCACATACCATACCACAACATACCATACCATAACAACATACCATACCATAACATACCATACCATACCATACCACAACATACCATACCACAACATACCATACCATACCATTTTATTCAAAGTGATCAAATGCACTTAGCTAACCCCGCTAGTCAACATTCATGCCACTATTTAGTTATACCATACAACACAAACTTCTAAAAACTATAGAAAGCTACAAGCAACTAGTTTAGTACGTATGTTGTTGCGTACCGCGCCAATAGTCTGAAATAAAGACCACCAGTTACAGAAAATTTCATCTACACGCACAAAAACGCGCAACTTATTCCCGGTTATTGACAAGTGTGAATAATGTCGTGCTGCAGCCCATGAACAATGTTGTGCGCAATTGTTTCTGAGACAATTTTGTTCTACGCGACGACCTTCGTGAAACAAAGAAACTGTTTGCGCACCTTTTTGGAGAACGTTGGCTGCCTCAGCTTCGGTTATCTTCGGCGCCGACGGGATATCACAATCGTCCTTTAGTCTAGCTTTGACTTGACGTAAACCATTATCCTGCAACGAAGAAATGATTTTGGAAAACGGAACTACAAAGGCAACAAGTTCGTAGACACTAGGACCAAAAGTAAGCGATTTGGCAAAGGCTGGGCGCAAAAATAAACAAAAGAAACATTAGCGTAGCACCTTCACAAAAGATACGGTTATTTCCGGACATCATTTCAGAAATGAATGACACAATTAACAGTACCAAAAGAGATGGTGACTTTTACATTAAACCGTAATCTTTCTTTCGTAGCAAACGTATGATGCTGGAAAATGGGAAAATAGGATTTAAAAAAGATTATATTTAGAGAGAAGAAAACTTTCACCGAAAATACTGTTTTGCATATCTGTGATTAGCGATTTGGCCTTATTCGAACTTAGTCCTTTTATTCTGATATTGATGTTGCTGAAGGATAACTTATACTATATGTACAGTGGCATGGGCCCTAACAAACTTCGTCCTTATTGAAAGAATTGTCACAAGACATCTACCGCCGAGTTGTCGATCACTGTGCACAAAATATATGGCTTTCTTAGTGTTCTGCCCAAGAACCCAAATTGTCCACTGCTCTAGGGCGGTGGATCGTTTAGCCAGACACCTTGGTTCGATTCGCAGGTTGGGCTAACCAGATAACGTTTCTACACCATTGATTTGGTCTCATTCCAAGTTAGTCCTCTTATTGTGTGATTAGGGTTTGATTCCTGCTCAGTACAGTTATCTGATTAAAATTACCTTGGACACATGTGACAGACCTGGAAATAGTGGCGGATCCTGGGAACGTCGTTCCTAGAAAATTTTTTGGTTGCTAGAAAGGGTTTTCAATTTTGTTTGGCAGAAAGTTTTAAAATTCTTTAAAAATTGTATTTCCTTTAAAAATATTCCTAAAAATCAGCAAAAATGTTAAAATTTTTCCCATTTTAAAGAAATTTTCTTAAAACTGAGAATTGCTGATATGAGTGATATCACCTGATGCACAAATTGGTCTCAAAACGTTTTTGGTTTCCTTGATCATACAAAAAAATACCTTGAATTTGAATTTTCTTTACCACACACTAAAATTGTCTTGAATATTTTTTTTAAAATGTAAACACGGCTGTGTGTCAATATATCTTATATGCGTGATTCTGAGGTCCTTGACAACCTGATGAGCTACAAAAACAACCTCCCTTTCATGAATTATTGAATTAATCGACTGAAAAATTATTAGTTATGATGTAACTATGGAATGTTACTCTTTAATAAAATTTATTTGAGAAGAAAATTGTAATGAGAAGAAAATTTGCAAGTGCTGCACTGTTGTTTATATTATTGATTTAATTACATTAATTACACAGTATTTTATTATTATACACTTGACAGTTCAGTTCCAGTCTTCTAACTTCCAAGTTCCAACTTTCAACTGTCAAATTAGGTAGTAATTGAGGCTTAAAACTTATAAGTTATTACGTAGAAGCAGTTATTACAATTTAATTTGATATGCTAAGTTGCTAACATTAGTAACATGCATAAACTTTAATTATATGTGTATCGCTGGGCCGCTCGAAAGGTCGCTTAAATGTAATTTGATCTCCTTATTTTCAAAGAAAATATTTCCCCCTGGCCTAGGATCCAAGAAAGGCTAGAATTATTTCCAGGTCTGACATGTGAGAAGAGTGTTTTCCAGTCTGACTCTACCAAGCATCGCAGGTTTTCTCCGGGTACTCCGGTTTCCTCCTGTAGTAACACTGGACTCATGATGGGTGACCCTCACAAGACCTCTAGGGAGAACACCTTAGCTAGCTAATACGACTATCCAGTATAAATAAAGACTCTTTACTTTACATTATTTTCATGCTCTACTTATCTTGAACTAAATGCAAACTGAACGGATTGCTTACGTCCAAGTTATAAAGAAGCAACGATCGTATTTCTCTTTGAATGACGGTCCCTGCTGGGTGATTAACCAGCCGAATTTAGTGTAGGATGAAAGTTTTGCATCGTTCGTGATTTCAGATCAGCCAACTCTCACGGTTTGACCGTGAGTCTCCTATATCAGGCGGGTTCACCCGATAACCCGGTATTACTGTCACTTCCCACGGTAAGCCGGCTAAAGTTATTGAAAGTGAGGATAGGAATAATATGGAAAAATTGGATGAAATATAGATCAAAATAAAACATCAGTTGAAAACCATCCAGTATAAGTAGTGTTACTGCTGAGATACTTCAGTTGTTGACTTTTAATGTCTCCGTTCTTATTGAACTATAACTGTGTGACATCACTTGTTGACCTGACAGAATATTACAAAATATTCCTTAAAGAGATCTTCACGTCTTAGGTAGCTGATAGGGTTATCAAGTTGAATAAATAGAGTACTTACTAAACTCTTTCCCTGCGAGAGCTCCCCACTTGACGTGTAAAATCGTCCAGCGTTAGCCAGAGTAAAACAATACAAGTTTTACTTCGCTGGGAAATACTTAATTCATAGCAACACGTTAAAACATTTCTTCGCCGTTATTATAGCCGACTTAAGTTTGCAAAGAACTGTTCTTAAACGTACCGCCAACATCTTGGATGGTACCGTGAATTAGCGCTTGACACTTACCGGTAAGAAGTCCTCCATATACAACCCGGCTGGACTGTTTCGGTCCGATGGCACCAAACTGGACTGTTTGACATGCTTGGAAGGAATGTGGTCAGGTTTCAGAGGTTCTGGCAAAGGGTCCTAAAAATCGACAGGCAGTACAGGTGTTTATTGGTAGCAAGTAGCGCTAGTATCTCCGAATGATTAATTGAATTAAAAAATAAAATTAATATTAAGATTATTGAGACTAACTAACAATCTAACTATTTACAGAAGGACTTCTTTCGTATAAGAGATTTGAAGCAGACGAGATTTTTGGCAGTTCTTTCTTCATCTGATAATTCATTCCAAAATTTGGAAGCCAAGTATTTAAACGAGTTTAGACCATTTTTAGTGGTTCTAACTTTAGGTATTTTTAATATAAGTTTACCCCTAAGAGAAGTATATCCTCTATGTTGTAATAGTTCTTGAACGAAAATTGGAGCCTCGTTATGAAGGGAATTGTATATCAAAATCACATATCGTGAATGCGACAATCTTCAAGAGAAACTATACGAACATTCTTCAAGAGTTTCATAATCACTAGTTTTATCATTAAGTACATACCGTAAGGTACGCTTATTGACTCTTTCTAACTTATCACGATTTCTGGCACTACAATAGTGCCAAACAATATTACAGTAATTAAGACGCGTAATGTATAAATGCATTATATAACTTACGTTTCGCAGTATTACATACGTTTTTAAATCTATTTAATACCACAATCTGTGCACAGACCTTACGACATATATTTGAGATATGTTTGAGGTGTGATGTATGATCCAGGTTGTGAACACCAAGTTTAACTAATTACCTTTGCTTCTTCGATTTTCTTCGTTGGCTTAGAAGACGCAGATTCAACCGAAGTTGTAGGTGTAACTGATTGGGACTGGGGCAGAGGAGACGTCACCGATGACGTTTTTGTGACCTTGTCCGGTAAGTTCTTGGAGACTCCCTCCGAAATATTTTTCTTAGATAACCTGTCATGGTGGTTTTTAGTCTCGCCACGAGATTCTGGGATGTTGTCTGCAAACGTGAATGAGAGATTCACAATCGGTTGACTAACGGACTAATATATCTCCTACGAGGATTTGTATGCCAAACTTTCCATAAATACGGGTGCGTGGCTCAGAAGTTAACTTCATTTTACTGGAATGATTTTTTGAAGAGATGAACTAAGAGTAACGAAGATCCTGAAACCACCGAAGACGGAAGAAAACCGGTAGCCATACCAACTTCATCTTTTTAATCATTAATCCCAAATTATTTGACCAAACTTTTCTGGGCGAATATAGTATTACAAATACCATATCCTGAACAAATCTTCATTCGGCCCTAAATCAGTTAGTTAGACCCTAAAACATTGGTAAAGAAATCCTTCCCCCTCTTAGTACAAGCTGTGTCAAGCTGTCGTACAAGCTTGCAATCCCATTAAGATGACATACCAACGCTCAATCTCTGTTAAGGTGGCTTGATTTAGTTAAAACCCTGTTTTAAGGTGGATTTCCATTTAGTGCAAAGTAGCGCGCGCGACTTTTTCTTCTTGTCTCAGGAGCTTTCGAGTGGAATCAAGCGGAAATCTATTCAATTTTAACAATACAGTTGCTGTGCGCGCGACATTTCGCACCAAGTGGAAATCCACCTTTATTCTCAAAATTTCGCTCAATTTTGGCTTTGCCATAGCTTCAAAATAGTTAGCCCAGTTTCCAAGGGGCAAAATCTGGATACAAGTGGTTATCCTTACGAAAGCAGAGAAGTTTCCCGAACAACTTGTGCTCTGTAAAAAGCGCGACAAACCTGACGTGACTAGTTTATACACGGGTTGATAAATGGGATAATTCGTAATTTTCTACAATCCCCTCGACATTCGAAAGAAAAGGATAACCAGGGTTCTGCCCAGGACCATCTCAGTGCCGGGTACTCGCAGGCCCGTGGTCACACACCCCGGAAATTTGGAAATTTTGGTTTAAAAAAATGGATATCGTATTTCGCCGACTCACCGGTAGCTAAGAGTGTAACAATTGTGGTGCTAAATTTTACCAGACGATGGTCAGTAATATTGCTCTAGTAAAAAAATCACTAGAGGTTTTCTTTTCTCATATTTGATACTTTTCGAGTGCTGGGCAGACGGGTCCGCTTTGGTTTGAATGCTGGGTGGTACTGCTGAGTGCCAGGCACAACGATCCAGCACCGCCCACAGTGGGCAGAACCGTGACAACAACATAGGGTGAATAGAAGATCTTAAGCCTAAAGAGATGAGCTCACCTTGAGGAAGCTCTTCAGCAGGAGCAGCTTGAACAGCATGCCGAGCTCTAAGAGGTGGGGAGCGTTCTACGAAAAAAAAAATGCTTAGACTTCTGTTGAATTCATTAAATTGCCCCATATGTCAGACGAATTGAATATTATGATTTAGGATATTTAAAGTGAAAAAAAAAATAACAATTAATGATTGTTGCGAGAGAGTTCTTGCCAGAAAGGAGCACTCCACTCACCGATGGCCGATCTTGGCGTAAAAACTTTACTATAGTCATCAGTGGGAGAAATATCTTTCTCTGGAGGCTGTTTTTTGTCCAACTGATGGTCCACCTTTGGTTTTCTAAATCGAGTGCAATTTGTCGCAGATTGGAATCAACATAATCATCATCACTATAATCATCATCATGGTTATCAATATCATCACCATTATCATAATCATCATCATTTCCACCATCACTGCGATCATTATCATTATCACCATCATTATCCTCATCATCAGTATCGTCGCCATCACCATTATCATCATCATTATCATCATCATTATCATCATTACTATCATCATAACCATCATTATCATAATTATCATTATTATCATCATTGACATAATCATAATCATCAATCATTATCATCATCACCACTACTAATACATCATCCCCATCATCATCATTGTCTTAATCCTTATCATCATCATAATTAACGTTATCATTATCATCATGATTATTATCATCATCACGGTCACGAATTTATTATCGTCATTATCATCATTATGCCCATTATTACCTATACTCATCACAAAGATCATTAAGGTTATTATTATCATGATTACTTTGATTGTTACTGTTATGGTTATTGTTATTATTACCAAGGTACTGCCATCATCATTTCCATGACTATTATCATCATTATCAATATGATAATCACAATTACCACTACCGTCATAATCATTAGCATGACTGTTGTTACAATAACTACCATGGCTATATTTCATGTTGTCTTCCACCTATATTTTCGTGGGCAGTGGGTAGAGTCACCACACATTTAATATCTTGTGAAAGGCTTATGCTATTTAAGTCAGGTACTTAGAATTTAATCACCTTGTTTTAGAAGAACTAGTAACAGGTCTTTTGGTATCAAATACCTTTCGTTGTGGACTACACAGCACAGAAAACAAACAACAATGAGACTAAAATCTAACATAAATAACAATCAACAAGCATAAAGTGAGCTGAAACTACTAAACAAGAGAAATAAGGCTGATACATTTCAACTGAATGCCCGTCAAAAAACTCTATTCTCAGTACTTCTCATTGTCAGCAACGTGAAAGTCACCATATTCTGAAGGGCACTATCGTTTACGATTGCAAAGTTTGAGGTAACATCGCTAATAGGGATATAGTCGGACCAATGTTATTGCCGGTTGAAAACTTGCAATGGACGGGAAGAGAGGAGTCTGAACAGGAGTCTAGGTCTGATGAATTTTCACCTTTTTGACTCGCCAATAAACTCCGAATGCACTCATTTCTTTTCACATATAGTTATTTAAGCTGGTGGCAGTGTTACGTTATACCAATGCCGGTAATAAGATAGATTTGTAACATGGCTAAGCTCCTTATTCAGTCTGTTATCAAAATTGCACATGCTGATTGCCGGCCTAGCCGTGTGATAAGTTTTTTGTTCAAACCAGCTAGTTTCGGCGGGAAAAATTCCCTAACTGATTTGAACACAAACCAACTACATTAAGGTACGCTTTATAAAACCCTGTCGACAACAAACTACCGAAGAAGAATTTAAACCTTCTCAACATTGATTTTAAGCAGAAGACTAGATGAATAAGTGCAAAACAACCACGAAATAATAAGTAAAAACATGCAATTCAAGCTAAGCCTCTGATCTCCACAGCTACAGCCGGTATTTAAAATTAGCACTTATAGCAAGGTTGCATTATCGGTGATGCCGCTGACACAAAACGCAAGGACTTTCACGAACCATTATTGATTTCGAAGGACTTGGTATGCCCGGAATTTTCATTCAAATTCAAGTCCTTTTAAGGACAATGGTAACCCGGCTTGAAGGGTTCAATTCTACTCCTTGGCTTATTGCTTACCTGGTATTCTTCTCTTCATTTCGTTTAACATCTCGGTTTCCATGCAAGACCTTAAGAAACAGAGAAAGCGGGTAATCATGACACGGCTTGAATTAACAAAATGTTAGACATACTGAGTATTTAGGACGGATACGAAGAAAATGACTATCGCTGAGTCTGAAAATAAATCTTGAGCGTTTGCAAGATCTGGCACCAAACAGAGGTGTTAACGTCCCCACTCGATACGGCGCCGGGAGGAAAGAAATAGGAGGGGAGAACTCATAGTCGGATTTTATATCGCGCAGAAAACTGGGAGTGAAAAATATTTGGCCGTGACTGAGACATGGCATTGTCCTGATGCCCGCCAATTATGTAAGATCATTGAGAAAACCGGAGGAACGTTTTTTGAAGCACAAAACCAATCGTTTCGTAGAATGGATTAGTTAACGCCACGTTTTTTTACGTCCATTCAGTAGTGCCAGTTTCTTTCGTGCGATATGAAATCCGACAATGGAGCTTATTTTCAGTGAACGACAAGGGCAACAATATATCAACAACAGTTTCTCCTTAAACACGGGCTCACTTAAGAAGGTATATAATCAAAAGTCGTCTTTGATCTGATTCCCGAACGCCTCGAAGGCGCCCCTTACAAAAAAGAGGCTCCCTAAAGCATTTCCTGGAGCCTGGCTCCTAAACTGTAATTTCCAGAAAATACCCAGGTTCAGTATAAACTTCACTCAACTACATTAACAAAGTAGGAAAAGATTACCTCTGCAGGTTTTGTTTCTTTCTCGTTTAACTGCGCTTCATCAAACCCCGACACCATTTCTTCAATATTCTAGCAATTCAGATGAAACGAAATATCCCGTGGGACATCTGTGGAAGATTTATTGTTATATATCGACAGCGCTGTCGCTGCACTCGGCTAAGGAACCCTGGTTTGTCAGACAAGTTTACCTGAAAATCTGCTATCCATATCGAAGCATTTGTTTGACAGAAGGATGCCCCGATCTATGAGACAAGATATAAAAAGTTAAAGCGGCAAGGAACCGCAAAATTTGCAGCTCGCTTAATTACCTGGACCTAAACAAAGAAAAACTAAGCTACAAGGCATAGACGGAGGGAATGGTCCTATTTTTCAGCCCAAGTACAAAGCTAATATCACTACGTCCCAACGACTCGTCATCTGAAGCTCAGTAGCTCAACGGTTAGAGCATGTCTTTGGTCACCAGAAGGTTGTGGGTTCGATCCCCGTTTGGGCTCGGAAATCACTTTTCATGGTATCACCTTGACAGGCGTCCAACTTTCACCCATGATATCTCCAAGCTGCCATAAACATAACATTAATTTCATAGAACATCATAGTTAAGTTCGACATGTATGCGGAACTTGCTCCTTAGCACGCTGTCTTAGTCTTGGTGGCTCAATGGTTAGATGCATCTCATGGGTCATCAGAAGGTCCCGGGTTCGACCTTCTCCTGGGCCTCAGAATCGTTTTTTTGAGGTATGAACTAGACGAACGTCCAGCTATCAAGCATGATATCCCGAAGCCTCTACGTGCGCAATATCAAAGTCAAGTTACAACTAAGTCTGTCATTTGTAAGAAATACTTACCACTTGTTCGGATGACACAACAAGATCGGAAATTTTCCCCCATCCGATGGCGAAGCTATCAAAAGTACGCACAGGTTCCCAACCGTAAATCTGCAAAAATCATGAATAACACCATTTATTATTGGTGCATTCAAATGGTCATTTGTTATGGCCCATTCAAATGGGCCAGGACAGATTGACCAGCCGGCCTCTTAGATTGACTCGTTTAGGAGACATTGTTTTGCAACCCGGTCTCATATTAGATAGCGAATTAAGTACATCAACATAACGCAAATACCTTGGCACCGAGGGGAGATGCAATTACTAATATCGACTTTCCGAGCAGACGGTTTTTGCTTGAAAACACCCAACAGTTCTGGGCACTTTGGACTTAGGTGTCGTGGAAACTATTCAAATTGCAAAACTTTGTCAGTACTTTCTCGCCCTTGTCATCTTTCTATTAGAGAACAAAATTATGGCCTGGGCGGAATTACCCTAAAAGCGGATGTGAAGAAAATTTATTTTCCCTTAAAATAGGCCGTGTTGAACTTGGCACGTCGGATTAAAACTTCCTAAGTTGAAACGTTACTAAACTCCCTAAATTTAAGGACGCAATTTTTCGAACAAGACAGGTTATCAAACTGGGAACGCGGCAAAACAAAATTGAACTAAATAATCTCTAAATTAAGCTTCGTTTGACTTGACATGTTTTTAAAATTTGTGCATATTATAAGCGACCAGAAAGACAAATTCATCTGTTTATTTATTTGGACCTTCGATTACCATGTTCCCGAATTAGCGTCACAAACTGTCTTCGAACTCAGATTTTTTTCTTTCAGGTCATGATTTCCAAATTCGTATTTTTTAGCATTTTGAAACACGGTACCTCTGAAAGTTTTTATCCGGTGAAGCTATGTTATTCAAATCCATTCGATACGGCAGATAGGGGTGTAACGATTAATCGAATTCTCGGTTAATCGCGATTATGACCATTCCGTTTGATTCACGATTTTTTAGTTCCACATTTCGATTTTCGTTCGATTTGAATTGCTCCAGGCTGCCCTCGAAAAGTGTCTTTAAAGCATTAAATACAAATAAAAAGACACTTGGTTTTCAAATTTTTAGCGGTCGTTTATTCAAACGAGTTCTTATTTTATGACATCAAAATTCCGAAACCTTTAAAATCGGTATTATTCATTGAGGACCTTAGGAGTTAGTACACCATAGTTCGTACGCCATTTTGTATTGCCTGGTAAAAAGTTAAGCATTTTTGAGTTTTGAATCCTATTAAAGAAGTTTTTGTTGAATCCCATGCTGTTTAATTTTTGTATGATAAGAAGTTAGAAACATTTGCATAATCGAATCGAAATATTCGAAGTCGAAAGGCAATAATCGAAGTCGAATCAAATCGAAAGGTATATGAATCGTTACACCCCTAACGGCATTTTTTTGGACTGAAAAAAGTAAATTCGGTCATGTACTTTTTGACACCCCTGTATTACTTACAAAATGAAGGGCGGTGTTGTGTTAGATACATAAAGACATGCAAGCCAAAAACGTGTGCTCGTATGTCCGATACAACACCGAAGCGAATACTGTAAAATTCTCATCATACAAACACATGTAATCAGACCTATTCTTCAAAAATGATAAAAATCTCCAATGTTTTAGCCGATAAAACAATAAGACGATTTTTGGACAAAAAAGAAATGCAAATTCCTTCCTGTGTTCTACAAAATTACTCACTGAAAGCAGACGTAACTACATTAAAGTGAAGTAAAGTGATCATTTACAGATATACACACCTTTAACGAGTCATTTGAACCGCTGAACAGACATTGGCCATCCGGATGAAATGCGACAGACCTTTACACATGAAAAAAAATATTGCACAAATTGTGATATAACAAATCCCACCAAAATAAAAAGACTAAAATCCAACGAAATGTTACGACCACGTTTAAGGCGATCAAGGTATCCATAGAACGTATCCGGATCGGTGTGATTATACGGATATGACTGACGCATACGATTGCTCGTTCTGATGTATGTGATTAATTCACTAGCGTCTTCACGACGCATTGCTACATTAGCGAGCGAATCGCAAGCAAAATTTGTATCCTCGAGACGACATTGCATACGCCAGGAAGAACAGTCGTATACGACAATCGTATCGGGTAAATGAGTCCGACGGAGGTTGGATGATGTAAAAATTAATGCAGATTACCGCAAATTACATTCATCGTAAATCTCTCAAGCTTGTGGGTCTGGGCGTTTTTTTCGGATTTTTTCTGTCTGCGACAAACTGGCATCGACTAACGTCTGTTTTGTTTAAGACATCTAGCTCTCCACAAGTCAACGTTCTCACACAACTGACTGGCATAGCTGTGTACATGAATAGGACCAGCGAAAAGGTCCGAGTTGGAGTTTGGGGTCTTGGTCAAGATTTTTTGACGCTTCCCCCCCCCCCCCCAGCAACATCTTGTCAAAGGCAACCCTTAACGCTGAAAACGTGTCCCATGCCGCAGGCGCTTGCCGACCCTCTCACCCATCCTCATTCCCTGGACCCTCTTGGCAAATTGAAAACTGGCTAAGGCTAAGGACATTAAACATGACCCACATTCTGGAACATTGGGATCAGACACGTACAAGATACTCTAACCTCTAGTTTGACGTACGGGCAGCTTAGGGCCTGTTTATATAATGCAGGCGGGACGCGATGTTCGGTGGAACCGGACGTTTTTCATCCCGGTTTAACGGCAGTTTATATATGGTAGGCGTGACAGGGCGTTTGCCGGGACGAGATGTTTTTCACGACGGGTTTAAATGGCAGAATTATTGTAAAGTCAGCATAATATCGTCCCGGCAAGGGGAGCGAAGAATTTGAATGGTGAAAAATTTCCCGCTTTTAACGCGTTCCCGATTGAGCTAACCGGGATTCAGTTTTGCCAAGACGGGAAAAAAAACGTCCCGCTAAGCACTGTCTCTACATACACAAATGTGATAAATAGAAGTAAGATACTTAAGGCGAGGTGATCCCGCATAACATCCAGTTACGGCTATCATACCGTCCTGAATCCCACAAAAACAGCCCCTTAGCGATACATCGACCATGATGTCTATTTGTGAAGAAAGTATAAGGTCACTTTGGTTAAGCTTGGAGCGCTGTAACCGTGTCCCAAAGTCTGGGACGTATTCATTGTCTTTAACTGTACCTTATGGCGTTCGATTCCTGATCCGTTGAAGACACCAGGCATAATTTTTCCAAATCCCAGAACTTCACGGTTCTAAAACAAAACAGAAAACTCAATACACAACGACTTATTAAAAAGATATATTAGTCATCAAACTACCAAAGGGCGTGTGTCGTACATTCATCAGCGAAACGCGCTCAGCGTTTCTCGGTGTTATTTCCACTATCTGGTCAGCAGCTGCTAGACAAGAGTTCACACAAGATTTGATCATGATACTCAAATGTACACGGAAACATACCTATCTCCACTTCCAGTTGCTAATAGAAACTCTTTAGGATGGAACTCCACTCTGTTTATAGGCCCTGCGTGTTTAAGTTCAGACAGCAATTTACCGGCTGCCAAATCCCAAAGCTAAAAACAAATTACGAGAAGTTACTGAATTAAAAAGTACGATAGCTTCCTCGAGTGAGTGCAAATTTTGTTAGACAAACTGGATACGAGACATATACAGTAGATTTCGTTAATACCGCTACCCACGCACCTTTGAGAGAGAATTTCACCTATGAGTCAGAGAACATGCTCTTTAAAAGTTTAACTCTCCGGTCCGTACCCGACTTTTTAATTTTCACATGACAAACACCAGATGATTTTACTCGTCAAGACGAGACGTCTCGGACAGGAAAGAGTTACCTTGATCCTGTGTTGTAGCCGTTCCCTATTTCTATTGTCTCTCATTAACTTGTCTTATATGCTGACTAAAGCCCGTTTTCTACTAGGCGAATTTTGTCGCGCGAATCGATATTTCATTATTCAAATTGAATAGATCCATCATTAGTTCCAGCCGAAAGCTCATGAGACAAAAAGAAAAAGTCGGCTTCGCGCGAAGAAATTCGTCTAGTGGAAGGCGGCCTTAATGACACCATGTTTAAGCGAGCACGCAATACGTGCAGGAAAAAACTGGCGGTGCATGAGGCTATATTTTGGAAGGCATTACAATAAAAAGAAGAAAAAGTGGTCGCGCGTGTGTACATCAGAAGAAATATTGAAAGGCAACTTAAAGTCTCTTTGTTCCTCCTTTCACAAAAAGAGGTCAAAAAAAAGTAACCTTCCCTAGGTTAGGTACCATAAATGAACATTGCACCTTAATGTGATCAACCTTAATCAATGGAGTATTGATGCAGTTTGTCCCTTTTCTTTTCTTTTTTTTTTCGACACACTGGGACGCGTCTTCGTATAATATTTGGTCAGTGCAATCTTATTAAAATCGGCCAATTTTTTTTCATCAGTCAATGACTCAGTTGCCTGCCCTAGTTTATAAGCGTTATCTCCGAACACGACCGTTAACCTCGACGAAAGGAAATGCATAACTTTTAATTTCTTTCAACATTTCCCCTGAGGTTGAAAATTAAAACTGGTCCTTCTAAATTTATAAGCGAACTTTCAGGATTCAAACATTTAATTTATTAATTTAAAGACAAACCTTGGATACTCCATCTTCTCCGGCTGATACTATCCACCTACCATCAGGACTAAACCTCAGATGATTCACGACATCAGTATGTCCCTAGGAGAAGCAACAATAAACTAGATTGAACACCGTGATTTGTTTTGAAAAAAAAAACAACTTTGATGGCATGTCATCTGTTTATTTACGTATCAACGTTGTAATGCGTTATACGTTGGCCAAACAGCCGGCATTTGCACAGGCGCATCTCAAACCACACAGGTACATTGGCTTTCACTGGTAAGACGTTAAACAGTTAGTCACTCTTCGTCATTTCATATGAAATAACGTTATCATTAAACATACAGTATGATATCATCATCAATGGATTTGGGCGTGTACGATACAAAAAATGCAAAAGACTGAAATCATTCAAAAAATGCTGATGTAGTTACTCACTTTATAAGTGATAATACAACCTTTTCTTCTGATGTCCCACACCTATAGAAATGAACTGAATTTAACGTACTCTACCACAAGATTACATTTTATATCCATATTCTGTAATTACCGGTATCTCAGGAATCTTAGGGACTGATGTACATAATTTGTGTAATATGTCGTACTAATTCAAATAAGTTGGACAATTTCCGTCTAGCTTCGGAACTTACGTTGTACTGATTAGACTAAGTATTATTCCAACAGCGCACCTTTACATTAGTATCTGACGATCCTGAAGCAACATAGTCACCATATGGATGGAAATCTGTACATTTAATGCTAGCTTTATGTCCAGTTAGAGTACGAAGAACTAAAAAAAAAGAAATTACTTATTTCATGTAAACATGACACAATATTTATTTTGTTCAGTACAAATTAATATATGCAGGTATATATATATACTCACTAGTCTCTACTTAGAGCACTCTAGCATGGCTTAGATGTACCACAAGCGTGGGACACTTGAGTCGCCTATATAATGTAGGCTACTCCATCCTGCTCATCAGCATTACACTGACGAGGCCCAATAGGCCGAAACGGTTCCGTCTGTAGTTATATATATATATATATATATATATATATATATGTAGATAGATAGATAGATAGATAAATAGATAGATAGATAGATAGATAGATAGATAGATAGATAGATAGATAGATAGATAGATAGATAGATAGATAGAAAAATAGATAGATAGATAGATAGACCAGCATATAAGCATATAAGACCAGCAGCAACAACAACATAAAAAGGACAAAGATGAAGGATAAAGAGGTCAAGTATGATAAGGAGGACAATGATGAAGGAAGATGGAGTAGGAGAGAGGATGTTGGGGGGGCAAGAAGACGAGAATGAAGAAAAGAACAATGAGATGGACAAGGGAAAAAAACAGAGATGAAGAAGAAAGAGAAGATAACAAGAAAGAAGCATTGGAATAAGAGTAACAACAATATGAACAACGACAACAGCAACAACAACAGCAACAACAACAGCAGCAACAACAAAAACAACAACAGCAGCAACAACAACAGCAGCAACAACAACAGCAACAACAACAACAGCAGCAACAACAACAGCAGCAACAACAACAGCAGCAACAACAACAGCAGCAACAACAACAGCAGCAGCAACAACAAAAAAAGCAACAACAACAGCAACAACAACAACAACAAAAACAACAAAAACAACAGCAGCAACAGCAATGACAAGAACAACAGCAACAACAACAACAACAACAACAACAACAGCAACAAAAACAACAACAACAACAGCAACAAAAACAACAGCAACAATAATAGCAACAACAACAGCAACAACAACAGCAACAACAACAGCAACAACAACAACAATAACAACAACAGCAACAAAAACAACAACAACAACAACAGCAACAGCAACAACAATAACAACAACAGCAACAAAAACAACAACAACAACAGCAACAACAACAACAATAACAACAACAGCAACAAAAACAACAACAGCAACAATAATAGCAACAACAACAGCAGCAATTGCAACAGCAACAACAACTGCAACATAAACAACAACAAGAGTAACAGCTAGAGCAATATGACCAAAAAAAGGAAAGACACAGATGGAGAAGTAAATGAAAAAGAAAGACAAGAAGACATTTCTCACTTTTAGCAGCATCAAGATCCCAAATCTTGAGAGTTCCTGATTGTGAACCAGCCACAACAAACTCTTCCAAAGAATTAAACTGGACACTTTCCACAGGACTTGTATGGCCAGCCAGACTCTACAGTTGAAATAAAAAAAGAAAAATACAATTTCAAACCAAACCTACCAGTAAAGGTTACCAATGGATATTGGATCTTCAAGTTTCTTCAAAGTCTAGCACAAAGGCAATAGATTAAACCAAACCTGTCTTGGGGTACATATAGCAACCACAATACTATAATCTGTTGGATAATACTGTACACCTATAATTATTGCTAAGAATATAATAAAAGAATAAAGTTTGCCCAGTTCACACCATTCTGGTATCTAGTTCCATCACAATGAAGTTTTGATATTTTATGATAAAGTGTTAAAATTACAAACAGTCAGAGAGATGATTGTTCCTTCAAGGCTTCATGACACAGTTTCAGTTGCTATAATAATTACCAGCTCCTGATTATTTGAACCTACAGTGAAACAATTGGCTATGGTAATGAAGGTTCAAATTAATTAAATAGCAAATGGCCAAATTGCTAACAAATTTTCTTATGTTGATATTCAACCATTTGAAAAATAGCTATTCAAAAATACTTAATTCTCTGGAAGCAAAACACTTTCAAAAATGGGGAAAGCATATTTATCTTACTTGATTCACTTATTAAAACACTTGCAATGCAAGATGCATGCAGAATGTGCTATGTTGTCTTCAATACTTTTCTACCTATTTTCAGTTGTATCCAGTCTCTCATTGACAATCACTAGTATGAAACAGTCTTACATGTAAAATTTCTGATTCTCAAAGCCTTCCTGACTGCAAATTTACTATCTTCTCTTCATACTATAATTACAATGTAACTTTATCATTGATATTCATTCTACATATGATACACTATGAATATCATGGAAAAACAAGTTTCATTCAATTTATCCATGCTACTGTATATGTAATAATTTATAGACCTTGGTGTTGCATGTTAAAAATTGGATGAAAATTTACCATTTACTTTACAGAATTCAATTTGAACCTATTAATAGTACATTACAATGCATACCAGAATTACATTGGGTTTACCCAAAGCCCACATATTAACTTTCCTATCATCTCCACCAGTAACCAGAACATGGCCAGATGCAGGACCCAAGGCAAGGCAGTTCACATTATGGCCATGAGCAACAAATTCCTCTGAATAAAGAGAACAAAACATTTAACAGGTTTGCACAACCCAACCACTTCTTTGAATAATATTCTGGTAAGTCACAAATAATTTTACTTGGCAAAGAAAGACATCTGGTTGTGAAAACAGGGCATCAAATTTGTTTTCTACTGTATATGGATGATATGTGCTGACCAACTAAAATTTTTCAGTTATAATATCGCAAGACATGGTTATCATAATTTTAAATTGGTCAATTTACAAAAAAAAGTAGTTCTATTGTTAAAGTTTCATCTCTCAAAGTTATGAAAACACCAGGAAAACATTTGTAAAGAACAAGAAAGTTTAGGCAAGCTACATCATCAACTGTGTTTAACTTTGGTCTGGGCAATCTAAAGCTAGGTCACTTGGTTTCAATGCAGCTATTCTTATGTCAAAAGACATAAAAAGCATTTAAGACCTTATACTACTTGACCATATGAAAACTGGGTAGTACAGACTGTTTTTTCTTGACCTGGATGCAATGATTAGGCAAACCTAGCTTGCACAAATGAAGTTCAGTTTGCACAATGTATAATTTTTATCCCCAGTACGTATGTATATTTGTACAATTTTTTTGTATCCATATGTAACCTGTACAAGTATACATTTTTATTTCCAGCTACCAAAAGTGCTGTTTTGACTTGTCTGGTGGACTTCTCCTTGTCCACGACTACTGACAGTGGTTACGTCAAACAACCTCTTAAACACATGTACACATATCTTACATCTTAAGAGATCTCTCTGTTTTCTTCTCCTGTTTATGAGTATCACCAAAGAAACCTCTTCTAGCATACAAGTTAACATTAATTCATGATAGGGAAGAATCTGGGTTAGGATAAAATCTACTTTGATTAACTTACCAACCCCAACCCCCTTATGTGGCTTTGTAGAATTTTATTGATAAAAAGCAGACATAGATGGGGTTAACAGGTTAACAAACTGAGACAGTACAGTTATTGTTTAGCCAAAAGGATCAGCTAAATAATAAGCTAAACCAGCAAGGCAGCATGGTTCACCTCATGTACACAGAAACACTGCCTCATAAGTAATTGTGTACGACTCATCATCATAAGAGCTTTGTCACTGATTGCAGGTGTGGGGTATGCAACTGCCTAAACATGAATAACAATTCAAGAAATTGATGGCTCACCTCAATCTCATTGACAGCAATTAAAGTTACAACTTGTAACAAAGAGAGGACATACAAGTCAGTAATTTTCAACTCATTAAACCCACTTTTTCCCATTTGTGAAGCAGGCTGATCACGTAGGCTTTATCAAAGGATGTCATAATGAGTAAGGGCAAGTACCTGCAGTATCTATTAACTCAATATTGTACTCGGAAGTCCACATGGAAGACTTATTTAGGCTGCTTACTTTATACTCTTCCCCAATAGTACTATACCATTAGCGCTCATATGAAGCAAGGCGAGTTCCTGGTCAAGCCGCCCTTAGTTACTTATGAACGTTTTAAAGAAAATTTACAAACCGTCGTTCTTAAAAACGAGTAATTCAAGACGATACTTGCCATCTCTTAATATATTAGACTAGTATCGGCCCCGGTTAGTTTATTTTCCACCTCATTCATAAAAAAACGGATGAAATTAAAGCATCTTTTTCCTGTTACCTAGCCTCTTAGCAGCATTTTCGCAAAAAATGTTTAAAAGACAGTCGCTGCATAAACTGTAAACAAGACATGTACAGATAACAGTTATCTAACTCAGGCAACGAAACAGTTTTGCCCAAATTCTTTAAAGTAGACGGTTTAGCGCATTTTCATGTTTTCACCGTACGACTCTCATTAACGGCTAGAGGAAAAAAAATTATCATTTTATGACCAGGTACAGTACAATGAAAGCTATTAAATTTTAAACTTACGTCGCTTCCAAGATTTCTTAGCGACACTGCGCGTGGTCAGGGTTGACATGGCTCCTGGTTTGATTAACTTTTTTTTTCACTTTCCAAGAAACCACATTGTCAATATTAAACAATTTATCTCCAAAAAGACAAAGACATGGACAAAAAGATTACATGAAGACGACTTATTTACGGTTTGTAATACATAGTTTTAAAACTACCCAACAAAAACCTCAAATGTTCGTTACGAGCCCAGGGTTGGAGAGATAGGTGT
This sequence comes from Heliopora coerulea, assembly GCA_030142905.1. Taxonomy (NCBI): domain Eukaryota; kingdom Metazoa; phylum Cnidaria; class Anthozoa; order Scleralcyonacea; family Helioporidae; genus Heliopora; species Heliopora coerulea. The sequence continues at coordinate 203,056 of JASJOG010000011.1, read as the reverse complement.
ACAGCAGCTGTGTACTGCAATGGTATGCGCATTTTAGCAATCATTACCAGTCCTCTGAAAAGGTTCTCAAATCTACAACATAAACAAAGCTGATCATCTTCCACAGAGCCATGCTGACATTCAAAAGGTTATTCGATCGTCATCTATGCGTAGCAACTAGCCAGCACCTTGGAAGAAAAAGTGTATCGTATATTCAAGGGCAGAGCCCTTCTCGAAATGTTCGAGAATACTTTTATTACATTGACCATCAAGGACAGGTATTGATTGCTATAGTTTGTGCAGGAATCCTTGAACTCAGATATAATATATCTGCGGTCTGCTCGTTTCCATGCGCGTCTGTCTACTGTATGATTTTACAATTTCATGTAAGATATACATGGTATTGTGTTTTTTCCAATTGGTATAATGACAGTGGAGTAATAGCAACGAATTATAATTTAACTGCATGGTTGATGCATGAAATTCGAGACTGTAGGCTGTACATATTGTATAATTCATTAGACACAATTTCTGGAGCAAGGTCTATATCATCTGGAAGAGGCTGTGAAAAATGGATAATTACTCCTTGGCAACATTGACCCAGATTTTACCTCCTCTTCGACTAGTACACAACTCCAGGAAAGCATTTAAGACCTCTGACCAATTTTTCATAGCAAACGTTTTTGTGTGTTCCGATATTTCACTGATCCGACACTTGATCCGACTTACGATTTGATTCAAATGAGGGATGAGTTAGTTTAGGTGTTACAAAAAAACCAAAAAAAAGTTGAAGTTTATTGAGGGGTCATCCACCAGCCATCTCTGCAGCATTGGACTGAGAATAAAGCTGTAGGACTGGTATTAATTATTGGTGGCCTAATCCATAATTTTATTTTTCTTTCGTATAGCTTTTTCTTCATGACACCAAAGTAAAAAACTTTATCACTTGTTTCAAAGGTATGACTTTCAAGTCTGCAATAGCTCTGTCCTAGTAATTAATATTTCACATTAGATATAACCAGTGTGCTGCAACCTGCCAGATGTAATCAAAAAAGGCATATGGGACACTGCCTTCATTTTATTTTTAAATTTTTCATGGATTTCATTCATTGTGTGGTGTGAGCCATAACAAATTATACAGTACTTATTGGTATCAGCATTCATTGCTTTTATGTTTTATGTTGTACCCTTACCTCTCAAGTATCTATCCCCAGTTTCATCACCCCTACACCATTCTCATGCTCCAGTACATGTAAACAGTTCCAAACCTAATTATTTAATGTACTCTACACAACAACACCATGAATGCATGCAACAGAGTTCTAACCCATTCCTCCCAAAACAGCCTTCACCTTCCCTTGGCAGAATGAAATTTGCGGTTCACAACAATAAAAAGGAAAAAACCTTAAGCTGACTTAGGAAATTATAGGTAGAACAATAAACTTGTCAATTTCTTGTTTCTTTTTCATTCATTTATTTTCTATCTTTTCCTTTGAGACAAGAAATTCTTGGAATTTTTTTTCAAACGACTAAAGCTGAATGAAACTGGACGATATGAAGAATTTCCATTTGTTTCACCATGTGGAAGAGAATTAAATTTCCTCCAGTGTGATGATAAACCAATTGTTTATCATTCAATAATTGAAAGTACAGACAACAGCACAGCAGATATGTTGACCATCAATGGAGCAGAAAGTAATTTAACTTATCCATTTCAACCACAAAAGTTATGCATGTTTCCTGTGACAGGGAGAATTTACCATCCTGCAGATCAAAGATATGGAGGAATTGGCCTTATTAAATCCAGTCTTGGAATTGAAATCAGTCAACACTTTGAATTTAAAGACAGGAATCATGAAACTGATCCACCTTCTCATTTTCACTGGAATGGAACCATTTATGAACTAGATAATTCTTTGTGGAGTTGCATTAATCAAGCAGCAGTTTAGTTGACTGCTCAATATTCAGTTAAATATTTAACACCTTCCATAAGTATAGGAAATTTAATTTAAAGTCTTTTTTCATGTTGTTGGAATGAATTTTGTAAAAAGTGCAAATATTAATTGTGCTTAATTATGAATAAATGAAATGCCTTACAGATATTTTTCAAGTTATCCAAAAATCTCTTTTTTTATTTTATCTAAAACATCACATAAAATTTAACATTCTTAACTTTTGACCAAATTTAAACTTTACTGTTTAGATGAGCTGTACATGCTTTAAGTTGTTAATTGTGTAACTTACTAATCTGTTTCATTGCTACAAAGTTAAGTTTACACCTACAAAGCAGTAATTACATCCTTACCTAACCAGTCATTAGTTATAAGTGTCTAGGGGCAGGTCCCTAACTAGAGCATCTGATGAGTTTGTTGAACACCTGAAATCATGTCAACACATTCACCACATTCTGTGAAGATAGTGCATGTACATTGGAATATTATGAGAAAAAAGCTATCATCAGAATGACTGTAATGTCAGTTCTTAAAACTTAAAGAGCTACATCAAGTTTATCATTTTAGACAAGTTAAAAGGTTTTTATTTAAGCTAGGAGACTGAACAAACTACCAGGTCTCCTTAATGTTGCATTTTATTCAAACATTCATTCCACTTAATTCAAACAAAAAAAAGTTACAACATGATGGCTGTACATAATAACTGGAGAGGAATATGTTATAGGTTTGACATTAACACATACTGGTTATTATTAATATTATTATTATTTTATCTTTCACAGCTTGTGCCAGTAGTATTTAATTATCCCCCGAAAACTGGCCACTACCAGTAGCCTAAGGTTCCGAGTTTTTCAGCCTTCCAAGCTTCTTCTCAATATTCTTGCTGTTCCAAGCAATGCCGTCTTTTGGAGAAGTTCTATTCTGATCTGTAGGTCCAGTTTTTCAATCCACTTATCCAGTTTTCTACTAATTGCTCCCAAAGCACCTATAACTATTGGTATTATCTCAATTTTCCTCATCGTCCACATTCTTTTTATTTCCCTCTTCAGGTCGTCATACTTTTCCATTTTCTCTAATTCTTTTTTCACCTATTCTACTATCTCCTGGAACTGCGATGTCCATAATCTTGCACTCCTTTTTCTTCTTTAACACCACCACGATATCAGGTCTTCTACATTCAATTAGACTATCGCATTGTTACGAGCCACATTGTCATGTCGACTTTTGTACTCTTTTTGCGCTAGCTTCTTACATTCACTGATCAAATGTGTTACATGCTCTCCTTTTTCACCACAAAGCCTGCAAAGTGGAGACTCAACCGTTCTATCTATGTGAAACTTGACATAATTTGTCCTGAGTGCTTGTTCTTGTGCAGCACATAGAGGTGCTTCAGTCTCCGGTTTCAAATCTCCTTTCTTTAACCACCACCATGTCTTCACCAAGTCTACCTGTACCTCTTCCCCTAGATCTCTCTTATATTGTTCATACATTCTTTTGTCAGTCCAGGCTTTCTCCAGATCTTCTCTTATTTTCCTTTTAAAATTTTCCTTTGCTTCGCACCCTTCTGTTTCAATCACATTTGTCTTGGCAACTTGTTGTAGGAGTGGTTTCACACTGTTCTTTACATACCACCCCAAACTGTTCTCTTCCGCACTGATGCATTCTTCACAACTAATCAATCTTCTTCCACCTTTTTCCCTTTGAAAATTTAACCTGTGGATGTCACTTTTTGTGTGAAAAGCACCATACATTGTCATCAGTTTACGTGTTTTGGAATCCATTGCAGCTACTTCTGCTTTACTCCATTTCAAAATACCAGCCCCATACCTCAGCAGAGCAACATCCCAAGTGTTCATTGCCATGATCTTATTTCAGCTATTCAATTTTGATTTTAGTACCAATCTCAATCTCCTTTCATATTCCTTTACAAACTTACTCTTCATTTGAGCTTCCATAAATTTATCTAATTCTAAAATCCCAAGGTATTTGTATACATCTGCTTCAATTGATTTTATTGCTTCTCCATCAGGTAGCTGTATTCCATTACATTTTACAATCATTCCTTTTTTCATTACTAGCTTTCCACATTTCTTAATTCCGAATTCCATTCCAATATCTTTACTGAGTATATGAACGGTTCTTACCAATGAGTCTATTTTTTCCTCATTCTTTCCAAACAGCTTAAGATCATCCATGTAAAGTAGATGATTAATCTTCAATTGATTTCCTCGAAACTCGTACTCTGCCTTTACTTTTCTCAAAACCAAGCTTAACGGTATCATACATATCACAAAAATTTAAGGGGATAAGCTGTCTCCTTAAAAGATACCTCGTCTTCTATTTACATGTCCTAGACTTTCTCCCGATGACGTTAACTCCGTTTTCCAGTTCTTCATGCTGCTTTCAAGGAATGCTTTCACATTATTGGCAATTCGGAACATACTCATACATTCTACAATCCAAGAATGAGGTACCATATCGTACGCCTTACGATAATCTATCAAGGCCATGGAGAGATTTGTGTGTCTTTTCTTGCAATCTTTTAAAACGAGCTTGTCAATTAACAGTTGGTCTTTTGTTCCTCTCGACTTTCTTCTACACCCTTTTTCTTCATGTGGTAGTACATGATTCATTTCCAAAAAGGTGTACATATTTTCTGCAATCATCCCTGTCATCAATTTCCACATCAAAGGTAAACATGATATGGGTCTAAAATTATCAACTGCATTACCTCTTGATTGGTCTTTTAAGCACAGTACAGTCCTACTACATGTCATCCATTGAGGTAAATCAGCCCTATCATTTAAAATCTCATCTAACTGTTCTGCAATCCTTTGATGGCACGACGTTATTCTCTATCCAGTAACCTTCAACTCCGTCAAGACCTGGGGCTTTCCAATTCGGGATCTTTTTGCACTGCTTTCTGATATCTTCCTCATTTATCTTCAAATCTTCTTGGTTGAAGTGTCCAATTTCCTGTTTTGCTTCATCTAACCATTCAGGTTCCCTATTATGTTCTGTTTCGTTGTCCCAAATTTCACTCCAAAACTTTATACTTTCATCTGCATCTGGTATTACTTTTTCAAATTCAGTCCCCTGTCCGTTGTTTATTTCCGTATAGAACTTTTTTTGGTCGCTCCGAAACATTCGGTTCTGTCTATTTTGCTTTATCCTCTGTTCGTACCTCTTTACCTTAGCTATTTTAGCTAGCGCTCTTTGTTTAAGTTCCTCTATTACCGTTGTTAATCCTTTAATTCTTATTTTATATTTCACTTCAAGCCTTTTGTATTTACCCTCCTTTATAATTTCTCCACTTTTCTTTCGTTCCATTATGTTAATATCTCTCCTAAGCTGTTGGATATCTCTCTCTAATTAAGAAATCTACTAGAGGTCGGAGAGTATTGGATGTGTTCTTGACTAACTGCCCACATTTATGAAAACAACCTACTGTTTTCAAAGGTTTGGTAAGGTCTGACCATTTGGCGGTCATGGTCACTCCTCGACTCTTAGCAAGACCAGAGAGGAAATATGTATATTTTACAGATGTTAGAGATCATCGAAAGAATGACATGAGGAATAAATTGAGAGTGTACAATTGGAGTAGAGTTTACAACTGTACCGATGTTGACGAAGCAGTTATCTTACTTAATGACACGATTGTTGCAATGTTTAATGAGTGTTTTCCTTTAATTAAGGTTAAAGTCTCTACATGTGACCCACCTTATATGACTTCACTTGTTAAACATTTATGTAAGATACGAAATAAGCAAATAACGAGGGGAGCAAATAATGATCTTCAAGAACGGATAAACAGACTCATTCGTGAAAATCAACTACGTGCTGTTTGCGACGAGAACAGGAAGTACAGTCAAGGGTCAAAAGGATGATGGGATACTGTAAACAAAATCACTGGTAGAAGTACTAAAAGTCACAACATTAGCTCTTCTATTGATTCACATCTTATAAATTCGTACTTTCAAAAGATTAATACGGATACATATTACACGATTCCAGACTTTTATCAATTGCAGATGGAACCCGTATCCCCGTTGTCGATATGTGTACTGTTAAAAAATTCATGGCGAAGCAACGACGTACTGCGACAGGTCCGGATGGTCTTCCATACTGGTTGTGGAAAGATTTTTCACAGTACCTCGCACCGGTAATTACCAAGATATTGAACTCCTCAATACAGCAGCAATGTGTGCCTTTGTTGTGGAAAATTGCGAATATTAACCCGATACCGAAAGAATCACCTTTGACTGATTGCAACCAATTAAGACCTATATCGTTGACGAATATTATAATGAGACTCATTGAAAAAATAGTCTTTAAACAAGAGATTTTATTACAATCCAATTCATTGATAGGTAAAGATCAGTTTGCCTATAAAGAAGGTACCAATACAACAACTGCTCTTATAAAGTGTCAGTACTATTGGCTTAAATGGTTAGACGAAGATGCTGACTTTGTTCGAGTTATATCATTCGATTTTAGTAAAGCTTTTGATTCTGTCCCCCATGACATTGTGTGTGAAAAACTTAAATTAACAGATCTTAATCCTTACATCATTAATTGGATTATTAGTTTCTTAATGAATCGAAGACAAAGAGTTGTGGTAGACGGGATTGAGACGGAATATGTTGATATTAACAAGGGTGTACCGCAGGGTACGGTCCTCGGTCCTTTTTTATTTTCACTAATGGTCAATGATGTAAAACCTGAAGATCCGAAAAATAACATACTGGTCAAATTTGCGGACGATATGACTATCTGTGCTCCTGTGAAATCAACTTGTGATTCTGCGTCTGTTGAAGTTAGAAACATTGAGAATTGGGCGAGCAATAATAGGATGTCCCTGAACTTTTCAAAAACGTGGGAAGTGCTCGTAAGTGGTGGAACTTTAAAGCCATTACCACCAGCGATAGTAGGTATTGAACGCAAGAAATGATTAAAACTTCTTGGTATTACCTTTCAAGATGACCCTCGTTGTTGGGATTTACATGTCGATAATCTATTGTCAAAAGCACATCTTGAGGGTATGCAGGCCTTATGGTTATTCTGGAGATTACCTTAGTAAATTGTTCGACTCAATTATCATCTCATTATTTCTCTATGGAATTGAAGTATGGGGTTCTGCCTTACATAATAAACATCCAGAGCGTATTGATAAGTTCTTCAAACGAGCCCATCGTTATGGGTATACGTTAAAAAAATTCAAGATGTCTGAGCTGATTGAAGAGAGAGATATAATCTTATTTAATAAGATTGTAAACGATCCGGAACATGTTTTACAAGAACTACTTCCTGAAAAGAGACAGAGGATTTTAAGAGATCGAGATCATCCGTTTAATCTTCCAAAAGTTACAACTGAAAGATTTAAACGATCTTTTTTAAATATATGTCTTTTTAATTACTTTTATGAATAATGATGTAAATATAATGGTTTGTCACGATTTTAATAATTAGTTCTTCCTTTACTTTTGTAATATTAATTATATTTGTAAAGTCACACGTATGCTGTGCCCTCATTTGTAAAAGACTTAATGATAATAATAATAAAAATTTAAACAGTTTTTAAATACGTAGATACCATGGTGATTGGTAATTTAAGATAAAGTAGAAGATGAAGATTAATATACGCTTTAAAGGGGTATACACAGTTACCAAAGACTGTTGGACGGTTTAGTTCTTAAAAGAACTGTATGAAACTTAAAGAGGTAAAATTCTACGTAAAGAATAAGCCTAAAGAATTAGAAAAAAGCACGACGCATTTCGGCAGACCACTTATCAAGTGCTATACGTCTGTTAACTAAAGAAACATATCACCTGCTTATATAGTCTAAAGAAAACTGATGACATCGACCCAACGGTATGTGAGAGGGTCAAAATAGGGATAGTTGGAAAACAAATTCCTTTTGCCGGAACAGATCAGGATCATCAAGTTTTATGTAAATGGCTTCCATCACCTTCAATTGAAAGGCGGAACGGCATTTGTAAAGAATTCTAAAATTATCGTCCGAGTAGTTTTCGGCGCAAGACTTGTTGGACAAAAGATGTTTGCCGACAGCTGAGTCGCAACTGATGAATTGACTGGAACGGCATAGTCGTTCTGGTTGTTGACGTGATGGCTGAGTTTTATTTCTAATGCCGACAGCTGAGTCGCAACTGATGAATTGACTGGAACGGCATAGTCGTTCTGGTTGTTGACGTGATGGCTGAGTTTTATTTCTAATGACGTGAGGAACATGTTGTTTGATCCTATCACCCAGTCTCTGATTAGTTCTACCCACGTAGCGAAATCCACATTCGCATTTAAATTCGTAAATAACACAGCTAGATGAAGAAGCAGGTAGAGACTCTTTGTGAGTGGGTGGGAGGATAGTTTTCGTCGAAAAAATGCCAACGAATCTAGCAACAAAAAATGTTTGCTCAGTAATTAGCTTGATCGATTGTCAAAAAGTTTCGGAAATTTGTCCTATCCATGGAAGTTTTAAATAGACTGGACATTTAGCGGGTCCAATTGGTTTGTCTTTTTCACTTTGATTAAAAGCCCTATCAAGTATACTATCCGGGTAGCCATTAGATAAAAATATAGATTTCAACTTGTCAAGATCACTTTGAAGAAATTTCTTAGATGCAATCTTATGAGTACGGCCAATTAAACATTTAATCAAGGACAGTTTTTGCTTTCTAGCACTGAAGGAATCAAATCTTGTGTACAGGCCTGTAAAAGTTGGTTTCCTGTAAACACTTGTCAAGAAAGCCGTGTCCTCTTTGTGCACTAGTACGTCGAGGAAAGGAAGTTTATTATCTTTCTCATACTCGCAAGTAAATTTTGATGATGGGTGAATTTTGTTGAGAGTATCTAGAAAGGCATTGATTTCACTGTAGCCATTAAATACTGCGAAAGTGTCATTACATACCGTTTGTACCACTCCGGTAGTTCGTGCGATATAGATTGAAACAGTCTAAACTCGTAATATCCGACAAAGATATTTGCTAGAACAGGGCCTAGTGGTGACCCCATTGCCACTCCATCGATCTGTTTGAACATAGTGTCGCCAAAGCTAAATTCTACCCCCTTTGTGGGGGCAATCATAAGTTCACAGAAAGCGGCTTCAGAAATTTCTGGTGGTGTAATATCTGTGTGGTATAAAGTATTGGCACAAATACTTATAGTTTCATCCAGAGGGATATTTGTAAATAAGCTTACTATGTCAAATGAACACATGACAAGATTCTCCGTGTCAATAGTTATTTCTCGTAGCTCTTTGGCAAAACTAAACGAATCTTTAACAACTCTGCTTGAGAATTTATCCAGTACTGGCATTAAAAGAAGTGAGAGTTCATTGGCCAAATTGTGTTGTGCTGATTTTATCATCAACAGAATGGGTCTTAAAGGAGTCCCTTCTTTGTGCGTTTTGGGAAGTCCTTATATTCTCGGACGTTCCGAGCCTGTAGGCCTAGCTCGCTCATAGAAGCCATCATTGATCTGGTTTGATTTCTTCAAGCGTAACAATAGCGATTGTAGTTTTCTTTCATTAGATGCTGTCTTATCACGTTGCGGCAATTTGCCTAGTTCACAACATTTTCTGTCATCATTAAGTATATGCAACATTTTTCCCTCGTAATCTGCTTTATTCAAAATAACTACCCCAGAGCCCTTATCTGGTTTGCAAACAACAATATCCTTGTTTTTGCGTAGTTTTGACAAGGCAATAAGATGTTCCCTAGTAAGGGGAAAGTCTTTAGATTCTATAGGTGTTCCACTCTACGCATGGGCAATGTCACAGAGTTTGGCTTTACAAGCGATTAATAGTTCTTTGTTGTGGGGTGTTAGGTTTTCTAATTGCGCCCAAAATGTCTCAAATTCACTAAGTATGGATTCACGTTTTAGTTTTCCAGGTGGAATGGCAAAGTTTAACCCTTTTGACAACACCTCGGTTTCTATAGGCGTCAGTTGATAACTAGATAGGTTTGTTACATGTGTAGAAAGTCCCACACTGCCATAACGTCTTTGCTTAAGTCTCTTGACGAGATCTAAGCGTTCCTTAGCTTGATCTGAAGCTTTTTTGTTATTAATTTGTCCAATGTACATGCAGAATCTAATGAAATCAAACTTGGATAAGCTATGTTTGACCCTTAACGTTTCTCTGGAAGCTTCTCTCGTTAAAAACCTGAGCCTGCTCTTCTCTTTATGAATATCATCCGTCATGAATGGCTTTTCCATAACCAACGTGTGACGTGCTCTGCTCGTGTTCATTTGACATAGTAAGCTTATTTACAAATATCCCTCTGGATGAAACTATAAGTATTTGTGCCAATACTTTATACCACACAGATATTACACCACCAGAAATTTCTGAAGCCGCTTTCTGTGAACTTATGATTGCCCCCACAAAGGGGGTAGAATTTAGCTTTGGCGACACTATGTTCAAACAGATCGATGGAGTGGCAATGGGGTCACCACTAGGCCCTGTTCTAGCAAATATCTTTGTCGGATATTACGAGTTTAGACTGTTTCAATCTATATCGCACGAACTACCGGAGTGGTACAAACGGTATGTAATGACACTTTCGCAGTATTTAATGGCTACAGTGAAATCAATGCCTTTCTAGATACTCTCAACAAAATTCACCCATCATCAAAATTTACTTGCGAGTATGAGAAAGATAATAAACTTCCTTTCCTCGACGTACTAGTGCACAAAGAGGACACGGCTTTCTTGACAAGTGTTTACAGGAAACCAACTTTTACAGGCCTGTACACAAGATTTGATTCCTTCAGTGCTAGAAAGCAAAAACTGTCCTTGATTAAATGTTTAATTGGCCGTACTCATAAGATTGCATCTAAGAAATTTCTTCAAAGTGATCTTGACAAGTTGAAATCTATATTTTTATCTAATGGCTACCCGGATAGTATACTTGATAGGGCTTTTAATCAAAGTGAAAAAGACAAACCAATTGGACCCGCTAAATGTCCAGTCTATTTAAAACTTCCATGGATAGGACAAATTTCCGAAACTTTTTGACAATCGATCAAGCTAATTACTGAGCAAACATTTTTTGTTGCTAGATTCGTTGGCATTTTTTCGACGAAAACTATCCTCCCACCCACTCACAAAGAGTCTCTACCTGCTTCTTCATCTAGCTGTGCTATTTACGAATTTAAATGCGAATGTGGATTTCGCTACGTGGGTAGAACTAATCAGAGACTGGGTGATAGGATCAAACAACATGTTCCTCACGTCATTAGAAATAAAACTCAGCCATCACGTCAACAACCAGAACGACTATGCCGTTCCAGTCAATTCATCAGTTGCGACTCAGCTGTCGGCATTAGAAATAAAACTCAGCCATCACGTCAACAACCAGAACGACTATGCCGTTCCAGTCAATTCATCAGTTGCGACTCAGCTGTCGGCAAACATCTTTTGTCCAACAAGTCTTGCGCCGAAAACTACTCGGACGATAATTTTAGAATTCTTTACAAATGCCGTTCCGCCTTTCAATTGAAGGTGATGGAAGCCATTTACATAAAACTTGATGATCCTGATCTGTTCCGGCAAAAGGAATTTGTTTTCCAACTATCCCTATTTTGACCCTCTCACATACCGTTGGGTCGATGTCATCAGTTTTCTTTAGACTATATAAGCAGGTGATATGTTTCTTTAGTTAACAGACGTATAGCACTTGATAAGTGGTCTGCCGAAATGCGTCGTGCTTTTTTCTAATTCTTTAGGCTTATTCTTTACGTAGAATTTTACCTCTTTAAGTTTCATACAGTTCTTTTAAGAACTAAACCGTCCAACAGTCTTTGGTAACTGTGTATACCTCTTTAAAGCGTATATTACTCTTCATCTTCTACTTTATCTTAAATTACCAATCACCATGGTATCTACGTATTTAAAAACTGTGTTTAAATTTTTATTATTATTATCATTAAGTCTTTTACAAATGAGGGCACAGCATACGTGTGACTTTACAAATATAATTAATATTACAAAAGTAAAGGAAGAACTAATTATTAAAATCGTGACAAACCATTATATTTACATCATTATTCATAAAAGTAATCAAAAAGACATATTTAAAAAAGATCGTTTAAATCTTTCAGTTGTAACTTTTGGAAGATTAAACGGATGATCTCGATCTCTTAAAATCCTCTGTCTCTTTTCAGGAAGTAGTTCTTGTAAAACATGTTCCGGATCGTTTACAATCTTATTAAATAAGATTATATCTCTCTCTTCAATCAGCTCAGACATCTTGAATTTTTTTAACGTATACCCATAACGATGGGCTCGTTTGAAGAACTTATCAATACGCTCTGGATGTTTATTATGTAAGGCAGAACCCCATACTTCAATTCCATAGAGAAATAATGAGATGATAAGTGAGTCGAATTTTACCTCTTTAAGTTTCATACAGTTCTTTTAAGAACTAAACCGTCCAACAGTCTTTGGTAACTGTGTATACCTCTTTAAAGCGTATATTACTCTTCATCTTCTCCTACTTTATCTTAAATTACCAATCACCATGGTATCTACGTATTTAAAAACTGTGTTTAAATTTGTTACCACGACAAAATCACTGTTTTAATGATAATAATAATAATAATAATAATAATAATAATAATCTTCTTTTCCACCATGGCTCTTTTTTCTTTGTTTGTTTATCAACTTTCCTTAATCCAATTTTCTCCGCCACAACATTTCTAACTGCTATCAGTAATTGATTTGTTTCCGTTATACTATCTGTTTGTATTCGTGCAACTACCTTATTAACTTTTGCCGTTATCTCATTCATCTTTAGTCAGTGGCGGCGGAACTGGGGGGGCTAGGGGGGCTTTAGCCCCCCTAGCGATGGAAAAACACGAGTAACACGAGTAGTATTTTCCAAGCCGATGGAAAAACACGAGTAGCAATACAGATGTTCATCAGTTTGGTGAGTGATGGAGCCATCGCTGGAGCAGCTATCTTTACCAATCGTGCACTCAGGCCGTCAATACCAGTTGCCTTGTTAGCTGAAATTGCTTGTATCAATTTTAGTGTCCGTTGCGTCGTCATTTCTGAAAAAATCAGCTTAGTATTTAAATTAAGTTTATTTACCAAATTGGAGAGGATACCAGGATCATAGTCATCGATGTTATTATTAAACAAGTTTTTAGCAACCTTTGAGAAATAATTATTGAATATTTCTTCAATTTGGAATGTATCTCGTATATGTTGATCGTTTTCCTTGAGCAAATACAACGCCATTTGTGTTCGTGTCTCTCCCTGAAAGATGTCGAAGAACGGACCAGAGTTTTTTCGGGTTATTACGATTTTCTTCGAGTGATTGACAAAAAAAAAAAAAAAAACTAAAAAAAACTAAGGAAAAACCAAGCGCTTTTTGTGACAGAGATGAATTATCAAAATGATGCTATTGTTGACCTCTCTTGAGATAGACATAAACATATCAAAAAGGGTCAATATTTATGGAGTTATTGCCAAAAATATAACCTCAAAATGAAAAAACCTCGTTTTTCTCCCTTAAGGAAGTGCATTTTCTGACCAAGAACAATTATGAAAATGTAGATCTCGCGATGCTCTTTCAGCAGTATGCAATCAGATTTATATCTCTTTTCGTTAAGGAGATATTGTCAAATTTACATAAAAATAAAACCAATCCCCCCTGAAATTATATATCATCTCTTTAAAAACAGGATGGTTTGGTCAATTGGCAATTTTCCTTGACTGCAGCAAGTTGTGTTTGTGAGTGCTCAGCAAAAATCGTTATTTTCCGCAGTTTTAAAGTTAGAAAAAGTAAATATTGAATAATCTTGAATTTAACATGCTTGTGCTTCTTTAGAATGCATTTAATCATTGTTTTCAGGTCTTTTTGATAGAGAAATTAACGGATTATGAATTATTCATAAATCCAAGATGGCGGCCATGTTTTCACATAGTATATTTTTATGCAATTTTTTTCTTTTTTTTCCCCTAAATTTACAAAATTATTTTTATTTTAGACATGGAACGACTGTCTCCAGCACAAATATCAGATGTTATGCCACGAAACATAACGGTCAGTGACATTGATATTGACCTTTATGCAGTCAATTACAGTGTAACACACAATCATTTTGGTGAAACCATGGCCATGATGCTCGGCCCCAATGTCATGATATCCTCCGCATCCAGATGCAATTACCCTTCAACTCATTTCCTTGATCATCATACCTTTCCCGTATCCTACCACCCATCCATCCTGCTCCTACCCCATTATGGTCTGCCAGATTTGCTTAAAGATCATATTTGTTGCCACTAACAGATTTTGGCCAGATGGTTGTCCCATCTGAGCCACATCAAAATTGGTTAGTACGTGGTACGGACAAGGGCGTACCAACCCTTGTCCTGGTAAGAGCACTAATACAAAGCAGTGTCCAGTACATGCATCTGTTGCACTTTGGAACAAAGATGCTGTACTGCATGTTACCAACACAAGGAGAGATCGTGAGGGAATGTGGTGCAGATGCCAGTGGTGAACTCCCAGAGAATGAGTACCACATTTCCATCAACGTCTACAACACTGATATTTTTGCTACAAAAGTGGAACAACCATGCCTAACAGGACAGCAGACTTTGTACCCAACCTTTATTCCACTGGATATATGGTGGTCACCACAAGAAAGCATGGGTGGAACCTTCACCTTGTCCTTCACCAAAGGTGATATAAAAGAAATCAAATGGTATAATCTAATATATCTTGTATTAAGAGGTGTATCAGAAAAAAAGCTACGCGTGCCCACCCAGAGCACCAAGCAAGTTGCCCATTTTCTTGAATCCTGGTCTGATATCAAACAAAGGCTGGTGAGCAATGTGATCTACCTTGGCGGTTATCAGATCGAGACTTTGGTCCAAAACTGCACAGTCGAGGGAGCTGCCAACATCTACCTGGAGAGGGAAGTGTTTAAGGTGAACAAATTTATCCGACCATCTCATCTGGAGATTTACCGAATCTCAGTGCCCCAATACCTTGAGTCCCTTGATAGAAAATTCAATCTGGCAAATGCAAATTTGAGAAGAATGGGTGTGATGTGTGGGCATGCACAAGTATTACAGTAACACAACAAATAAAGAGAGTAATGGGTGATCTGAAGTCACTCCTTGGATATTCTGTACACAAAATGCCCCATACCTTGTTCTTGGACCCTTGTGCATGGTGGAAGAGAGACATCAGACCCACCAACCCTAACCCACCACAAGAACTTCCACCACAACATGAAGGCCCAGGAAGAAGAGGCCATACATTTAATCATGAAATGGACGTCATGATTGTGCACTTAGCCAAAAGGCTAAGTAACAGTAGAGCAACAAGAATACCCTGGGATAAAGTACACCAATGTTTTAATAGAACATACCCAATTGTAGCCACTAAACAGCAAGTACAGGACCTGTCCCTGACTTTCCTTCCTAGTTATTAAGAATAAACTTGTTTCAGCTTAAGAAAATATGGAGATTGTACAGCCAGGTTGAGACATAATTAATTTTGAGACACATTCTCTGACTAAATTTCTTAAATATACAAGCTTTTGACTACCTTACTGTAGTCTTCAACTCTTGCCTGTCGAAGACTACAGTTAGGTAGTTGAAAGCTTGTATATTTAATAAATTTAGTCAGAGAACATGTCTCAAAACTAATTTTGTTTCAACTTGTTTAGTGTAGCACTTCTTGTGCTGTAGGACATAATATCATGCATGTAGCATTTTGAAAATATTAAAATGCATGGATTGGTCAAAAGCTGTATTACTATAACTCAACTGAAAGTTTGTTCTCACCTGTTTATAGTAAGAAGTATTTATATTTTGATCATTTTAAAAAGTGAGCTATTGCCTGAAGTCTGGTAAACTGAAGAGATGCTGGAGGTGGAGGTCTGTGCAGTCAATGTTGAGTGCAAAGTTTTCCTGATGGGGTCTGGCAGTACTTGGTATTAAAATGATTAATAAGCTTGTCTTGCATGTTAGTTCATTTTGTACTGTACTTTACTGTTACCAATTGTTTTACACTTTTCAATAGGGCTTTTAAACCACTCAGTGCACAAATAAGGACCACTTGTCAGCCAATCAGAAGGAATCATTATTCCAGCTGAAATTGGGTCAGGACTAAAATGTGGTATGTTGTGTGATCAATTTAATGGTTGAGTCATGTTAATGTTAAACACATGCTGGATACCAAGAGAAGTCATGTTGTGATCCATTCGGTTACTACATGTAACTTGGTTATTAAGAAAACATTCCATTGTGATATGGCTTATTGGCTCACTTATAATAATTATCATGCCAAGGCCTGCCTAACCAGTATTTTACTGTAATAGGATACATAATACTGTATACTCCATTGTTCTCTAGTTTGAGAAAAAGCATGCTGAATATTTTGAATGAATAGTTACATTTGTAATATGTATAATACATACTTGTACAAAAGGTTAAAAAGTTAGTGAAAGGCTTAAGTTAAAACATAAAATTAACTCTTTGGTAGCAGACCCTCATAAAATCAATCATATACAACTTAAATAACCTTCATTTTGACTTAAATAACTTTACCCAAAAAAACTATTTAATATGGCACCTTGAAAATAGCCATTTTTCTTGCTGCCATCAAAGAGTTAATGTTTGACTATACTGTACAATCATTTTCAGATGT
Organism: Heliopora coerulea; assembly: GCA_030142905.1. NCBI lineage: Eukaryota > Metazoa > Cnidaria > Anthozoa > Scleralcyonacea > Helioporidae > Heliopora > Heliopora coerulea. The sequence goes on along the minus strand of JASJOG010000011.1, from coordinate 186,437 downwards.
TATCAAATTGAATATTAGTAAAATTATTTACTTACTAGGTTTTTCTTCTTTCAATTCTTAACTTGGTGCATATTTTATCTGTGTAAATTCCTACTACCTTACAAATTTGGAAAACTTTATTGCAAATCTCCTGGGAAATGATTGCATATATTTATCAGAAATTTGTAGATGTTCCTTTCATATTTTCCTTACTTACTTTTTCCACAATAGGTAAACACAATTGACTGCACCTTTGCCATGTCCTTAATCATTTGTGCTCACCATTTTTGTAAACAGAAAGTCTGGTCATTGTGACTGGAAACTTAGAAAGTTGAAAATTTTCAAAAATTTGGAAGTTTCTTATACAGTCTTTCACATTTGTAAGGTAATCTGTCAAAATAATATCTACTATAAGTTAGAAATTCAAATTGGGAACACTATATTGTTTACTGTAATCAAAATAATCTATTAGCTTTCATCATTCTTGCTAAATATTTCAACTGTTCCTTTTTTCACCCAAGACAGTCCAGATGACTGGGCATTTTTGGTAGGCTGAATTTCTGGTTTTTCCTACAAAGTGATTTAAAAAATCAACCATGGCACATGATGTTAAAGGAATTCAGCTGTGTGGAACAAATCTGACTTCAGGCTGAAACCATAGCTGAGGATTAACTGTGCTTGTCTATTAATATTACTGAGTAAAAGTGTTTGAACAATGAAGGAGAACTTTGACCCAAAGTCACAGAATACTCTGCACTAATTTCACTGACCAAATAAAGTTGCATCTAAATCAGTAAGACAGAAGGTGTGCTACTACTTTCAGCAACTCTAAATTGTTTAAGTTGCTCAAGTTCAGTTTCTGAAGGCTTATTTCAAAAGTATAAGAACACATCCTACTTCTGTTCTATTTACACTGTGAAGGCCAGAATGAAAGCATTGATCAGATTTTTTTGTTCTTCTACCCTATGTGTGTTTAGACTAATTATAAAATTAGTCTAAGTCAGCATCTGATTTTCACAGTGTAAAACAAACAAAAGAACAACAACTTAGCAACAAAAAAATGAAACCAGGTCTCCATGTAACCTTGACACAATGTTGCATGTACATAAACAAATTTTGCTTGTACAACATTTTCTAGCCTTGCAATTTTGAACGATTTTATTATCTGTAGCAGCTTAGCAAAAGGAATTCAGCAGATTACCAACAGGTACTGGTCCAGAAAATATGGCATTACGAATCTGGACAACCAGTTACTGTACATCTAATACACCTTTTACAATAGTTTTACAGTAATTGTAAAGATTAAAATGAATTATGAAAATTGGACTGGTTTTAAAAACATAAACTGATGCAAAAAAATTTGAGCTGGTCCACAAAGAACATTGAATTAAGGCCAAAATTGAAACACAACATTTGAATAGGTAGTTGGCTGGTATACATGTATTTTATATAAAATGTACCATACCTTACTACAAAGAATAGAATTCTTAATATTTTCATGCTTTTCTGGTTGCCACTCAGTGAATCTGTAGAGTCAATGCAAAAACATGATAATGTTGTTAATACTGTTACTTAAAAACATAACAGTTATTATCTGAATTACAAAACCAACAGTATTTAAACTAAAAAGTTTCAAACAGGGAAATTTCATAATAAATTTGGCTTGAATAGCAAGAAGAATAAAAACTGTGAGCCATTATTTTATTGAAATATTTGATATATTTTCCTGGTTTACAGTATATGTGTATCTTTAATAAATTGGTGGTAAATAAGCACAATGCTATTTTATATCCTGCATTGAGATTAATAACTATGGAGAAAACAATAAAATCAGATGTTTCTGGTTCCATAGACCAGTTTTGTTCAGTACCTTATGGAATGGGGATCATCATCTATTGGGTTACAAAGTTGTTCATGACAAAGACTAATGTTTTCCTTTACTTTCTCTCGGAAGGCACTGATATCATTATTATACCTGTAAAAAATACAGTGTATGCATGTAAGAATAATTTACATGTATAGGGATTAAAGTCATTTAATAAATCACTCTGTCTTGTTCATCATCCTTTGAACAATGATAATCTTGGATAAGAAGGAAGAAATCCTATTAATTTCAAACTAGGAACCATTCAATTGTTTACTTTAATTAACCATTTTCTTAACAAGTTTATGGTTTTGCCAACTGTATCAAGGGGTGATAAAAACATTAGTTATATGAGCTTTATTCCATTGGATTTTTATTTCCTCATTGCCATATCCTCATGTCCTCTGCCTGCTCCTTTTTCTCTCTACTTGTCCATTGTAAGAAATAACTGACCATACCATTAATTGCAAGTTGATGATTGATTTTCTCATTTGATTGAATGGATATTTTTGTGATGTTTGTTGAATGGACTTCATTGGAATGCAAATATTTTCTATTTTCAATTTCAGAAATTCCTCAATCTTTTCTCTTTCAGTTTATTGACCTACTTTTTCAAGATGCTTACTATGTTCAACACTGCCAAGGCACCACTCTCCTTCTATGATGTTCTTAATAAATGCCTTCTTTTGTAAAAGTTGAGCAGAATCAGTCTCATACCTCTCTAACAGAAACATGTTTGAAGTTTTCTCTTGCTATTGGTATCTTAACTTGCATGTTGTGCCATTTAATTTAAGCTTTCTCATTTTACTTAGGGTACTTGGCAATTACTGTACTTACAGCATAGCAGCTTCTTCATTTATTGGATTAGAACTTTCAATCCTGTAGAATAGTCTTCGAGCAAAGAGGAGAACCTGCCACAAATGATTCACAGTTCGTCTAGAACATAAGTAGAAAGATAACACTTCATACATTCTGTGGAAACCTTACAGTATCCAAACTACAGCAGCAAGAGCTAAATTAAATACAGTAGTGAGCCAAATCAATTGTGCTCTAAAGTCTTCAATCAATGACCATTAGCATAGCTTAACAGTTATCCCATTCTTGTCTCAAAACCCTTGTTCTTCTGACACCAAGGAACCAATCTGCCATCTGCACCAATTTGAATTGAGTAGATAAGTAATTTGATTGATAACACTGTACAAAATTTGTGCTGCATATTAATTGTATGTTTGCATTTTTTTTCTCATTTGGCTCTTGACTTCATAATCAGTATGGACAAACACAATGGCTCCTCAGTGATAACCAAAAAGACAGAGTTTAGCAGCATGAGACTGCATCTACCGTAACCCTTACCCACACTGTTTAAGCATTATCCAGAACAAAATTCCAAAGGGTCACTTTGGAGGTGGAAAGGTTTACTAATTCTTAAAATATTAGTGGACAATTATGCTGAAACTACTGTACCCAAACGTTTACATGAAGGCTACAAAATTTTCCTAACCTAAATTTATAAATTATTGGCAATATTTCTATTTTATGTAAGTTCAAATCAAAAACAGTTACTGTTTGATAACTGTATCTGAGCAAGGATGGACAAAACAGGATTAATTTATTTAAGAACATTCAGCAACAAACCTCCACAATGGAAATGCTTGTTTTATGTCAAGTTCACCAGTCTCTATATTGACAAGTGGATGGTACACAGGAGGAACAAACTTCACAAGCTTTATCAAAGATAAGAATACAGTACATCTAGTATACTGTTGTGAGAATTGATGCTTTAAGGATTAATAATTGTTGTACAAAATTACTTTTGACACAACTAATGTATAACTAGGAACTCACTAGTAATACCATAATATACTGTAAATTTATCACACAAGAGAAGGGTTTGATATGACAAGAAAACACAGTCTGCATTTTGTCGTTGAAAAATAATGCATATCTGAGCTTTTGTGACTAATTTTAAAGTGGTCTAAAACCAAATCAAAATTCCTTGCCAGTATACACATACGATAATCATGGCATCTCAAACAAATCTATAATATCAGGTTTTTTAATGCAACCTAAATGAATAAAACCAGTCTCTGAACAAAAAGCCTGATATTTAACAGTCTACTGATAAATTTTATATTCACTAATATGACTGTGGGATACCATCATGGTAGAACTGTACATCCTTATAGGTGCATTACTTATGCAAGAGGTTCAAAACTACTCACAGGACAGTCACCATCAGGATAATTCTGTGGTATAGACATAACAAATTTAAAGATCCCTTCTTCATAAATTCCATGATGGATAAACAGGACACCATACCAAACTGAAATAAAAAACAGCTTTTGTTACCATTCTTGTGGATTCTAATTGACCATGTACCGTGCATACTGCAACTAACACAATGGATCATGATTTCCTCAGCAAAAAGGAATAGAGGGAGGGTATACTGACAGAATGGACTGTTTTATACAGGTATTAGTACTACATTATTTCAGTAGTGTGCTGCCATGATACTGAACACACAGTACAGCACTTAAAAAGTCAATCAATAGTTTTCTCATTGCATTTAAAAGGTGCATAAGATTTCATACATACAGAAAGTCTAACCATATTCAGTACTTTCAATATGACACATGCAATTGCATGTGGACACACCTACACATGCCTAAATTCTCAGAGTGTGCAATTACACACCTAAAAGGAAAGTAAAATTTGATCTATCCCTAGTAAGCATGCATTACACATTACTTAGAAGGAATAAAAATATCAGAATTGAGATCATGATCAAAAGCTACTGTATCTTCAACACCTTTAACACAATCCTTATACAGTAGAACCTGAGTTATGCGACCTCCATGTTTTCCATAATTGATCAAATTTTATAAGACAAATTCTGGCTCCCATAATTGATCAAATTTTATAAGACTAAGTGTGTTATGACTGCTATACTGTAGTTTACTTTGTTGAGATCAAAGAACATGTCCCTAATTAGATGTAGTCTTAATGATCTATCTTAGTGTATTAAGCAACAAAATTAGTAAGAAGATGTGCAACTAATAAGGACTATGAAAGGCCTTGTATTCTTAAAAAAGTTTCAGTGAGGTAAGGGTAGGTTCAGTAGTTTTTCTACAGGTATTGTAATACATGAAGCTACACTAAACCACTTAAAGTTTAACAAGTTATTGTTAAAAATACTTACTCAAGGGAGATTTTGCTGCTGGTAAGACATAAACTCCAGGTATCATCTGCTTTTGTAAAAGGTTACTACAAATTTCAACAGAGTTAAGTAAAGTTTTAGTATTTATACCATAAGTACTAGACAATCATTATTAAATTTTCAAAATAAGTGAAAAACTTGAGATGGTTTTAACTTATTCAGGGGCAAGGATGCACTATGATATTTTACTTTGGCTAATACCAGAGGATTTTGCTTGTCAAAGGGATAAGCCCTGCCCCTTAATGAGTTAATACTGAAATCAACAGTTTTGAGATAAAGATGTTTCATCCTGTACTGGTTGATCATATCTCTAACTGGCTACGTGCAAACTAATTATTAATTTTTATAAAAGTTACAGATAAATTATGAAAAACAAGAACAGGTCATAATTATATGACAGTGAATAATACTGCCAAACAGTTCAAACAAATATTCTTTGTTTTAAAATAATTACTACCAACATTAGATCCCACAATGTATTAGTGACAACAGAGTATATTTTGTTTGTTCTTTACTAATCTTAATATTACCATTTTTTTATTACACTTTATGTATATCATTTATGGATAACTGAAAAACACTCATCAAGTTCAAACATCAAGAAAACCATTTAAGAGCCCCAGATGGGAATTGAACCTGCAACCTTCTTATGACCAGTGAGATGCTCTATCAATTGAGCTACCAAGACTCAATGATTAGAGCATCTTACTGGTCATCAGGTAGCAAGTTTCATCCCCATTTGCAGCTAAGAAGTCATTTTTCTGAGGTTTGAACTTGATTAGCATTCATCTATCATCCAAGATATCCCCAGGCTCCCATATTCATGATATGTATTACCATATATCAATTTCATTGGAAGCTTTTTGCCAATAAATTAGCAGGGCCTGTGTTGTATGCAGTTTATTTTTTTAAAGCCAACAGGGCTACCATACTGCAAAAAGGTACCTCATCTAATCAAAAAATGTTTGGTACAACTGTAGTTTAACAGACCCAAGTATGACATTGACCATACCACAGATTCACTAACCCTTCTACAAAGCGTTACCCTAACCAGTCAGCAACAGAGTGGGTCTGATAAACTGCAGTCTAGCCAAATGTTTATATTATTGCACTGCCCACTCTGATTCGTCCCACGCTATGTTGTCATTGATCTTGCTGGCCTTAATCCTGGTTCACACACAAGTAAAGCAAGCCCAAGCACAAGGACAAACAAAAGATGTAACAAACTGGTATACAATATGAGCTATGCAAGCCTAGGCACATACACACAATATAAATGTGAGAAAATGAGCCTCATCCAATCCGAGCGTGAGTAAGATTGATGTCATTCAGGAAAGTGACACAGAAACAGGGATGTTTGCTTTACTTGCACTTACTATTCTGCCAAAAGGGTGTACTCTAAAAAATATGGTCCATACGCATTCAAGACAGCTGATGCCGTTGCAGCTGACTTCTGTTTGGCGACTGATCTGTTCATGTACTCATCTAAGTCAGGGCCAGGGATTGTTGGAAGCTTCTTCTTCGCCGCGGTTTGCCTAGTTGCATTTTGTCGTTCTCCTTGTCTTCGCTCTGCGGGGGGAGATCGTTTGTCTTGGCCGTCGCTATCAGACAAGAATAGCTGGAAAAATGACGAATATGTTTACCATATGAAAATACCGATTTTAAGAAGCATTGATCTGCTGAGGGACAAACTGTTCAATGGCACAGCCCTCGATGCCACTTAAACGCACAGATGATAGTTCGAAGACATGATGACCAAAGATCAACACCCTGATACTGCCTTAGCGGACGTGATACCATCACACTTCAGGAATAGGACATTTCTCGATCTTGAGTTTGCAATGAGCGTAAAAATTTTCAAAAATTCGAAAGAATAAGGTTGAAATACAATGATTCGTATTAGCACTAGACTGTAACATACACAAATGACCAGACCATACACACTAAATTTATACGCGGATTTGACAACTTACCTTTTTCTTGATTTGATATGTAACGTTGTTCAACATTTCCAACTCCTAGTGTATAAGTCCAGATGTGCCTCTGAGGTACATAAAGTATTTTGTATGAAAATTTGTGTCGGACAGCGCAGCTCTACGAAGTGTAAAGCTAGAAGTCCTCAAAAGCGTCCATTAATCCCTATGATCATATTTTGTTTTACTTATGGTTTCCAATCCCCAAGTCGGATTCCCCGTCATAATCGACGCAGATAACACATTTAATTTGGTATGCAACAATCGTCCACCTATCATAGCTTCTTATCTTTCAGCCTTTGTTCACTTGCTCCGGGCCTATTTGTTGACTGATACTATTCATGATGGTAGGCTCCCTGGTCCTTTTTGGACACTAATTGTATTGGCTGAAAACCGTGAATTAATCGACAATTAGATGTAAGCACTATCATTTTGCTGCAGGGCCAGTGGGATGTCAAGCGAGGTGCATGGAGAGGAGGAACAGAAGGGTACACGTAACACCATAAGCAACTGCAAAGATGTTCACTTGAAAAATTCTTGTTCTACTGTTTTTCCCAAAAAGTAAAATCCCAGACTTACCAGTGTAGGGCCAGTGTGCCTTCAGTGGAAGAGTCTCCAGCACACCAGAGGAACCCTTCCCTGCTGCTAGCAGAGGTCACTGTTGGTTTTTGTTCAGGTGAGGAAGAAAAAGACTTCGACAATGTCCAACATTTATGGTTACCAACCAAGAAGCCTTTGCTTCCAGAAAGTGGAAATGCTCCCTATAGATAAATGCTGTTCTCTGGAGCTTCATGAACTTGATGTGGAACTTTGACAAGCTGGGTGGGCTGTGGCTCCTCCAGCCCTCCTGGTATAACTTTTTGCTCCCCCCCCCAGTATGGGCATCCTCATACTCCACCATAGGGTTTAATGACCTAATAAAAACTAATAAAATTATGGTGATAATGCAAAGAAAACAAGCAAAAAATTCAATACTGCTAAATGAAGGCTCTGGGAAGGAGATTGTTTTTGATGCCAACCAAAACCTATTCCATCCCCATTGTCTGAAATGTCAGCATATTGGGTACAGAGTAGTTCCATTTCTTGACATATCCCTTGACCCTAGTAGACAGTAGGTCTCTGATATGATGCCCCCTACACTTAGATTATTTTTAAAAGAGGTTTTGACAGTTAATATTAATATCATTTATTCTGGAAAAAAGTAATTCAAACTCAGCCTTTCCCAAGAAAATCTGGTCCATTTTCTACATATCTGGCTAAATAATCAGCAAAAAAGTGCTTATTTTTTCATTGCAATACTTCTCTTCACTTTAATTCAATGTCCCCCAAATACTGGCAACCAAGAAAAATGTCCTCACCACCCCTGCTCACCCCCATTCGAGGCCACAGGACGTAAGTCACACCAGTGGTGTTAACAAGAAAATGTTATTTTGAATATTTCATTTGTCAGTAGTTGCAGGTGTAGCACCACCTCAATCATGTTATGTTTATTACTTGCCCTTTTAGAACATTTTCTGACCAGTAACTTTTTGACTCTCAGTTCACCTCTGCATGCAAAATGCAAGTGTTTAGAAGTCTAGTTTAGAATGTAAAAAGATATAAATATCACTTTTATTCAACAATTATTACAATCATTATTCATTGTGACTATATTAAATACATTTAGAACTTTAAACAAGCAGCTAGAGTTTACATTTTGGGTACCTAAAAGCAATTTTATCTATTATGTACGGTAGAATAATCAAAATCGTCTAAGAATACAAAATATAAAATTGTCTAACTCTTTAGCATTACTAATTGAATCGAAATTCAAATGACCGACAACATTATATCCAATTATACCCTTCTATGCCTTAATCACTTCTCAGGGCGTTTTCACTTTGATTTCGCCCAGAAAATTCAAGTTTAAAATTGGATGGGTGATTTATGATTGGGTGCAATCACTCTCAGTATTCCACCCCTGGAAATATTTTTCAGTCAACTAGTCTGAATGAAGGGCGTCAATTTGTGCCAATCGTCAATAACTTCCTAGTACTTAAAGACTTATAACGTAGTATAAAGACTTTCAACTTAGCGTAACGACTTACTGCGTAACGCAAAGTCTTACAACGTAGTTTAACGACCAAGGGTGACAATCACTTCCTTGTGAAGGCATTCCCTCCGAAAGTTTTTTTTTTGAAATCTCATGTTTATGAAATGCCTTTTCCGGCATTTTGAGATTATTTCTTTGGGACAACATTTATACCTTGTTTTTCAATCGAAATGAAGCCACGCTTTGTTTACTATTTACATTTCCGCCAAACAGCAATAAATTGAACTGAATTGAATTTATTAAAAATAGACTTTGCAACCCATAAGGGTTGAAATACGTCCATTGTTTACAATGAAATAGTAAAATTACAGTTTACAAATATTAGTTATACATAATTTACAAATAGTAAAACTAGTAAGAAATTTATACAAAGATACATCTTAAACTAAAATTACAAAATAATGTATAGAAACATAATAGCACATACATTATCAATGTTCGTTATAATTCTTTACGCATGATGGAATAAAAGAGTTTCTAAAACGTTCAGTCCTACATTTAATTATTGCAAGTTTATTAGAAGGCCGTAAATCGTAAGTGGGAGAATTTGCAATTTGAATTAGATTAGACAAGGGCGAAGACTGCGAGAGAACATTTTTGTTAAAAAAAACTTGAACATAAGTATTCACGTCTTGTAGCCAAGCCTGGAATATCAAATACTGCTAAAGCGTCACTATACGAAAGTGTTGGGTTAATTATTTTCAAGGCTCTTGACTGGATTCTTTCGATATCTTTCGATAAATATTCGGGAATGTTGTAGTGCCAAACTTGGGCGCAATACTCTAGAGTTGATCTTACGCATGTAACATACACATTCTGGGACTCAGAAATCATTTTCTGAGTATAGAGCTTGACGATCTTTCATCTCTCTTAAGTTATATCCAAGCTCTCGCATTTCTAAAATCCATCATTATTAATATATAGTGGCTTCCGCTTAGGTCGCATATATGTGTCGAACTTGCACCTAGCTCACCATCTGAGTCTTGGTAGCTCAATGGTTAGAGCGTCTCACCGGTCATCAGAAGGTTGCGGGTTCGATCCCCGTCTGGGACTCAGAAATCATTTTCTGAGTATAGAGCTTGACGATCTTTCATCTCTCTTAATTTATATCCAAGCGCTTGCATTTCTAAAATCATAAACTGTAAACGAAATATTTGGGATTGTTTACAAAATGGCGTCCAAAGAAGAACGATCGGACTGCAAAATAACTAGGCAAATTTTCATAATTTGTCGTGTATTCGAACCAACAATACCTAGGTAAAAATTGGGGCTGAAAAAGGGTATATCGGAAAATCGTAAAGGTAATGATGGAACCATAAGCGCCGAGGGAACAGAAATTAGGCTTCAGTTGTCACGAACTTTGCAAAAAGTGGGGAGATAATTATATATGTATCTCCCCCTCTCCAAAAAGTGGGGAGGATATCTCTACCCCCATCCCCCCAGGATTTACGTCCTTGTTAACGACTTACAACGTAACGCCGCGTCTTGGAACGTAGCGTAGCGCCTTTCAATATCGTGTTGCGTCTTATCACGCAGCGCAAAGTCCGACAACGTCGCAAAACGTCTCGCAGTCAAGCGTAACGTAATCGAACTTAGCGAAACATCTTAAAATGTCAAGTAACGTTCACAACTTGGGATAACCGCTCAAAATAAAAGTGAACGTCTCATAACTTCACACAACGTCTCAAAACATGTTTTTTGTTTTCTTTTTTTTTTCTTTTTCTTTGTCTTTGTTTTTTTCTTTTTTCTTTTTTACACTCATTTCTTATCCTCGTCAATGAATATTCATAGAATTGTGTCGCCGTAAGAAACTTGATCGTTCAAAACAAACTGTCTAAAGCGTAACCGATCGGGTAAAAAAAAAGAAATTGTGCGAAAAATTTCTATTCATTTTAGAGTTTGACAATAATTTTAAAAATAAGTAACTTGATATGACCGCACTAGACCATAAAAAAAAACCTCACCAAATTTCAAACCCCTCTACCATACTCAGACAATTAAGCTTCTTTAACTCATTAAGGTGCTGGGCTTATCCCCTTGAGGAGTAAAATCACCTGGCGTTAGCTGGAGTAAAAATTAATACTAAAGTGTGCCCTTGCCCCTTAATGGGTTAAAGTTAGACTTTAAAATTAGTTGGTCAATTTCTCTTTACACATATGTTGGCTCCATTGAATTGACAATGTCCTGGCTATCATTCAAGGTGGTTGAACCATTTTGGGAAGCCTCTTCATCTTCAGGTGTAGAAATCCTACATGTATGAGTAATAAACCAAGTCTGAGCTAATTACCCAACAATTTGTCTCACTCCTTGGACTGGAGGAGTGCAGTTCTGCCACTGATGGAGAGATGGTCTTTCAGACTAGAGATTGCTGATACTGAATCCTTTAATTAACTTGTTAGGCTAATTTTTGTTCTGACAAATCTACTTTCAAACTTTAAGTAAAATGAAATGGCAAGTTAAAGTGGAGGAAAGCTGAGCAAAATTTCAAGTGGGTTACTAAACATCTCATGAGCTCAGTAGACATACTCTTCCAGGAAGACTATTTTAAAATAAGAGTGAGGAAGATATGCATATATATATATATATATATATATATACATACACACATATATCTAAGGAAGCAGGCAGACATACTGGCAGACAAACTGGGCCAGCTGTATGATTGAAACTAGGATACTAGAACAGTGGCATAGCCATGCTAATGCATGTCTGGGCATGTGTCCTAGCAATCATTATCCCGGATAAGATCTAGTGAAGCCAAGATATTTTACAAAATACAACTAATAATGTAGAACTCGTGTAAGATATAAATACATTAAGTATAAAAAAGGGATAAAGTGTAACTCTTAGCAACTTTTGGGGACTGAAACTCATGGTCACTGTTGCTCTTCAGATTCAGTCTATGCACCACAGCTCATCACAAAAGAATCTGATGCAGATGGTATGCCATCAAAAAGAAGCCACGAACCAAGGCAGCCAACACTTTTATAATGCATTGGCAGCACTGTGAAGAGGAGGCACAAAGACTGTGGCCCAAATATAGGGCAGATACCAAAATTATCAAAGCTTTTGCCAGAAATTTTAAGATAGAAGTTTTTATTCTTAACAGCTTCCAAGTAAGGGTAAATGAAACAAGCAAAAGAAATAAGGGCTAAGTTATATAAGTAAGAAAGGTGGCTTGTCTGTGTTTCATGCAGAGACTTACAAGCTTGTTATATGAACACCCAGCAAACTCAGAACTCCCAATTTTTCAGAAATTGTTTTGTGCCCAAGACATGCCCCAGCAAACTTCAATTCCTGGCTATGCCACCGCAAGTCTTAGGTGTTCACTTGAAGAGTGCCATCCTTTGAACAACCCTTAACTTACATTTTATCCTCCAACTCATGAGTTATCTATTAGACAGCTATTCAGTGGATGAAAGCTAAGTTTGGTAGTTCAAAGTATTGATAGAGCTCAAGACATGTTCACACAGGAGCACTGGAATGTTTAGAGAAGGGGCATACCATGGCAGTCCCACCTCAGAAAATGTGCTGCATTACAAATTTGGGCATAATATATTTGATTGGTTTAGTTATTATTACTCATTAGAAGAGGTCTTCTCTTTTGAATTAGTCACAAAAATTAACCCAGGCAAATGTGATGTTGATTAAAGGTAGTTGGGCTTTCAGCCCTGGTGACAAGCAGTTGGCCAATGATCATGGTCAGGTGATAGCATTCCCCTAAAGAAAATCATGGCTATGCCATTGCGTGTGAGGACTTTTTATCTATCAGCTATCCAGGCTTTAGAAAACTAACCCCAGAATGGCTTTCCATGTGATATCTGTGACATTAATCCATGTGAATGTCCATTTGGATTTACTTCAGTAATTACAGAAATGATAAATTTGAAAAAAAATTAAATATGGAAAATGATAAAATTATGTGTTACAATTACCTGTTGTTCCTTATGTCAGTTACCACAGATGTGTATGAAACAGTCCCATCCTGGGTTTCTTGAGTGGGAGAGTTAATTCTCTCCCTGACATAAAATACAGGACGGAGACCAAAGTATGCCACTATGGCCACAATAATAGATACAACCAGAGCAATAATAGCAATTACCCATGATGGAAGACTGTTATCATTGGAGGAGCAGTTTTGTAAGACTAGAAATTTAGTGAAGAATACATAATTATAATAATTACAACGCCATATTTATCTGGGTAACAGCTTAACATACATGTAAAGCAGATTTCAAGAGTCTCTTTTTAATTTATCCCTGCTCCAGCAGGATATCTGCCCTTGACAAATAAAATTGTCATTGGTGATGTCATCCTATTAGAATATACATAAGTTTGCAATTTTCTATAATCGTGTACCTGTCGAAGACCACAGTCTAGTGGCCGAAAGCTCATCGAAATAAAATATAATTTTGGTCAGAGAACGTCTCCAATCATTAATACAGAGTAAAATAGTTGAAGACTTATTCAGCTGTAAAAGGGTTAATCTCTCTGTGCCAAAGTTGCATCATCTCTGCTACACCACTGATTTTTTCATTATTCAAGGCTACTCTTGGTTTCAGAAAACAGGCACAAATCTCACGCTTAATGTAATAACAGAGTATAAGATTAGAATAATTACAGGAAATGCATGATAAGAAATTTGATCTATCGCAACCATGTGTTTTTGGGCATCTAAATTTTTGCTTGTGACATAAACAAAGCGTTAGCATTTACGTTTGATTGTGCGAATTATTCCGCTATAGCTGCTAGTGGCGTGGAGAAACGAAAAACCGATGAAAGCCTGGTTCACAAAATGTCGTCAAGACAGCAAGAACGACATTATTTTGTGCAGTTTCTGATTACAGACGCTACCAAAACCTCTCTGGCTCCGACTACAGTGTAAACTATTCTCGTAGCTGCATCTACAACCTCATTTATTGGCGCACCGTTTGCATGTGGTATAAGAGCTGTCAACATAACGTTGCTGATTACGAATATTTGACCAAAGGCTTACCACAAGACAAACATCTCTTTCCCCTGGTCACAGACATTTTAGATCACAAAAACCCAACAAGACTTACCAGTTGGCGACGCACAACACGTCTTGCAGTTTTGTGAAGCTTTCAATCCTATACCTTCGCATTCCGTTAACGAAGGAGGGCAGCGAATATAGCTATCCACGAAGTCCTGATAATATCGTTTTACACCATTCGAAACGTCACAGTTCTCCTTAACAATCGTTTCTGTGACCACAAACAGGTCTGGTCGATAGTAAAAGACGGCAAAAATTAAAATAGCAACACACTTGAGAGGCATCTTGAATAAATGAGCTATGAAACGTCAATTAAATAAAAACTGCAAAAATGGCTACTGGTGGGTATACGAGGACTGATGGTGGGAGTTCCCCCTATTTAAAAATGACGTAATAAAAGTGATGCAATAAAAGTGATGCAATAAAGCCTGGTTCAGTGGCCTGATTTCCATTAAGATGAGTCGTAGAAGTCGTGTCCCAGCAGTCCTCGCGACCCTTGCGATTTAATGCCAACGTGAATCGAAGTGACTCTTGCGACTAAAGCGATTAAATCGCAAATATAGGATTATTGCGATTTTTGCGATTGCGATTGTGATTGCGATTGTGATTGTTGCGATTCTAACGATTTAATGGAAACCAGGCTTAAGAATGATGTAATAAAATGACTTGTCGCGTGATTCCCCGATCTTCAGCAGATCAGACCTATCGAAACCAAATTAGCCAATAATTTGGCATCGACAAACGCGAAATTAACTCGAAAAAAATCCCAACCCTTATTCTCACCTAATCTGAAGCCCTGTACACACGATCTAGGAATGCATGCACGATCTACGACAGTCTGGAATGCATGTGAAACTAAATGCGTAACATTTTTTTGTCTTATCGGAATTATTCCCATGTGTGCATGCATGCACACGACCAAATTTTCCTTGACAACTTTTTCCTCGACAAGTTTGATTTGCTCGTGTGTACGACAAAAATTGTCAAGTTTTCCTTGACCAGTCATCTTTTTCAAAAGCTGGCGTGACCAACTTTTGAGCAAAGAAATACAATTGCCGCTAAATTGTATCCAGGGAAGGATCAAGCAGGAGGCAGGAACCGTATTCGAAGAATAAAAATCACGGCTTGTCAAAATACGGCAACCAAAGAAATAAACACAATAAAAGTTTTAAAACTTTTAATGAATCCAACAATTCGTTGTCACTCACTACACTCACCGTAAACGAATAAACTATACATATTTCATTGACAAATACATATAGGCTACTCTTACTATTTACATTAGTGACACAGGGAAAAAGTACAAAAAGTTTAAACGTAGTACTCTTCTAAAAAACGAGAGAACAAGGTACTGACATTTTTTGCGAAAGCCAGCCAAATCATGGAAAAACTTGAGGTGAAATTGAAAACACTGGGTGTCGTATGTTCAGAAAAGGTGGGAGATAAATATTAACGAATCAACTGAGTGGTTAAATTTATCTCAAACTTACATTCTTAGAAAACTAACTTATAAATGAGTGACTACATCTAAGAGTGAACCATTGACACTTCAGGAGCATTTTAAAGTGAAATATAATTCAGTACCAAGTAGAAGTTCTTGAAAGGGATAATAATGGTCTGCTTAAAATGCAAATAATAGCAATAAAACATGACAATAAAAAGACATACTGTACTACAGTATCAAATATTTTCTCATCAACATGACAATATTTTCAGTCATTAACTAGCTGATAGCTGACAGACAGCTGAGAGATCAACATTATTTGACTAATTATTATCAAAATACAGTTGGTTCACCAACAATGCTAATGGTGGAAGAAGTTTCATCTGAATGCTGATGAGATTCACTGGTTGTAGTACTGTCTGTAGAATCTGACCTAAAATCAGTATAGATCTGTAAGACAACTATATGATGTTATATTTCTGAAATTTATCATACTGCATAATAAAGGATTCCATGTATGGATGACAAAATGTCAGCTAGCCTGAAATGAAACATCTTATTACACTAACTAGAAATTATCATTAAATTTGTTGACATATTTCATTAAATTTAGTCAGTCATCTACACAAGTCAAAATACTGCAGACCAAACAGCCTTTAACTTCAGTCTTTGGTATGTGTATAATTATTAATGTACATGATAATGATATACAGCTATAAACCTGTTACATACAGTGAATTAAACCAAGAATCTGGCTCAGTTATTACATAACTTCAGCCCAGACATCAGAATCATATACCTTAAGATCATGTTGGAGACTTGGTATCCAATACAAATGTAAATGAAGTCTTCATGGTGAATAATCTCATGAAGTTCTTTTTCTCCAAGTGTATCATCAAATTTTTGCAAGTGTTTACATCAAAACCCAGTATTGGTTTTCAAGACTAATGAGTCAGAAACTTTGATGATGCATAAGGAGGGTTTGTGTTAGAGACCTATAACTTCAAAAATACTGCAGGAAGTCACAGGTTTTTGTGGCATCAGCCTTGGTGCATGTAGAATGTATGCATATATTACTTCAGTTCAGCCTTAACACTATAAATGGCAGTACAGTAATAGTTTGTTGCAGTTTTAAGTGCATTATTGATAAAGAAGGGTTTAACCAACATGAGGCAAGAAGGCAACAAATCTTGCATTAGCACAAAAAATTTTTTGTCCCTAACCTATCGAATCATCTCAAGAAAATTGTGGTTTGCTCTCTAGAGGTCAGGTCTGCCACTAGCACTTTGTGAAAGGAGGTTGGTAATGTAAGCACAGAAGATATGAGAAATGCTAAGGAGGTCAGTCAGCATGTTGCCCTGGGAAATTTTAAAATCTATTGTCTTTGAAATGCCATTTCCTGTATTTTTGGATAAGATGGTTGTGCCTAAATATGTATTTTATGTTTGGAAGTAAGTCATCCATACATCAAATACACATGTCAGCCCTAAAAGGCATTTGATAACAGTTTGATCTGCCCCATTAGTGATGTACTAGGAGGTCAGAGTGCAACTTTGCATTTAGGGAAGCTGAAATTTTTCTAGTTTTTCTCCCTTTAAGAAATCCTGATTGTGCCCTGGGTATGAATAATTATTACAGAACTAATTAAGAAGGATGTTACATGATATTTCAGCATTAAAATACCTGTTACCTTTGTAAGTTATCAGAATAAAGACTTTGTCTCCTCCTGACAAAGAAAATGGTGATTGCAGGAAGGCCAAAAATTAATATTAATGCAACTACTGCAGAACCTGCAATAACTGCAATTCCCCATGTTGCCCAGATGCTTTCCTTTGGTGAGTCATCTATAACAAAAAACTCTAACATTAATTGCTTTGGTATTTCTCTAAACCAGAGCAGTAAATTCTGTAAGACGTAATCATAATTTTAAGACCACTGAGCCCTACCAATTTCAATATTCAGATAAGTAAAACAAAGCATAGGTGGAAAGGTATTCTGTATTGACACATATCAATAAGCATAACACTTTATATTTGCATTTGGTTAATGAATGGTTAAAGGAACTCAATGGGCACGATCGAAGCCAGTGTTACGTAACAGCCATTGGAAAGGTGATGTAGTCCCATTAATTTGGTAATCGAAACAAGTTAATAAGATGAATATCCCTTATGCCACTTACCTGCTCCAGCAAAACTGCAGCATTTGTAACAGTTCAGACTTGATTCTTCTCCAATCCCTTCGCAGTCAGTCTTCAGCCTGGGACACGGGACGTAACCATGTACGAAAGTGTTACGGTATTTTTGAACGTTGTGAGTGACAAGACAGTCACAAGCAAATTTAACAGCCGCCGCTGTTTCCACAACTATACGAAACCAAAGGAAACACGATAAAAGGATATACTTAGGAGCCGTAAAAGCCATCAACTCATTCATTAGAAATACTTCGGAATGGTAATAGTCACCGACCTATATGTATACCATTTGTGTTTCCTACGATGACAAGCGTAACTTTGGGGGAATCCCCAACTAAGTCACGAGGCCGTCACAAGGTTCGAATGAGATTGTATTTTTATTATCTTCCTATTTATGGGTGCAATATTTTGCTTTTATAAAAACACATTTATGACCAATACGTTCTGGGAACTTTTGTTAGTTTTCAACTTTCCAACTACAAAACAACTTTCCAAATCCCGATTTGTCAAGGTCTATAGGTTCGCTATGCACAGTCTGGGTAGACAAATCTTTTTAGAAGGGTAACTCCCTCTCGAAAAATGTCATAAAAGTGGAAATTTTTACTGGGTAGCAAAATGCACCCTCACTTTGCAGGCCCGGGGGGGCAAGGGGCAAGCCCCTCATAAACCTCGGGGTAAGTAGTGTGACAAGTGACGAGAAAAGATCGAGGAGATTGAAAACATACATGAGATATATCGTGTGAAAATAGACTCCAATGGTTTCCCTACAACTGACCCCTCGATATGGGCCTGCTTTGCGTTCCACTAAACTTTACCCTTGCCACTGAAGAATGAGGTATTACCACAAAAAAAGGATGTTTCTTGAACTCAACCAGAGTTTTACTGCACACTTATCCTTTACTGAAATTGCCAAGCCGAATGAACTTTAACAGACTTCTGATAAACCTTTTATTTAGTATATTACGACCAGCGAAATATACCAAACTGCTAACTACAAAATACAATTCATGCTATAAATTACTTCGAATAAACTACTTTAAACGAATATTTGCAATTCAGGGCCAACTATATGGGTACAAAAATATTCTTTTTATAAATTAGTTTCTTCGAGTTCGTTTAACATCGTGCTTGATGGCCAAATTTCCTTTTGCCAGTCCTCGCCTTCTCCGTCATTTTGTGTTTGTGTTTCGTTCGTCTCTTTAGTAGAATTAATATCTTCGTTACTATAAGAAAATAAAAAAAACATAATCAAAACACAGGTTATTTACAATTCGCTGAAGACTTCTTAGTCCGTTATTTCTATTTCTAAATAGACACACCTCAGTTCCTTCGTTCTAAAACAGGCTAGATAGCTGTGCATACAGAAGTTTGTTTTTGTACTCCGCAGAGTTTGCCGGACGTTTTAATCGCTCTTTCAGCAAATTATGTTATTTTGAATCAACAAATAGACAATTGCTTGAGTGTAACAGTGCTGCGATAGAAACATGAATGACGTCATTTCAACCGGAAAAATACCTACTGATACCTACCTACCTACCTACCTACCTACCTACCTACCTACCTACCTACCTACCTACCTACCTACCTACCTACCTACCTACCTACCTACCTACCTATATATATATATATATATATATAGGTAGGTAGGTAGGTATAAATATATATATATATATATATATATATATGATCACTGATAACTTACCTGTTTGAAGTTGTATTGACAGGAATGTAACGCGAATGCGAACAGGCTGAGATTTTTGATTCTTCATCAGGTTCGGACTTTTTATGATATTTCATCACCCATACTAGGAACAACACTATTAATATAACTAGAGCTACGGCAATACAGCCTACTCCAACAATGATTGTTTTGTGAGCGCTTTTGCTTCGTTCGTTTCTCTTTGTAGGATTTGTTTTTATTTCATCATTTGTAGGTTCGGTCCCAGAAGATGTTTTTGTTGACACTGCGAATGATTTTGCTTTGGTAACTTGTTTCACCGTTGTTTGCGTGGTAAAAGACGTCGTGGTAGACTCTACTGAAGCTTTTGGCGTAGATTCTTTTGTAACTAGTGCCACCGTCGCTCGCGTGGAGTTCAAAAATGTTTTATCTGGAAAAACGTTAAGAAGAAAGATATAAATGATTATGCAACCAAACGACTAAAAATTCCTGATAAAACCGTTCATTAAATACAATAAATTCCACTTGATCTTCGAAGTTTAAAAGGAGTTCTTACTCCTTGCTATTGTGGAACAGTTCGAACGCGCGGTTCACCGAAACTCTGAGATTAATAACCTTCGTTAATTGCAAGCTTCACTCGATAAAGACGTCCAACTAAATCAAATTTTTGCGGCTAAACGTCGTTACTTATGAAAAATAAAATATTATGATACAAGCAAGCGTGATGTTGTAAGACTTTATGTTGTTATAGTCCTTGATTTTTCACTTACAATCAGTGGGCAATTTCTGGTCTTATTCATTACACTTGTGTCATATCTTTAACTCAGAAAAGCTGTGTGGCAGCATTGTGGGTCCATGCAGGTACTCTCAAACATTCCAAGCATTTCTAAGGTCTTAAAAATGACGAAACTGCTTTACGGGTAAATAAATGTTACCCAACACCCCATATGAAAACTTTACCCACAAGCCAACGACAACGTGTTGCAGCAAATATTTATCCCTTCAATTTATAACAAAAAGATACAAAGTTGAATTGGAGTAACACAATTTGAATTTCAATATATAATATAAATTAATCGAATTAGTTCTGACCAGAGTCCATATGACAACTTTTTCAAAGCCAATCTACACCAGTTTTCCCTAAAGCGAGATTACCTCCAATTAATGTCTAATCAAACCAAATTTAAGTCAACCAAATTTAACCAAAATTAAGTCAACTGTAGCCTCAATACTTCTTAATCCTAAAAGCATTGCATTTCAATTTTGCTTAATTGGGACATTCAGTACCCCGCTAGGCTCTCGTCGGGAAGCGGAAGATTACGAGCCAACGCAGGAAGATCCCGCTGAAATCGGGACACTAGTTGGACAGTCTGTAATGCTTGTGAAACTAAGTGCGTCAATTTTTTTGTCCTATCGGAAATATGCCCTTTGCACACGACCAAATTTTTCTTGACAAGTTTAATTTGTTCGTGTGTACGACACAAATTAGCAAGTTTTCCTCGACAAGTCGAGTTTATCAAAAGCTGCCGTGACCAGCTTTTGAGCGAGGCTCCTTAACAAGAAAAACTTTATCATGTGTATGGAGCTTTATTGTGTATGATGAGAAAAGTTCCGAGAAAGATGTGCATTATTATCAGTTTTTTGATTAATATAGCACAAATTTATTTTGATCGTAAATTTTCGATTCAAATTGTTTCATCTTCAAACAAAAATAGAAATTACAGAAATTCACGTTACAAATGACGTTATTAAGTCATTACGAGTTGACTAGTTTGAATTTGATGCAAGGAGTCTTTATGCAAGCGGGGTTGTTTAACCAAATAACTAATAGCTGTTTTGAGGCTTGGAGAACATTGTTAACCGATGGTCTTAAATACACATCGAAATCAGTTGGAAAAGGATTGTGACAAATTGTGTCGAACACATAATTGTGGTAAATTGTACTGTGATACAATGCGTCAAATACCATCGCTGTTACGAACTCTTAATATAACAAACGCTTTTTAAAATAAACATATTCGTAGGTGTTAGAATTGATTTCTCTTTGTTTTATTAATAATATACTGATATAATGGAGAGTTGGAGGCGTAACTTGGGAAAGATTGTGAATAGAAATGATTTGAAGTGGGGCATTAATTCATATTAATGAATATTATTTAGTGATCGCAGCTAATTTTAATATCATGTATTGACGAATATAGCTTCATGAAGACTTGATTCCCACATTCTTCATCCGGTCCTGATTAAGTTCACGTTACTTGTTAAAATTTCCCAAAGTCAGTTGTTTTTCCGAAACTCAATTACTTCCTGAAGCTGGTTGCGAAACTTCCTTCTCAAGATAGAATGTTCTTCTGACTATGAAAGTATAAGCCAAGTCCACACGAGCACATTTTCTGTGGCAAGATTTCCAGTGAACATTTTTATTTGCTAGTGTACATGAGAAAATTTGCCCGATTTTATGTAGCACACATTTGCTGAAAAACTGGCGAGCCGGTTTCTGTAGCAAAGAAAATATGTCATATGCGAGAGTTTGTTCGTGTGCACGATCCGTCACAGAAAATTTGCCACATTCTCAGAGGTTGGCAACATGGTCTAGTTTAGTGTGCAGTATTGCACAAGTACAGAAATTTTTCATGATGATCTGACACTGCCGAAGTCAATTGGAAAATGTTGACTCGCGCAGGATTTGAACTCGCACCTTCGGGATACCGGTCCGCCGCTGTACCTGTCGAGCTTTCGAGTCCACAGGGATTGGAGGCGAGTTTTTATCCAACTTAAGTGCACGAGATATTCTCGCGACAACTTAACGCTTATCCATGAGAGGACGTGCAGTGTTTCAATACTGTTTCAGCAACATCCTCAGAGATATTCATGAACAGAAATTTTATTATCATGAAATTTTATTACATTATCATGAAAAATTTCTGTTCATGTAAATCTCTGAGGATGGTTCTGAAATAGTATTACACACTTAATCCAGTATTGATTGAAAATTCTGCAAAATTGGAATTCGAAGATTTGTCAGAAATTTAGAGAATTGAAGTGTGATAATTAGTTTTCTCAGCGAGCAGGAAGTTGAGCGGCTCTTTGATAACTACTCATGATCGTTTCGATATTAGACAACCTTTAATTAACTGTATCAATTTTATAGGCTGTATAAGTTTAGTCAAACAAGAGTTTGGTAAACCTTGTTATTTTAGTATTGAATGTTTTCTTATGATTTTAAATCTTAAGGTTTTTATAACAAGTGATTAAGTGTCAGGTGGGAATGATAATGTCCACTGCTAACCTTGATACTCGCCGTTAAATGCGCACCATTGAAGTTCCCTTAGAATAGGCCCTGGTTGGCCGTGGTTCCTTCGGTTTTGTCTCCACTGTCCATAGTCATTTCTAGCATATAGGCAAACGAGTTTTCTTCGATATTGTTGCAACCGAATGACCAAGCGAAAAGCGTAATTTTGTAACAAAAATAATGGCCCGGCAAAGAATCTTGAATAAGTCCGTCGTGGACAGATCGAGGAAATTTTTAAAGAATTACTTAATATACTAACGTTTTGTTGCTAAACTCACGACATGATGAGAGTGGTTAATGAATTACAAGGTCTCGACTGAATTATCTCGACTCATCGAGGTCTCGACTCATTAACCACTCTGATGATGTCGTTAGTTTAACGACGAAACGTTAGTATATTAAATAATTCTTTAAAAATTTCCTCGATGTGTCCATGATCGGCTTATTCAAGATTCTTTGCTGGGCCAATATTTTTCTTACAAACGAGTTTTCAGCATAGCATTTGCTGTCTTTATACACGAGCAAATATCTTTCTCACAAAAAACTTGCCGCAGAAAATTTCCTCGTGTGGACTGGGCTTTAGTTGGGAATTTAAAATTCTCGAGATTTTCATGGTGCACTTAAACCCTTTCGTTGTACAACAACAAATTATCATTGAACAAACGAAAAAACAATGCCAAAATACATCCCAAAAGAGAACAAAGGATAAAAGGAAAAAATTCTTGCAAGTAAGAGCTATAAAAAGCTCCGGAAATCCTTTTTCTGAAACAAGGCCTTCGAAACTTTCGTTAGTTCCTCAAAAGAGCTCCTTAGACTTATGTAAAATTCCACTCACGCAGTAAAATCACACGCAATGAAAAAATTCCAGCTTTAATGATGTTAAAAGAGACAGCGGACCAATATTGCATACATATAAAAATACTTACAGCCTTTAGTACCGTCAGGTCTGGCCCTGGTATTATTAGACCACTCAGGAAAGTGTCTCTGGTAGATAACAGACTGCAATGTGTTTTCAAAGAATTCCAAGGTTTAGCGCAAAGGCCCCTCGTCAGAGAAAGAAACGTGTTCTCTTCTTCCTTTGACGTAGGAAGGATTTTCCTCGAAAAGTTGGAATTCTTTGATCAGTCACTGAAGTTACCAACCTTTGAAATTTTTACTTTATTTAAGCCTGTCTACGCAGTATCTTATATTTATATCATTGACTGCAATGAGGTTTGATGAGACTACTCTACTGAAATAACGGTATTATCTATCTAGCTGCCTGATCTGGCCTGACGCTTTAAAAAGCTATAACGGTCTGTTGGGTGTTTCTGGGTGGCAAACCAGTTGGGATAGAGGAGGGGGTCGAGAATCTAGGGCTCGAGACACCTAACGGAGCCAGGGACATGTTTCCTGGAGTACTGCTCAATTTGAAAGTTCCGAAGGATAAGAAGACAACTCCGAAAATTAGCATCTTGCGAACTCAATATATGAGTTACACAAGACGAGAAAACGTTTTAGGTTATATTTCGACTCTATATCAAAGTCATTGTCTGACGATGGCTTTGAAATGGAGTCGAAACATAACCTGAATCTTAGATGAGAGGACATGTTAAGTTATAATATAATGCGAGCGCGAATAGTTCTCAGCCTGTCACGTCGTCTCAGGCTCTCAAGTCATCTTGAAGTGGGCGTAAAAAAATTTAAAAAAAAAAAAAAATCCAAAAAACAAAAAAAAACCCCAAAAAACAAACAAAAAAACGCGCGGAGTAAGCGGTTTAGCATCCCTTAAAAATTAGCACCTTGCGAACCCAATATATGAGTTATAAAACAAGACGAAAAAACGTTTCAGGTTATATTTCGACTCTATTTCAAAGTCATTGTTTGACGATGACTTTGAAATAGAGTGGAAACATAACCTGAATCTTAGATGAGAGGACATGTTGAGTTATAACGCAAGCGCTAATGGTTGTCAGGCTCTCACGTCATCTCTGGCTCTCATGTCATCTTGAAGTAGGTGCAAAAAAATTAAAAAAAACCCCTCAAAAACAAAAACAAAAACAAAAAAAAACAAACAAAAAAAAAAAAACAAACCATAGTGGACGGCTTAGCATCCTTTGAAGTTTCTAAAATTATTTCGATCCAGAGAGTTTTCATATTCATATCAAATGACCATCACGTCCGAATAGAAAGACAACACCCGTTTACAAAGGCGAGTTTTATGTAATTTTTGACGCGATTTCCACAGCCATTTTTCTCGCAGTATTTGTTTGAAACCTTGGCGATATCGAAGCGACAAATTGCTAAAATCGCTAGTTCACACAAGCGATTTTAAACTGTAGCGTGAGCGCGACAAAAAACAGAGGAAATCGCAACCAAAATTGCATGAAAAATCGCCTCTGTAAACGACCTTTAGACAACTTAAATCCGTCGATCATACGGAAGGATACCGAATCATTGTTTCCTTATCAAAGTTTCCCAGTAAGCAGAATATGTTGAAATGTTTCTTCGAACATTATTTTACGAAAGGTGGGCGGTACATTCCTCTCCCGACCCTTGCTTAAGCGTTTCTCCGTTAACCCACTCGTTCGTTGGCGTTTGTTTGCGTTCACTATTCATGAAAAAAGCCTTAAGAAACTTCTTATCCTCTTCGCCATTGTTTAACCCTGCAGACACAAACACTCTAGCTTGTAGTTAACGGAATTTAATTGCTGATAGCGAAACTGGGCCAAAGCTTGGAAGTGAAAGCAACTCGTTGGAATAGGATATCCAGACCGCGGTCAGCTTATTAACGGAATTTAATTTAGCTTAGTTTAATTTTAATTTAATGGATTTCCGTTGTAAGAAATTAAAACTGCTACATTAAAATCACAAGTTGGGTCAACCTTTACGGAGCAAAGCTCCATTCTTTGTGAAAGCCATATCTCGACTCTCGTCCAGGTAGTAGCCAATCGAGATATGCCTGGGTTTAACAGGTTAGTATGTTGTACTTAAATGCAAAAGAGAAGGTATCTCGCAACATTAAGCCTCACCGGAAATAACGAAAGACATGCAGATCGTGACAGTGCAGTTTAAAAGAATGTCGAGAAGAATTATGACCAAGGAATATTTTACCAATACAGTAACTCGGCTTTAAACCACACTCTACAAGCATTGTTTCACACCACAAACGGTTACAAGCGAAAACAAACACCATCTGTTCTCATTACAACAGGGCGATATCATGTGCATCAAAAATAGAGCCGCGTAGGCAGTTCTCAATTAACATAGTAAAAAATTTAAATGCAGAACTTTGCCAAAAAACCGAGAGAACAAGGAATTGACTTTTTGTTCGAAAGCCCTTCTTCAGGCTAAATCGTGAGGAGAAATCGGAAGCACTTGGTATGGTATCTTCGGAAAAGGTGTTAATACCGCGTATAACGTGATAATTCATTATTACATCAGCCCTCACCAACCCATATAGACCCCTTGAACTCCTTTGCTCGGTTGAACATGGGAAATTTGAAGTTGTCCTCCAGATGGACCGTATTGACGTCATGTGCAAGAGGTCTATACCTGGTTCGCAGGTCTCGGTATCAACTGATAAACGCGCAGAGAAAACCATGATATTGAAACAAAACTTGTATCCTGAAATGCTTTATATAAAGTAAACCCCCGTTTATCGCGGTAGTTAAGTTCCAAAACCCTACCGCGATAGGTGAAAATCGGCGATATAGTGATACCGTATATCACTTTATCACTGTGTGTGTGCGTGTGTGAAACCACAGTTTTACTTCGAAAATCATTTTATTTACACTGTATATATATATTTTGCATTTAATAATGATTTAGTATAGAAATTTAGTATATTTCATCCTAAATAGCTGTAAAAACTAATAAAACAATGATAACTGTGAGCGGCGGATATCGCTATGTCCGCGATATAGCGAGAATTTCAACGATATCAAATTAGATATGTTCTATAGAAAAACCCGCGATGCTGCGGGTCCGCGAAAGATGAACCGCGATATAGCGAGGGTTTACTGTATTGTGCCTGGATATGTCAAGTTATAACCATCGGTGAATAATATAAGTTTGTAAACAAATACTTTAAGAACATTGAAACAGGTGGCAACGGAGAGCCTCGGATATCAAGCGAATCCCTGCTAACAAAATGTCTCGTAAATCAACACGTTAAATACGGATACTTTGTTAGCACGCGTTTTCAGTGATATCTAGCGACTTTAACGGCATTTACGAGATTCCATAGTAATTTAACATTAAAACTCGCATCTTCGGGTTATCGGACCGCTACACAAGGATATTGAGCGTTAAGTTACAACTTAACGCCAGAATCACTCGTGCACCTAAATTGGATAAAACGAGCATATTGTTATCATTAAAACGTGTGGTTACTTACTGCATGCCATCTCACATCGCTTGTCGTCTCCAGTTCCCTGTTTCTTACAGTCAATCAGCTTCGATGGGCAAAGAACGCAACCTCCAAACATGAACTCACTACGAAATAAGTTTGGCTCACAAGGTTCGTCTAGACCATCACTTGTGGTTTTCCCTTGAACTCGGTGGTCGATCGTCAAGGTCATGGCACACGAGATCATGATGAATAACCAAATTCTGCCGATGCGGTTGGACTCCATAATATATGATATATCCTCTCCAGAATTTCTCAAAACAGTCTCAGACGTGTTAACTCAAGAGTCAACTCTGGTGGATGATCCTCCCCCAAAAGCTTCTTTCGCAGCAATGATCCAAGTATTTTGACAACTCGGGTCGCGCCGAATTAATTAACTAAGTGCATGTAGAACAACGCGTTTTACTCCTCTTAACAGACCGGATTTCTATTTTAATTTACTGAAGGCATCAACGTATCGTAGAATTTTCTTCAGCATACACCGCTCGGTCTCCTTAAAAGAGATTATTTTTAGGTCCAACCCGAACAACGTAAATTATTGGTGTATGATCCTGACTTTGCGAAATATTGAAGTAAGTCATTTGGAGATCGACTGACGTAAATACAGACGTACGTCCGCTCAAACACGCCCCCACAGAATGGTGATTTAGCAGTCATCTGACGGGACTGTCTGGCTGTTCTTTAACTTTTCGACAAAACATCGAGATGTAACGAAGACTCGAACTACAGAGAATCAACGAAAAACAAAAAGAATATTTGCAGGAAGAAAAAACGAAGAGTTTCAACAATTCCCTGAGTGAAATATGTCAAGAAACCAACGATGGGAAGAACATAAAAGACGACGTCCTTCGCACAATATAACAGTTTATTCAAAACAAAGAGAATGAATGATTTTCCATCCCAAGAAGTAATCCCATCGCCTTTCTCGTTCAGACCTCGTCACTTCGAGCATTTTAACGTATTCAGGAACTTGTTAGCTCGTAGAACGGCGAAAACTGTCACTTGACTGTGACGTCAGAAACATTAACAGTGTCCATTTACAATTTCCAGTTACAAACTACGAAGTGTTTTAAGGAAGTTGATCGTCCAGGTTAGTGTAGTCTTGAGAAAGACTGTTGGTTGAAGTGACTGACGTTTCGACAGCCTTAGCGGCGGTCATCTTCAGAGTCAAAAGGAGAGTAAAGGTCAGGTTCGCCTGTATTTGTATCTGGCGAACCTGACCTTTACTCTCCTTTTGACTCTGAAGATGACCGCCGCTAAGGCTGTCGAAACGTCAGTCACTTCAACCAACAGTCTTTCTCAAGACTACACTAACCTGGACGATCAACTTCCTCAAACATGTCACGATTCTCCCAGGTTCAAACCATTTACTTTATGAAGTGTTTTAAAGGTCGAAACAAATACATTAAATATCTAGTACGACACCAATGGTCTGCGATTTCTTTCAAACAACAAAATTCAGATTGCCTCTTCACCACAGCCGTTTTCCTAACTAGATTAAGGTTCTTAGGAGCAGGGCCGTCGAGAGCCAAGATCGGCCCGGGGGAAGGTAGGATCGCGGGGACCCTACATTTTCGGACGTCAAAGGGGCGGGGATTCGGGACAAATTGTTACACGCATTCACGTTGAATAAATAGTATTCGTTGACTGTTCAAAAATTTTTGAATAAGTCTAAAACTAGGAATTACTGTTGCAAGGAAAATGCTGTCTCTTGCATGAAGGTTGTTAGGAGAAAGTGAAGTAGGTGAACAAATTTATGGGAGTGACTAAGCGATTTCTCAAAACTAAAGAGAACTGCCGGTTTGAGACTTTATGCTGTTGCGGTAGCGCAGCAGTTCCTCAACTATTATTGATATAGATATTGTGCGTCAGGATAGTTGAGAAACTGCTGCGCTACCGCTACAACATATAGTCTCAAACCTACAGTTCTCTTTAGTTTTGAGAAATCGCTTAGTCACTCCCATAAATTTGTTCACCTACTTCACTTTCTCCTAACAACCTTCATGCAAGAGACAGCATTTTCCTTGCAGCAGTAATTCCTAGTTTTAGACTTATTCAAAAATTTTAGAACAGTTAACGAATACTATTTATTCAACGTGAATGCGTGCAACAATTTGTCCCGAATCCCCGCCCCTTTGACGTCAGAAAATATAGGCTCCCCGCGACCCTACCTTCCCCCGGGCCCATCTTGGCTCTGTCGACGACAACCTTAACTCCTCCTCCCACATGCAACCAAGCATTAAAAAACTAGTGTTAAATAATTTTAAAATATTGCACTCTTGTAAACATATGAATTCTAATCAGCTGCTAATACTCGAAGCCCTTTTAATTAAACTTAATAATCCAGAGATGAACAATGGTATCAAAGCAAGCAAAGAGCTTTCCCTCTTTCCGTAATTCTGATAGCCTTGTAACCTTATCTTTTAGCGTCGTTTGAATTAATTAGTGATGATGTCATCCTTGATCTTATATATAGATAATGCTATCCGTGTTTGTAATTTTATTTTGGTTTGAGAATGACTCTGAAATAGTGTCGAAATATCATCCCAATTACTGCGTTCATTGTCGTTGTTACTTGAATATCAAGCTACAGAATGACATTTTCCGGTTTCTGTTTTATTCTTTGAGACTATATGATTTAGTGGTTAAGATGGTGTGCAGAGAACGACAGTCGGTAGATTGTGCAATGATAAAGATTCCGCATTAGCAAGACCATCAAAGTACATGCGATCTCTCAGTAACAATATGTTGTCGAAGGTTGCTAAGTTCCACTCAGAAACATGAATTGCTTGTTCTATTAGGAGCCAAGAAACTCATACAGGAGCACTGCTTTCCACGAGAGTCACGACTAAAACGTTCGACACCTAGATGAATACTTCCATGAGCAAACAAAGGCACATTATACGCAAATTTTTTTTACCAGACCAAAATCCACGATGTTTACTCTCCACAAATTTGCTTACAACACAGTAATCGACCTCCACTACGCTTCCATGATAGTTGCTTTGGTCGGCACTAGAACCTAACCACCGAGACCAGGTAACCGTGTGGAGACTGGTACTGGAAAATTAAGTATTTTATTTTCCTGATATCCTCTCACCTAAAATTCAGGATAATCCTGAAATGTCAATGATCCTAAGATTCAGAATTATTCTAAATGTTATGGTTAGGATTAGGGTTAGGGTTCTGTTCCTAACCACTGTTCCTAACCCTAATCCTAACCCTAATCCTAACCCCAATCCTAATCGTAATACTAACCCCAACCGTTGACATGTGAGCCCTGATGACATTTTAACCTAAGCCCCAAAGGTTTTTTGCAAAAAGTTATCAGGTAAATAAAATACCTAATTTTCCAGTCCCAGTCCCCAGACGGTTACCTGGTCTCAGTGGTTAAGTTCTAGTGCCGACCAGTAAACTCGATTTCCATATCTGGAATGCTAACTGGCCAGCGAAATGTGAAGCCAAGGTGGCTGCCCATGAAGGGCAATTTTGTACGTCAGTTTCAGTCCCCTACGCGGTCTTGTACCTCAGTTTTAGTCACCCACGCGACATTTTACACTTTCCTGGTGAGTTTTCTTTGAAAATACACACAAAACGTTTATTTAAAAGACAGAAACGATTTTAAGAATTTGTAATATATTTTGACAAAGTCAAAAAAAGTTACAGATTATATATTTTCAATCACTCTAGCGGGAAATGTTAAATAATTTTAAAAATCCTCAAGCTTTCATCCTTAATCTGTAACTTTGTTTGACTTTGTCAAAATAGATTTGAAATTCTTAAAATCGTTTCTGTCTTTTAAGTAAATGTTTCGTGTGTATTTTCAAAGAAAACTCATCAGGAAAGTGTAAAATGTCGCGTGGGTGACTAATACTGAGGTACAAGGCCGCGTATGGGACTGAAACTGACGTACAAAATTGCCCTCCATGGGCAGCCATCTTGGTTTCACGTTTCATTGGCCAGTTAGTATTCCAGATAAGGAAATCGAGTTCACTGGTCGGCTTGGGATTTAGGTTAAAATGTCATCAGGGCTTACACGTCAACGGTTGGGGTTAGAATTACGGTTAGGATTGTGGTTAGGATT
This sequence comes from Heliopora coerulea, assembly GCA_030142905.1. Lineage (NCBI taxonomy): Eukaryota > Metazoa > Cnidaria > Anthozoa > Scleralcyonacea > Helioporidae > Heliopora > Heliopora coerulea. The sequence continues at coordinate 155,219 of JASJOG010000011.1, read as the reverse complement.
GGGGTTAGGACTGGAGTTAGGGTTAGGGTTAGGGTTAGGGTTGGGAACAGTGATTAGGAACAGGACCCTAACCCTAATCCTAACTATAACATTTAGGATAATTCTGAATCTTAGGATCATTGACCTTTCAGGATTATCCTGAATCTTAGGTGAGAGGACATCAGGAAAATAAAATACTCAATTGCATTCACTGTTGTTTTTGTGATGGTGTAATGAATAAAATGCTCTTTGCAAGAGGTTGCTTTGAACAATCACTCGTGTTGGCAATTTTGCTGCTTTTCGCTTCGACAAAATTCCAGTAATTTTATGAGATATTTGGAGATTTTTAGAAATGTTGTGGAGATTTTAAGGGAGAAATTTGAGATTTTTAGAACTTTTGGGGGATAAACCGGATAGATTTTTAGACCATTTTTCGGACTTTTTGTAACTAGGCCTACGCCTCATAAGGAAACGAACAACCAGAATACAAAGATTATATTCAGCTGAGAACTGAAGTCAAGGGCATAAATAAAATAAATATAAATAATTAATATATTTCCAACCATCCAAATTACTTGTAGCAATATTTACAATTTAGCGAAAGATTTTTACAATATGTATAATTTGAACACTAACTAAAAACACGTTTCATTCATATTCATGTCTGATCCATGGTATTCGGTAGATTGCAGGGGTGCATTGAAAGGTTTCGCAATTTGGGCATTTTGCGAACTTTCCACTCCTTCACAGCTAAAAGATAAAACACATTGTTCAAGCTACTAGCCAAAAATGTCATAATAAAACTGTTAATTGTAAAATAGGGAAAGTCTTTCTTCAAGACGACATAGACACCTATTCAATGTTCTAGTAATCTACATACTTCAAGTACAACAAGAGCTACGGAAGAATTGTAAATACCATTCAGTACGACATTTAAATTTTTTCCATGTAAAGCAAACTTAATTTTCAGTTGATATGCTCTTTAATGAACTCATGGTGGCAAAATCCAGTCAACGAGCCCAAGCTGACGCCTTTAACCCTTAACATCGTCCAGTGAAAGGAATACTATTATCATTATTATTATTGCTTATGCATTTCGTTATAGATAGTGTTTTTCTAAGTATATGCGCAGTACCAATTAGAGTAAGTTGACTTTTTCATTATTATTATCATTATCCGATCATCATAATTATTATTACTGTTATTTTCCACTCGCTTACCTGTCTTTGTCCGGAATGTCGACAACCATGCTGTCAGGCGATGAAGCTAAACGTGACATTTCTCTTTCATTGCGTTCGTCAGCCGTTTCTCCTTCGTTACTTTCTTCTGTCTTTACTCTCCGACATCTGGATCGCAGTAAAAGCACAACAGCTAAAACTATTACAATAACAATGGCGAAACCGGAAAAAAATCCAATTACAACCAATTGTATGTCTGTAAGTGAATTTGAACCTTTTTCCGTTGAGAAAGATCTTGTTGATTCTATGTTATCGACTGCCGGAGCATCAGTTGTCTTTAAAACGACCACCGACAGAGTTTTTGCTTGTCTTGTTGCATTGTCGTTGCTGGATGGCGTTGCTGTGGACGATACTTGTCCTACACGGAAGGCAGATCGGAACTCATCAAAAATAATTACTGTTATTAAGATCAGAGTACCTAATATCAAGTAAAGTATTCGGATTTAAGTCTATGACAGACTAAACAATATTTCTTTTTCTTTTGACGGTACTTCATCCATGCACAATCTCATTTTTAACAACTATAAGATCCTTTACTCTAATTATTCTATTAATCCTAATCAACTTTTATTTATGGAAGATCTACATATTAAGTATCTTAAACCACAATTAAACTCTGGTCTTAAAGTTAGCAAAGAACTCTCACTCTTTATTTAGTTCCTTTCAGTTTATCCATAATTTAAATATCGACATCTTGACATTTCATCTTGAGGCGTCAACACTTGTCACTTACTGACACAGAGTTGGCGTTCCCTCAATTCTTCATCAATGATGTAATCACTTTTCCCATGTACATATAAACCTTAGGTTCTCTTATGTTAGTTCACTTGGTCTGAAGACGATTTTGCAATAAAATCGAAATATCACCATTTCACAGTTTTCATCTTTTGTTAACTTAAACCTTAAGTTGAAAGATGGCCTTGGTTTTCGGAATTTGCTTTCTCTTATATTTTTTGAAGTTGTCGGCTGGTCAAGGTTCTTAGACAAGAAAGCTCTGTTTGCGTTAACACAAGCATGAAACTAACCCAGATACTTTTTCCTGTGTAAATGGCCAACGAATTCGAATGCAAGTTTTGTGTGAATCCAAATACTTTTTGAATCCAAAGACTTTCGCTGTAGTGTATTTTGAAAAAGCTGAGATCTACCTTAATCTTTCAATACGTCATCACACAGAGTTACGTCAAAGCATCGTCACTTTCATATCGTATAAATCTTATAAAAAGTGGTTAGGTAGGTCGAAAATCCAGGTAATTAATTTGCCTAAAGTTTCCTCATATTTTTCTGTAATCGCCTACAGATGAATATGAAAGTGAAGGTATTTACACATAATGGTCGCTACCGTTCCAAATGTCACCGAGAAATTTTCAAAACAACTCATTCATTACATTCTTTCAAATAATCATCTGTGTAATTATAATAAGACAGCCTCAGGGTCAGTGAATATCACTCTTGGACATGCACTTCGGATACGCTTACACTATAGTAAAACTCTTCGGATTCTTTGGTCGTTTACACAGTGAAGAGTATCTGGGTTAGTTGCAAGCTCGCGTGAACGCCAATAGTGCTTTCTTCTCTAAGAATGGAAGTAAATTTGTTGTCACAAATTTTACTGAAAATAATCTTGGAATCAAAGTAATCCATTTATTACAGCGTCTGATAAAAAAAAAAAAAATCATCTCACCACTGGCTACTTGGGTTGTTATACACAAAAAGGAGGAAAATTTCTTCTGAGTCTTAGCTCTCCGGATTCGAAGTATCAAGATTCTTTTCCAGATTCATATTTACGCGGATTCGTGTGCAATCCAAAGACTTTCTTCACCGGATTTGCTTCTTCAGAGTATACGGCTACTTTGAATCCCAAGAAAGTCTCTGGGATGGCAATGAACGCGGAGAAATTTAGTGATTTTGGTCTCGTGTAACCAAGTAATGCAGGCGACGACTGACAAGCAGAGACGGTTTGTTGACTTGTGGCCCACAAAGGGTTTATTTTTTTCCTGATTGAAATCCTCTCCTTGACAAGCGAAATCGTACGCGGTACCCTGCGCTAGTTAGACTAAAATACCGTGGGGTTTGCCCGAGTAAACCACTCTGTGGTTCGCAAGCTAAATTACCAAGAGGTCGCCATTATTGGAGCTAGATGAACAAAGGAGGTTTATACCAGGAGCGAGAAATACGCGCGAGAAAATGAGCTAAGTCACTTGTTTTGCTGTGGTTCGCTCGTGTGCGGTGTGAACGTGGCTGTGTGAAAAACTGAGCTTTGTCTGGCTCCAGTAAGCTTTCAGCCTTCTGTGATGGAGAGTTACGATTAAAGGTCAGAAACAAATACTTCTACAAAGATTTCGCCTCCACAATTATTCATTCCTGCGGAAAGTCGTTCAGACCATGATTTCACCCGGTCTGTTTAAAAAAATTCCAACTTTCCCTCGCGTCATGATCCGAATTTGCGAATATTCATTAATCCAGGATCAAGCTAATCGCATTCGGCATAACTAGACCAGGAAGATTCCGCAAGAGATTTCACCAAAACTAAAGTGGAAAGGCAGGAAGGATATGAGTCATCAATCCCAAGTTGTACGCGGGCAATATAAGTATAAACTATAACCCCATTTACACTGTTAACATTTTGGGCACGGCACAGCTAAAAATTTGGCACGGCTGCCGCTATTTTTTGGCACAGCACGAGTGATCTTCACAGTGTAAACGGTGCGGACTTCTTAAAGATTGGTACGTGTGCCTGAAAATTTATCCGTGCCGAGCACCTTTATATGTGTCTCGTCACGGCTAATTTGCCGTGCCCAAAATATTACAGTGTAAACGGGGTTTATGTGTACACAAATCTTTGTACGGCAATACAATAGAAACCGCAATGTCACCATTAATCTTGTCAGCATTAGTGACTATAACGCTCTAGAATCTGGATGACGTCCAGTAAGTGAATGATGCAATGTATCTACGCAATTTCGTGATTAGTCTGACAAGTAGAGAGGGAAAATTTACCTAAGGAGTGGGCTGATAACGTAGAAATAACGTCTACTGTTGACGAAGTTTTCCTGTAGATGTTTTGAGAGTTTCGAAATTTATTGGTGGGGGTTAGTCCCCTCCTGCATACCATTTGAAACGGCCCAGGGTTAATGACAAGAAACTGAATTTTTTCCAACGTACTGTATACTACCAACGTATTCACTGATTAAATACCTAAAAATCTTTACCACTGTTAGTCACAGGACAGATTCACGATTTATGATATGGTTATTTATTACATTGCGCAACAAATACCGGAAATGACAGACAAAAGACTTTCAAAAATTTTTAAAATGCTAGTGAAGTTAGAACGACTGTAAATAAGTAATAAATCTGTAACCAAAGTAAAGATTTTGTGAAAGCCCTATGCCTCGATTTCACACCACATACGAATATAAGTAGTCCAAAATAGGCAAATACCAGTTGGATTCACTTCCATGTCGCAATATAATACGAGTCTACATAAAATGTTATGATCACCGTTTGATTGGCAAGGTCAGCAAAATTTCTTCCAATTTTATTAATGCGTGAAGTCGCTGAAATGACCCCGGATAGTATACTGTACAACTGCTGTCCTGTGAAATATCGTGCCGGAAAAGGTAAAGGTGTCATCGATCAACTGAATCAGCTAAATCGATACTTTAAACTTCACTGAAACACAACTGAGATTCGTATCTGAGAAAGCCGATTTTGTGACAATCAAGGTTACAGGTACTTACCACATGCTTTCATACATCGTTCAATATCTCCACTTTGTTCCCTTTTACAGTCACTCGGCTTTGGACACGGAGTGCAGTCACCATGGACAAATTCACTCCAAAAAAAATTCGGCTTGCAAGGCTTGCGCCGACTGTCTTCTGTAGGGGCTGCTTCCACTGGGCTTCTGAATGTTATAATCGCAGCATACCAAATTGCGATAACGCAACAAACCGTCTTGAAATTGTTGAACGACATCTTATGGGTTAAGAAACAACTATGGTTCTCTTTAATAACTTCTCTGGCCGGTCTTCTTAAGCGAGGCCAAAAAGACGGACGTCGTGACTCACGATTCTCGCGAGCCGGCATTTTTTCCTGTTTGCCAACTGAAGCTTAACTGATGCAATAAATTCTTTTACATCCGGAATAGTTTTTAGACCGGAAATAATGTTTGGTTCGTGTTTTGGACGGGAGTCATTTGCCACTTCGCACCAACGACGTCATCACTGGAGTGTGGGATAGTTTTTGCTGACGTTTTACAAAACAATTCGTGGATTTAATGCAAAAGAAACTGGAGAGTATTTAATCCCACAGTCGCCCACACTGTACTGACTAAAAGGAAATTTGCATTTAGTTGACAGAACCATTTAGCATTGAAATTAGTCATACAGACCAATGGAAATTCACGAGTGTCACTTAAAGAATCGACACAAACAAACATTGAGTTTCAAGAAATGACATATCTAATTTAGAAATAACAAAATGATTGCTTAAGGTTGAGGTCGGGTGAGTTTTCTCGTAACATCGGTGACCATTTCGCAATCACTCAAGAAATATAGAAAATCTTTTGCCAGTCGGTTTCAATGTATCCTATTTTACATAAAGCAGCAGGGGCGTCGTACCCGGGGGGCATGGCCCCCCTACAATTTGATGTTTGTCGGACAAACTAGATCACTAATTAAGTTGGATGTTTGTTTACAGTAAATATAAATTTATTTCGTAAATATTTCTGGTAAACATTTCGTATTTACAAGTTGTAGTATATACTGAAGTATACTGAGAAAATCTCCATCAACTCATTTTGGGACTTTTAGGTCCCAAAAACGAGCAAAATCTGCAAATATTTCCGAGACCATGCACAGTGCATGCAGTGCAAACCCCCAAAGCAATACAACTGTCGGAAAATTTTAGACTTGCCCCCCTGTTGGACAGGTCTCACGACGCCACTGTAAAGCAGCGAACAAAATTGCAAACAGCATATCGAAGAAGCTATTTGTTCGTCTGAAGCAAATGTCAGAGGTTCAGTTTAAGCGTTATTGACATTTTGAAGTGTTCACACAATCGCGTTAGGAAGTATTAGGTTCAGAGCAAGGGCTTGTCAGGTTTGAAGAATTATATAGTTTGGCTTTGGGCCAGACTTATCCTGTTCGGCCTTGGCAAATTGTCAGCCTGTAACCTTTACAAAGTGCTGGACATGATGAGATGTGAGGACGACACACAAAAAATTCATTATCTAATTTAAAGCATAACTCCCTCTAAATACCAAAACTTCCCTCTTCAGAGGTTATGTTACTCAATTATACTGTACTGTACACATCATCTACACTTAATTAATTTTATCTTAAGGCAGACGTACTGGTATTTCCACACGACGCCTGAAAAAAGCCGTTGGGTACGAGAGTAGAAGGTAAATATTCGTTTTTACATGTTTGTTATCCTTAGAGTTGCATCAGCATTAATTCATAGCCCGGAACTATTGCGTAAGAGGCCAGGAAAGAAAGAACGAGAAACCATCGGGCAAGTGAATGGAAATTTGACAAATACTGAAGAACCATATCCGCAAACATTGGGCTGGTCGAGAGTATGAGTTTGTTTTTGAATTCACTAATAGTCTTATGTCTGTAGCTATCGAAGATTAATTGAAGTAAGGGTTGATCCTTACACCATTCCTTCAATTTAAATTCCCATAGAAACCAAACGTTTAGGCTAAACGTTAGCCAGAGTAAAATCGCCTGACTTTAGCCACTGTAAAATTGTCTGACGTTAGCCACAGTAAAATTGTCTGGTGTTAGCTACAGTAAAATTGTCTGTTGTTAGCCAGAGTAAAATCGCCTGACGTTAGCCAGAGTAAAATTGCCTGACGTTAGCCAGAGTAAAATTTTCTGGTGTTAGTCAGAGTAAAATAGTGGAACTCGTCGTTCCTGGAACCATTTTCTATTTTTAATAATTTCCTGACTGTAGATAAAACTTTTCAAATAAATTGGAAAATTTAGTCAGGAGATACCTTGGGCTTGCCAGGAAGCTCCTCTACGTCGCCGCTAACGCCTGAAACGCCCCAGGAATGAGGTCGCACTGAGTCTATTCAATCAAAGCGGGGTTTATATTTACATTATTACATACATATATTACAAGGGTAACTTTTAGTACATCAATTATAAATTTTTTATGTCCAATTATTTATAATTCAGGAAAACTTCAAATGTTAACCCTTTTCAACTCGCTACAAATAAGTTTCCTTTAAATCCATTTCTGAAGAATGTGATCGTTCAATATCTTCATCGCTAAAAACGAAAATACACGTTTTTGGTTATTACCCGACCAGCAAAGGTAAAAAAATCTTAAAAAAACCCCCCAAAAAACAGCAAGAGATGAAAAATGTAGAAATCCAAGCAAAGAATTTATATAGGAGGGTATTGGAAGACCATCTTACAAATACTGGTCAGACTAATATCTGACCTGTCGGACCACTGACAACGCCACTGGAAATAAAACAGACTGTCTTGACTAGTTAAGGATGGAAGTGGATTATCAGACGAGAAAACGATAGTTTCACAAGTTTGGAAAGCAAGGGAACAGAAAAGGAGTATTAGAGATCCATGAAGATGTGATGGCAAGGTGGATAAGTTGTATGTAGGGGTTATACACCGTGACCGAGGTGTTTAAGCGATAAATCAACCTGAGGGCAAAGCCCGAAGTTTGACAAATTGCTTAAAAACCGAGAACAAGGTATATAACCGACTTATATCATCCTTGGTGAAGCAGAGATGCCAACTGTCCTGGATCGTGCGGGACTGTCCCGCATTTATGTGTCTTATCCAGTGTCCCGTACGGAAGTATTAAATTCTGTCAATTGTCCCGCACTTCCAAAAATACCCGTCCAAAATCTCGAACAGTGGAGTTCTATATCTAGGATAAAGAAACAAGTTAGCGGTAGCGGTGGATTTACCCCGTGATCTGCCCCAGCATGTAGCGTGTATTTCGCGCGTACTTCACGCGTATTTCGCGTGTTTCTCGCACATCCAATGTGTAAATTTCCTGGATGAGACGTCGGTAGATGACACATGTCGGCCACGTGCATTGTCCCGCAATGAGCTTCTCCAATGTTGGCACCTCTGGGTGAAGTTTTGAAAGAAATATTTAACTTGCCCGACAAACATATAGAAATGGCGAACTGATTTCGGTAGAAAGTACAAGAATATCTTAACGAAGTTGACAAGTTAGTCATTAACCTCCAGAGAACAAAAAAAACTGAGCTAACGATGATATAAGAGCTGTGAGTAACCCTTGTCGAACTAGGAGTTGCTCTCTTCCGAATACAATCGTTTCACGTAAGCCAGAAGTAAAGAATCTGGCATTTTCCAGAATAAATCATAAAACTCGCGAGTTCCTTTAGTCACGAAAGGGTTAAAACTCGGAAGAACTGGTCTTAGACAACGACGACGGCAAGAACCCGACTAGGATTCGAGTTGGGAATAGAATTGGGAATCGAGGTGGAATTAGAATTCATTTTCGAATTTGCATTCGAGCTGGGGTTAGGGTTAGGGTTTGGGTTAGCTCCAGACGTGCGTAGGAAGTGATCATATACATTTTTAGATTATACGTGTTCCTTTGTTGTCAGGAATCCCAACTCGAATCCCGACTCGAACCCCCTCTCAAACCCCCTCTCGAATCCCCACTCGAATCCCCACTCGAATCCCAACTCGAATCCCAACTGGGGTGACCAACTGTTTAGACAACAGCCAGCGAGAAATTGTGCAGCCTTACGAAACGCCAATGCTCTTCCACCGTGGTTGAAACTTATTTGCTTACCTCTCTGGTAGCGTAACGACGGTGTCATTATGCATTTGAATGGAACAAGATTCCTTTCTATTTTCGCCTGCATCGACCCGGCTGGGTCTGTACAGCTTCTGACGTCTGCATCGTAGAAACAACACAATGCCAAATATTGTGGCCAAAACTACTAAAACTACAGCCAGAATAATAAGCCACAGTTTGTCGTTATTTGAACTTGAACGTTCCCTTTCAGTCGTTGCGTTCTGGTAATTGATGCCCGTCGTACCAGAAGACGTTCTAAGATTTACCGTGGTCGATTTTGTAGATAGATTTGTTGCATTGGACCAATTGGTAAAGGGAGCTGGTGCTGAAGTGGATGACACTTTTCCTAGGTGTGAAATCAACAATATAAACGACAAACTTGTGATAAGCAAACAGTATGCACTTAAATCATCATAGCTCTTACATTTCTCTTCTCTTGCAGTTCGTGGGATGTGCTTCAGGAAAACTGATAGCCTGCGTGCAGAGGTCAAAGGATATTGGATAATGATAGCCAGTATCATGACATTATTCGATATGAGAGTAAGACCACTTTGGTGAGTAAGCTAATCGCACAAATTTGTTTCTCAGTTTCAACAGACCATGAAATACTTCAAGCAATGGACCAGCTCGGAGTGGCAGTTGTGCATGAAATCTAAATCGCGATAAAACTTGGTTCGCTCGAAAAATACTGTAAGTGGGACACGGCGGCATTTGTCATATCTTATTACAGAAAATTTTTTATCATGTTCAGGTATTGCAATGGGATAAAGTTTCCCTGTTCATTCTTGCTGTGGTACTCAACCATCAGTGAAAGTCTAGGTTCAAAGGTCAAGTTAACGAAACCTAAACATGTATTAACTTCAGCCTACGTTACGTTCCCTTGAAATGGATTTTCATCATTTGAATTTCAACTCCGAGCTGTGTTGCAAGTATTGCTAACTCGGCATCTGCTATCAACAGCCTCTAACATTAAATTCGACATGAAGGGAAAAAAAATCCGTCTGATTAGCTTTCACAAATATCTTCAATTCCCACTTGAGCTTCTTGTTTTCAGGGCGGGAGGTGTGTGTGTAATACCCGCGTCGTCCTCGAATTGGCAAATATAAGTTTACAGTTCACATAAATAGTCTTTGAAAGTGAGTTGAATTATGCAGGTTCAATAGAAAATTGCGCGTAACTCGTCTAAACGACAAACGCGTCCGTAAATGATAGTGCTTGACGCGTTAATCTGCGTGGTGGTGGTTAGGGTGACTAGCCACCCCCCCATTTGTTGTGCATGCAGCTATATTTAACAACTTCGCGATCACTGTTTTATATCATACTATCACATCTCATGACGTCAACGGCCAAACATGTTTAAACAGTAAATATTTTATAATTTTTAAACATCACTATCTTCCGGCTAAATTGAAATGAAATGAATTGAATTCGGTTTAAATACACAGATACTTTCAACAATCGTTATCAATAAAAAGTGGCGAAACTTGGGTAAGACCTTTTAAAGCTATTTTATGCTCTGAAAATCAGAAACTTTTATACACGTTTTGATGCTTAGCCACCCCTATCTTGTAAAGATCTTGGATCAGCGCCCGCGCGCTCGTTATTCAGACAAAATGATTGCTTTCGTTATCTAGGTAAACTTCTTACTGTCCGGGATAGCGGGCTATTTGGCTAACGCCAGATGATTTTCCTGGACATAGAAAAACGTCTGTACAGGAAAGAGTTAATCGCTCCTCAGTTAACTCAGTTCTTTCCGGATAGGTCTCCTGCCACTTCTCCTCACCTCCTGGCTTAAGAGAGACGTCTAGACGGTGAAAGACTGAAGCAAGGAATAAATCGTGCTATAGCAAGCTGAAAAGGACCGGAGGGGGGCTGATCCGAGGCAGTAGCTGAAGCCAACTTGTGGGTGCTCGGGCATTCTCCCCCTAGAAACTTTTGAAAACATAAGGTGTTTGAAATGCCATTTTCCGCATTTTGCGCACATCATGGGACAAAATTTGGAATTTATTTCCCTATAGCCATGGGATACTAATCCCTCTGCTATGGTTTACAATGAGACCGGAACAGAGAAACTCTCCATTTTTAACGATGTTTCAGCGAATGTTTTCAATTGTGTTTTTCAATTCTTATCTCAATCGGCCCCCCAACCTGCCGATTGCTACGACCCTGACTAAAAGTGTGGCCTTCCTTTTAATGATGAAATAATTTAAGGATATAATAATTTAATCCAATACGGTTATATCATATTTTAATGCTTTTCTAATGAGGCCCAAACTTAAAGGACTTAGTCTTATTTTATTCCAATTTCTAAATTATATTCCTGTTATGCAATGTCATCTGGACCCAACAAATAGGGCGATTTTCATTGAATGAATTAAACGTTCGATGAGTTTGACCAGATTATACGCTTTGGCTTCTTAACTGAGCTATAAAAGCCATTTTCGTCAATATGTTAAAGCAAGCGAATGTGTTTGGCTTATTACGAAGCATCATAGGAAGTTGCATTGTATTAATCGCTATATGAAGGGATAACACCCAATTTTTAAAACTTTTTAACGACAGTAAAATTATAACTACAACTCACCACAAGCCTGTTTGCATGGTTTCACATCTTCGTCAGGTTCGTTCACACAGTAAGTCCAGACCTCGGGACAAGCAGCACAGTCCCCACCTAAGTATTCACTAGGATAAGTGCCTGGACCACAGGTTGGTTTCACTCGTCTATCAGTGATGACTTGGACAGCAAAACAGATCAAGCACAGATATGCCACGTTTCGGTTAAAGTTCACGGCTGTAGTCATACTCGATAATAATATAAGAGCAACCTGACTTCCTGAGTGTTGTTATAGGTGATCATGCATGTGTCAACGTAACCCCGTTAATGTGAATAGAACGCCACATTAAATGCATGATCGTCGAAGACGCATTAACCACTCAAGTCAGCATAAAAATGACAAACCAAACTAAATGTGTGGGCGTTTTTGTTTTTCCAGGTCCTTAGCCTTTTGGCTTCTACCATATGAAGCGGAATTTGATGACAAAACAGGAAAATGAAGAAAGACAACGATGATTACTAGAGAATAGAACATTCACGTGATAAGTCATTGTGTCTTCTCCTCAGTCGAACGTTCTGTAAGGCTTGTCTCGATGGGCAACGCAAACATCAGCATCGTGAATATATGTGTTCCTTTTTGGCTTTAGGGATTTCTCGGCAGGAGAATCTGAGCTTTTTGTTCTTTCACCAGACTTCAAGTTCACTCATTAGCCGAGCCAAGAGGGGGGCAGGGGGGCAGTTGCCCCCTCCACTTTTCGTTCTGACTAGGTCTGTCGGTACATCCAGTACATTTGTCGGTACATCAAGTCTGTCTGTTGTGGATTCCGTTTGCATTTGAATTATCAAATTAAAAATTTGTTAAATATGTTCTGGCAAAAGTTAAGTACGGGCAAAACGTTCAATACAAAATGTTCGTAGGGAATTCTGTTTTCTTTTGTTTTTCAAACGCAAAAATGATAGATCCAGTCAACCCTCTGGACAAAGTGGTTGTGGTAGCGGTGATGGCCGAAAAAAGAAGATATATTGGTATATATCATAGCTCACGTGATGTGCGCACTTTCGTGTTAAATCATTTTCGAAATTTTTAATTCCATTATACCAGTCAGAACTAGCAAAGTAGAAATCGTTTATTCCCTTATCGAATTTCAAATTTTCCTGCCCTCGGTTTTGTTAACTTTGATTTTTCCTTAATATTTGTCGGTACATTGCTAACCTTTTTTTCGGTACATTTGCCTAAAATTTCCCCTGACCCCCAGTTTCAAATTCCTGGCTACGCGACTGAATTCACTCATTGCTGGATTGAATGCTGATGGATAGTTTTTGGTCACCAGCCAATCACACCCTAAGATCTGACTTTTTATGTAATGCACCGACGACTTCAAAATCAGCACCCACGATTCTCTTTCCGCTTTTAATTGGTTGAAGGAATCTTATAAGATAACAAAGCTATTGCACGAATTATTAACACGAATTATTGCGCAAGCTTAATTGGCTGGCGTGTGCCAAACCCCTTCGTTCCCCGGATATTACAGTTTAGTGATGTCAATATCTGCGTGCGAGGGTTTAAATTGTTAAATTTGATCGGTGAAAAGTTTGAGGATAACTTCTACGGATGTGCTAATGAAAGTTAAACGTTCATGACTGCCTTTGTATGATTGTCGGTCCCTTTTTCATCGTTTCGTGTTCAATACAGCCGAGGAAGTGTTACATTCGCATGTTTCGACATTTCTTTCTGCGTGTCGACATCTATTCATGTTTCTCAACATTTATGAAGATTTGTATGTTTCAACTTTCGTTTCTGCGTTTACACATTGATATATGTGTGTCTCAAGATTTATTCCTGCGAATCGAGATTTATTTTTGTGTGTCGAAGTTTATTTTACGTATCTGCAAAAATTTGTACTTTGTACTTCTAGGCCACCGTACTAACAAAATACGTACGGGTGTAAAGAAAAGATTAATCTGGTAATCTTGAATTGATCAGTGCTAGTATAAAAACAGGTGTATATTGTTCTTCTGAAGAAAAACAGCGGTTGTTTATCGTGACAGGTAAGTTTTACGCGGCAAACTAAGGCGTCGCTGACAAATGAAATCCATCACAGATTTGAGAGAACTGTATTACAGTATTTTCCTGCTCAAGGCAAAAGCGAACGGCAAAATCAAGAAATTAAAGAAAGTCATGAATACAAGATTAGTTTTGAGTACATCAAAAACACTTTCAGCAAGTGACATCTTGCGTTTGATATGGTTTATTAACCACAAGACTTATGCCATAAACCTCTTCATCAAAACGCGACACAAATCATTTCTGCTCAAGTAAAATTAATCAGTACATTGTCACTGAGTCAATTATGGCGTCCGCTAAGGTTAGGACCCTACGATCAGAAATTAGTTCCTTGCCATTTCCATTAAAATAGAATCTTCAAGCTATCCGAGTTCGCGTACGTACATTCAACGTTCATTCCGTACACCATTTGACATCTCATGCAACATGACATTTTTTGAACTTCATACAACGATACGAAGTTTCGGCACTGACGAAGGGTTAACCATGCCCTATTTTATAGAATATAGACATTTCATTCTATAATAAGACTAATATAATAATTTGTTGGTCCCAAAGCAAAATGTTGTTGGATGTTATGTTATGTTGTTTTGTTTTGTTGACAGGAAGCTGTCAACAAGTAGGAGGGTAAAAGGTAATTCGAAATCATAATGATTGTTCTATGACGTATAGCACGTGCGATTCATTGTGAGACATACGAAGCCTTTATATGTGGTTAGTACTTGTGAGAAAATAAAGATTTAAAACTCAACTAGAACTTGTCGTGGATACTTGGAGGAGGCAATTTACTACAATGTACTTCGACTCGTTCCGAGGCGACGTTGCGTAGTTTCACCACACAGACCGGTGACTTTTGGCGGCAAAATGTCTGAGCTCATGAGTGAAGACGGTTGCACAAAAGCGAAAAGCGAAGTACATCACTTGAAAGACGAAGATCGACAGATTGTGCATGAATGTAGATAAGTCCTTCCCTTCCGGATTTCAAGTTAAATACGAAGAATGAAAGCCAGCGAAACATGAAGCTGTATGTTAAAGCAAACAAGCAAATTTTACACCGCTACTTCTAAAAAGGCAAAAGCGTTAAAAATTAAGAAGAGGTAAACCAAAAACCACAAATTGGTTCCTCGTAAACCTCCTTTGTTCTCCGTCGCTCCGTCTGAGTAAAAACTGATGCCAATACTTGGCCCGAACATCGCCATAATATGAATCACTAGTTGTTTCTTCGAGTGTGTCATGCATTTAAATAAAGATGCGCTCACAGCTGCAGAAAAGAAGTTAACCTTCGGTATTCACGTGGTAATCAATAACTAAAGTCTGTATCATTCAAATACTCACGTTATCTTCAAGCTAGTCTTGCCAAAAGCGACAATCAAGATTCCGCTGCTCAAAAGACGTCGCCATTGCATATCTACAGTTGCTGTGAGAGCAGCAAGCAGATGTTCGCATACAACGGAAGGCCGCCAATAGCACGAAGGTTGAACGCGAAGTTCGCCGAAAAATAGCACTTCGTGTCTAAATGTTTTAGAATGTGTACGAACATTCAAGGCCTCTGTCCAAGTTCACGTGCCATTTTCCCTGTTCGCAAATAAGCACAATAAACAAATCAGCAACGACAAACCCTACACTCCAGATCGCAAGGATCCTTTTGTACCTCCATTAGTGGTTCATTCTCTGCGTTTGTATCCCGTCATAACCCTTCATCAGACTTCAGCTTTTTAAGATTATGGTCCAAGGCTTTGGCAAGGAAATCCAACCACGAGTGATCTTCCTCAAGACAGAAGTGTGATTTTCTGCAAAACAAAATTGCGAACGCAAGATTCAGTGGCGGATCTACAATCCGGGCCAAAAATACTGGGACAATACGTTAAAATGAACACACTTTTGAACCCCCTTCCCCCTTCAATGTCGCAAGGTTTTGGTCAATTTTTCGCTTTGCGTATGACACAGCCAGCATCATCTTACACGGTGGAATGAAGCAGCACTAATGGAGGGCGGAGAGGGGGAGGAGCGAGTGATATTTCCTCTGTCGTCTTTTTTACGGTCAGTAGGGAGCACTGATCTAAAAAACAGGACTGGATTGAGCAACTATTGTTCAAAAAGTGAAGCTGGAAGTCAGCCGTGGCGGCCATGTTGGAGTGACCACTTTTCAAGGTGCGCCGTATATTTTGTGTAGGTTACATCGAAGAAATTGGAGAACTTTCAACGTGTGTAGGTTCTTGGCGTATAATTGTCAAATTTTGAGTGAAAACATGTCGAGGAGAGACAACAGCCTTTAAAATTGTCCAATTTTCTTTAAAATTACTGATTTTCTCGTGATAAATAATCGACTATTGAGCAACGAGTGATCGTGTTGGTGGCGTGTACTGCACTTCGAGATCTACTGCATAGTCTACGTACTGTGGAGGCCAGAGATTTTTTCTTCTACAGTGTCCAGTTTTATGGATGGAAAAGGCCGTGGTTGTTTGGCGTTCCCAAGCCACAAAATTTTAATAGATTCAAGGTTTCATAGGCTACATCTAGACAGCAAGCTGCCAACCCAAGATTCCTGGGCTATACTATGACATGTAATTTGCTGAACTGGTCTCTAGTGTGCTAAAGTAATTTATTAACAGTTTTACCAAAATTCACAGGTGGCTGTTTCAGTTATGCTAGTTTCATTGATATTTGGATTTTTAAACTTTGATGAACCTTTAAATGAACTGCTCTACACAGTCATTTGAAACAGAAAAATGTTTCTCAGGATAAGAATTACATTTGGTAAAAAATCTTTGTACTTTGCACATATTTGCAATATAATCTTTTAATGCCATTGCTTTAGCAATTTTTAATGAAATATACCATTAAAATAGATATTGATGGTATATGAGGCAAATTTTGCTTTGATAACACTTGCCATTTAAAGGTGTCTGAAGGTTTAGTTATATGAAGTAATTTTAATTTTTCAATGCAGTTTTGTTTAGAGTTGTGCTGAAACTGTTTTGCTGTTGATCTATAAAACGAATTGTACAAGTTCAATTCAAATATACACAATAAAAGCAACCAACCACCTTGTTCTAACTGATCTTGCATTTTGGTTTGTGAGAAAAATAGCTCATTCAGAGGGGTGCCATGAATTTGACATTTAACAAAGAGTGAATATATTCTTTAGCCAGTTTGTAAAGTTTAAGTTTGTCTTCTGTGAATGTTGATTCTCGAAGTGCCATAGTTCTTTCCTCAAACTGTGTGAGTTGTTCACTTGTTAAAGCAGGACTAATTGGTGGAATGTCTTACTGAACTGTCATCAAGTGGGATAGGTCCATCCCAGTCAATACCATACTTGTCAGTTACTTCAATAGGATTGGTACCTTCTTCAGATGTCATCAATGAACCTTGGACCCAAAGCTGAAGGGCTGTATAGTTGTTTGCTGTGGACATGGGATGTCTCAACCAGGCAGCAGACCATTCATCCAAACAATGGTTTATGTGATGAAGGAATGCATAATGTAAGCACCATAAGTCATTCTCTGCTTAATAGTCCAAGATATTCAGATCCTCCATTAATGAAAATAGATTGTGGCAATTGTTTAAGACATCCTTAAATACATCCAACCAGAGGTGCTCTATTTGTTGATTGTTATTGCTCTTACCCACAAGAGCTGACCCCTTACCTGGACCACAAGTGTTTAACTTATTGTTGACAACATCCACATTTTCAGTTCCCTAACAACATCACACCTGGTTCTGGAGGGCAATCCCCAGTTTTATACTGCTTTTATGAAATTTTAGAATAGTGTGGCAGCTTCATTGTTAGCATTGCAGGGTAAATACACAGGTGTGAAGCCATCCTCACACCTGTGAACAACAAAACACCATTTGACAAGTTTATGATTGCCATCAAAATGCCAGAGTCCAAGTGGCCTTGTTCCATTGTATACACATCATTTAATTGCCGTACACCATCAAGTAGCCACTCCCTGGGGATCAACTCATGAAAGAGCTTCTCTCATATGATGTCTGATGATGAATACACCCCTTGAGCCAAGGTGTCCCATCAGCATTTTTAATCTACATTTTGGATTTGTTCTTTTAGTTGCTCTCACCATGTCATCTGATTATCTTGTGTTTCTGTGTAAAGGGAATGCACTGAAAGACTGTATTCTTGCATTTGTCATTTTACAGTCCATGAACTCACATGAAGTAGCTCTGAAATTGAACGGATACTAAACCTGGCTTTTACAATCATTGCAAGCTGTTCCTTGCTAACTGCATACTTTGGTCTACCTGGTTATCCAGTGAAAACAGCATTTTCTCTGATGTCCATCCCTGAGCACTCTAAAATTGACCATGCACTGCTCAACAAATTGAATATTTCTTCTGCTATTCTTGTCAAGGAGTCTAAGACAATGACAAGCTTCTGAATTTCTTGAAGCTCTTCTGCTATGTCAAAATTATCAGCACTATGAACACTAGAAACAATCTCCCTTAATTTGGATGTTATTACGTCTTTCAACTTGGCAGTAAAATCTGTCACCATGTTCGTTTGTCTTTCTGCCCTGCTCAACGTACCAGCTACTCACACGCACATGAAATTTTGCTAGGTGATGATAATAGTACAACACTGCATAATAATGCCACAGTGCATGATAATATCGAAACATTGCAAAATAATACTGAAACAGTGCCTAATAATAACAAATCGGTACAAATAATGAAACATTGCACAATAATAACGAAACAGTGTGTACCAATACAAACCAATGCTTTATAATAAAGAAACAGCGCATAATAATAACAAATCAACAGTGCATAATACTAACAAAGCAGTGTATAATAATAACAAAGAAATGCAAATTAATAACTAGACATTGCATGATCATGATGAATTTGGGAATAATAATAACGAAAAACTGTATAATAATGAACCGGTAGATAATAACGAAACATAATAGTTTTGACGGTAATGACACCCCATACTTACCAGTGAAATGTCCGTGAAAATTTTCTTTTTAACCTGGATTCTTCATCGTCAGATCCCTCACTACCACTTTGGGATGTGTTGTCGTTTCCTTTTATATTTTTTCTTCGTTTACTACAGCCCTACGTTCGAGTTTCCTCATTTTCACAATAGCCTTACAACAACGTTACCGAGAAAGTGGTCACTCCAATATGGCGCTGATTGAATTTCGCGGGCTTCGTTTTCTCCCACAGTCCAACCCTGGGTTGCTCTATCCAGTCCTATCTTTCAGGTCAGTGCAGTCGTTATTGGCCAGGATTGTAGAAGAGTCCGCGTGGTCCGCGCGCTCTCAGTTCCGGCCAACAGAGTTACACATCCTGGTCGTAATAGCTGAAGGTTAAGTAACCTATTTTGAATTCAGTAACTATTGGAGGTTACAAAAGAAAATTTGTTTTGGCATGACATCATACCCTATAATATACCCTCAAACACACTCGACTATACTCGAGGAAATAGCATTGTACAATAATAGCCCAATGTTTTTCGAGACTGGTGTGTCCCCAGACTGTGTGTCAAAAAGTGTCCCCAGGCCCTGTTAGCAGAGCTTTGGGTTTGTGATGATGAACTGCTTCCCCCGTCCACGAATTTCTCGACCCACCCCTGATACTGATACCAGCGATAAACCTGAAAGAGCACATTACTCGAAAATGAATTTGTTTATACTATGCCTTCTTCGACAGACAATTGAATTTCTTTGGCAAAGCATTGCGAGCTATTGCAAAATCATGTACATTTTAAACATTATTCAATAACAGAACGTCAAATTTTACACACTACTACACTTCATTAAACTGAACATCCTCAGGTCATAATAGTGTTATCAGAGTAATGGTTTCAGTTCCGAGATCTCTCTTTAATTTAAACAAAAATACTTTTATTTTCCAGCAGTATATGGCCGTGTACCGGTCAACCATACCAACCAAATTCCATCATTCATATTAAGTTAAAAACAGAATACCTTGTTTTGGTGCCGAAAAAACAAATAATTTTGCTTTAAGGTGAAAGGGATTGCGAATTGACGATGTTGCATGGTAACAATGTTTTTGGTCTCGTGGTTTAAATGAGAAGCATTCAAGAGCCGAGTTTTGCGACGTTTAATTTCCTCAATAATTTGATATAATGCATGATTTTCTAACATGCATTTTGAATAAAAATGATTTTAGTAACTCCTGGTATCCGAAGAATAAATCGGAATATGAAGTAAAATTTAAAGGCGTCCAATTCGGACTAGAAGGTGTTTTCAAGTACGAGGAATTCGTTCTAGTCCCAGGCAAAGCCGAGGATTGGAACGAATTCCGAGTACTTGAAAACCTGGTCGAGGACGAATTGGGGGCCTTTGAATGACTTCTTAGAATCAAGTAGCGTATTGGCAGAATGAATTAGTGTATTAGTAATGAGTGCATCGATGAATAAACCGATTGTGTGAAATCGTATTTTAAGTCCAAGGACTGGAAAAAAACAGTTCAAATCCTCTGCCCAGTACTTCCATTGTATTTCAAGTTCGCTCACGTGGTGCCATTCAGCGCGTCTGATTAAATGATATACTCATGAATTATTAATGAGTTTGAGGAAGTACTGTAAACTCTATTCGTTATCTAATCTGAAGTTCGCTCAAACAAAAACTTGATTTTCGAGTTATCACTGTCTCTCTCTTTCACTGCTCAAGATCTCCTCTCGACTTGTAAAATCGTCCGGCATTAGCCAGAATAAAATAACAAAACTCTTATGCTGCTGGGAAAGAGTTGAACCTCATAAGAAATGATTTACACAAATATTAGAAAAATTACTCCATATACCTGCACAGTTGGTGACGTTTGTCCACCAAACTAGGTAACCCAAATCCCTTGAGTTAAAAAAGACATGAACCACACATGAATTTTCATTTATGTAAAATAAACGAGTAACTGGACAAGTGCACTGTAAAACGTTCACTATATAGATACTGCTGATTTGAAAGTAGAAAATTTAATCCGTTCATACAAAGAATAGGTTGGTGAAAGCTAGGTGTAACACATAAGCCAGGACAGGTGGTTAGTGACATTGCGCTCTGACAACACACCACTTCTTTACTGAAAAAATAAGTCATATTAGTAGAAACTTAGTTGAGTACTATTGCAAATGCTGCATTCTGATTGGCTACGCTACTCCCTATCTATTCGTCGATAGATAGCGAGTAGCGAAAATGGCTTCCGCCTCTCGATTTTGTGAAGTATCCGAAGACGAAATAGATTGCCTACTTGAAAGTGCAATCCCAGAGAAGACGAAAAATGTTCTTTGCAAAGTGTCTCTACTAAAACAATTTGATTATTCACTCTCGATTTCTATGAGGTGATAGTTGACGAGGGCGAAGTCCTCGTCAACAATCACCTCATAGAAATCGAGAGTGAATAATCTAATGGTTAATTAGCATATACCTCGCAAGTGAATAGTGTTTCTTGCGCAAACTGATTGGTTCCTCTATCTCGGAATATCCTGCAGTATTTACCTCCGAGCAAAACAAGATGGAGTCCTGTTTTGTTTAGTTACGGAAGAACTTTTTTTTAAATAAACGAAGTCGCCGTGCCATACAATACCAAAAAAGCAACGAAATTTGGCACTACAGTATTCAAAAATGTTTCTTTTACTTTTTAGAGATAAATGCACTCGGGATGAGTTTGAAGTGTTTTGTTTATAAATGATCAGTGGGGCGACAAGCCAACTGAGTTCGGTAAAATTGTTTTAAAAATTTGAAAAATAAATATGTGAAAACAATTATGCGAGGTATATGCTCGAACATCCACCACTGTTCACCTTCACTTCGGTGAATAATTGTTAATTATTATATGGTTGAGCTCGTTATCTCGTCTGTACTCAATATCAGGCGCGCTGGTTGGCTGCCTAACCGTGCAGTAAGATTTTCGTACAGACCAGCACACTTTGGCGGGCCAATTTCTGAGTTGATTTGAACACAAACAAAATACATTCAAGTACGTCTTACATAAGACTAACTGCAACAGAGTGCTAAAGAAGTAGTTAAATCATCTCCACGATGATTTTAAAGCAGAAAACTAAATGGATAGATTAAAAAATACGAAGTAATTAACTCGGTTTTCTCCACCAAGACCTCGCTCCTTCGCCGCTTGGTCTATACCAAAACCTCTGGTCAATACTTTCCAGTACAGACCTCACACTCGGTTAATAAGTAATCAATCTTCATAGGAGTGAAGGGTGACGCAACAAATTACAAGGGTAACGTAGAATGTATAAAAGGTCAAACTTAATATCAACAAAGAGAGAATCGAACCGACAGTCTTGGAGTGTGCTATTGCCACAACTCGGCCCGTTAAACAGTTTTGCTGTGAAAAGAGGAGGTGAAGGAGCGACGAAGAGACTGGGTACGAGGTTGGTCTACATGCTGGACTAAAGCCAACTGCCAAAGCACTGGCAGTCCCAATGGTTTCCCTACCATTGACCCCTCGATATGGGCTTGCTTTGCGTTCCACTAAACTTTACCCTGGCCACTGAAGAATGAGGTATTACCACAAAAAAAGAATGTTTCTTGAACTTAGCCAGAGCTTTACTGCACGCTAATCGTTTACTGAAACTGCCAGGTCGAATGAACTTTAACAGACTTCTGATAAACCTTTTATTTAGTATGTTACGACCAGCGAAATATACCAAACTGCTAACTACAAAATACAATTCATGCTATAAATTACTTCGAATAAACTACTTTAAAGGAATATTTACAATTCAGGGCTAATTATATGGGTATAAAAATATTCTTCTTATAAATCAGTTTCTTCGAGTTCGTTTATGATCGTGCTTGATAGCGAAATTTCCTTTTGCCAGTCCTCGCCTTCTCCATCATTTTGTGTTTGTGTTTCGTTCGTCTCTTTAGTAGAATTAATATCTTCGTTACTATAAGAAAATAAAAAAAACATAATCAAAACACAGGTTATTTACAATTCGCTGAAGACTTCTTAGTCCGTTATTTCTATTTCTAAATAGACACACCTCAGTTCCTTCGTTCTAAAACAGGCTAGATAGCTGTACATACAGAAGTTTGTTTTTGTACTCCGCAGAGTTTGCTGGACGTTTTAATCGCTCTTTCAGCAAATTATGTTATTTTGAGTCAACAGATAGACAATTGTATGAGTGTAACAGTGCTGCGATAGAAACATGAATGACGTCATTTCAACCGGAAAAATGCCTACTGATACCTACCTACCTACCTACCTACCTGCCTACCTACCTACCTATATATATATAGATATATATATATACATATAAATAGGGGCGTTCTTGAGGTTATACACTATCTAAAATATAGAAAACAAGCTTCTCGACGTTTCGAGCGAAGGCCCTTCGTCCGGAGATTAGTAGCATGGAATATATAAAAACACGTGGGCTTTTATAGTAAAACTAAAAAAGTGTGACACGTGACAAAAATGAACCAATAGAATGAATGTGGTCAAAACAAACACAAAACAATGAAAGGGTAAAGCACATGACAAACTATATGTGAAACTGGACAGCAAAAAGGGCGAAAAATAGCGCGTGGATAGAAAGTAATAATGTGGGATGGCGAAGGTAGGTGAGATGATGAAATGAAGTGTATTGAGAGCTAAATGTAAGAAAATCCCTCGTTGATACCATGGGGGTGGAGTGTTCCAAGTTTGGAAATGAGATGCATTTTCTGACTTTTGCGGCTATCATTGCTACCGGAAACGGGAACTGAAGCTCGAATTTGCATATCCGAAAGGCTGTGATTAGCACTGTTAAAGTGCCTGGCAACAGGCTGATTAGCATCGTTCTTAGTAACAGCACGACGATGCTCCCCAAACCTGTCTCTCAAAACTCTTCCAGTTTCTCCAATGTAGAGCATGCCACATTTACTGCATGAGATGCAGTAAATGAGATGGGAGGAGGTACAAGTGAAGTGGTGTTTGACAGTGAACTTAGATTTTGGCGCCGAAATTGTAATGGAGGAATCTATGAAACTACAGGTTTTGCAATTCTTGATGCCACAGGGAAATGTGCCCTTGGGAGACGACATATCCTGTGGTAGGGAACTATGAACTAGGGATTCACGGATGTTTTTGCTGTGCCGAAAAGAGACTAGAGGGTTATCGGGGAAAATGGAAGATGTTTCAGGGTCATTCTTTAGGATATGGAAGTTCTTGCAGATGACATCCCTTACTTTGAAATTGAAGGGATGTGCTCACTTACCATCCATCACTTACCATTACGTAAAATTGTCTGGCATTAGCCAGAGTAAAAGTAAAAAAGTCGGGGGCGGACCAGAAAGAGTTAGACCTTCTTCCAACCAGTGTTTTTTGCACAATAGTGACTCTGGACACCCTATTTCGCTTGAAGACTTTAAATTCTTTCATTTTGCTCTCTCGAGTCTGAACTTTTATTACGTAAAAATCTGCTCGTCAATTAACTCAAACCACCTCTTAATGGAAATATTAGTTTCTCTCCTTTATAAAGATTCCTAATTGAAAGCAAATGAGAGACTTAACTCCGTCCTCGCTTGATAGGCCTCAATTAACCTCATGAAAATATCACATGCGCCGTATTTATACATTTCGAATGAGTATTTCATATCGAAAAATGTCCAATTCAACATGTGAAATGGAAGTTTCATATGTGAAATAAATTTTCATAAGTGAATCTTCCATATCATATGTGACATACATGTTTCGTAGAGTAAGATTTCACTTGAAATATTTTGAACTCTCTTATTCCATATATGAATTAGGTATTCCATGTATGAATACGACAATACGTTTTGTTTTTATGCGTGAAACTGTTCCAATTTCATATTTTCACGCAGATGAAATTTTTACAAGGATATTTTTTTCGTCTAGAAGAGAAACAGATAATACAAAGCATCACATGCGGTCAAAATTTTTACGACAATGCAGGTTGATGGTACATGACGTGTTTGCAAAAAAAAGAGACTTGTTGGTGTTGTTGTTCACTGATAACTTACCTGTTTGAAGTTGTATTGACAGGAATGTAACGCGAATGCGAACAGGCTGAGATTTTTGATTCTTCATCAGCTTCGGACTTTTTATGATATTTCATCGCCCATACTGCTAACAAGACTATTAATATAACTAGAGCTACGGCAGTACAGCCTACTCCAACAATGATTGTTTTGTCAGCGCTTTTGCTTCTTTCTTCGTTTCTTCTTGTAGGATTTCCTTTTATTTCATCATCTGTAGGTTTGGTCCCAGAAGACGTTGTCGTTGACACTACGAATGGTTTTGCTTTGGCAACTTGTTTCATCGTTGTTTGCGTGGTAGAAGACGTCGTCGCAGACTCTACTGAAGCTTTTGACGGAGATTCTTTTGTAACTGGTTGCGCTGCAGCTCGCGTGGAGTTCAAAAACGTTTTATCTGGAAAAACGTCAAGAAAAAAGATTATAAATGATTATGCAACCAAACGACTGAAAATTCCTGATAAAACCGTTCATTAAATACAATAAATTCCACTTGATCTTCGAAGTTTAAAAGGAGTTCTTACTCCTTGCTATTGTGGAACAGTTCGAACGCGCGGTTCACCGAAACTCTAAGATTAATAACCTTCGTTAATTGCAAGCTTCACTCGATAAAGACGTCCAACTAAATCAAATTTTTGCGGCTAAACGTCGTTACTTATGAAAAATAAAATATTATGATACAAGCAAGCGTGATGTTGTAAGACTTTATGTTGAAATAGTCCTTGATTTTTCACTCACAATCAGTGGGCAATTTCTGGTCTTATTCATTACACTTGTGTCATATTTTTAACTCAGAAAAGCTGTGTAGCAGCATTGTGGGTCCATGCAGGCACTATCAAACATTCCAAGCATTTCTAAAGCTTTAAAAATGATGAAACTGCTTTGCGGGTAAATAAATGTTACCCAACACCCCATATGAAAACTTTACCCACAAGCCAACGAAAACGTGTTGCACCAAATATTTATCCCTTGAATTTATAATAAAAAGATACAAAGTTGAATTGGAGTAAAACAATTTAAATTTCAATACATAATATAAATTAATCGAATTAGTTCTGACCGGAGTCCATATGACAACTTTTTCAAAGCCAATCTACACCAGTTTTCCCTAAAGCGAGATTATCTCCAATTAATGTCTAATCTTCTGTTGTTTTACCAACGACACCAAATTTAAGTCAACTATAGCCTCAGTACTTCTCAATCCTAAAAGCATTGCATTTCAATTTTGCTTAATTGGGACTTCCAGTACCCCGCTAGGCCCTCGTCGGGAAGCGGAAGATTAGGAGCCAACGCAGGAAGATCCCGCTGAAATCGGGACACTAGTTGGACAGTCTGTAATGCATGTGAAACTAAATGCGTCAATTTTTTTGTCCTATCGGAATTATGCCCTTTGCACACGACCAAATTTTCATTGACAAGTTTAATTTGTTCGTGTGTACGACACAGACTGGCAAGTTTTCCTCGAGAAGTCGAGTTTATCAAAAGCTGCCGTGACCAGCTTTTGAGCAAGGTTCCTTAACACGAAAAACTTTATCATGTGTATGGAGCTTTATTGTGTATGATGAGAAATGTTCCGAGAAAGATGTGCATTATTATCAGTTTTTTTTATTAATATAGCACAATTTTATTTTGATTGTAAATTTTTGATTCAATTTGTTTCATCTTCAAACAAAAATAGAAATTACAGAAATTCACGTTACAAATGACGTTATTAAGTCATTACGAATTGACTAGTTTGAATTTGACTCAAGGAGTCTTTATGCAAGCGGCGTAGTTTAACCAAATAACTAATAGCTGTTTTGAGGCTTGAAGAACATTGTTAACCGATGGTCTTAAATACACATCGAAATCAGTTGGAAAAAGATTGTGAGAAATTGTGTCAAACACATAATTGTGGTAAATTGTACTGTGATACGATGCGTCAAATACCATCGCTGTTACGAACTCTTAATATAACAAACGCTTTTTATAATAAACATATTAAGAGAGATGAATGATCATCAAGCCCTGTTACTCAGGGCTTGATGATCATTCATAAACTGCATCAATCATTGCTAATATATAGTGGCTTCCGCATAGGTCGCACATATATATCAAACTTGCACCTTAGTTCACTATCTGAGTATTGGTAGCTCAATGGTTAGAGCGTCTCACTGGTCATCAGAAGGTTGCGGGTTCGATCCCCGTCTGGGGCTCAGAAATCGTTTTTCTGAGTACAGGGCTTGATGATCATTCATCTCTCTTAAGATATGTCCAAGCTCTCACGTTTCTCAAACAATAAACATATTTGTTCGTGTTAGAATTAATTTCTCTTTGTGTAATTAATAACATACCGATATAATGGAAAGTTGGAGGCTGGACTTGGGTGAGATTGTGAATAGAAATGGTTTGAAGTGGGGCATTAGTTCATACTAATAATTATTATTTAATGATCGCTGCTATTTTTAACATTATGTATTGACGAATGTATCTTCATGAGAGACTTGACTCCCATATTCTCCATCCGGTCCTGATTAAGTTCACATTACTTGTTAAAATTTCCCAAAGTCAGTTGTATTTCCGAAACTCAATTGCTTCCTGAAGCTGGATTGCGAAACATCTTTCTCAAGGTAGAATGTTCTTCTGACTGTGAACGTATAAGCCAAGTTCACACTAGCACATTTTTTTGTGCCAAGATCTTCACTGAACATTTTTATTTGCCCGTGTACATGAGAAAATTTGCCCGAATTTTATGTAGCATACATTGTGGTAAATTGCAGGGCCGCCGAGAGACAAATTGAGGCCCGGGGCATAACGGTCGGGTAGAGGCCCCCACCCCGGACCATTGGAGCATTGACTACGAGCATTGGGGGCCCCTGAATATCTGAGGCCCTGGGGCAAATTACCCCCTCTGCCCCCCCCTCTCGGCGGCCCTGGTAAATTGTACTGTGATACGATGCGTTAAATACGATCGCTGTTACGAACTCTTAATATAACACACACTTTTTATAATGAACGTTTTTGTAGGTATTAGATTTGTGTCTCTTTGTATAGTTAATAACATGCCGATATAATGAAAGGTGGAGGCGGGACTTGGGTAAGATGGTGTGTAGAAATGGTTTGAAGTGGGGCATTAGTTCATACTAATGAATATTACTTGATAATCGCAGCTATTTTTAATATTATGTATTGACGAATAAAGCTTCATGAGAGATTTGATTCCCATATTCTCCATCCGGTCCTGATTAAGGTCACGTTACTCGTTAAAATTTCCCAAAGTCAGCTGTATAAGTTTAGTCAAACAAGAGTTTGGTAAACCGTGTTATTTTAGTATTGAATGTTTTCTTATGATTTTAAATCTTAAGGTTTCTATAACAAATGGTTAAATGTCAGGTGGGAATGCCAATGTCCAATGCTAACCTTGATACTCGCCGTTAAATGTGCACCATTGAAGTTTCCTTAGAATAGGCCCTGGTTGGCCGTGGCTACTTCGGTTTTGTCTCCACTGTCCATAGTGATTTCTGACGCATAGGCAAACGAATTTTCTTCGATATTGCTGCAACCGAATGACCAAGCGGAAAGTGTAATTTCGTAACAAAAATAATGGCCCAGCAAAGAATCTTGAATAAGACCGTCGTGGACAGATCAAGGAAATTTTTATGGAATTATTTAATATACTAACGTTTCGTTAATAACTCATGACATCATCAGATTGGTTAATGAATTACAAGGTCTCGACTGAATTATCTCGACTCATCGGAGTCTCGACTCATTAACCACTCTGATGATGTCGTTAGTTTAGCGGCGAAAAGTTAGTATATTAAATAATTCTTTAAAAATTTCCTCGATGTGTCCATGATGGGCTTATTCAAGATTCTTTGCTGGGCCAATATTTTTCTTACAAACGAGTTTTCAGCGTAGCATTTGCTGTCTTTATACACGAGCAAATATCTTTCTCACAAAAAACATGCCGCAGAAAATTTCCTCGTGTGGACTGGGCTTTAGTTGGGAATTTAAAATTCTCGAGCTTTTCATGGTGCACTTAAACCCTTTCGTTGTACAACAACAAATTATCATTGAACAAACGAAAGAACAATGCCAAAATACATCCCAAAAGAGAACAAAAGATAAAAGGAAATAATTCTTGCAAGTAAGAACTATAAAAAGCTCCGGAAATCGTTTTTCCGAAACAAGACTCTCGAAACTTTTGTTAGTTCCTCAAAAGAGCTCCTTAGACGTATGTAAAATTCCGCACACGCAGTAAAATCACACGCAATGAAAAATTCCAGCTTTAATGATGTTAATAGAGACAGCGGACCAATATTGCATACATACAAAAATAGTTACAGCCTTTAGTAGCGTAAGGTCTGGCCACAGTATTATTAAACCACTCAGGAAAGTGGCTGTCGTAGATAACAGACTGCAATGTGTTTTCAAAGAATTCCAAGGTTTAGCGCAAAGGCCCTTCGTCAGAGAAAAAAATGTGTTCTCTTCTTCCTTTGACGTAGGAAGGATTTTGCTCGAAAGGTTGGAATTCTTTGAGATCAGTCAATCCTTTGAACTTTTTACCTTATTTAAGCCTGTCTACGCAGTATCCTATATTTATATCATTGACTGCAATGAGGTTTGATGAGACTACTCCACTGAAATAATGGTAGTATCTATCCAGCTCCCTGATCTGAACTAACGCTTTAAAAAGCTGTAACGGTCTGTTGGGTGTTTGTGGGTGGCAAAGCAGCTGAGATAGAGGAGGGGGTCGAGAATCTAGGGCTCAAGACACCTAACGGAGCCAGGGACATTTTTCCTGGAGTATTGGTCAATTTGAAAGTTCCGAAGTATAAGAAGACAACTCCGAAAATTAGCATCTTGAGAACCCAAGATATGAGTTACACAAGACGAGAAAACGTTTTAGGTTATATTTCGACTCTATATCAAAGTCATTGTCTGACGATGGCTTTCAAATAGAGTCGAAACATAACCTGAATCTTAGATGAGAGGACATGTTAAGTTATAATATAATGCGAGCGCGAATAGTTCTCAGCCTGTCACGTCGTCTCAGGCTCTCAAGTCATCTTGAAGTGGGCGTAAAAAAATGAAAAAGAAACCCCAAAAAAACAAAAAAACAAAAACGCCCGTTTACAAAGGCGAGTTTTATGTAATTTTTGACGCGATTTCCACTGTCATTTTTCTCGCAGTATTTGTTTGAAATCTTGGCGATATCGCGGCGACAAATTGCATTGAAATCGCCTTTAATTCGTCGCTAGTTCACACAAGCGATTTTAAACTGTAGCGTGAGCGCGACAAAAAACACAGAGGAAATCGTAACAAAAATTGCATGAAAAATCGCCTCTGTAAACGAACTCTAGACTACTTAAATCCGTCGAACATACAGGATACCGAATCATTGTTTCCTCAACAAAGTTTCCCAGTAAGCAGAATATGTTGAAATGTTTCTTGGAAAATATTTTTATACGAAAATTGGGCAATACATTCCCCTCCCGATCCCTGCTTAAGCGTTTCTTAGGTAACCCAGTCGTTCGTTGGCGTTTGCTTGCGTTCGCTATTCATGAAAAAAGCCTTAAGAAACTTCTTATCTTCTTCGCCATTGTTTAACCCTGCAGACACAAACACTCTAGCTGGTGGTTAACGGAATTTAATTGCTGATTGCGAAACTGGGCCAAAGAGAGTGAAAGCAACTCGTTGGAATATCATATCCAGACCGCGGTTAGTTTATTAACTTAACTTAATTGAACTTAATTTTAATTTAATGAATTTGAGTTGTAAGAAATTAAAACTATTACATTAAAATCACAAGTTGGGTCAACATTTAATGAGCGAAGCTCCATTCTTTGTAAAAGCCATATCTCAACTCTCGTCTAGGTAGAAGACAATCTAAATATGCCTGCGTTTAACCCTTGCGGCTATGGTTTAGCGAACACAGGATGACATGATTGGCATGTTAATATGTTATACTTAAATGCAAAAGAGAAAGCATGTCACAATATTAACCCTCACCGGAAATGACGAGAGACATGCAGATCATGACAGTGCAGTTTAAAAGAATGTCAAGATGAATTACAACCAAGCAATATTTTACTAATACAGTAACTCGGCTTAAAACCACACTCTACAAGCATTGTTTCACAGCACAAACGGGTTATAAGCGAAAACAAACAACACCTGTTCTCATTACAAGAAGGAGATACCACATCTATCAAAAATAAAGCCGCGTAGGTGGTTCTGAATTAACGTAGTAAAAAATTTAAATGCAGAACTATGCCAAAAAACCGAGAGAACAAGGAATTGACGCTTCGTACGAAAGCCCTTCTTCAGGGTAAATCGTGAGGCGAAATCGAAAGCACTTGGTATGGTATCTTCAGAAAAGGTGTTAATACTGCGTATAACGTGATAATTCATTATTACATCAGCCCTTACCAGCGCATATACCTGGCTCGCGGGTTTCAGTACCAACTGATAAACGCGCAGAGAAAACCATGATATTGAAACAAAACTTGTCTCCCGAAATGCTTTATATATTGTGCTCGGATATGTCAAGTTACAACTATCGGTGAATAATATAAGTTTGTAAACAAATACTTTAAGAATATTTAAACAGATGGCAACTGAGAGCCTCGGATACCAAGCGGGTCCCTGCTCACAAAATGTCTCGTAAATCAACACATTAAATACGGATACCTTGTTAGCACGCACGCTTTCAGTGATATCTAGGAACTCCAACGGCATTTACGAGATTCCATGGTAATTTAACATTAAACTTTGCATCTCCGGATTACCGGACCGCTGCACGTGTACTTAAATTGGTTAAAACGAGCGTACTGTTAACATTAAAATGTGTGGTTACTTACTGCATGCCATCTCACATCGCTTGATGTCTCCAGATTCCTCTTTCTCACAGTCAATCAGCTTCGATGGGCAAGAAACGCAGCCTCCAGACATGAACTCACTACGAAATAAGTTCGGCTCACAAGGTTTGTCTAGACCATCACTTGTGGTTTTCCCTTCAACTCGGTGGTTAGTCGTTAAGGTCACGGCACTCAAGAAAATGATCAGTAACCGAATTCTGCCAATGCGGTTGGACCCCATAATATATATATCCTCTCTTGAATTTCTCAATACAGTTTCAGACGTGTTAACCCAAGAATCAACTCTAGTATGGTCCTCTCCAGAAGCTTCTTTCGCTGCAATGATTCAAGTATTTCGACAACTTTGTCTCCTCAAGTCGCGCCGAATTAACAGACCGGCTTTCTATTTTAATGTACTGAATGCATCAACGCATCGGGAATTTTTCGTTCAGCATACGCCGGTCGGTTTCCATGAAAGTGATTTTCTTTACGTCCAGCTCGAACAACGTCAATTACCGTGACTTAGCGAAATATTTAATCGAGTCATGTGGAGATCGATTGACGTAAATACAGACGTACCTCCCCCAAGCACGCCCCCACCGACGATGTAACTTTACTCCATCTGTTGACTTTCTAATGATTGTGATATAGCAATCATTTCACAGGACTGTCTGGCTGTTCTTCGACTTTTCGACAAAACATCGAGAAGCAACGAAGAATCGAACTACGGAGAATTAACGAAAAACAGAACGAATATTTGCAGCAACGAAAAATCAAGAGTTTCAACGACTCCCTGAGTGAAATATGTCGAGAAATAAACGACAGGAAGAACGCCAAAGACAACCTCCTTCGTTCAATATAACAGTTAATTCAAAACAAAGAGAATGAATCATTTTCCATCCCAAGAAGTGATCCCATTGCCGTTCTCGTTCAGACTGTGTCACTTCTAGCATTTTAACTTATTCAGGAAGTTGTCAGCTCGTAGAACGGCGAAAGTTGTTACTTGACTGTGACGTCAGAAACATTGACAGTGTCCATTTATAGTTTCCAGTTACAAACTATGAAGTGTTTTGAAGGTCGAAACAAAAACATCGAATATCTAATATGACGCCAATGGTCTGCAATTTTTTTCAAACGAGAAAATTCAGATTGCCTCTTCGCTACTGCCGCTTTTCTAATTTGATTTAGGTCCTAAGGGGCAGGGCCGTCGAGAGCCAAGATGGGCCCAGGCGAAGGTAGGATCGCAGGGAGGCTAAATTTTCTGACGTCAGAGGGGCGGGGATTCGGGACCAATTTTTACACGCATTCACATTGAATAAATGGTATTCATTGACTGTTCTAAACTTTTTGAATTGGTCTAAAACTAGGAATTACTTTTGCAAGGAAAATGCTGCGTCTTGCATGAAGGTTGTTAGGAGAAAGTGAAGCAGGCGAACAAGTTTATGGGGATGACTAAGCGATTTCTCAAAACTAAAGAGAACGGCAGATTTGAGACTATACTATTTAGTGGTTAAGATGGTGGGCAGAGAACGACAGTCGGCAGATTGTTCAATGATTAAAGATTCCGCATTAGCAAGACCATCAAGGTACATGCGATCTCTCAGTAACAATATGTTGTCGATGGTTGCTGAGTTCCACTCAGAAACATGAATTGCTTGTTCTATTAGGAGCCAAGAAACTCACACAGGAGCACTGCTTTCCACGAGAGTCACGACTAAAACGTTCGTCACCTAGACGAATACTTCCACGAGCAAACAGGAGCACATTATACGCAACATTTTTTTACCAGACTAAAAACCGTGATGTTTACTCTCCACAAATTTGCTTACAACAGAGTAATCGACGTCCACTACGCTTCTGCGACGATTGCTTTGGTCGGCACTAGAACGTAATCATTCAGACCAGGTAACAGTGTGAAGACTGGGACTGGAAAATTAAGTATTTTATTTTCCTGATATCCTCTCACCTTAGGGTCCTATTCCTTACCACTGTTCCTAACCCTAATCCAATCCCCAATCCAATCCCCAATCCTAACCCCAATTCTAACCCCAACCGTTGACGTGTTAGCCCTGGCGACATTTTAACCTAAGCCCCATGTCGGGGATTAATGACGTCAAACGGTAGAGGGTGTGGTAGTTGACATTCTTGTTGAAATATGAGAACCTTAGTGAGTGTTGTTGTGAAGGTGTGGTCTGTGAAAAACTTTAAGCGAAAATAAAACCTTAAAAAACTAAGCAAAGTAGTTCTGGTGAATTGCTTCAGGATACTTTCCTTGAGAAGGCGAGGAAATCCGGAACACCCAAAGATTTTTTCAAAAAGGTTATCAGGTAAATAAAATACTTAATTTTCCAATCCCAGTCTCCACACGGTTACCTGGTCTGAGTGGTTACGTTCTAGTACCGACCGACCCCCCGACTCCTATGTTTGGCGTTACTTCTGGCCTGCGTAAATAAGTGAGAGACTACGACTGTCTAGCGCGCGAACAGAATCGAGTTCACTATGAGCTTATAAAGGTCGGTGTGATAACTGGACACGACATATGTGCATAGCTATTTAAGATTAGTGTGCTGCCTCCCTTGAGGGAGGCAGCAATTAATTTATCCTGTATCATTAAAGAAAATTAGCGGATTTAGCGTTGCACGGCCGGCCGCGGGCCCCTCGCGGCAGTTGCCCGGCTACCCCTCCCTCCCGGCGCTTCTGCTTAGAGGCTAATCTACGGTTAACTGGGCTGGTCCGCTTTGCCGAGATCTCGCTTTAGTTCTGAAGTAGACCGTAAAATGTTTCTGTGATCATATAGTAAGCGAGCCAGCCCACTTTGCCAAGATACCCTTTCACCGGGCTGACTTTTTCCCATATGATCACTTTGAATCGGGCTAGCCTGGCTACGACTTCACTGCGCACGCACCGTAAAGAGGCAGGCGAGCCACGCCCCGGCCAACCGAGATTATTTTCTCGTATGACCGCACAGAAAATGTTCGCCCGGCTAACCGGGTTGGCTCGTGCACATCTGAGGATTTCGTCATTTAGGAAAAGTCTTAAAGTTAAAGGGGCGTTTACATGAATCCGGATCGAGTTTTCATTCCGGATTGAAAGTGAATTCAAAGCATGTTTACATACGAATTGTATCCCCGGATCGAACAGCGCGTTAAATCTGAAATTTCAAGATGGCAACCGATAATATTCGAGCAAGTATGTTTCTTTCAGCGATTTACACTTGATTCCAACACGTTCTGGCATCAAAACCTAATTAGAATTCTATTCTATTCCTCCTCCCAGCTTTAGCCTTTTAAAAGCTTTGACGTCTTCTGAAAACCTTTTGGGTTTTTTCGTTGTCCCAATTCCATCGTTCGTTCACAGAGATATCGAGGTTTAAGCTGATATTTCCACTATATTGTCGTCTGTATATGTTAAAAGCACGCATACATTGTTCGTTGCAGTCGTCCAGGTCACATCTTCCATTCTGGAATGAAAGCTTTCAACGCCTTTACATGAGAACAGAATGAAATTTCAAATCCGAATGAGATTTGATTCTGGAATGAAAACCGTTACAAACTCAATCGGGAATGAGTTAAATCTCATTCAGAATTCATGTAAACAGTTAAAGGAATTTTAATAGAACTGACTGGTATACGTATGACGTCAATCGTGAATGAAACTCGATCCGGAATCATGTAAACAGCCCCTAAGCACCGCGGCACCTATTCAGTTTAACGACTTTTTCGAGGGCGGCGCTGATTAAAACTCATTGTAAGAAACGATTCTGGATAACACAACCACTTATTATTTCTAATAATATAAACTACCAGAACAAGATAAACGAAACGCACGCTAAGGTATCAACACCATTAATGTCACTGTCTTCTCCACGATCGGATTTAAATCTGATCGAGGTCAAGCACCTGCATCGGGGGACTAGCTCCTTCAACATCATTGCAAATAAGCGCTGCATTCTTCTTGAGTGTAGCGCTTATTTTAATAATTTAGGACTCAAGTGCGGCGCTTATTCGAGTAAATACGTTATGTACCGAAAATGGCCGCCTCATATGGAAACGAACAGCCAGAATACAATGATTATATTCAGTTGAGAATTTGAAATCAAGGGCATAAATTAAATAGATATAAATTATTAATATATTTCCAACCATCCAAATTAATGTAGCCATATTTACAATTTAGCGAATTATCCTTACAATATGTATAATTTGAACTCTAACTAAAAACACGTTTCACTCATGTTCATGTCTGATCCCCGATGTTCGTTAGATTCCACTACTTGATTGCTAAAAGATAAAACACATTGTTCAAGCTACTAGCCAAAAATGTCATAATAAAACTGTTAATTGTAAAATAGGGAAAGTCTTTCTTCAAGACGACATAGACACGTATCCAATGTTCTGGTAATCTACATACTTCAAGTACAACAAGAGCTACGGAAGAATTGGAAATACCATTCAGTATGACATTTAAATTTTTTTCCATGTAAAGCAAACTTAATTTTCAGTTGATATGCTCTTTAATAAACTCGTGGTGGTAAAATCCAGTCAACAAGTCCAAGCTGACGCCGTTAATCCTTAACATCGTCCAGTGAAAGGAGGAATACTATTATCATTATTATTATTGCTTATGCATTTCGTTATAGATAGTGTTTTTCTAAGTATATGCGCAGTACCAATTAGAGTAAGTTGACTTTTTCATTATTATTATTATTATTATCCGATCATCATATTTATTATTACTGTTGTTTTCCACTCGCTTACCTGTCTTGGTCCGGAATGTCTACAACCATGCTGTCAGACGACTTTACTCTCCGACATCTGGATCGCAGGAAAAGCACAACAGCTAAAACTATCACAATAACAATGGCCAAACCGGAAAAAAGTCCAATTACAACCAATTGTATGTCTGTAAGTGAATTTGAACCTTTTTCCATTGAGAAAGATCTTGTTGATTCTAGGTTATCGACTACCGGAGCATCAGGTGTCTTTAAAACGACCACCGACGGATTTTTTGCTTGTCTTGTTGCATTGTCGTAGCTGGATGGCGTCACTGTGGACGATACTTGTCCTACACGGAAGTCAGATCAGAACTCATCAAAAATAATTTCTGTTATTAAGATCAGAGTGCCTAATATCAAGTAAAGTATTCGGATTTGATTACACAACTTACACTTCTTGCAACCGAATACGACTTTTAGATAACATAGGAAGCGGTATAGGAAAATTCATGGGGGGAACATAAATGGCGACTTGGGATTTTCATTTCAAGTACTCTTTATTCCTTCCATTGCAAACCTTTAAAATGGCCTCAGGCATACTGGACATTTAGTCGTTGACAATGTTTAAAATATTTTCATGGCTTACGACAGTGGAATATTGTCAGTTAGTTATTTGGAAGCCAAGTGATTAAGAAAAGAGCTTCGACTACGTGAACTTTTACGAATAATATCGCGCGATTATCATGCGTTTTCTCGTCAAAATCCATTGCACTGAAGTGTGATGTCATTTAATCAGGACACGTACCTATTCTGAGTTGGTGTTTGGCATTGTGGCTGGACGACGCACGACCTAGTTTTACTTCTAAAGTTATACTATTAGTTTCACAAAAGGATTGAACTGTTTAATTTCAACTTGAGAGCTTAGAAAAACGTGGTAATTATATCTGATATAACGTGGAACGCCGAGCCCAAATTCGATCTATACAAAATCATTGGGGCAGAACCAACGCCTCCGCTTCAGGCGCACATGGGTAAGTCAGTGGTGAAAATTTCAATTTCAGATTGAACTGTCGAGACACCACTAAAAGTCTAAATAGTAAGAGTTGTTACAGGTGATCTCTCTAGTTTCCGGAGTGATGGTTGATAGTTTCGTGTTCTTTGTGCAAAATAAGATAGAAATGTCATAACTTCGCTAAAGAGTACTCAGGTGAACTACGTTGTGGGTTCCGGTATTAGAGCGTATATGAAGAGAAAATTAAGCCCAAGAGAATATTGTATTTCAACGAAGTTTTGAAATTATGAAGGATAGCATTTACCCCTCGTCCACATTTCACTTCATTCATGAGATATTAAAATTTGTTCGACCTTTAATTTTTGTACTTTCCTGAGATATTAAAATCTATATGATACCAACTTTGACGTCAAGTTGTATACTGACTCCTAGGGAAATCCTTTGTATCCTAGCTATTGCTGAGCGATATCACTTGAAACTGAACATATACGTGTCTGTATCCCATGACGCAAAACACGGAAAGCTTCGAGTGACTTAGGATTTTATGCTATGCTTACACTAGATCATATTTCTCCGGATTCGTACGCAATCCGGAACTTTTCCTTCGGATTTAAAGTAGCCGTTTACACTGAAGTAACAAATCCAGTATAGGAAGTCTTCGGATTGCACACGAATCCGGGTGAATATAAATCAGGAAAAGAATATGGATATTTCAATCCGGAGAGCTAAGACTCCGAAGAAATTTTCGTCGTTTTTGTGAATAACAGCAGAAGGATCGAATGGTAGGACAGTTACTTTATCAGGGGCTGTAATAAACAAAGAATGGGAAGAAATTTTTCGGTGTTTCAGGGTTACTAACTGTAAAATTTGTGATGTTTACGTCCATTCTTAGACAAGAAAGCTCTGTTTGCGTTAACACAAGCATGAATATAACCCAGATACTTTTTCCTGTGTAAATGGCCAACGAATTCGAATGCAAGTTTTGTGTGAATCCGAATACTTTTTGAATCCAAAGACTTTCGCTGTAGTGTATTTTGAAAAAGCTGAGATCTACCTTAATCTTTCAATACGTCATCACACAGAGTTACGTCAAAGCATCGTCACTTTCATATCGTATAAATCTTATAAAAAGTGGTTAGGTAGGTCGAAAATCTAGTTAGTTAAATTGCCTGAAGTTTCCTCATATTTTTCTATAATCGCCTACAGATCAATATGAAAGTGAAGGTATTTACACATAATGGTCGCTACCGTTCCAAATGTCACCGAGAAATTTTCAAAACAACTCATTCATTACATTCTTTCAAATAATCATCTGTGTAATTATAATAAAACAGCCTTAGGGTCAGTGAATATCACTCATAGACATGCACTTCGGATACGTTCACACTACAGTAAAACTCTTCGGATTCTTTGGTCGTTTACACAGGGAAAAGTATCTGGGTTAGTTGTAAGCTCGTGTGAACGCCAACAGTGCTTTCTTCTCTAAGAATGGAAGTAAATTCGTTGTCACAAATTTTACTGAAAATAATCTTGGAATCAAAGTAATCCATTTATTACAGCGTCTGATAAAAAAAAAAAATGTCTCACCACTATCTAATTGGGTTGTTATACACAAAAAGGAGGAAAATTTCTTCTGAGTCTTAGCTCTCCGGATTCGAAGTATCAAGATTCTTTTCCAGATTCATATTTACGCGGATTCGCGTGCAATCCAAAGACTTTCTTCACCAGATTTGTTACTTCAGAGTAAATGGCTACTTTGAATCCCAAGAAAGTCTCTGGGATGCCAACGAACGTGGAGAAATTTGGGCCCCGTCCACACGTATGCGGATATTTTTTAAAACGGAGGTTTTTTTCTCCGTTTTGGCCTTGCGTCCACACGTAAACGGCGTTTTCGGCAACCGAAAACGGAGGTTTTCGAAAACGCTCTCCAGAGTGGATTTTTTTGAAAACGCCGTTTTCGTGTTTACGTGTGGACGGGCGAAAACGGAGGTTTTCGAAAACGATGACGTTGATGATCGGGTCCAGTCTATAGCGGTGCGCGTTTTGTATCTGTTTTCAAGATGGCGGACCAAAACTGTATGGCTATTTTACTTGGGCTGATTTCAAGTCTAATAGCTAGCATTGAGCTGCATGTTACTATGTTAAACGTTCACGGAAAATATTTGAGAAAGCAAATGAATATTATGAAGATGCTTTCTGCCTCAACGTCGCAAAAAATCGTTTTAAAACGATTAAATAAAAAGCCAGCTAGACCGCGCAGATTCTTGGTAAGGCCAGGGCGAACGAGTGCTCGGTTGGACAACTTTGCCAGCCAAACTTTGGTACCTGAAGAGTGGAGGGATCGTTTGGAAGAGCTCATATTACTAGGCGATGCGCATGCTCTACGCCGGGCGCTATCATATTTCCATCGTTTTTGCGTTTACGTGTGGATGGGCGAAAACGATTCGAATACGCTACGTGATGATGATGATGATGATAGACTTTATTTTGACACGCTTGCCTCGTCAACTGAAAGTTGATTTCCACGAGAGGAAATCAACTTTCCTCTCGTGGAAAGTTGATTTTAAAAACGTTTTTTTTAAAAACGGAGAAAAAAGTCTCCGTTTTTAAAAAAATCTGGATACGTGTGGACAGGGCCTTGGTCTCGTAATGCAGGCGACGACTGATGAGCAGAGACGGTTTGTTGACTTGTGGCCGACAAAGGGTTTATTTTTTCCTGATTGAAATCCTCTCTTTGACAAGCGAAATCGTACGCGGTACCCTGCATTAATTAGACTAAAATACAGTGGGGTTTGCCCAAGTAAACCACTCTGTGGTTCGCAAGCTAAAATACCAAGAGGTCGCCACTATTGGAGCTAGATGAACGAAGGGGGTTTATACCAGGAGCGAGAAATACGCGCGAGAAAATGAGCTAAGTCACTTGTTTTGCTGTGGTTCGCTTGTGTGCGGTGTGAACGTGGCTGTATGAAAAACTGAGCTTTGTCTGGCTCCAGTAAGCTTTCAGCCTTCTGTGATGGAGAGTTACAATTAAAGGTCAGAAACAAATACTTCTACAAAGATTTCGCTCTCACAATTATTCATTCCTGCGGAAAGTTGTTCAGACCATGATTTCACCCGGTCTGTTTAAGAAAATTCCAACTTTCCCTCGCGTCATAATTTGAATTTGCGAATATTCATTAATCCAGGATCAAGTTAATCGCATTCGGAATAACTAGACCAGGAAGATTCCGCAAGAGATTTCACCAAAACTGAAGTAAAAAGACAGGAAGGATATGAGTTATCAATCCCAAGTGATGCGCTGGCAATATAACTATAAACTAAAACCCCATTTACACTGTTAACATTTTGGCCACAGCACGGCTAAAAGTTTGGCATGGGTGCCGCTATTTTGAAGCACGGCGCTGGTGATTTTCACAGGATAAACGGTGTTAGGTTGTGCTCTTATGTCTTTATGTATGTCGAGTGACGTCAGTAACGTCATGTCAGAGGTATGTCAATGTGTTAATATCATAGTAAGGAAAGAAATATCGCATTACTGGGGGAACAATAAACAGAGACTGATTACCATATTTGGCCGTAATCTGATCAATCATAGCTTAGTATTATTCATGTAAATAGCTATATTATGATATTTTCTATGTCAGTTGTTAATCAACATTGCCACGCCTGGGGTTTTTACGCCAGATCTGGGGTTTTTTACTTCAACCTGGGGTTCTAGGGTTTTTGTCATGAAATCTAGGATTTTTCCATAAGATCATAATTTTTTATGATTTTAAGAATCAGGTATAATTTCGGGGCACTTGGTGTCCAACGTGTATGTTTATCATCACACTAAAAAATTACGATTTGATTATATAAAGTATACCAAAAAATTACTGCTGGTTTTGCGTGCCGCAGACGCACGCAATGCCAATATGTCAATCATCTTACTCTTTCACGTGTTTTTGATAATGTCATCCGAAAAAAATAAAAGCTACTCTACAGGGGAAGCCCTGCTTGGCCCTTCAACAAAAAAAGCAAAAACGTGGTACAAGCAAACTTTCTGTGATGCATGGCTACAAGATCCAGAATTAAAAGACTAGCTTGCAAAAGACCCAACAAATAAATCTGGTGCATTTTGTTCAGTGTGTGAATGCAAGTTAAAGGATGCAAATAAGACATTTAATGAGACATAAAGCCACGAGAAAGTATGTCAATACATTCAAAGCAAAACAAAACACACTGCAAGTCAGTTCTTTTTTCAACAAACCAGTCAAATCGAATACCGAAGAAATGACCGCAAGAGCCGAAGTCCTGCTAGCTGGGTTTATGGCTAAGCATAGAATGCCTTTCCTTCAAGCCGATCACTTGAGTGAATTGATGAAAAAAATGTTTCCAGATAGCAAGATTGCGCAGAAAATCAAGATCAAGAAGACGAAAGCATCATGTCATGCAAGAGGGAATCGCTTGGGAAGAGGTTGAGTCAGTATCTTCAATTTGCAAGGACAATAAGTTCTCTATCATTATAGATGAACAAGGACGTAAATCCTGGGGGGGGGGATCGAGGGACATATCCCTCCCACTTTTTGGACAGAGGGGGATACATATATAATTATTCCCCCCACTTTTTGCAAAGTTCATGACAACTGAAGCCTAATTTTTGTTCCCTCGGCGCTTATGGTTCCATGTTTACCTTTACGATTTTCCGATATAACCTTTTTCAGCCCCAATTCTTACCTAGGGATTGTTGGTTCGAATACATGACAAATTATGAAAATTTGCCAAGTTATTTTACAGTCCGATCGTTCTTCTTTGGACGCCATTTTGTAAACAGTCAGAAATATTTTGTTTAGTCATACTATAACGTCTTTATTGCTGTTTGGAGGAAATGCATGGCTTCGTTTCGATTGAAAAATAAGGTATGAATGTTGTTCCAAAGAAACAATCTCAGAATGCCGGAAAAGGCATTTCATAAACATTAGATTTAAAAAAAATACAACTTTCAGAGGGAATGCTTCCACATCACTTGGCCGGCTCCGTCCCCCCCACTTTTTGGAAGCAATTGTCGCCCTTGTAGATGAATCCACCGACATTTCCGTCTCCCGAATTCTTGCCATCGTGGTACGATTTTACCACAGTAGGAAAGTAACAGACGCCTTACTAGCGGCGATTGAAGTTGAAGATAGCTCTGCTGAAAGTATGTACGCTACTGTCAAGGGCCTCCTTCAAGAAAAATCAATCCCTCTGAAGAATATTGTTGGGTTTGGAAGCGATAATTGCTCAGTAATGATGGGGGCAACTACAGGATTCTAAACTCGTCTGAAAGCAGATGTCCCTGGTGTTTTTGTCCTTTGATGTGCTTGCCACTCCTTCGCCTTGTGCGCAAACCATGCAAGTAAGCATCTCCCTTCTTGAGTGGAATCGTTTGCTAAAGATGTGTGCTGCTACTTTGCTAGAAGCAGCAAAAGACAGCACCAATTCTGCCTAATCCAGGACGTCGTAGATGTACCACGTCATAGAGTTCTCAAAATTTCATAGACTCGGTGGGTGTCCCGTGGTCAAGTCATTGCCAGAATTCTGGAGCAATGGGAGGCATTGGCGCTCTTCTTTCAGTCTGAGTCCCCATCCGATCGTGTCGATGGAGCTGCCAAGATCTATCAAACGATGAGAACAGCGGGAACAAAGCACATGCTTTTCATTCTCAATTACATTTTGACAAAGGTTGACAAATTGAATATTGAATTTCAATCTACGCATTTCAAATTGCAGACCTTGTACAGTACCATCTCGGATGAGTACAGGAGCATTTTGGCCATGTTCATTCAAGATAACGTGATCAAAACCAGGCCAGTGAGCGAGATCGATCCTAACAACGCAGAGCTTTACAAGCCCATTAAGGAATTGCACCTTGGAGGAAGGTGTTTGGCAATGTGCGCGAGAAAGCCTTTGGCTGACCAAGAACAACTTTTCAGGCAAGACTGCCGTACTTTTCTTATTCAATTATGCAATGAAATGAAGAAGAGGTTCACCTTACAAAGTG
Organism: Heliopora coerulea; assembly: GCA_030142905.1. Lineage (NCBI taxonomy): Eukaryota > Metazoa > Cnidaria > Anthozoa > Scleralcyonacea > Helioporidae > Heliopora > Heliopora coerulea. Next base: position 111,999 of record JASJOG010000011.1, on the reverse strand, counting down.
ATTGTGTTCTTGCTATGTTGTCAGCTCTTGACCCAAAAGAGGCGTTGTCAACTGACAGATCATTACCCTCGATTATCCCACTAGCAGTGCATTTCTCATCTTTGGTATCCGAAGAAAACCTAGATGAGCTTAATTGATTGATTGATTGATAAACTTTATTTATACAGGTTTGCCCAATCAGCAACAAGCTGGTATTCTTAGGGGACCAATGGCGAGACATACTGTATGCCAAGGCTTCTCTCAAGAACATGAGTGATTCCCCTACAGAATTCTGGGATGAACTGCGGGCTGTGAAAGATGGCAACAACTTAACAAAGTTTGAGCTTCTTGGCACCTTTATGTGCAACCCTTTGGTCTTGCCGCATTCATCTGCTTATGTCGAGAGGGTATTCTCGCAAGTCAACATCAGTGGCGTAACGGACTATGGTCAGGGTTAGAGCAACTCCTAAGGGCCCCCGACCTCTAAGGGCCTTCGATGAATCTGTAAAGACAATGGAGATTAAAGTCTTGAAATATATGTCTATACTGAGGGGGGTGACGGGGGCCCCCGAACAAAAATCTCCTAAGGGCCCCCGGTAGTTCCGTTACGCCACTGGTCAACATGATCAAGACCCTGGCAACAAATAGGCTCCACGCTGCAACTTTGGCCAACAGACTGTTGGCTAAGCAAACTATTGCTCGTGAGGGAACAGTGTGCCACACATGGGAGCCATCGAAGAAACTTATTGAAGATGTACGATGTGGATGTTGTCGATGGCGATATCTTGAGAAACTGGGGGGGGGGGGCACAGAAGGAGGAAGATGTCATTCATGTATATGATGTTAATGTTATGCCAGATGAATACGATGACATTTGATTTAATACATTAGAAATTCTTGCTAAATGTTTGCTTTAGAGTTCCTTTTCATGTTTTGTGCTCTTTACTATAATATATTTTCATAAGTTCTATTCATTTTTATGAAAGTTTCAATTTTCAAATACTGAAATCAGCAAAGTAAATGTATTAAAATAATTGTTCGCCCCAGTCCCCAACTGTTCCACACCCACGGTTTCCGATCTGGGGTTTTTCTTTCAATTCTGGGGTTTTTCTCCGGGGTGATCTGGGGATTTTCTCAATTACACGGTGGCAACGCTGTTGTTAATGTGTGTTCATCTTGATTTAATGTAAAATAAATGTAAAAACAAGGGTTATCCACCGTGTGATTCATTATTATAAAGGAATGGCAACAGCCACAAACCCAACAGGTTATGGGCCCAGGAGGGCAGTAATATTCAACGGCGATGAAAGTAAATATGAACTGTGGGAAGTAAAGTTCTTGGCGCAAATGAGGTTGCAAAAATTGTATGATGTGTTTGTCCCCGATCCTGAGAAAGCCGCACCAGACGCGGCGAAGAAAGCAGATGCCTTTGCGGAGTTGGTCCAATGTCTGGACGACAGAAGTCTATCCCTGGTAATACGGGAAGCTAGAGATGATGGACCAGGAGCTCTCGCAATATTGCGGCAGCACTACCAAGGAAAGGGAAAGCCTCGTGTCATATCCTTATACACGGAACTGACCACACTAAAGAAGGCGGACAACGAAAGTATTGTCGATTACGTGATAAGGGCTGAGACAGCAGCTACGGCATTGAAAAACGCAGGTCGCTTACAAAAGTTGTAAGCGACCCGTTGTTAATCGCGATGGTCCTAAAAGGGCTACCGAGTAATTTTAAGACATTCTCGACGATTGTTATTCAACGCGACAAGGAAATGACGTTCGCGGAATTTAAAGTTGCTCTGCGCAACCACGAGGAAAGCGAAAAAGGTCAAAACGATGAGACGGAGGAAAATATTATGACGTTAAGAAACAGCGAAAAGTTTGACGGAGTGTGTTTCAAATGCGGAAAATTGGGCCATCGTAAGTCCGAATGTTGGTCGAAGTCAGGAAAGGGCGGAAAATGGTGTGGCCATTGTAAGACCAAGACACACGAGACGAAGGATTACCGCAATAATACGGGGAAGAAGGAATCAGCAAAGAAGGCAGAAGATGGAGGAAGTGAGAAGAAATAGAAGGGTGAACATACTTTTATGTTTAATGTTAGTGTTAATAGTGATCGTGGTAATGTGTGTGGTGTCAGTGATAATTGTCTTTTAGTGGATACCGGTGCAACTAGCCATATCGTTAGCGACAAATCTAAGTTTATCAGTTTCGACAAAAATTTCGACCCAAATTTGCATGTAATTGATCTCGCAGATGGCAGTAAGGCTAAGGTTGTAGCAGGAAAGGGCGCAGCAAAAGTTAAGCTTTATGACGCAAACGGAAGCTCGCGCGAATCAATCCTAAAGAATGCGCTTTATGTTCCGTCATATAAACAGGATATCTTTTCAATCAACGCGGCGATAGAAGAGGGCGGCAGCATGAGCCTAGATAAGCATGATAAAAATTTTAGGAGCTCTGATGGCACACTTTTTAATATAGAGCAAATAGGGCGCCTATATTACCTAAATAGCATTTCTTCATCAAGGAATAATGCAATTTCTTTGTTAGAGTGGCATAGAATTTTAGGGCACTGTAATTTTTCTGACATACTTAAGCTAGAGAAGGTTGTGGATGGAATGAATATTACAAATTACGAAGAGACTGACTGTGAAATATGCACCCAGTGTAAGATGACACACGTAAGAAGTAGAATACCTGACAGAAGAGCTAAAGCCCCATAAGAATTAGTGCACTCAGATTTAGCGGGACCAATAAGTCCAGAAGGTAAGGATGGTTTCCGGTATGCTTTATCTTTTGTTGATGATTACAGTGGTGTAATCATGATATATTTCCTGAAACACAAGTCTGACACCGTTGAGGCTACCAAACAATATCTTTATTGATATTGCCCCTCTAGGCAAAGTGAAATGTATTCGGAGTGACAACGGGGGGGAATTTGTAGGACATGAGTTTAAATCCCTTCTACGTGATAACAAAATTAAGCATGAGACATGTGCCCCATATTCGCCCCATCAAAATGGGACAGCCGAAAGAACTTGGTCGAGCTTGTTTAACATGGCTAGGTGCTTATTACTGGAAGCTAAATTGCCAAAGGCCTTATGGACATATGCAGTGATGGCATCTGCATACATAAGAAACAGGTGCTTCAATGACAGGTTGGGCAAAACCCCTTACGAGGCACTTACAGGGTTAAAACCTAATCTTAATAAAATGCATGTATTCGGTTCTGTGTGTTATGCGTACGTGCAGAATCCCAAAGAGCTTGAGCCAAGAAGCAAAAAGGAAATTTTTGTACATTGTGGAGGGCATGACAAATAACACCACTAAGCTTGCAGTAGATTATTGTTATAGGTTAAATGATTTACCAACTTCTTATTCAGAAGCTGTAAGTTCCCCAGATTCAGTCAAGTGGAAAAATGCCATGGATGAAGAATTTGCCTCTCTAGCGAACAATAATACATTTACGCTTACTGAGCCACCCCCTGATCGAGAAATAGTAGGTGGGAAATGGGTCTACACAATCAAAACAGGTGTCAACAATGAGGAAATATACAAGGCGAGGTATGTAGCTAAGGGTTATTCTCAAATCCCAGGTGTTGACTACCATGAAACATTTGCACCGACTGCTCGAATGAGTTCAATTCGTGTGTTAGTTCAGCATGCAGTACAAAACAACATGCAAGTGCATCAAATGGATGTTAAGTCGGCATACTTAAATGCACCCATTGACTGTGACATTTATGTCGAGCAACCAAAAGGTTATGAAAAATTTGGTAAGAAAGGTGAAAAACTGGTTTGCAAACTTAACAAATCTTTGTATGGCCTTAAGCAGAGCGGTAGAAACTGGAATGAAACATTGCATGATTATTTGGCCAGAGACGGGTTTAGTCAATCTCTTGCAGACTCTTGCGTGTACTTTAAATTTATAGATGGGAATAGAAATAAGTGTATTATAATGATCATTTGGGTAGATGATTTAATAATTTCCGCAAGCAACTCAACCCTGTTGCAAAGCGTGAAGGATGGATTGTGCAAGCAATTTAAGATGAAAGACTCGGGCGTTTTACACTGGTTCTTAGGGACTGAGTTTAAATGTTCCGATGACGTAATGGAAATGAGCCAAAGTCGTTATATTGAAAAAGTTTTAACAAAATTTAACATGACAGACTGTAAACCCAAAACAACCCCATCAGTTTTAGAATACGATAAATTAGTAGGCATAGAGTCACCTGAATTAGAAGATCCCAACTTGTATAGGCAGATTGTTGGAAGCCTAATATACATTATGACTGGTACTAGACCAGACTTATGCCACATCGTGACCAAACTATCTCAACGCATGTCCAAACCAACAGTAGCCACATTAAACGCAGCAAAGCATTTTCTGAGATATCTCAAGGGTACATCTCAATTAAGTTTAAAGTTTAGGAGAACGGAGAATCCCTTAGAATTAATCGGTTACAGCGATTCCGATTGAGGAGGCAACGTTAGTGATAGGAAGAGCATTTCCGGCTACGGTTTTCTATTATCAGAGTATAGACCCCTAATATCCTAGAAGAGTAAAAAGCAGCAGACAGTCGCACTTTCTACGTGTGAGGCAGAATATATTGCTTTGGCTGAGGCAGTGCAGGAAAGCAAATTTTTAAAGCAATTGTGCAGCGATTTAGGCATACTCCAAGCAAGCAGCAGCGTAATGATCAATGCAGATAATCAGGGCGCAATCAAATTAGCTAGGAATCCAGCGTTTCACAAGAGATCTAAGCACATAGATATCAAGTACCATTTCATTAGGTACGAAGTGCAGCGCGGTACAATAAGTTTAAGTTACGTGACAAGCGAGGATAACTTAGCAGATATATTTACAAAATCAGTAAGTAAAGTAAAATTGGATAAATTTAAATACTTAATCTGTAATTAGAAGAAAACTAGGTTGATCCAGGACATTGCGAGCAAGGGAGGGGTGTTAGGTTGTGCTCTTATGTCTTTATGTATGTCGAGTGACGTCAGTAACGTTGTCATGTCAGAGGTATGTCAATGTGTTAATATCATAGTAAGGAAAGAAATATCGCCTTACTGGGAGAACAATAAACAGAGACTGATTACCATATTCGGCCGTAATCTGACCAATCATAGCTTAGCATTATTCATTTAAATAGCTATATTATGATATTGTCTATGTCAGTTGTTAATTGGTGTTCATCTTGATTTAATGTAAAATAAATGTAAAAACAAGGGTTATCCACCGTGTGATTCATTATCATAAAGGAATGGCAACAGCCACAAACCCAACAAACGGTGCAGACTTCTTAAAGACTGATACCCGTGCCTGAAAATTTAGCCGTGCCGAGCACGTCTGTATATGTTTGTCTGGGCACGACTAATTTGCCGTGGATGAAGTCCAGTAAGTGAATGATGCAATGTATCTACGCAGTTTCGTGATCAGTCTGACAAGTAGAGGGGGGAAATTTACCTAAGGAGTGGGCTGATAACTTAGAAATAACGTCTACTGTCGGCGAAATTTTCCTGTAAATGTTTAGAGTTTCGAAATTTATTGGCGGGGGATTAGTCCCCTCTTGCACACCATTTGAAACGGCCCTGTGTTAATGACAAGTGGTTCGCAGAATCAGCAATACCAGTTTGAATACGCCACACGACTAGATATTGGTAAATCGTATTTATTGTAACAAGTAATAATGTGCGCATACACAATTCGATCTAAATATTGATATAAATATAAGAAATCATGAACTTAAATGTTTAATGAATATACATGCAATCATTAATCTTCTCTTTACTTACTTCTGTGCCAATATCCGCGTGTTAAATCACATTACAAGCAAATAGCTACAGGCCATGCACGTAGCTACGGGAGTGCGCGGGGGTGCAATCGCCCACCCAAAATTTGTCCTCGCCCCCCCAAAGAAAATTCCGAATGGTTTCAAATATAATTTAAATATGCCAAAATCCGATAGATTTTTAAAATATCTTATGGAAAATATTTTTTCGCTGACCATTCTGACCTATTTTTGTAACGTTATACCAAGTCTACTACATTTGACAACATGAAGTAGTCGCTGAGTAGTCTGGGTTTTCAGCTTACGTCGACAACTGCCCCCCAAACAATAGTGCTGCCCCCCCAAATTTTACATCCTAGCTACGTGCCTGCTACAGGCTAACATAAACTTACAGGAACTCTCACTGTTCAGTTCAGATCCTCAGATTAGCAGTAAAAACTTTCCGATTGTATTGTGCCCATGAGTTTGCAGGTAAAGTAAATGGTTTGAACCCGGGAGAATCTTGACATCAGTGACAATCAGACAATCTGTAGGTATCCAGTGTCATGATACCTAGATTTTAGACCGCGTGATTAACTTGTCAATCAAATGTAAATCAATAATAATATTGTATAACATTGTTACTGACGTGTAACAAGAAATGAAAAGATTTATTTACAAACGAGAAAAGAAACTAAAGAGCTAAGATAAGAACTAAAGATGTTCAAAGCTTATCTATCTTCTCGACACTTCAGCTTGGGACTCTGACAACCCAGCGGTGACAAAAGATGAAAGTCCTGCCAGTAAGGCGTTCCAACCACAACTGTTAACTTCTTGTATTACACCAACAAGACTTGAATACAGGTAACGATCTTGAGCACACAAAACAACACACACCGAGGGTCGAAGCGAGTCGCGCTTATTCAGTCTGTCCGGTATGACGTAATTTCTAAAATATCCTATTGTACTATATTTAGTAACAATCATGACAGTGTTCATGACTCAAGTAACCTAAAAAGCTCTTACATCAGCGTGAGTCAGCAGAATTACAATGTCAGCATGAGTAAGCGGTATGACTAAGGAAAAACTTAGAGAAGTTCGAATATTCTAGAATGTTCTCGGCGCGTGACGACTGTTACATAACAACACGCGTTCATTACAACAAGAAAATGAATTTTTTCCAACGTACCGAGTACCATCAACGTAGTCAGACATTTAATACCTAAAAATCTTCACCACTGTTAGTCACAGAACAGATTCACGATTTACGTTATGGTTATTCATCATATTGCGCAACAAATGCCGGAAATGACTGACAACAGACTTTCAAAAATTTTTAAATGCTGGTGAATTCAGGACCACTGTAAGTAAGTAATAAATCTGTTATCAAAGTAAAGATTTTGTGAACGCCCTGTGCCTCGATTTCACACCACATACGAATACAGGTAGCCCCAAATAGGCAAATACCAGTTGGATTCACTTCCATGTCGCAATATAATACGAGTCTATATAAATTGTTATGATCACCGTTTGATTGGCAAGGTCAGCATAATTTCTTCCGATTTTTGTCAACGCGCGAAGTCGCTGAAAAGACCCCGGATAGTATTCTGTACAACTGCTGTCCTGTGAAATATCGTGCCGGAAAAGGTGAAAGTGTCATCGATCAATTGAATAAGCTTAATCGATACTTTAAACTTCATTGAAACACAACTGAGATACGTATCTGAGAAAGCCGATTTTATGACAAGCTAGGCTACAGGTACTTACCACATGCTTTCATACATCGTTCAATATCTCCATCTTGTTCCCTTTTACAGTCACTTGGCTTTGGACACGGAATGCAGTCACCATGGACAAATTCACCACGAAAAAAATTCGGCTTGCAAGGCTTGCCCAGACCGTTTTCTGTAGGGGCTGCTTCCCCAGGGCTTCTGAATGTTATAATCGCAGCATACCAAATTGCGATAACGTAACCAACTGTCTTGAAGTTGTTGAACGACATCTTATGGGTTAAGCGGCACATATGGTTCTCTCTAATAAATTCAGTAGCCGGTCTTCTTAAGCGAGACCAAACAGACGGAAATCGTGACTCAGCTGTTTGCCAGCTGGGAACTTAACTAATGCAATAAATTCTTTTACATCGGGAATAGTTCTTCGACCGAAAATAAAGTTTGGTTCGTGTATAAGACGGGAATCATTTGCCACTTAGCACCAACAACGTTATCATAGGAGTGTGGGATAAGTTTTTGCTGACGTTTTACAAAACAAATAAACAATCCGAGGATTTAATGCAGTAGAAAATTGAGACTATTTAATCTCATACTCGCCCACACTGTACTGACTAAAAAGGTGATTTGCATTTAGTCTTACAGAACCATTTAACATTGAAATTAGTCACACGGACTAATGAAAATTCACGAATGTCACTTAAAGAATTTCAAAAAATTGAGAGTTTCAAGAAATGATGTGCCTAGTTTAGAAATAAAATGATTGGTTGAAGTTGAGGTCGGGTGAGTTTTCTCGTAACGTCGGTGACCATTTCGCAATCACTGCAGAAATATAGAAAATCTTTTACCAGTCGGTTTCAATGTATCCTATTTTACATAAAGCAGCAAACAAAATTGCAAACAGCATATCAAAGAAGCTATTTGTTCGTCTGAAGCCAATGTCAGAGGTTCAATTTAAGCGATATTGACATTTACAAGTGTTCACACAATCGCGTTAGGAGGTATTTGGTCTTGCTGCTCGAGCTTCTCAGGTTTGAAGAATTCTGCAGTTTCGCTTTGGGCCAGGCCTTACCCTGTTTGCCATTGGCAAATTGTCAGCCTGTAACCTATACAAAATGCTGGACATGATGAGATATGAGGACGACGAGACACAAAAAATTCATTTTCTAATTTAAACCAAAACTCTTTCTCAATACCAAAACGTCCGTCTTCAGAGGTTATCTTACTCAATTATACTGTACTTTACACATCAGCTACACTTAGTTAATTTTATCTTAAGGCAGACGTGCTGATATTTCCACATGACACCTGAAAACATGATAATGTTTTAATACTAGAAGCAGTAGAAAGAAAATAAAGCCAACATACCAAATTGCTAATTGTCCTCAGATTAGTCACTATCCATTCTACCCAAAGAAGTGTACTTTATTTCCATGTTTTGATCTTATAGCAGATTTCGCGATTTCGTAACATATTTGTACTCGTCCTATTCTGAACTCAATCTCGCCATAGGGTGTCAAAGGGGTTGAAGTCGAACTTGACAAACGGCTAAGGAAATTGTGAATATGGCATGGCAAATTTTCCCCGCATAGCATGCGTGCAAAATGTTACTATCCGTTTGACCACGATGCAAAACGTTATAAAAATTAACGTTCGTTTTACTCACAGCTAAAATCTTATTCAACCCAATAAATCTAAAAAATATTTTCCTGTAACTGGAGTGCTGAGTTGGCAGTTCTGAACGAAGAATAAAAAGTTTAAGCTTTTCGCCACTGGAGTTTTCCCCTTGACGAGTAAAATCATCTAGTGTCAGACAGCGGAAAATACTATGGCGTTAGCCAGAGTAAAATTATATCACGTTAGCCACAGTAAAATTTTCTGGTGTTAGCCACAGTAAAATTTTCTGATGTTAGCCAGAGTAAAATTGTCTGACGTTAGCCACAGTAAAATTTTCTGGTGTTAGCCACAGTAAAATTGTCTGACGTTAGCCACAGTAAAATTGTCTGATGGTAGCCACAGTAAAATTTTCTGGTGTTAGCCACAGTAAAATTTTCTGGTGTTAGCCACAGTAAAATTGTCTGATGTTAGCCACAGTAAAATTTTCTGACGTTAGCCACAGTAAAATTGTCTGACGTTAGCCACAGTAAAATTTTCTGATGTTAGCCACAGTAAAATTTTCTGGTGTTAGCCACAGTAAAATTTTCTGGTGTTAGCCACAGTAAAATTGTCTGATGTTAGCCACAGTAAAATTGTCTGACGTTAGCCACAGTAAAATTGTCTGATGTTAGCCACAGTAATATTGTCTGACGTTAGCCACAGTAATATTGTCTGACGTTAGCCACAGTAAAATTTTCTGGTGTTAGCCACAGTAAAATTGTCTGACGTTAGCCACAGTAATATTGTCTGACGTTAGCCACAGTAATATTGTCTGATGTTAGCCACAGTAAAATTGTCTGATGTTAGCCACAGTAAAATTGTCCGATGTTAGCCACAGTAAAATTTTCTGGTGTTAGCCACAGTAAAATTGTCTGGTGTTAGCCACAGTAAAATTTTCTGGTGTTAGCCACAGTAAAATTTTCTGATGTTAGCCACAGTAAAATTTTCTGATGTTAGCCACAGTAAAATTTTCTGATGTTAGCCACAGTAAAATTTTCTGATGTTAGCCACAGTAAAATTTTCTGATGTTAACCACCGTAAAATTGTCTGACGTTAGCCACAGTAAAATTGTCTGACGTTAGCCACAGTAAAATTGTCTGACGTTAGCCACAGTAAAATTTTCTGGTGTTAGCCACAGTAAAATTTTCTGGTGTTAGCCACAGTAAAATTTTCTGATGTTAGCCACAGTAAAATTGTCTGACGTTAGCCACAGTAAAATTTTCTGGTGTTAGCCACAGTAAAATTTTCTGGTGTTAGCCACAGTAAAATTTTCTGGTGTTAGCCACAGTAAAATTTTCTGGTGTTAGCCACAGTAAAATCGTCTGACGTTAGCCACAGTAAAATTTTCTGGTGTTAGCCACAGTAAAATTTTCTGGTGTTAGCCACAATAAAATTGTCTGACGTTAGCCACAGTGAAATTGTCTGCCGTTAGCGAAAGTAAATTTGTCTGGTGTTAGCCAGAGTAAAATCGTCTGACGTTAGTCAGAGTAAAATAGTGGAACTCGTCGTTCCTTAAACCATTTTCAATTTCGGATAATTTCTTGACAGTAGATAAAACTTTTTCAAATAAATTGAAAAATTTAGTCAGGAGATACCTTGGGCTTGCTAGGAAGTTCCTCTGCGTCGCCGCTAACGCCCGAAACGCCCTAGGAATGAGGTCGTGCTGAGTCTACCCAATCAAAACGGGGTTTATATATACATTATTACATACATATATTACAAGCGTAACTTTTTGTACATCAATTATAAATATTTCGTGTCCAATTATTAACAATTCAGGAAAACTTCAAATGTTAACCACTTTTCACCTCGCTACAAGTAAGTTTCCTTTAAATCCATTTCTGAATGTGATCGTTCAATATCTTTATCGCTAAAAACGGAAATACACGATTTTGGTTATTACCCGACCGGCGAACATAAAAAAATCCTTTAAAAAAAAACAAACTGCAAGAGATGAAAAACGTAGAAATCCAAGCAAAGAACTTATATAGAAGTGTATTGGAAGACCATCTCACTAATATTGGTCCGACAAATATAGGACCTGTCGGACCACTGACAACGCCACTGGAAATAAACCAGACCGTCTTGACTAATTGAGGATGGAATAGGATCATCAAACGAGAAAACGATAGTTTCACAGGTTTGGATAAGAAGGGAACAGAAAAGGAGTATTGGAGATCCATGAAGATGTGATGGCAAGGTAGATAAGTTGTATGTAAAGGTTATACACCGTGACCGAGGTGTTTAAGCGATATATCAACCCGAGGGCGAAGCCCGAAGTTTGATACATCGCTTAAAAACCGAGAACAAGGTATGTAACCGACTTATATCATCCTTGGTGAAGCAGAGATGCCGACTGTCCCGGATCGTGCGGGGCTGTCCCGCATTTACGTATCTTGTCAAGTGTCCTGCACGGAAGTATTAAATTCTGTCAATTGTCCCGCATTTCCAAAACCCGTCCAAAATTTCGAACACTGGAGTTTTATATCAAGGATAATGAAACAAGAAACAAATTTTCTTTAAGTTAGCTGGAGATTTAGCCTGTGATCTGCCCCGACCCCTAGCGTGTATTTCGCACGTACTTCGCGCGTATTTCGCGTGTCTTTCGCACATTCAATCTGCAAGTTTCGCGGATGAGACACACATCGGCCACGAGTATTGTCCCGCATTGAGCTTCTCCAATGTTGGCATCGGTGGGTGAAGTTTTGAAAGAAATATTTAACTTGCCCGACAAACATAAGAATGGCGAACTGATTTCGATAGAAAGTACATGAATATCTTAACGAGGTTCATAAGTTAGTTATCAACCTCCAGAGAACAAAAGAAACTGAGCTAACGATGATACAAGAGCTGTAAGTAACCCTTGTCGAACTACGAGTTGCTCTCTTCCGAATAAAATCGTCTCATGTAAGGCAGAAGAAAAGAATCTGACATTTTCCAGAATAAATCATAAAACTCGCGAGTTCCTTTAGTCACGAAAGGGTTAAAATTCGCAAGAACTGGTCTTAGACAACGAGGATGGCAAGAACCGAGTAGGATTCGAGTTGCAAATAGAATTGGGAATCGAGGTGGGATTAGAATTCATTTTCGAATTTGGATTCGAGCTGGGGTTAGGGTTAAGGTAAGCTCCAGACGCGCGTAGGAAGCGATCATATACATTTTTAGATAACACATGTGTTCCTATGTTGTTAGGAATCCTAACTCGAATCCCGACTGGTGTGACCAATTAACTCCTTAGACAACAGCCAGTGCGAAATTTTGCAGCCTTACAAAACGCCAATGCTCTTCACCGTGATTACAATTTATTTGCTTACCTCTCTGGTAGCGTAACGACGGCGTCATTACGCATTTGAATGGAACAAGATTCCCTTCTATTTTCGCCTGTATCGACCCGGCTGGGTCTGTACAGCTCCTGACGTTTGCATCGTAGAAACAACATAATGCCAAATATTGTGGCCAAAACTACTAAAACTACAGTCAGAATAAGCCACAGTTTGTCGTTATTTGAACTTGAACGTTCCCTTTCAGTCGTTGCGTTCTGGTAATTGATGCCCGTCGTACCAGACGTCGTCGTTCTCAGATTTACGGTGGTTGATTTCATAGATGGATTTGTTGTACTGGACCGATTGGCGAAGGGAGCTGGTGCTGAAGTGGATGTCTGTTTTCCTAGGTGTGAAATCAACAATATAAACGACAAACTTGTGATAAGCAAACAGTATGCAATTGAATCATCATAGCTCTTACATTTCTCTTCTCTTGCAGTTCGTGGGATGTGCTTCAGGAAAACTGATAGTCTGCATGCAGACGTCAAAGGATATTGGATAATGATATCCAGTATCATGACATTATTCGATATGAGAGTAAGACCACTTTGGTGAGAAAGCTAATCGCACAAATTTGTTTCTCAGTTTCAACAGACCATGAAATACTTCAAACAATGGACCAGCTCGGAGTGGCACTAGTACATGAAATCTAAATCACGATAAAACTTGGTTCACTCCAAAAATAAGTTTGACACGGTGGTGTTTGTAATACCTTTTTACAGAAAATTTTTTATCATGTTCAGGTCTTGCTTTGGGATAAAGTTTCCCCGTCCATTCTTGCTGTGGTACTCCACCATCAGTGAAAGCCTAGGTTCAAAGGTCAAGTGAACGAAACCTAAACATGTGTTAACTTCAGCCTATGTTATATTCCCTTGGACTGATTTTTGTCATTTGAATTTCAACCCCGAGTTGTGTTACAAGAATTGTTGACTAACTCGGCATCTACTATAGACAGCTTCTAACATTAAATTCGACATGAAAAAAGCCCCCCCCCCCCCCAAAAAAAAAAAAAAAAAAAATCCGTCTGATTGGCTTTCAGAAATATCTTGAATTCCCGATTGAGCTTCTTATTTTCAGGAATGTCGCCAGAGGGTGGAACGTGTGCGTGCGTGTGTGAGTGTGTTACACCCCCCGTCGTCCTCGAGCCGGCAAACATAATTTTACAGTTGACAAATATAGTCTTTGAAAGTGAGTTGAATTATGAAGATTCAATAGAAAATTGCGCGTTACTCATCTAAACGAGATGTCCGTCCGTAGATGATAGTGCTTGACGTGTTTAATATGAGATTATAAATACATATTTCCTAACCTGTCTCAACTGCTCCTAATTACTAGTAGAAGGCGGACCTAATTACATCCCATACTTGCACACCCCCATCAAAGGCTAGGTGAGGACCCCCCGCTCCAGGGGCTGATCTAGGGGGGGTTAGGACGATTAACCACCCCCCATTTGTTGTGCATGCAGCTATATTTAACAACTTCGCGATCACTGTTTTATATCATACTATCACATCTCATGACGTCAACGGCCAAACATGTTTAAACAGTAAATATTTTATAATTTTTAAACATCACTATCTTCCGGCTAAATTGAAATGAAATGAATTGAATTCGGTTTAAATACACAGATACTTTCAACAATCGTTATCAATAAAAAGTGGCGAAACTTGGGTAAGACCTTTTAAAGCTATTTTATGCTCTGAAAATCAGAAACTTTTATACACGTTTTGATGCTTAGCCACCCCCACCTGGTAAAGATCTTGGATCAGCGCCTGCGCTTGTTATCCAGACAAAATGATTGCTTTCATTGTCTGGGTAAACTTCTTACTGTCCGGATAGGTAGCTATTTGGCATAGGTGGCTAACGCCAGATGATTTTACTGGACATAAAAAAACGTCTGTATAGGAGAGTTAATCGTTGCTTAGTTAACTCTGTTCTCTCCGGATAAGTCGCCTGCCACTTCTCCTCACCTCCTGGCTTAAGAGAGACGTCTAGACGGTGAAAGACTAAAACAAGGGGTAAATCATGCCATAGCAAGCTAAAAAGGACTGGAGGGGGGTTGATCCGAGGCACTAGCTGGAGCCGACTCGTAGGTGCACGGACATTCTCCCCCTGGAAACGTTTGAAACCATAAGGTGTTTGAAATGCCATTTTCCTCATTTTGGGTGCATAATGGGGCAAAATTTGGAATTTATTTCCTTATAGCCATGGGATACTGACCCCTCCGCTATGGTTTACAGAGACCGGAACAGAGAAACTCTCCATATTGTAACGATGTTTCTGCGAATTTTTTCAATTATAGTGTTTTTCAATTCTTATCTCAATCGGCCCCCAATCCGCCGATTGCTACGACCCTGACTGAAAGTGTGGCCGCCCGCCCTCACAGAGAAACGGTTACCTGGAGAAATTTTAAAACCTCATTTACACTGTAACATTTTGGGCGCGGCACGACTACATTATACGGAGGTGCTCGGCACGGATAAATCTTAAGAAGTCTGCACCGTTTACACTGTGAAAATCACCCATGCCATGCCCAAAAATAGCGTCACCTGTACCGAAAATCTTAACAGTGTAAACGAGGTTCAAGATAATTTCTGCCCGCGCCGAGATTTTGAACTTTAAGACCTGTTAACTAGCTCCTGAGACGAAACCTATAGTTGTATCCAAATTTACTCGGCGTTCAATTGTTTATAAATGTTCGGACTTCGAATGCATCGATTCAAGAAAACGTTTTTGAATCGTCGGCCAATGCCAAAGCGATCAAATGCCAAACCGCTTGACAAGCGGGATTCTCTACCATTCATTCTGACTTTGGAACAACATGTGCTCCGCAGCCAGTACGTATGAAAAGGTAGCATTTGCCAACGGATTCACGGCACCAATTTAGATATTCTGCAGACTGTGTACGTAAATCTTATTTCCACAGATTAGGAATTACTTATTAACGCTTTATTGCTCCAGTTTAACTTCGTAATACCAAAGAAAATTGCAATTCAAATGGTCATGGAACTAAAATTAAAAGCCGCCTATGCGTGACTCTCTAAGAAGACCCACCTTCTGTACCAGTCAACACGCACGCAAGCTAGAAATAACTTTTGATTTAGAAATGTGAGCTTGGATATATGTTGAGATAGATGAACGATCATCAAGGTCCATACTCAGAAAAACGATTTCTGAGCCCCAGACGGGGATCGAACCCGCAACCTTTTGATGACCGGTGAGACGCTCTAACCATTGAGCTACCAAGACTCAGGTGGCGAGCTAAGGTGCAAGTTCGACATAATATATGCGACCTAAGCGGAAGCCACTATATATTGATAATGATAGGTCGCACATATATGTCCGCGTAGGTCGCACATATACGTCAAACTTGCATCTTAGCTCGCCAACCGAGTCTTGGTAGCTGAATGGTTAGAGCGTCTCACCGGTCATCATCAGGTTGCGGGTTCGATCCCCGTCTGGGGCTCAGAAATCGTTTTTCTGAGTATGGACCTTGATGATCGTTCATCTATCTCTAGAAATAACTGTTAAGCAAATAAATAACGCGTTTTCTCAAGCTATCCGTTGTTATATGACGCAAGCATTATGTTGTTCTCAAATATTACTGCTATAAATAACCGACATGTTTGATGACATGAACAAGCGAAGGCCTTGATAAGTTGACACAATTTTTAAGTGTATTTTGATATTTGTTGCATTCTTAATGGGCTGTTATGAAAAATTGAACGCCAGCCCCACAACAATTCCATGACAATATCTTTGAATGGAATTATTACTCTGGTAAAATCTGTCTTGCATCGCCTCATACATTGACAATGTTGAAACGAATATGTTGGTTTTTTATTGACAACGAAATATCTTTGCCTTCGCTCTAGAACAGTCTAGCACATAATCATTGGGGCGATGTTGTAGTGACTCGAGTCAATGACTCGTACTCGACTCAACTCGGTAGCCCCAAATAACTCGACTCGGACTCTACTCAGCGAATCTCTGCAGTAAATTACTTAACTCGATTCTGACTTGATCTCAACTATGAGCGATTACCAAGCTCCACCAGGAACACTTTTTGGTCCGTGCCCAATTTACTTCACTCTGGCTAGCGCCAGACCATTTTACACGTTTTTACTCAGAAATTGTAAGTGGGAATAATGGCAACTTTATAACCCAACTTGACTTAATCTGACACTAAAATTACTCGATTCGAATCATCACTCGACTTTGAGTTGACTCCGTAACACAATTGCAAAACTGTATTGAGGTCACAATAAACATCGGTTAGTTAGCATGTATCGGTCAGTTAGTATGTTTGTTTGTTGCCTTGACTCCGTCAACGCCTTTGTCTCGGTAATGAAAACAAGAATTTGCTGTATCATCAGTTCTGCACTCCAATATTGGCCTTCCTTTTAATGATGAAATCATTTATGGTATAATAATTTAATCCAATACGGTGATATCATATTTTAATGCTTTTCTACCGAGGCCCAAGCCTAAAGGACTTAGTCTTATTTCATTCCAATTTCTAAATTATATTCTTGTTATGCAATGTCATCTGGACCCAACAAATAGGGCGATTTTCATTGAATGAATTAAACGTTCAATGAGTTTGACCAGATTATACGCTTTGGCTTCTTAACTGAACTATAAAAGCCATCTCCGTCGATATGTTAAAGCAAAGTTGGATTGTATTAATCGCTAAATGAAGGGATAACACCTAATGTTTAAAACTTTTTAACGACAGTAAAATTATAACCACACTCACCACAAGCTTGTTCGCATGGTTTCACATCTTCGTCAGGTTCATTCACACAGTAAGTCCAGACCTCGGGACAAGCAGCACAGCTCCCGCCTAAGTGTTCACTAAGATAAGTGCCTGGATCACAAGTTGATTTCATCCGCCTACCAGTGGTGACTTGGACAGCAAAACAGATCAAGCACAGATATGTCACGTTTCGGTTAAAGTTCATGGCTGTAGTCATACTCGATAATAGAGTAACCCTACTTCCTGAGGGTTTTCATAAGTGACCATGCATCTGTCTACGTAAACCCTGTTCGTATGAATAAAACGGCACATTAACTGGTTTGTTTCCTGTTAAAAGGATTTTGCTATCTCGGTGGTATTCTGACTTCTCGTTTGAGAGATGACGTCATTGGAATTTTCCCTCCACGAAAATAAAGTTAGCCATATCCTGGACTTGATGTCATTTCACAATTTTGGCATTTTGCTAGCATGCATGATCGTCGAAGACCATTAACCAGTCACGTCAGCATAAAAAAGTGACAAGTCAAACCAAACAAAGTGTGTGGGCATTTTTCTTGTTTTTCCAGGTCCTTACCCTTTTGGCTTTTACCACATAGAGCGGAATTTGATGACAAAACAGGAAAATGAAGAAAGACAATGATGATTATTAGAGCACACAGCATTCACTAGATAAGTCATTGTGTCTTCTCTTCAGTCAAACGTTCTGTAGGCGTGAATGTGTTCCGTTTTTGTTTTAGGTATTACTCGGCAGGAGAATCTGAGCTTTATGTTCTTTCACCAGACTTCAAGTTCACTCAAGGTTAACTCAAGTTCACTCAAGGTTAACTCAAGTTCACTCAAGTTCACTCAAGGTTAACTCAAGTTCACTCAAGTTCACTCAAGTTCACTCAAGTTCACTCAAGTTCACTCAAGTTCACTCAAGTTCACACGATCAGAAATTAGTTCGGTGCCTTATCCATTAAAATACAATCCTCAAGCTATCCGAGTTTGCGTACGTACGTTCAACGTTCATTTCGTACACCACTTCGCATCTCATGCAACATGACATTTTTTGGACTTCATACAACGATACAAAGTTTCGACATTGACGCAGGGTTAACCATGCCCTATTTTATAGACATTTCATTCTGTAATAAGACTACTATAATAAGACTACTATAATAAGACTACTATAATAAGACTACTACAATAAGACTTCTTTGTTGGTTCCAAAGCAAAAATAATGTACTTCGACTTGTTCCGAGGCGACGCTGCGTAGTTTCACCACACAGGCCAGTGACTTTTGGCGGGAAAATGTCTGACCTCATGAGTAAAGACGGTTGTGCAAAAGCAAAAAGCGAAGTACATTACTCGAAAGACTAAGATCGACAGATTGTGCTTGAATGTAGGTAAGTCTTTCCCTTCCGGATTTCAAGAGAAATATGAAGAATGAAAGCCAGTATAACATGAAGCTGTATGTTAAAGCAAACACGTAAATTTTACGCTGCTATTTCTAAAGGCAAAAGGGTTAAAAATTAAGAAGAGGTGAACCAATAACCACAAAATTGATTCCTTGTAAACCTTCTTTGTCCTCCGTCGCTCCGTATGAGTAAACAACTGATGCCAATACTTTACCCGAATATCGCCATAATATGAATCACTTGTGGTTTCCTCGAGTGTGTCATGCATTTAAATACATGTGCATTCACAGCTGCAGAAAAGAAGTTAACCTTCGGTATTCACGTGGTAATCAATAACTAAAGTCTGTATCATTCAAATACTCGCGTAATCTTCAAGCTAGTCTTGCCAAAAGCGACAATCAAGATTCCGCTGCTCAAAAGACGTCGCCATTGCATATCTACAGTTGTTATGTTAGCAGCAAGCAGATGTTCGCATACAACGGAAGGCCGCCAATACTACGAAGGTTGAACGCGAAGTTCACCGAAAAATAGCACTTCGTGTCTAAATGTTTTAGAATGCGTACGAACATTCAAGGCCTCTGTCCAAGTTCACGTGATATTTTCCCTGTTCGCAAGTAAACACAATAAACAAACCAGCAACGACATACCCTACACTCCCGATCGCAAGGATCCTTTTGTACCTCCATTAGTGGTTCATTCTCTGCATTTGTATCCCGTCATAACCCTTCATCAGACTTCAGCTTTTTAAGATTATGGTCCAAGGCTTTGGCAAGGAAATTCAACCACGAGTGATCTTCCTCAAGACAGAAGTGTGATTTTCTGTAAAACAAAATTGCGAACGCAAGATTCAGTGACGGATCCACAATCCTGGCCAAAAACACTGGGGCAGCATTTTAAAATGAACACACTTTTTACCCCCCCCTTCCTGACTTCAACGTCGCATGTTTTTGGTCAATTTTTTCCTTTGCGTATGACACAGTCAGCATCATCTCACACGGTGGAATGAAGCAACACTGATGGAGGGGGGAGAGGGGGAGAAGGGGGGAAGAGGGGGAGAGGAGGAGAGGGGGAGAAGGGAGAGAGAGGGAGGAGCGAGTGATATTCCCTCTTTCGTTTTTTGTACGGTTAGTAGGGAGTCATTTGTAACGCTGTCCCAGTCATTACTGGCCAGGATTGTGGATGAGTCCGCGGGGTCCGCGCGCCCCAAGTTCCGGCCAACAGACTTACATATCCTGGTCGTAATACCTGAAGGTTATATAATCCATTTTGAATTCAGTAACTATTGGAGGTTACCAAAGAAAATTTAATTCAGAAATTTGGCATGAAATTTGGCATAAAATTTGTTTTGGCATGACATTATACCCTAAAATATATTCTCAAACACCCTAGACTATACTAGAGGAAATAGCATTGTACAACAATAGCACAATATTTTTCGAGACTGGTAACTAGAAAGACAAAGCTTCCAAAAAGTGTCCCCAGGCCCTGTCAGCAGAGCTTTGGGTTTGTGATGAACTGCGTCCCCCGTCCTCCTCGACCCACCCCTGATACTGATACCAGCGATAAACCTGAAAGAGCACGTAACTCGAAAATGAATTTGTTTTATTTCAAAGAACTTTTGAAATGATAAAGAGCTACATTTACAACCTTTTTATACTATGCCTTCTTCGACAGATAATTGAATTTCTTTGGCAAAGCATTGCGAGCTACTGCAAAATCATGTACATTTTAAACATTATTCAATAACAGAACTTCAAACTTTACACACTACCACACTTCATTAAACTGAACATCCTCAGGTCATAATAGTGTTATCAGAGTAATGGTTTCAGTTCCGAGATCTCTCTTTAATTTAAACAAAAACACTTTTATTTTCCAGCAGTATATGGCCGTGTACCGGTCAACCATGTCAACAAAGTTCCATCATTCATATTAAGTTAAAAACAGAACACCTTGTTTTGGTGCCGAAAAAACGAATAATTTTGCTTTAACTGGGAACTGACAATGTTACATGGTAACAATGTTTTTGGTTTCCTGGTTTGAATGAGAAGCATTCAAGAGATGAGTTTTGAGTCGTTTAATTTGCTCAATTATTTGATATATATGCATGATTTTCCGACATGCATTTTGAATAAAAATGATTTTAGTAACTCCTAGTATCCGAAGAATGAATCGGGATATGAAGTAAAATTTAAAGGCGTCCAATTCGGACTAGACGGTGTTTTCAAGTACGAGGAATTCGTCCTAGTCCCAGGCAAAGCCGAGGATTGGAACGAATTCCGAGTACTTGAAATCCCGGTCGAGGCCGAATTGGAGGCCTTTGAATGACTTCTTAGAATCAACCAGTGCATTGGGACAATGAATTAATGTATTAGTAATGAGTGCACCGATGAATGAACAGATAGTGTGAAATCGTATTTTAAGTCCCAGAACTTGAACTATTATTTCCACTCCAAGGATTGGAAAAAAACAGTTCAAGTCCTCTGCCCGGTACTTCCATGGTATTTCAGGTGCACTCACGTGGTGCCAATGAGAGCCTATGATTGAATGATATACTCATGAATTATTAATGAGTTTGAGAAAGTGCTGTAAACTCTATTCGTTATCTAATTTAAAATTCGCTCAAACAAAAACTTGATTTTCGAGTTATCAATGTCTCTCTTTTTCACTGCTGAAGCTCTCCTCTCGACTTGTAAAATCGTCCGGCATTAGCCAGAATAAAATAACAAAAGTCTTATGCTGCTGGGAAAGAGTTGAACCTCATAAGAAATAATTTACGACAAATATTAGGAAAATTACTCCATATACCTGCACAGTTGGAGAAGTTTGTCCACCAAACTAGCGAACGCAACTCCCTTGAGTTAAAAAAGACATGAAACACACATGAATTTTCATTTATGTAAAATGAACGAGTAACTGGACAAGTGCACTGTAAAACGTTCACTATATCGATACTCCTGATTTGAAAGTAGAAAATTTAATCCGTTTAAACAAAGAATAGGTTGGTGAAAGCTAGGTGTAACACATAAGCCAGGACAGGTGGTTAGTGACACTGCGCTCTGACAACACACCATTTCTTTACTGAAAAAATAAGTCATATTACCATATACCTCGCAAGTGAATAGTGTTTCTTGCGCAAACTGATTGGTTCCTCTATCTCGGAATATCCTGCAGTATTCACCTCCGAGCAAAACAAGATAGAGTCCTGTTTTGTTTAGTTACGGAAGAACTTTTTTTTTTAAATAAACAAACTCGCCGTGCCATACAATACCCAAAAAAACAACGAAATTTGGCACTACAGTATTCAAAAATGTTTCTTTTACTTTTTAGAGATAAATGCACTCGGGATGAGTTTGAAGTGTTTTGTTAATAAATGATCAGTGGGGCGACAAGCCGACTGAGTTCGGTAAAATTCTTTTAAAAATTTGAAAAATAAATATGTGAAAACAATTATGCGAGGTATATGCTCCAATATCCACCACTGTTCACCTTCACTTCGGTGAATAATTGTTAATTATTCTATGGTTGAGCTCGTTATCTCGTCTGTAATCAATATCAGGCGCACTGGTTGGCTGCCTAGCCGTGCAGTAAGTTTTTCGTATAGACCAGCACACTTTGGCCGGCCAATTTCCGAGTTGATTTGAAGACAAACAAAACAGATTCAAGTACGTCTTACATATGATTAACTGCAACAAAGTGCTAAAGAAGTAGTTAAATCATCTCCACGATGATTTTAAAGCAGAAAACTAAATGGATAGATTAAAAAATACGAAGTAATTAACTCGGTTTTTTCCGCCAAGACCTCGCTCCTTCGCCGCTTGGTCTGTACCAAAACCTTTGGTCAATACTTTCCCGTACAGACCTCACACGCGGTTAATAAGTAATCAATCTTCATAGGAGTGCAAGGTCACGCAACAAATTACAAGGGTAACGTAGAATGTATAAAAGGTCAAACTTAATATCAACAGAGAGATTCGGACCGACAGTCTTGGAGTGTGCTATTGCCACAACTCGGCTCGTTACACACTTTTGCTGTGAAAAGAGGAGGTGAAGGAGCGACGAAGAGACTCTGGGTACGAGGTTGGTCTACATGCTGGACTAAAGCCGACTGCCAAAGCACTGGCAGTCCCATTCTCTGCTCAACCCTCATGATACATAGCTGACACGTGAGGGTTAGATGAGTGGGCGAGTAGTGCTAAGAGACCAGTGTTGATAAGCAAAATCACTACTGCAAAATGAGCTTTGGTTCGTATGTAACTGAAGTCTTTTCCTATCCTACTGTTGAAGCCAGACTGAATTTTTTCCTCCCATCTAATGTTTTACGAATCATTATTTTTCTTTCCGATGAGGGGTTAAGCCCCACCAACGGTACGGTTCTAGGTCTCCACCACGTGGCACCATCCCTGACAGTTTATCATTTCTACTACACATACATTACATATTCCAGTAATTCTTAACTCTTACCTCACTGATTATTGAAGTTTCCGTCATGGATGAAGAATACAAACAGCAAAGTAGCTCATCAAGGCTACAATTTTTTGAAAACAAACACCTCGTTAAGACTAGTTTACACAGGCAATTTTTGATGCAATTTTTATTGCGATTTCCTCTGCGGCTGAAGATCACTTGTGTTAACTAGCGGTGATTTCAGTGCAAATTCAATGCGATGTTTCGCCGCGATATCGCCAAGGTTTCAAAAACGTCCGAAATGCGACGTAATTTTACTGCGACAAAAATCACAGAGGAATTCACAACAAAAATTGCATCAAAAATCGCCTGAGGAGACACGCCTTTACGATCCAAAATGCGAGATACAACAAAAGAATTAGCAAGTCTCAAACGACGATGTCTCGAGGACTGTTTACTCGTGCGATTTTGTGCTTTGCGATTGACATCTTGGAGTATGTGTTTCACTGACGAGAGCGTCGAGGACAAACTACAGCAAATCACAAGCGGATATCTAGCTGCATGGACTGCCACGAGTTTATTACATACACCAGGATGACAATCGCAACGTGCAAAGTCGCACGTGTAAACGGGCCATTAACGGTATGCACGTAAGAGGAATAGTTGGTTCTTACCTTGGACTTAATAGCTGAACTGTCTGTGCAACTGTATCTAAATCATTCACTTTATCCACCTCATCTGTAAGGGCGTTCTTGCTTATTGTCTTCGAGATTTTCTTAATTAAAGATTTAGCAACCTTGGAACAACAAATTAAATTGGAATTAAATTGTATGATGTGACACAGGCAGATCCAATGGAGTGCGCCGAATGCACATAAGCCTCCCTAAAAGCCGCCAAAAATTCTCTTTTAACTACCTTTTCAGTGAGACGGGTATTTCGGTGAAAATTTTTTGAAATTTGCAGGGTGAAAAAGGTCTTCAGTAGCGCAACAAATGCTGGGAAATTGCTTCGCGTGAAGTTTAATTTTACAATTATTCTGGGGAACCCTAAACACCCCGTAAGGAGCTTCGTGGCCAGGCCCTCATATAATATAGCAACAAAACCAAACATATCTTCCGTAGTCTTATACCTTTCAATACATCCCTTATATCTTCCTATTAAATTCTAACATTCCACTGCACTGCATTCCAGAATTATCGTGGCTTCCCTGGGTGATTTTTGAAAGAATACTGGTAACCATGGGCGTTTAGAGTGAGGAAAAAGTAGGGACCACGTCTCAACCTTGAAGGTAGGAATGTCTCTCCGAAGTATTTGTTCCCATTGATATTTGGACAGTATAAAAGATAACCTCAAGCAAAACATATAATTTTATGTCTTAAAGCTTAGTTAATACTTTGAAATATTCATAAATATTCTTCATCTCATTTTCCATGGCTCACGTCCAGACTAGACATGTCCACGTCAAGGGTTGACGAGTCCAAGTCCGCTCTAAACGAGTCCAACTCATGAACTCAAGTCTCAATTCGAGTATTACAAAAGTGTCTAGAATATTTAGCTCCAGTTGTTACCTTTAAGGTAACATTGCAAATTTGCACTGAAAAAAACACGGTTAAAATTCAATATTGCAATTCATGAACGTAAAAAAAACCTATTATCAACGGTATCACTATTCAGTGATTTGTTTATAAATAACTGAAAACTCCAATTCTGTAGGTCAAATTCCCACTGACCTTAGTTAATCCCAACGATGAATGGCGCATCTGCTGGATCGTCTCTGAGCTACAAGTACTGTTTACGTCTTCCTTCACATCATTTGATTCACTTTCATTACATTCACGGATGTACTGTAACAAAATATTCAGCGAGCATTTGACCTCTGTCAATTAACACGTTTCCGACTGATGAGTAAAACTGTCGTTTTTAACAGTTTTGTGGCCAGAAATCTCCGTTCACGAGTAAAATCGTGCGGCGTTACCAAGAGTAAAAAAGTAGAGTACTCGTTTTCAGCCGGAAAAGAGTTAACGCATAACAAAAATAAGTTTGACAATGCTTTCTGAAAAGCTGAGGTAGAACTAGACAGACAGAAAAATGCCGGACCGATCGGCGGTCACAGAAAACCGATTCACAAACAACAGATACAAAGATAGAGAAACAGATAGAAACAGAAAATCAAGCCAATCAAC
The DNA here is from genome assembly GCA_030142905.1 of Heliopora coerulea. Classification (NCBI taxonomy): domain Eukaryota; kingdom Metazoa; phylum Cnidaria; class Anthozoa; order Scleralcyonacea; family Helioporidae; genus Heliopora; species Heliopora coerulea. Next base: position 86,788 of record JASJOG010000011.1, on the reverse strand, counting down.
AAAAAGGTAGATGGAAAGGCATGCGGCAGGCAGACTGATCACTGACTAACGAGGACAGATAGGCAGACAGACTAACAGACAAGGAATACTTGGTATTTACACAACATCACATGAAATGAAAGTTATGTATGAGATATATATTTTTTGGAAATGTGGGAGCTTGGAGATATCTTGAGTGATAGATGAACTTCCATCAAGCTGTATCCTCAGAAAAACAATTTCTGAGCCCCCAGACGGGGATTGAATCCGCAACTCTCCCGCAAGCCCCGTCTGGAGCTCAGAAATCGTTTTTCTGAGGATGGAGCTTGAAGAACGTCATTTCTCATTCATGAAACATATATATTATGAAGGATATTTTCGAGTGTCAAAACATTAAATTGTGACCCCGCCGGAAGCAGCTGCGCAAAAAAGCAACTCTGGGGCTTCCAGAGTACAACACGAAAATCGTAGGTTCGCCGATTCTATTCCCAGACGGAGGCCCCAGAGTTGCATTTAGTCCAACTGATCTCGGTTAGGTCTAAAATATAAGATTCTGACACTCCAAAATTTCCTCCATCGTACTGTATATAAGTTTCAGACCGACAAATGCATGGATTGACTTGCAGATAGGTAGGAAGAGACAATGAGACTGGTTCATCGATAGGTCAATGTCCTATGACCTATCGGTCAGTTATCCCTAATGACCAGTGACCTCTTGGAGTTAGGGTTACATTTTTGGGTTAGGATTAGGATCGGGGTAAGGGTTAGGATTGGGGTGATGGTTAAGGTTACGACTGGGGGTGGAGGTGGGTTTTAGATTTGGGTTACTCATTGTCGCACAACCTTCGCCTATTTGTGCGGCGCTTGTTCGTGAATTCAGTAGATTCCACTAGGGACTGTATCTATCTTTTATTTCACTCTCCCTACGCTTCCTTCTGACTTCTCTTCACCTTACAAATACTTTACAACCTGCTTTGACGCTATCCAAAAGATAAGTGCCAAGTCTGGCCCTTGGGGTCAAGGTCCAGGTTGGCTTACAGTAGTTCTTTGTCCATTATAAGTGTCCCGCAGCGAGAGTCATGTTTTTACAATTTATTATTTGTTACTAATTTAATTAAAACTATTCTGCCACACTCATAGTTTGTTTCTGTGGATCGGAGATTGACTAGAGGACATCGATCCCTGTGGATAAGTGACCGGGTCGTTGAACCCTTGGGGTCATCTAACCTTGCCACACCGGCAAATAGGCAGGACAACAAACTGACAAACCGACAGTTAGATAGACACAGACGATCAAACCAAACAACAAATAGACAGACGGGTCAGACAGACCTGATGGGCAGATAGGTACCCAGGCAGACAGTAAGTCAGAATGACAGACATACCGATTGTCGGACTGACGAACGAACAGACGGACATACAGACAAACAGACATCCAATTTCAAGAGATGGAAAATAACCCAGAAGTGAAACTTACCTCCTCAGCTTCAGTAACTGCATCATTTATCAATTCAAAAGTAGATTTAACTTCTTGTAAAACCACTTCTTTAGTATCTAAATAATTTCACAGATACAAAGTTTTTCAACAACCAGAACCTTTGACCCACAACTTTGCATTCTGAAAACAGATTTTACATGGTTTTACTTTTGAATATATTTGTAAATATTTGCACTCTCATACTCAATGACAATATTTCACTGGAAAAAAACCAAAAAATGAAGAAAATGAGTAATGAGATGTTTTCTAATTGTGATCTTAATCACCAGAAAATTTTGGCAACTTACAATCTGATTTTCTTCGAAAATACAGATTATTTTGGGGTGATGTATCATACACTGGAAGGAAATGTTTAATCTGAAATCCAAACAACTCGAAGTTGATTAAAAATTCAGCTATTGTCTCACTCCTCAACAAGTCTTTCCTTACTATGGTTTCAGATCTCCTTGACCTGAGCAACATATTACATTATTTGTTTGCAAAAAATTGCTGAAAGGACCATTTACAGATGATACTGATACAAAATTTTGGCATGTGTTTAATAACCAAAGCTCCTAATTTAAATTTAAAAATCAAACTTGATATGGTTTAGACAAGAAGGTCTTTAGAAATTGGTTGAATAAAGGAAAGACTAACTATAACCATGATTGGCTTTGATGATGTAATTAACTTCTTAAACAAAGTGAACAACAGTTTTGACTAAGTATAATCAATGTATACATGAGGGTGCTATTTTCAAGTGAAACAAAGAACTAATTGAGCTACAATTAAGATGAATCTTTCTAATTTAAAAGGTTTTTTCAAACAAGGAAGTTTCTTTCAAACATATTCTCTACTTCATATTTACACTAACACAAAAGTCTAAACATTGAAAGAAATTGCTAAAGTGGTCATAATAAAGTTATGATGGGTATTAAAAGGGCCTAGCCATTTGCTCACCTTTTGGTATGGCACTGAAGGATTCACAGCACTCACAAACAATTCCAACTAATTTCAAACTTTCATCTTTACTAGTGAAAAAAAGGATAGACAAACCACTGGTAACACCAACATGAAAATATTCTAGTAAATGGCATGGCTGATGTGATCTTACATCATGTTCCCCCCTCCTCAATTTCCACTCAAAATAATCCACTTTCTCCCTACTGGGTACTGTCCATTACACATAAGTCACTGGGCAGTACTCAGTGATGTATGGGTACTGTCCAGGAGCCAATTTTCAGTTTCCTAGTGACTATAAGTATCACCTGGTCTGGGGGTATGAAGCTCCTAATCATGTAAAATGCTTAAATTGTAAGTAAAGGGTGAAACTAGCAGTCTTTCCCAGTAAGCTTCCTGTCTCCAAAAGCACCCTCTCTTGAGTTCCTCAATGTAAATTACAATCCAGGCAGTTCAATTCAATTAGCACTTGAATTATTAGAATATGAAACTTGTAGTGGATAAAGTTTGTTTAGCTGGCAGGGTTTACTGAACTGTTTCATTGTTTACTTTAGATTGCTGGGTCTCATACCAGTTGTTTTGATTTTTTTATTATTGTTGTTGTTGTTGTTGTTGTTGCTGTTGTTGTTGCTGTTGTTGTTGTTGTTGCTGTTGTCATTATTGTTGTTGTCATTGCTTTTGCTGCTGTTGTTGTTGCTAGGGTTGTTATACTTGTTGTTGTTGTTGCTAGGATTGTTATACTTGTTGTTGTTGTTGCTGCTGCTGATGCTTGTCATCATTTGATTTTGTATTCAACTATTAGATGAATTTGAGAGAATATTACAGATAATTAGAAGTGTTGTTTATTGCTGTTTTCATCATTTGATTTTGTAATAGATTATAAGATGAATTTAATACTCACAGTACATGAATTGTTAACAATTACTGGATGCACATGACAACATAATTTTGAAAGCTTGATGTAAAATCCAAGGGATTACACAGACATCTACACCAAATATTTAAAAAGGCAGTCGACTTTCTCATCTTTGCTGTGCTGAATTGAGAAAATTTCTCCCATCTCAAAATAGATCTAGTAATCAATTTTTTGCAAGAATTCTTTTACAAAATAAAGTAAAACTGATGTGGGATGTCAAAGACATACTATGCCAGTACGTGGTGAGACAAAAACAGCAACAACTAGAAAATATTGCAAATGAACAACTTACTCCCCATTCTTTAGAGAGGATATAAAGTCCAATGTTGCTTTCAGCAAATCAAGAATAAATGTCTTTATTACATCATGTAAAATAACACCTGAAATTAAAGGACAAAGTTAAACAAAAAGTCTGACTGGCTTGGAAGTAGAACTTTGATGTAATTAGATCTCAGCAACATTTTGTCTGTGATACCTTGATATAACAACTATTTGCAGAACTATAATTACAATGTAAATGTTCACTAACCAAATTGACTTTCCAGGATTCACCTTTTTCACTTTTATTCCATTTGATTTAATGATCATAGATGATTATTCACAGTTGTAATAGGAGGCAGTAATTGGGCCATGCTATTAAGGCCACTGGATTGAAAGTAGCTATTTCACATCTCTGGGTATATTATTGCCCCTTAAAATGTCAGACTTGCAACAACCCTTTTGCTGTTGGAGAATTAGATTTTATAACAGATGCTTAAACCTGAGAAGATAGCTGTACAGGGCCAATTCTCTTTAAAAGTAAGGTTTAGACTGTATATTGTATTGTACAGATTACAATGTACCTTCTTGTATGTTAAAAGCTGAATATGTTGAAAGAACAGCAATTATTACCACTTCAAATCCATTCACCAAAGCTTGTGTCTCCTGTAAAACACAATCAGCAATACCATAAGGCAGACACATAAATGCAGCAACACAGACAAATTTTTAAAGAGTTGTATGTATACTATAGTACAAGCTTACTGGACCTGGATAGGGTACAGGGATCATAGTCCTGAATGAAGATTTACAGTTCTGATAATGAAATAGAAATAGTGAAATAGAAATACTCTACAAATGTAAAATAAAAATAAAAATAGAAATAAAAAAGGAAGAATGGTATTAGTTCTGCTAAGAAAGATATGCATCTATATCTAATGTACACTGTTCTTTTTCAGTGTTTTTTCATATTTTAACCAAGGTAAACTCATATTGGGCCTGTATCCACCTACATGAGAACAGAATATTCACAATTTCATACCAGCTTAATATACATGTAGTGACAAACCCTCATACTTTGATCAAATTTTGATTATAATGTCAGTCCTAAGATTTCTACTTCTGAGAACAAAGTAATATGTTTATATAATTCTTCTACAATGAATGTAAAGAAGAAACTATTTAGTGCCTTTTTATAAGTGCCACAATCATGTACCCCAAGGATGACTGCCATGTGCTATGAATTATCAAAACATAAAGTGAATGTCATGTAGCACTCCATAGTTTTTGATATTACTATTTCTCTTGTATCAATGGTGACATAATAGACCTGGGTTAAATGGAGGAATAGACCTCCCTGGCTTTCCCTAGTATGCCAATAATTGCCTAACACTTGTAGTCCCCCCAAACACTTGACTGTGTTAATCAGTCTAGAAGTTATCTCACCTTTGAAGTAGGTAATGGGGGCTTGCAAAATGCCACAAAGAATTTGGTAATCTCTTTAGATAATGCTTGGATAGAAGACCCTGCAATATGACCAACCATTGTGTCTAAATACTACATGAACATAAATCAAGTGGTGTATCTTCTTGATGATACAATAAAAAGGGAGACTTTTGCTAGCAAGAAAATTCCAAAATTCCAATGAAAAGAGTTAATCAGACACAGTATGTAGCTACTCTGGCTTAAAAAATTTTGAACATGACTTAGAAACTATCATAAAACTATCATACTATGTCTGATTTTTCACATGGTTCCATTGGAAACTTGTTCGAAAAGAGTTAACTCAAAGGTAATGAGATATTTAGTGTCTTCTCAAATCTGCAGTACTGTTCCACTTCCAAGTGTACCATTGTACTGTACCTTTACAGTAATGAAAATTAAGTAAGAGTTAAAGAAATTAATAGTTTGCAGTTCATACCTAGTTTATTCCAGAACTCTTTAAGGGGGAGTTTATTCTCCAAATTTGAAAGTTCACTGAGGATGTTTCCTGTTGGGTTGTCAGAATTTGATGTTCATTAAAACAACGTACGGTATGTCCACAATCAAGCCCCGAGAGGGACTTAGGTTACGTAGAGGGAGTTTATTATATTCAGGGGGGTAAGTGTAAGGGGGATCATTACCTAAAAAAATCAACTAGCTCTCTTCCTCCATTAACCTTCATTCTAATAAGACTTCCTCAGGATGACCTATAAATTTCCAGCTTAAGGCTGTTTAAAAGAGAAGATATGGTGTTTTTTAATCATACTAAACGGCTACAATGTCTTTCAACTTACCAAATTACTGATGGAAACAAATTATACTTAGCATACAATCAAAGTTTTTTCATAAAAAGACGCGAGGAATTCAATGATTCTAATTTTTAATGAAATTTCTCCTTACCTCTAACTTTATCTAACGAAACACGTAAGTTTTCTTCGAAGGTTTTCATCGGATTTTCATGTTCTTTTTGCAAGGGAGAAATCTCCAGGTTTACCGCCATATTGTTTAGTGAATCATCGCGTGGGTACATACGTTAAACACGCGAGATCGATCAAGAAGATTGTAGAACAGATTATACAGTACATTCCCTGGCCCTGGGGAAGTGGTTCAGTCTTGTGACTTTAACGACCTTTAATGTTTAAACAAAAGAAGACCTTATACAAAACAAAGAGTACGAACAATTTATAGTCACAAGAGCTTAAATTCTCAACGTTATCGTCATTCTGTATAAAATAAAGTTAACGGACATTGCGTGCAGCTGCCCAGCAACCTCGTCTCCGTGCCGCCTCTCTCCAGCCTCTGGGACGAGGTGGCCTTCACGATGATGTCATTTCAATCTGCCCAATCGTCTGATAGTTTCACCGAAGTGAAAGCGCGCAAATATATTGAAATAATAGCGCGCCGAAGAACGTATTTGCCAGGGCGCCGTAGTATTTACTTTCTTCCTTCGTCAGTTGAACGGTTGAACTACATCTCATCTTTCACACCAGGTAAGCTTTTACATATTTAAACCTGAGTTACTTTGCCCTTCTAGGCTGAAGTGGGGTCCAAAACCACATTCCTCTTTGGCCTGTTAGTGTAGACTGGTGTATTTAACGCTTTCTGGGGATGAAAATCCATATAATTACGTACATGACGACCGCGAATTGATTCGTATATGCATCAAGACAGTTTACAGTGATTAAGCGTACTCAAATTTCAAGATATTACACGGGATGGCTGTTAACGACGATTTTTAACGCACCATTTTACTGCGACAAAATGTCGACAACATCGTTTACAAATAGATCAATTTTTTGTTCAACATTTTCTTTGTGATAAAAATCGTCGATAAAACCAGTCTGTGTACTTTAACCGTGATATGCTGACGCGAAAGCGATCAAACCGTTTTTGATCAGTGACCAGAGGGCAGGTGTGCGTAGAGCGGGTACATAGAACCTCCTGAGAGGGACAAGATAGGTTTATATCCGAAAACAGTTACTAACACTCTTTGTTTTTTTAATGTTTTAATTCTTCGTATGCTTTCTATATCACCCGTGGAACTTCTCTTTGCTTTTCCACTAATTGCGTCCACAAGTTGGTTATAGGGCTGAATTAGTTTATGAACTAAGCCAAGGTGGTATTGAGGTGGGAGGGAGTGCTTTTCCAGTGCAGGGCTTAAATACATTGCCTTGACTGCTGGTCAGTTCTAATCAACCAGATGGCATGGAGAAAGTTGGTGTTAACACTACCTTACCTGTTTCTATTTAACAATCATCATTGCTTTCGATAGCATATCTGTATATGTTACATAACAAAAAAATTAAAAGAATTTGCATTTATAGAACTCAAAATTTACATAATACATCAAATTTTGCATTCAATATTTACAGATGGCTGCTCTTAAATAACATTACAATCATTTTAGACAGCTAACAGAAAGCCCTGTTCCTGCCAATTGCCCACAAAACAAAAACAAAGCAATTCATTATTAGATGGTTAGTGAGCCTAGTGGACTGTAAAACTTTGTACCAAGGTAAGGTGACTATTCTGTAAAAAACATCCCATCTAGATCACCCTGCCATTGATAAAATATTAAGTAGAGAAGCCAACATGTGATTTAATAGGTAACGTTGATAGTTGCAGTCTTAATTCGCTAATAACCAATTAGTGGAAATGTTGCCAATTATATGCAGTTACTGTTAATTCCCAATATTGGCTCAGCCCTAGTTTTGTTTGCCGTTGCACCCCAGAAAGCCCTCAGGAGAATACCTCAAGAGAAAATGACCCCACTTCAAAAATAGCCTCTGAAATAGACTAAGATCACACAAAAGCTAGGGCCTAGAACCAAAAGGTGATTACATGTGATGGTAAACCAGCATTCAAACTTAATATACTGTTTTATTTCTATGTTTTGGTTGGCTTTTTCTGTGTAAAACCTCAGAAGAGCAAATCTTAATGAATTCATGTAAGTTCTCTTGAAGGAAATGCTAATTTTACTTAGTAATATGCCTAGAATGTTTTCCAGAATATTCCACTAATTAAGGATTGGGCAAATTTCCTTTTAATGAACTGGACCTTATGGTTTCCATATGCATGGCTTTATATCAATGGAAGCAAAGTTTTTTGTGTCTGGATTTATTTGTAAGATTGAAAATTATTGAAAAAAGGTTTCCTGGAACATGAACTGTAATTACCATCACTTTTAAGGAATAGCATCAAAAACTTCATGAAATAAACACCAGTCCTATGTTGCTGGTTTCTTTGGCCAAATTTGTGGATTGCCACTAACAAAAATAAGGCTTTTCTAGTTTTGAGATTCATTATTGAAAGCAAGATACATCACTGGGAGTTGACAATGCTTTTAAGAAATTTCCAAGTTGACATTTCATGAAGAGCTAGAGTGTACCAGATTCAGATGCTGGTATCCAATATCCCATGAAATGTGACAATGCAGTAGCATCTGGTATCCAGTACTGAGTGGGAGCCAAATGTTAAGATGTTTTGGCTACATTATTTTTAAAACACCAAGACTGCCAACATGTTTTTTTTTGTTATTGAAATTGGTAATCTTAGACAAAAATTCAAAATACTTTCATGACCTTTACAGCTGAACCAATATGAATAGAATAAGACCAGCTTGTTTCAACATTTTAGAGGAATGTTAACACATGTTCAGTATACTTAAAAGAATAAATCAAATAGTTGCTGACTGTTCTGATCAAATGATCTTCTGAATGTGCCAAGCAAATTGAGAGGACAAAAATCTGTTACTGCCATTATATTTTAACATTTTGGTTATTTAATGGATAGTAAGCAGTCATGTTTTTGTCTTTCAAAGTTCTTTTGCCAGCTTGGCCAACATAAAGCAATTTGTTTACTGAAGCCACTGTTAACCAAAAATGACCTCATTCGATGAAGAATTTGATCCAGAAAAAACTGGAAATGAGGTAAGTAAATGTCTCCACTTACTTATTTCCACCACATTAGAGTGAATGTTGCACTCCATTGCTGGGGCTTGAATTTAATTTTTGGGATAATTAATCACTATGGTTAGTAGAAAGAAGTTTTACCAGCCAAATTACAAAGTTTACTATCCAAGATTCTGTAGATGGATTTCCAATTTACTGCTTGTTATGTAGTCTTTTCAGATTTAAATTCATGTATTCCAACCATTTGAGAAGCAATCAATCTCAAAGCAGAAAAAATGAACTTCAGCATTTCTTGAGATTTTGGATTATACCCTTTTGAACAAGATTTTTTTCTGGCTTGAAGTTATCTTGAACAGATTTTTTACTAACCATGTTGGGTTGAAGATTTTTAGTAACTATGCAATAAAAACTACTAACAATTGGTTAACAGGATACTGTTGATTTTGAGCCCTGATTACCATTTTTTTATTGTTAGATTTTATGCACTATGATTTTCAGGGGCAAGTATAAAGAGGTGGGCTAAATTAAGTATGAATAGCATTGACTACATGATTAACTTTTTAACTAAAGTTGACAACATTGGAACAGATAAACCATATTATGTAAAGTATTTTTCATGAAACTTTATAATTCACTGCGATTCAAATGACAAATGTGAAAATATTGAAATTGTAGGAAAATTTGTGAACTCTGTTTTTATCTTACTCAAAATATTTTATACAGCTTGTTTGAGCAAGTGGTAAAATTAATTGTGAATTTACCTCGGGCAAAGATGAATAACACTAAATGTTAGTGAGGAATTCTGATGTTATGCATGTTATTATCATGAATTTAGAAAAATCCTTTTTTGTAAAGATCACCCTTATGGCCTGAGTACTTGCATAGTTTTGATGAAAATAAATAAATTAATAAAACAAAAAAAAATTTTTTATGCTATTTTGATCACAATTCTGATGGCTAAATGTTAGTGAGGAGTTCTGATGTTATGCATGTTATCATAAATTTAGAAAAATACTTTTTTGTAAAGATCACCCTTATGGCCTGAGTACTTGCATAGTTTTGATGAAAATAAATATATTAATAAAACAAAAAAAAATTTTTATGCTATTTCACAATTCTGATGACCCTTAAATCTACAGTACAGGTATTGCGACCGCTAAAGATTTGGATATTTGGCAGTTGAACCCCTTAAATGGAGTTCACACCCTAAAACACAAGCAATCAGTTTCAAAAATTTTATAATAAACCTGCACTGCAAAAGTCAACGCGACGAGTTTAGTTGACTGGATCAGGGGGTTCGAAATCAAATCGTCGCGTTTCCGTACCACTGCTCTACCAGCTCAGCTATTGATTCAACTCGCGTCAATACACCAGTAGAATCGAATTTAAATGCATGAGAGATTCTTCGAACATCTTAACACTAAACCATGATGATGTGCACTTATTCGATCTATTTCAAATCATACTTGGGGTAACGCGTCGAGAAAATGTCATGATTAACCATGGGATGGTACAAGGATGTTGTTGCCGGTTGACTCGATAGCTCAATTTGTAGAACAGAAGTCCAGAAACACGTGGACTGGTGGCACAGTGGTAGTGCATGTGCGTCTCACCACTGTGACCAGGGTTCGATTCCGGCTTCATGCAGTTATCTGATTAAAGTTACCTCAGTCACATGTGAGAAGAGTGTTGTCCAGTTTGACTCTACCAAACATCGCAGGTTTTCTCCGGGAACGCCGGTTTCCTCCTATACAAACACTGGACCCATGAGGGGTGACCCTTACTGCATCTCTAAGGAGAGCAGCTAAAGCAGCTGATTGGGTTATCCAGTATTAATAAAAGTGACCTTAAGATCAATGACTTCAGTTTCAACGATGGCGTCCTTTAAACAAAAGAATTCTTTATACAAAACAAAGACAATGAATAATTTTTATTTTCCATTGCATTCTCAACACCGTCGCCTCGATTGGGCTCATGAGAACTTTCAAGTCTCCCTGATTCCCTCACGTTTGTATCCGGGTTATCAAGTACAGGTGGCCATTTTCTGTTTAAACTGCGTGATAGGCAGATTCGCATCGCAAAATGTTAACCAAACTTTGTGATTTTTTTTTTTAATTTAAAATACATTAGAAAGATTGGCGCGTAATAATTTGCGAATCATTTTTTGTTCTATTTCAGTTTTAACAGATATTTAACCGATATGTTTATCGCCTTTCTTTCTTGTGTGTGATTTCCGCCATTTTATGAATGCTATTTCCGAACTTCCTTTTCGGCTACATTACGATGAGAGATTTCCTCGTGTGTATCCGATTCCAACCAAACCTAAAACATCTATTCTGACTACGTGTACTTTACAGAATTTATAGTCACACTCAGATTAATTAAAACCAATGCTTGCTTCTTTATTTATACAGGTATCATAATTAAATATACAATATGACTGACAATGCGAAGTGCATCAAAAGTACTTAAATTGCCGGCAACCCCATCTGTGAAGTGAAATTCAGTGAAAGTGAAATTTATTTTTGCAAATCATTTTTTGACTTTGAGATTCGATTGCCACAGTTGATTCGCTAGAATTGCTAACCAAAGTTTTTATGGTATCCTCATCCCTGCACCCTGACCATTTTCACGTCTTAAGGACGACGTCAACTCGCGGAGTGAAAAAAGCTGATACTTAAGGTTGAATTCAAGCCGAGACTACAGTCGTTTTAGGAGGATTGGGGCGTTCTAGGAGCCATAAAACAAGCCACAAGTTTCAGGCACGGTGGACAATAAACCGTTTCTTTGAATGGAGAAATTTTAAAAGACGTCGATGAAGTTGACGTCGTAGATCTTAAGGTCCGTAGTGACACTACGAGGTGCGAGTTCGAACCCTGCTCAACTCAATTAGATGTTTTGTCAAGTGAAAATGCTTTGGATATCATTTCCAGAGATTAATCAAACCAAGCTCAATAGAAGCAAACATCAAATTGGATTATTGGATAAAAAATGCGTCTTACCACGACATTTGCAAAATATGTTCAGATCAATCATCGTATTGGTAAAATTCAAAACTCTGCAACTTAAGAACGAATTATTGCGCTGACCTGAAATTTTCAACGAACACGTGTTATATCGATCCCTAAAACTTGTAAAAACAACAGATCTATAGGTTATATAATGTGGATATCAGGATATTGATGACGTTAGTTTGAAACAGTCAACCGTAAAAGCTCTATTAAGCCCCCCTCAACTTAGCCCCCCCCCCTCTAGGAGGTTAAAAATTAAATAAGCCCCCCTTTTAAGCCCCCCTAAACAATATGCAAACGAGTTGCTGTTGTAAGCAAAACAAATAATTTGAAGCGGCTTTAGAAAGTGTGTATTTTAATCCTTAACATGACTTCCCCGACGTTTTGTTTCATGTGAGCTAATCTCAGTTTTTTCTTTTCAAGTTCAGTTTTTCATATAAGTATAAGCTTCTTCGGCATGACATCTTGCAATGAAGTTCCCCGGAGCAACTAGTCCGTCTTCAAGCATTTAAACACAACGTAAATGACATATGTGATTTTGAAGTTTTATTGTAGAAATTAAACATGTACCGGGTATGCGTACACAGATCAAAGAACAGCATTGTGTCAGTTTTTTTTATATTAAGCCCCCCCTCTCTATTTAGCCCCCCTTCTAGGAGGTTAAAAATTAGATGAGCCTCCGGGGAGCTTAATAGAGCTTTTACGGTACATCTGCTTGCACCAAACAACCATATTTACCTCCGTTCATCATGAAATATTAATAGTTCCGCTGATTCACTCTTTGAATTAATTGTCTCAAGAATAATTATAGATAATAAAATAAACAGTGTTTCGACTCATTTCGTAAATTTCAATTTATTTTTACTAATCTAGATATTCAGATCAAGAAACCACAACGTTCTGGAAACAGTTATTGAATTCATTGTTCTGACTGCTAGAATCTTGACAGAAAAAAAGAGGATCCTCGACTCCTTATCTCTGGTAAAAAGTGTAATTTTAATACTTCACAATCAGCGAAGGTTGAAACTATATATGTTACAGCGGCTGTTCACCGCTTGTGAAACTACGCAACCGTGTGAAAGAACACTTTGCTACTGCTTCGAACTTGAAACATTATTACAAGATCTAAATGAGAAGGAGCTTAGAATGAAAATTCTTTTGATGCTTGGAAGAATATTTAACAAAAGAGCACAATATTATGATGCTATGAAGTAATTTAATTAAAGCCACTAATATTGCAGTAGAAATTAAGAACAAATCAGGAGAATGCGAGAGCTATGTAAACATAGGAAATGCGTATATGAATTTGGGGTCGTATGAGAAAGCTGCTGATTACTATGGAAAAGGTCTAGCTCTTAACCTTGAAATAGGAGATCGGTTAAGCATAACTGATAACTATGGTAAGTTAGGGAATGCGTATAGTTGTTTGGGACAGTATGAGAAGGCGAGCGAATATTATGAAAAAAGTCTTACTGTCAGCCTTGAAATAGGAAATCTGTAAACAATAGCAACTAACTATAGGAATTTAGGGGATGTGTGTTATTATCTGAGACAGTATAAGAATATCATTGTTTATAGTGAGAAAGCTCTTACTATTAGCGTTAAAATAGGAAATCAGTCAGAAATAGCTTGTAACTATGGGAATTTAGGAAATGCTTACTGTTGTTTAGGACAGTACAAGAAAGCCATTGCTTATTGTAAGAAAAGTCTTGCCATCAGCCTTGAAATAAAAGATCGGTTCGGAGAAGCCAATAACAACGGAAGATTAGGTAACATATACTTGAGTATGGGACAGTATAAGAAGGCCATGGAGTATTATGACCGAAGTCTTACTATCAGCCTTGAAATAAGATATCGATCCGGAATAGTCAACAACAATGAGAATTTAGGACGTGTGTATTATTTTTTGGGACAGTATGAGGAGGCCATTGAGTATTTTCGCAAAAGTCTTGCATTTAGTTTTGAAATAGGAAATAGGTTACGAATAGGAAGTAACTACGGGAATTTAGGAAATGCGTATCGTTGTTTGGGACAATATAAGAAAGCCATTCAACATTTTGACAAAGGTCTGGCTATCAGCCTTGAAATAGGAAATCAGTTAGCAATATCCAATGAGTATGGGAATTTGGGCAATGCATATTTGAGCATAGGGCAGTTTGAGAGAGCGATTGGTTATTTAAGCAAAGCTCTTGACATTAGCCTTGAAATAGGGGATCGGCATGCAATAGCTTGCAAAAATGCAAATTTAGGGAATGCGTATTTGCGTACAGGACAGTTTCGGAAAGCCATTGACCATTTTGAGGAAGGTCTCGCAATCAGCTGTGAAATGGGAGATCAGTTAGGAATAGCTAATAAGAAAGGGAACTTAGGGAATGCGTATTTGCGTTTGGGACAGTATGACAAAGCCATTCAGTATTATGCCGAAAGTCTGGCTGTCAACCTTGAAATAGGACATCGAACAGGAATAGCAGCTAGCAATGGGAATTTAGGGAATGCTTATTTTAGTATAGGGCAGTACGAGAAAGCTTTTCATTGCTTTGACAAAGCCCTGACTACTAGCCTTGAAATAGGAAATCGAGCAGGAATAGCTGGTGAGAATGTTAATTTAGGGAATGTGTATTTGCGTATGGGACAGTTTGAGAAAGCCATTGAACATTATGAAAAAGGTCTTGCTATCAGCCATGAAATAGGAGATATTTCAGGAGTAGCTAAAATCAATGGAAATTTAGGGATTGCCTATTCAGTTGTAGGGCAGTATGACAAAGCTATTGAACATTATGAGAAAGGTCTTGCTATAAGCCTTGAGATAGGAGATCGGTCAGCAATGGCTAATAACAGTACGAACTTAGCGTGTGGCTATTACAATATGGAAGAGTATGAACAAGCAATTAAGCATTATGTGAACAGTCTTGCTGTCAGCCTGGAAACAGGAGATCAGAGTACTCAAGCTATCGCCATGGCAAACCTGGGAATGTGTTTCTATAAAATTTCAGTGAAAGGATCAAAACTCCCCGGAACTTCTAGGTTGAGTACGTTTGCATATCTCGAGAAAGCTTCTTCACTTCTTCTTGAATCAATTAAGATCAGTAATAATATCCTTACACAAATGTCTTCTGACGAAAATAGAGCTTCGTTGGTTAGCGAGTATTTCCAGTGGCATCCAATACTTGCGGAGTGCTTTATTTTGTCTCACAGGGCTGACGCCGCTCTGCTTGTTTTCGATCTTGGTAAGGCGAAGGCGCTTCAGCTGTTGATTGAAGAACGTGAGCAAATAAAAAAACGCTTAGAAGAAAATTTTGCACTTGAATCCTGGAAAAGAATCGGTGAGAAGGAGGAAACAATCCTACTCCGTCGCATTTTAAAAGGCCTGGATTTGAAGAAAAGTAATTCCACTTTGCTATTTTATTCTTTTGACAAAGAAGGCTCGCTTCATGTTTGGGTTTCGAATGGTGATGGGAGAATCGATCATCGAAAGTTAGGTACAAATACGTTTGCAAAAGCGTTTATTTTTCATTCCTTATATATGCTTCTGTTTAATGTTGCTGTGAATGAGAAAAATTTTGAGTGTAAATGTGATTGCGAGGAAGCTGACTATACAGTTGCAACTATCGAGAATAGTTTTGAGATTTTCGAGGATTTCGGTTCAAAAAAATTAGTCAAAGCGGGAGTAATTTTCCACACTTCATCTCCAAAGCCGTCTAAATCACGAATGCACTTTTT
Source organism: Heliopora coerulea (assembly GCA_030142905.1). Lineage (NCBI taxonomy): Eukaryota > Metazoa > Cnidaria > Anthozoa > Scleralcyonacea > Helioporidae > Heliopora > Heliopora coerulea. The sequence continues at coordinate 71,074 of JASJOG010000011.1, read as the reverse complement.
GCAAAGCGTTATCCAACGCTATGATTTATCAGTGGACCTTCCAAAAAAAAGTTCATCTTCGTTCAAGGAAACGTCTAAAGAATCCAGAAACAAGGTTAACAGCTTCAATGACTTAAATGATGGCGCTCGGATCGGAAAATATTTGTATAAGGAATTGATCAAGCCAATCGAAGATTTGATTACAGGAACTAAGTTGATCATTGTTCCTGACGGAATCATGTTTTTCCTACCATTTTGCTTTTTGGTAGATGAACGTGGTAATTATTTATCTGAGAGGTGCTCTATTCAAATGTCTCCTTCCATACACACTCTTTACTGCAGGAAAACGACTCCCGCTCAAGCCAGTCTAGGGCCAGCATTTTTTGTTGGTAATCCAGCTTTAGGCGAAGTTCTTTTTCACGGAGAGCCCTTCACGGTTCCACCACTGGCGAGCACCACAGAAGAAGCGCGTAGTCTTGCATCACGTTTTGATACTAAACCTTTAGTAGAAAATATGGCGACAAAAACTCAAGTTTTAAAATATATACCTAACGCTAGCATTGTTCATATTGCTGCTCATGGTGACGAGCATCGCGGAGAAATATTCCTTTCTCCGAATCTTGACTGGGAAAAGAAAGGCTCAGATTTACCTAGGGAAAAGGACTACCTTCTGAAAGAACGGGACATTGTTAAACTTCAGATAAACGCCCACTTAGTGGTCCTTTCTTGTTGCCATACTGGGCGTGGCAGAATCTCTTGTGAAGGTGTGCTGGGCGTGGCGCGTTCATTTCTAGGGGCTGGGGCCCGCTCAGTCCTTGTTACATTGTGGCCCATTCATGACAAAGCCACAAAGGAATTTATGTGGAATTTTTACGACGAAATTTTGAAGACAACGTCGGTGTGCGAAGCGTTAAGGAAGACGATGAAGGTATTTCAGGAACATAAAGACCAAGAGTATCGGTCATACCATATTTGGGCACCTTTTACGATCTTTGGTGAAGATGTAAGATTTACCGAAGAAGACATCAAAGAAATCAAGAGACAATCTCGAGAAGCGGCAAAGTTGTTTTAAGACTAGATGGAAAACTCAACCATGATCAACCACCCGCCATAAAATGCTTATCGGGGTTTTTTAAAGGACGAGGACTAGTAATGCCACGGAAATCTTTTCATCCGTCTATATGGCGTTCTTGGATTGTGAGAGACTTAGGTAAACTGGCCTTCTAGCTATGGTTGGACGTATATAATAAATGAATATGGAAATTAACATATATATCAAAGTTTTTGGTTGATAAAATTGGTATGACTGATGTTCAACTTAAAGCGGTGTTTTCTGCAGATAATAGGTCATGATTCAGGCAGAATTCGTTGAAATAACATTCTTACTCTGACGAGAAATGTTGCTTGGTGGAGTGCTTTTGTTGAATTATGATTATACAGTGCGTTATATTTTGCATTTAATTTAAGCTTGCTTCCCGTTAGAAAAGTTATGTATATGCTTTGATTGCCTGACCTTTCTGTTTGGAAGCTTTTTAGGCTAGTTCGGAATGGTGTTTCTGTTCTATGAATCAGTTAAGGGCAGTTTGTGGTGTTGCGTTGGATTTCTAACACGTTCGGTGGCTAGTATTGTTCCGAAATGGATCTGCCTTAATCTAACTGCTCCATCGGTGTTTTTGTAATGTTGCATGAAAAAATTTGCTTTAGTAGAAAGTGGGGCATAGTTACAGGCTGACGGATAACTTCCAAGAGACAATTAGATTTGAGATTCGGTAATTTAAGATTAGGTTTTTAATGTTGCGGGTAAGGACTGAATTTCATTTTTAACTTGCCTGTAAGTTAGCTTAGTTTTCGCAATTCAGCCTTTCCTCATGACTGTTTCCCATCGTTCTGTAATAAAAGCCCGCATATACGAACCGATATTTTTCCAAATCTAATTTTGAAAAGTTCTTATTTATTTAATATCTAATGAAAAAATCAGGTATAGATTCGAAAGAAGGTTCTTGATCGTTATGTGAAGAAAGTAAAGTAAAACACGTTGACAATTTGTTGCAGTGTTTCAATCTTGGACTGCAACATGGGATTTTGGTGTTTTCCTTGATGCTAAGTTTTCTGCACTGCAGTGCATATTTTAAAGCTAAATTTGTCATTAAAAGAACCTATTTCAGGTTTTACTCTGGTAAGAGTTCTTATTTAGGGGGAACAAAGATGCCAAATCTCAACCTGAAGGTTTACATGTCGAATGTTCCTATATCCGGGTTTTTACAACACTTCAGTTACGGACTAATACTCCATTCACGCCAAACTCTTAATGTTTAAAAATGCGTCTGTCTTAAAACCAGGGCTATTAAAACTACTCTTACCGTACGAGTTTTCGTGATTAACCACTGAATGACATCAACTTTGTAAACCATGCACCCTAAACAAAAGTTATAATGGGAATCAGTAAACGTAAAATTACGCGTTTGACAAAAGAAGTTTCAAATTAACGAAGTCCATATGGCGTGAAAGGAGTGTAATTAAGTCCAATGGTTTAATCGCAAGACTTGAAGAGAAAACTTCTGGAATTGACCTGTTAGTCAATTCATGAAATTTTCTCTTGATATTGCCCTGAGGATGATTCTGAAATAGTATGACTTCTTTACGCAAATATAATCGCTGATATTTAAGAGGCTGATTACAGGGAGATTTTCAGCCCGGCCTTCTGATAAAATACTTGAAAAACGGAGATTGCGATTACATGAAGAAAGTTTCAGCCCGGGCTGAAAAGATGGTTGACAGGCGTGGGAAGTCGCGAATTGCCAAAACAACAAAGGCTACCGACAAATTCCAATTTCAGTTTCAGCCCGGGCTGAAGTATTTCATGTAATCGGGACTTTTCAACCCAGTCTGCCGGGCTGAAATCTTCCCATGTAATCAGCCCCTAAGTTGCGTAATCAAAAGTAAATTTGTTATAAATTGAAAGAAATTTAACGTAATTATCACCAAGCATTTTGACAAGCGTTTTGGGCTCGTACTTTTAGGGCTATTGTGTTGTCTTGCAACGTGGTCACTCAATAGGGTCGATATTTTAATAATTAGCTTTATATTCGTAAATGTTGATGGATTTAAATAGTTCTTTCATTTACAAAGTATATCAAAACGTATCATTAAGGTTTCAAAGTTAGTCCTGATACATTTCTAGTCAGTTAGGACTCAGTCCTTCAATCAGTCTAGTGACTTAAAATCAAAGTAAATATCCTTCACGGTTGCATACCGGGAATATCCATCGAAATATCGCTTGCAGATTACCAATGCGTGGCTTTTTTCTTGTCTTTTTATGTGCTAATTAATGAGTCAGTAGAATGTGCGACCCAGTTGTAAAAATGGTTGATTGCAGTTGAAAGAAGTGTGGTCTTGTTCCAAGAGAATTATTTTACTGTAACTGTCTTCCTCGTCAGCAAAGTCATATTTCAAGGTCACGAAAAAGTCGACTAAAGGTTGATTTCTGTTTAGATTAACAGAATTAGCTGGGCTGAAGCTTCACTGTTTCAACATGATAAACTTGGCCGTATTTGTGAGGGGAAAAAAACCCAGAAACCATGGTTTACTTGGATGACTCGCTTTTTATGAACACTAGTGCTAATTTTTTGCCATATAATAGCCATGCGAAGACAAGTAGCACCAAGCACAACATTTTCTTCGAAAAGCATTTCTACGTGTCCCAGTCTTTTCAAAACAAGAGTGACAACAATCGAACCACTGGAACTATCGGAGCTCGTTTTCTCGTAATATGGTATTCAGTTCACAAAATTTGTTTAAGCCTACTTCCATGACATTGATATGTAAGGACTGAAGATCTTGTTCATATTTTTAATGGTGTCATCTTTGATATAGCATTGGATAACCAAATCTGTACAATGTCACGCCGCGAATCCATTTATTTAAAGGACTACTCAATATTGTCTACAAACTTTGACCGTTAATGGGTGGAATAAGGTTTTCTCTCAACAATTTCAGACGTTCCCAGAAGCCATCGCCGTTGTTTGTATGAATGCAGTGGAACCAAAAATTATGCAACTATTCACTCTCCAAGAGTTTCAATCGTGTTGTGCCTGGTGTAGAAAACGCGAATATCCTGTGGACTGTTTTGGAACCCTGTTGATCTTCTACACAAGTCGCTTGTATGAACAGCCTGGATTCTTCAGGAACGATGCCAATCGAGTTAACGGAATTACATGTTGATAAAGCAAATAAGCATCTGGGTGACAGAAATTAACACGTATCTTAACTAAGAACGTAGATGTTGGAACTATCTCACCATTTGAATTATTACATTTTTAAAGGAAGCGACGTTGTAAAGAGAAACTACCTTTTTGAATTGCTGTCATCCCTATTGTGAAGTGTTCACCATTTGCCGTACAGTTACATGTGAACGTGTGTTCGGCTGCATAAAAGACTTCAGGAAAACATTGGAACTATGCTTTTCGTCCAATCGATTTGACTTTTGTGCATCGGTGCTGTTTTTGTCATGGAAGGCGTCCGTTACAGGAAAACTTCATGAAACTTTCTTCAAACATCATGAAAAAGAACAATCAATGACATTGCACCCTTTAAAAAACATCAGGTTAGATAATCAAACTTCACTTGACTAATGCTTCTCAATATGGCCAAGTTGCGAAACAGGTCTCTGTTCACACGCACCCCCTTTCCGAGAAAAGAATTGTTTAGACGTCCAAAGACGTTTTCCCTCAGCATGAAAAATGCACGATAAATGGTGCACAAAATTCGACACTTCATTCAACTTTGTGCAATCGGCTATTTGAACGAGAAAACATTACTGAGAGATGCCTTTGAATATTCTTTGCGAGCATCCGCGAAATTACTTTTCTGGTCGGAAAAAACCCGACCAATTTATATTCTGTTAAAGATTATATTGTAACAAATTTTTGAATAGTTACTGGTGAAATATTTAGGGATATTAACTCAGATGAATGAAGCGTTATGAGGATATTGTCATACGTACTCATTGACATCGAACATATACTTTATATGCGAAGAAAGGATCGAAATGTTAAACCTCTGTCACATTTTATGTATATTCCTGTTCACTGTTATTGCTAAAAATTTGATAAACTGGCGCTAAAATCTGTTGTTTTCACCGTTGTTTCTGCTGAGAGGCTTCGTAAACCTTTTTGATTACATGAGGATCGCTGGAATTATAAATTTGCAATATCGTCTTGGAATTCTTCGTGACTTCTTTTTTAATTTACTATTGGACGATTTTAAATCCTTTACTCATGACACACCTGCAATTCATTGTTTCAACAGAAGCGTTGAACCCTTTATTCCCTTCATTGGTATTCAGGAGTGTGATAACGTTTCAAAAGAGTGTGAGTACCACTTATCACGCTGCTCTCTTTCGAAAACAGTGAGATAAACGGCTTATCGCATGCTTATGTGTGAATATCTTAATTTCTAACGACCAACTTCTCTTCGACCTTAAAATGGGGAAGAAAAAAAAAAACGATTTCATTGTGGGTGAGTCATGAGATAAGGTAGTTAATCAATGTTCACTCGAGTGAGAAAGAATTTAACGTCGCTCGTGAAGTTTGAACGGTTGTTCAAACTTCGCGAACGATGTTAAATTCTTGCCACTCTTTGCTGTTAAGCTTCACTCGCGATGATAAATCCTTTATCACACTCGTGACCACTGATTAGCCCTTACTTATCTCGTCATTAACCCTTACCTATGCTTTTTTAAACATAAAGCCACTCTAATGGGCCGTTTACACATACGATTTTGCATGTTGCGATTGTCATCCTGGTGCATGTAACTAATTCTTGACAATCTATGCAGCAGGATATTGGCTTAGGATTCGCTGCAGTTGGTCCTCGTCGCTCTCGTCAGTTAAACAGATACTTCAAGATATCAATCTTAAACCCACCTCCGAAGATGGGTTTGTTCAACTTGAGGCAAACCTAGTTCAGTTGCATTTACACGACAATAATCTACCCTGGATCTTGGCTCTTCTGCGGAGAATCCTACTCAGATTTTCTGTATCGGAAATTTGACTCATGTTTGAAGTTTCAGATTTCTTACCTCGTGTTTGCCTTGTTGTGGAAGCCTAACCACGATATGATGTAAATTGTGTTAACGTTGACAGAGAGAAACGATTCCATTTTTCATGTTCTACTTCAACGGTACTTCCATATATTTGAGATCCTCACTTGATGCTTCTCTGGCTCCTCTCATTATCGGCCCATACCACGTTTTCCAGTTCTATTTGTCCAACAATTCCACAACTATACTCTCCACGTCCAGAACGTCAATTCAACAAGCGTACTCAATAAGCAACGTGCTGGCAAAGTTTAAATTTGCATTGCTTTGTACAATACCATGATCGCTTCTGTGTCGATTGTCCCCATGAGGGATTTAATCTCTAAACGATCTCTCGTGGGAAAATTTCTAAGTTCATCAGTATGCACGAGGGAACATTATTCTTTAGTCAGAATGCACGAGCGAACATCAAGAGTCAAGAAATTTAAACAATACAAACTATATTTGGATAGCCAGTATTGCATAATAATAGTCCACTTACATTCATGGGCTAAACAACCCATCTGGAAGGCAACTTCAAAGTTCCGATGTTTAACAGATGTAATTTATGAAAATTCTTTCGTTTATAAGTATTTTTCCTCCAACTGAGAATAAATGTAAGTGGTATATACCGTGACACATCGGGGAATTAGTGAGTAAATGTCGCCTCAAGCCTTGGTAAGCTTTGTAGAAGTCCTATGGACCGTATAGGGTCTTGGGACTTCCATGAACGCACGTTTTTCGTGGACATTTAATGACTAATTTTTCCATGCCATGATGTTGCTTATTGATCGAAGGGATTTAACGGTCAACCCATCTACAAAAACAAGCTTAACCTTCTAACATACGCTACTCGACGAATCGGATACTTGGAACAAAGAAACGAATAACAGAACAAAGCAAAAACAAGGAGAAGACAAAGGGGATAAAAATTCATACATTAAAACGTAAAGAGATTGATAACACAGAGAATTTCGCCCAAACTTACAAAGAATTCTCTTTTTAAATTACTGTATCTTGCAATGACATGATAAAAATTTCAGCTCCGGCTGAGCTACCGTGTTATGAAGCCTGTTAGCCGGGCTGAAATTCATACATATAACCATAAAACTCTGAAAAGAAGCATCTTGGTACACAAAATTTGAGTAAACACACCAGACAAAACTGAGAAAGTATCAAAAACTTACGTTACAAAGTAACGTAAGCTGAACCTAACTCAGGTTTGACTAAGACCATGTAACGTTGTCGTAATATCACCAGTGATAATGACTGTAATATTACGGAAGCCCACAGCGGACATGCTACAAAATTGTTGTACTGCAATATATTGCGTTGACGCAATTTCATACTGAGATGCTGCAATTTTATTTAGCAGCAGCTCGTGCCAATTTGATGGCCGTATGCCGTTTATGTAATAGACTGAGGTATTTACATGTTCCAGGCGTTTTAGTAGCACGATGAAAAAGTAACAGTTTACTGACTCTGGGTTTCGAAAATGAGGATCAACCAACACTTCGTGTCATTTTATTTTCAATCAAATCTAACGAAGTCCTGACCATCGAAGACCCTACATCAGGGACGGCGGGGCGGCCTGATTTCAAGTAGGGTAGCTTGAGATAAAAATTCTGAAATTTTGCACGCTTCCCCGGGAAATTTCACAACAAGTGTTCTAAAACGTAGTTGTTTCATCGTTATATTTGGAATAACGTCGGGGGCTACAGCCCCAGTCCTCTGGCTTCGCCGTCTCTACACCTCCATAGTCCAAACAGCTCATTACATGGAAACGAATACATTGAGAAAATGGAAGCTTTTTGTAGCTTAAGCTTTACCATAGTCTAGGCCTCTTTTGCGGACCAGTAAGTCTTGGTCTCAAGCTGGTCTCGACAACAATACTTTTGGTAAGCTCAGTGTGTATCTGCAGTGAGACCTGTCTTAACGGACCCTTCTCTTAAATGAATACGCCTCTTAAGCAAACGTCTATCTGTGGTTCCAGTCATTTCTTTAGTAAAACGTAGTTATAACTTCACGTAAGTGAACAAGTCCCTTGACTGGAAGCGGACACCGTTCTCCAGGGGCTATCTGGTAAAATAACTACTGAAAAATGGACAGTCAGGGATCGATTTGAACATATGCGCCATAAATCTGTTGGGTAAATCATAAAAATATTAAGTCTTTCAATTTCTCAAAATTTCAAACTTCTAGTTGGTCTTCTTAACATTACCGATCTTTTGGAAGGTTTACACCTCTGTGAGCCTCTAAAGCAAGCACTTATTTTTTCCTTCTCGCCAATATATAAATTCCATCACTCGTTCGATGTCTCAAATGAATGTTAATATTTCTAGATCTCTTATATTTTGATCTTTTAAAAAATCAGTTGTGAACTTATTTGTATTCAAAAAGTGATGCCAAAAGCGAAAATATTGATGCAGGAAGCACTGTTATTGGACCCTACTTCGGGCACTTCGATCACTAAACACTCACTGTCCGCTGTTTTATCTCCCTCAATTAGTACTTCGTCTGCCACTGCTTTTTGGAAGATTTAACTGGTAATTGTAATTAATTACAAACAACAGGCAATTTTTGCAGCTCTGCGGTTTTGTCAACCTAGATTAAGTTTCAGCAAAAGCCTTTACGGTTCAGAAGAGGTGGAATTCTCAATGTTAATGCCGACGTATTCTTCACAAATTTACCATCGATTGTAGAGAACAGTTTTATTGCTGAGTCTTTCTGGTACAAGGCGTACAATCCAAGTAGAAAGCAGTTACCTTTTGTGATTACGAGAGGCCATGGAATGTAACTGCATGGCACAGGTTCAAATCGTGTGCGATAACCTGGGACTTAGTCACGTTGAAATATCATGAAAAATTTTTATGCGACCATTGTCAGTAAAAATCGTTTCATAAAAATCGGTCGAAATGACAAGTCAACCGAAAAATCAACGTGATGCTTGCTACAAGTACGTCTCCTTCAAATCCATGTCAGATGAATGGTATTCGGTGAATCGTACTCTAGTCTCTGCAATTCGAATCGTTTCTGCTTCTGACGAGCATTCAGTTTCTTGCGTTTTTTTCAAATTTCTCCAAAGTAACACAATAAGAGCTGTTAGTAAGAGGATCAAGCTGCCCAGAATTCCAATTACAATTGCCACTTGTTTAGCGGCAGTAAACTTGGAGGTCTCTATATTGAGCCTATGCACTCTTTGTATTTCACTTTTTTCAACTTGTTCTGTTCTAGACAGGCTTGTTTCCTTACTTTCAGACGGCTTCTGTAATTGCACCTGTAGTTTAGGTGTGGTTGGCGATGGTTCTTTTTCTAAAGAATGAAAAGTTATAATATTGATACATATTTCGGCGTCAATCCGTGAGGGATATCTCCTTAGCTTGTATAATAGTATCTCACATAGCAGTATCTCTCTCTCTCTCTCTCTCTCTCTCTCTCTCTCTCTCTCTCTCTCTCTCTCTCTCTCTCACACATAGCAATCTCTCTCTTGCGTAGCAGTATCTCTCTCTTGCACAATAGTATCTCTCTCTTGCACACTAGTATCTCTCTTTCTCTTGCACGGTAGTATCTCTCTTTCTCTTGCACACTAGTATCTCTCTTTCTCTTACACAGTAGTACCTCTCTCTCTTGCGCATTAGTACCTCTCTCTCTCTTGCATGGTAGTACCTCTCTCTCTCTTGCATGGTAGTACCTCTCTCTCTCTTGCATGGTAATACCTCTCTCTCTTGCATATTAGTATCTCAGAGCCCAGGGGAGTAATCTTTTTTAAATGTAAATCATTACAGAGCTTTTTGAATCATGGGAATTCGCAAGGAGGGATCTATCCAACTTCTTCGTATGTCCAACTTTTAAATAGTTTAAGCAAATTATCCTGGACCTGTAATTTTTGTAATTTGTAATTTAATTGCTTCACCGTCATAGTAGACGGTGTTAGATAGTTGAACTGTTAAGTTCTTTGACGTCAGCAGTATTTAGTTGGTTGTGTGAACAGGATGAACTATTGTCGATAAATGTAATTTGAGAACATCATGATTGTGATGTGTGTGACAGCGCATGGTATAGGATATCATTATGAATATAGTTGCGACTAGTGTGAGTAAAAGAGCGAAGTCAGATCCGAGAAAGATTTGACACAAACTGTGGAATACGACAATAAAAGTTTGGAGCAAACTGTTGTATATTGTTCTGGTATCTTTACACTGGCAACAAAGAACCTGTAAAGCACGAGGTAACAGACCACCGCCTCGTAAAATTAAAGAGTATTAAAAACTTTCAGCTTTCCTTATTAACTTCATTTGGTTGGTTTGTGCGGGAAAGTGTTTGCCTGAAGTTTTCGTTATGAACGGAGCCAATAAGGAGCGAGGTTAATAAGTAATCAAAAACAACTCAAGCTTTTATGAGACTGTATAGGAAACTGTAACAAAACCACGAAAAAGGTAAACATGTTTTATGCCTTTCGAAATTCTCACATGACGTTTATATCACAGTATATGAACATAGAAAGCTATTTTATATTTCCTTTATAAAATGATGAACCAGCTATTAAAAAAATGCGCGAATTCCGTGTCTATACCCATGCGTACTAATCATAGCTAGTCACAACGTTAATTTTTACCTCTCGATCCGAAATCATTTTTAATGATTCATTAGTATGACAGCAAAGTACTTTTCCCCTCATAACCAAACTATCTTTAGAAATCCAGAACAACCCAGAGTGAGAGTGGTTTTGGCAAGGACTGTTCCGATATTTTCTCTACTCACGCCGGTATTAATGTTATCTTGTTTTTCCCTCACATGCACAGACGTTTCATGAGGGCAAGTCCCCTCTCCCGAGAGGTTTGTCTCTCTTGTATCGTTTGTTTCACTCATGTGATTCTTTAACAGTTACCTCTTTAAGCAAGTTTACTTAATCAAACAAGAACTTCTCTCGCGTATATTTGATGACTTTTTCAGCCTACTCCGTTCGGCTTTTTATATCCGTTTGTGAATGGCAATCTTTGAAAAATGTCTAGACAGGAAACGGTAAGTTAAGGTTGCCATACCAACGAGATGGAAATCACGATGGAGTGCGTCAGCAAATACGTCTCGAACTGGCAACAGAATATCACAAAAAGATCGGCTATAGCTGACATCAGGAAAATCGCCGGGTCAAAATTAAGTCAGGTCAACATTGTGAAAGGATATAAGTATAATAAGACTACCTGACAGACATACCAAACTAATAATTGTTAATTATATAACATGTCTTTTTTGTCCCGTATCATGACGGAATTAATGCATTGTCAAGGATTTTACCAGAAAATTCTATTATTATTGTTGTTGTTGTTGTTATTATTATTATTATTATTATTGTTGTTGTTGTTGTTGTTGTTGTTGTTAAAAAATCTTTTAGGAGGATGCACCACCGAAAAATGAGGTCACTAATTATTCAATATATTAATATCAAGCATACAAGATAAAAGGTAGAAAACATCAAAAAAATGTCTTAAGTTTCACAGTTCTAAAACTCAAACAATAAAACTGACTAATTACACGTTCTTTTGGGATTAATATTTACCTCGGATTACTAAAACACAAATGAACAAACAAAAATGAACACCGATCTTTGACAAAGAAATTGTATCTCGCTCTTCGTTGAAGGTTGTTTCAATCAAACCGTTCCGTATCGATAAAGTGCTGGTATGGGGGAAAAGTTCCCGAGAAGTAAGCATTTCTCTTACTGCTCCGCTGGGGACTCTTCTTGATGTCTCAGGTTTGAAGCACACTAAACTAACACTCACCACATGCTTTTATACATGGTTCAAGGTCTTCATGGTATTCGTGTTCGCAGTTTTCAGGACATTCAGCGCACCCTCCATTCAAAAATGAACTGGGATAAGTTCTCAGCTCGCAATTCGATTCACTTGAACTCTCTTGAGCAGCCACGATGTGGCTTTTAAACTCCACCAACTCCACATACCAAGGAATATAGCAAGCTGTAATCAACAAGGTAAACTTCATATCGTATATGTTAATGAATTTGCTGTCCAGAGATCCTAAAATGATAGCTACACCATGCACCAGCGACCGGACTTTCACCTTGGCCTTCTTTCTTCAGTTAGGAACTAAACTGTACTAAAGGAATGACCTTCATATAATCTACATGCAGACTGTATGAAACAGTAATGACGTTTGTTCAGTTTCGGTTACGTAAACGAAGCTGTCCAGTTTCCTGTAGGAGTTTGATGCGCATTCCAAAGCTTTAACGCTGAAGTTCATTGTGGGCGTGAATAACAGATAAATTTCACACAGAACCTTTCATAAATCTGAAATACAGTCCTCAACTAAAATAATGTTTTCGTGGTTTAAAAATCAAATTTTATTTGGTTATGACTAACTTCTTTTGCTCGTACAGACTACTTCTCTTTCAGTAGTTATCTGCTTCTTGAGACTTGTCACTGATGAGCTGACGTCAATAAATCATAATATATCTCTAAGATTTAAGGAGGGTTTTTTCCCCATCCATTTCATATGAATATACTTATGAATCGCCAAAGACGATCGGATCGTAGCATGCATGTAGCGTTGTGCTTTGTACCGTAAATCGTACACCATTCGAAAGGTCTACGAGTTTTACGTAGCAAAATGACAAAATGTACACGGTAATTACTGAAAACAGGAAATCACAAGCTAGGTGCTTGGCCAAGTGGTGGAAAACAGAGTCGAGCGTGGGTAATCCAGGTTCCCATATCAAGAAGTGGAGAGTCCTTTCTCTAAAAGTCTTGTCATATTAGACGTGATATCGGAAGGATTAAATTAATCTCAAGGCTGTGAGATCTCAGCGCTAGTCAATCTTGCAAACTTTTCACTTGTTTCAGAACTTGATCTTACACATGAGAATGCGATGTCCAGCACTCGGGAGACAGCGGAAGCACAATCACGCAAGCGTAGCCCATTCCAAAGAATTATTTCCGTGAACTGATATATCTTACACCTACGTTTAGGCATGAGAAATTTGCGTGACTTTATTCCTTGCACACGATATAGCCCTCGTATCTAAAATGTCGGGGTCTCATGTGAAGAGACAAGAGAAAGAGACTGCGAACAGAACAATTTTAGACTCCTCAGCGACCAATCAGACCACTTTAGAATTCTATTTTGTCTCCCGAAAGAATTATCAAGATCTTACAAGCGGACTATAAGGACTCGTTTTTAGTGATTAGAACTTTTTAAACCAAAGATAATAGCCCTAAATTAGCGAGAAAACCAGGCCGTTTATTAGGGAGAAAGTATCCAGAAAACACTGCCTTGATACGATCCAGCACCTTCCGGACTTCATTCTTTCCTGAAGGTAGCTCTCTCACAGTAAAATTGTCACGCACGTTGCATTAAGGAATATTGAGACAAATAACCAAACCTTTTTAGTTATAATAATAATCTTCAAACAGTTTATGACTTGTTTGTGATATTTTTAAAGTCAACATTGGATTTGTCATGGCAACATGACGACAGCTTGTAACAAGCACGAGAGTCTCTGTACCGCTAATACAGCCTCAGACCAATCAATCTTATTTCATATTTCGGTTTACGAAAAACCTCCACTCCATGTGGAAGTTTAATATAATTAAATATACTATAATATAATAAAATAAATATAATATAATAAATATAATACAGTAGAACCTGTATATAACGGCCACCCTCGGGACTTCAGAAACTGGCCGCTTAATGCAGGTGGCCGCTTAATAGAGGATCACTAAAAATACTCACTGGCCGTGGTCAAATGTCAATTTCAATAGCGTGTCGTACGACACTGCATTCAAGCAAACAATAAGACAATGCTCTTTCAGAGGATCTTTACTTTCAACAAAGTTGCTAACTTGTATATGTAGCGGTGCGATAAACGTAAAGTTATGAAAAGGTACAATCAATTGTCTTTTGCTCTACTATGCAGTATTTCTGACTTACAGTTCACAACGACATACATCTCATTCCGTCATTTCATAGTTCTTACGATCAACGTGGACATAAAACGGAAATTTTGCTGAAGTAGCATTGTTGGAAGTAAAATTCAAACCAACAAGCAACGGAAAAGTCACTGTAAAGGGCAAGCGCATTGAAAGTTGTGGAGGTTATGACATGGAAATCTCGTACAAGTATACGTTTGGAAGCCATCTCTTCACAATCACACTGCTCAAGAACAAGCAATCTGAAAAAGTAATTTCAAGTAGAGCTAGAGGGAAGCAGATTCGAAACAAATTTTTTGCATCTCGTGATTTTGTACTGCAGCTCATTGCTGACATCTCGAAAGAATCGACCATAATGAGCGGTTAATTATAAGCATTAGCATTGTGATTTCTATAATGATGATGGATCGCTTTTTAATTACAATCAGACACAAGAAAATACTGCATGAAAAGACATGTGGCTTCGGGTTTCCGTTTAAGGGCGACCGCTTAATACAGGTAAAAAGAACAAAGAAAGACAAACATGGGACTGCTTAAGGGTGGCGGCGGCCGCTTAATAGAGGTGGCCGCTTGATAGAGATAACAATTACAGCATGTGTATGGGCCAAAATTCGGGACTTTGAAAACTGGCCGCTTAATAGAGGGTGGCCGCTTAATACAGGGCCGTTATATACAGGTTCCACTGTATAATAAAATTAAGATACCGAAATCACATATGCTCATTCAAGAACGAACAATATAGACGCGCAACAGAGCTTAGTAAATATATATGGAACTTGAAAGACCAGAATATTAAGTACAATATCAAATGGAAAAAAATTAAACAAACTAGATCATATTCTAATGTCAACAAGAAATGCAATCTATGTCTATGGGAAAAGTACTTCATCATATGCAATCCAAATGTGGCCACACTTAACAAGCCGAGTGAACTGACGACACACTGTAAACACTCAAAAAATACTTGCTAAATACCGCAGTTGCATAAATACAGGTAACAAGCTTCCCAGACAAGCGAAAACATCACGAACACACCATGAATTTTATTTTAATTGTAATTGAACACATTGTTGTTACCTAAACGAACGCTTTACGAACAGATCGTTTCACTAACTTTATGCTAATTTCATCGTCTCATATTACCGATGAATTTCATTGTAATTAGTTTTTCTTGGCAGTCGCCTGATGATTGTTTCGCGAGAAGCATGAAACTCTGAGTAGCGATTAAATGTTTTAAACAAGTTATCTATCTTTGTGATCCGATTTGTATATAGCTCTCGTATATCCATTGAGCACTCTTGCTGTTTGATGAGGCTCCCAACCTATTGGTCATAGCGGTAAAACCTTGCGAAGGTGAAACTTTCCCGTTGTCATTTTATGAAGGCGTCGACCTCCACCAAACTGCTTCAGTTTTGTTCGATCAACAATCCGGCCGATTTACTCTGTACTTCTATTGCACTTCAAACTCCTTCCCATTTGTAGATTACTCGAACGGACTAACTCAATAAACATGCTAGTAAAGTTTAAACCTTAAATGAATACCGTTGTCGTTCAACATCAAACTACATTAGAACTCATGAAAAAACAAAGGAAAAAACAAAAGAGAACAAAGAACAAAAGAATAAAAATTCATCCAAGAAATGGTTAAATCATTGGCATTATTTTGGAAGAGCACGACTGCAAATGAATGCGTGACGTCTCTAATGGCCTTACTTTTACTTTTAAGTACCTATTGACACGAGGGACTTCACCCTTACTACATTGATAGAAACAGGCCTTAATGTATGTTAATTTTAGCTAAAATCTTATCCAGCACATTTTTCCTGCACTAAGGACGGTCGTAGCGAAAATAAGACATATCTTTAACAAGACAACAAAGGCTCTTGCAAAAGGTACAAGAATAAATCGTTCTCAATTTTATCGACAAAGTATTGGAACCCAAATTTTTAGATAATTAAAAGGTCACTTGGCAACTTTCGATGTGCTTCGTCATTCCATGGAACTTCTTTCTATTTGCATGGTGTTTATATTCGCAGTTGATCTGAGAACGTTTTGGCCCAGGGACGAGATTACATGAATCAATGCATGAGATTGCATAAGTAACCATACTGTATAAAGGCAATTTCACACGAGAAACAAAAGTTTGGCAACACAGGTTTGCAAACCCAATTGGAAGTTCCAGTTTGCGTGTGTAAACGTTCCAACAACAGTTGGAGAACATATTCGCAACCTTTCTGCAAGAAATACAGTGTGTCAAAAATAAAAGGCTACCCTATTAAAAATCCTACTGATTATTCTTTAGAAACCATCTGTTGTACAAAAGGTAATTTGTAAAGAGTATTAATGAAGCATGAATAGGGTAGCCTTTTTGGGAACACACCGTAGAACTGGTTTCTACGCACAACAAATTTCTCAACAACTTTTTTTTTGTTGTGGCAAACTTGAATCTGACGTGTGTGAACGTTTGTCATACAAGTGTTCTTTACACTAAACCAATTAAACCTCGCGTACGCTTTACGTGACTTTTACATCAATGGCATAAAATTCCACCACTTTTCAGTTTGTCGTAGAAACTGACAATAATCCTTGGGTATGGGGCGTTTCTTCGATGAAGCATGACAGGAATGAAAAGCAGCAGGTTATGGAAACAAATGCCAACCAACAGTTGCTTTTAAAACGACATCTTTATGTTGGTGAGAGTTTGACGAATAAAAACATGATGTTGTAAACGCCTTAAATATCACAGTAAGGCCAGTTATGCGAGAGAAACAAGACAGTCTAACATAACGAGAGCCTTACATACATACCCTAAAACGCGCGCTCTGTATCAGGGTTGATATCGGCTCTGTTTAGAAAATTGTTGCCGGAATACGCCACACGTACTAAGAGAAACTGGTAAATGTTCAAACACTGTACGAAAGAACTGCAATTTCTTCCCTTTGGACTTGCATGACATGTATTTAAATATGTATATACGTAGGTATGTGTAGACAGATGGATGAATGAATGGATAGATTTAAGTATGGATGTATGGATGTATATATGTATGTATGTAGGTATGTTACTGTAAGAGTATGTAGGAGTATATGTACGTATGTATGTATATATGTATATATATATGTATGTATGTATGTATGTATGTATGTATGTATGTATGCGAAAGTGGCGAGTGAAAATGGTAAATTTAGTATAAAATTTATTAGTTTTTAACATCACAGGATTAACATCAATAACAGTTATTAATATGGAAATGTTCACTTTGTAAAATAATTTGCTATATAAATAAATAAAATTAATAAAATAAATACAATAATTACATGCGACGGTCTTAACTGAAGATCACATCACGCCAGACGGTCTTTAAACGTACTAGCATTTATAATTCAACCGACTGTCCAACGTATTGTTTTCTAAAAGGACGTATCTCTCAGTTCCATATCTGATGAATGATATTCCGTGGATCGTTCCCTGGTCTCCAGAATTTGAGCTTTGTCTGTTTCTGGTAAATATTTACTTTCTTGATTGCTAGGTAAAATTAAAAGGCATGATGCACAAGAAAATGAATTTACTTTTGTTTACTCATGCAAATGCACACCCACTTAGATATATTCATGCACATTCAAACTCATACGCACATGTACATTTAGATAAAAGAAACGTACTAATCCTTCTTCAAACATACTTTCTCACCTCTCTAAAACTGGTCATTCTGCTTCTTTAAATGACTTCCGTATTCTTTCTTCATGCACCTCTAGTTCCGAACTTCTTGTCAGAGAAAGCTTACTTATTCGCAAACTTAACCCTTCACTAAACACGAATCTTAGTTCTAGTCCTCTATCTCTGTTCTAACATACTTCTATTTCATCTTATTTATTTAATTAATCTCTTTTACTTTTGCAACGGGCAATGGATTCTCCCTTCTTTACCTTGTTCGTCAAGTTTTAGGCTCACTGATTGTAATATAATCCTCGTCAGTTTCGTAAAAATTTGATGTGGTCCTACCTATTGTCTCACTCTGATGTTGCGTGCTTCAACGAAACGTTAGTCTCTGTTCTTTAATAAATTATTCTTACAAGCAACAAATTTGTCATGCCTGTATTCCGTGCAATATGCTAGGCACTATTCTTTCTACTTCGTTTGAGATTCCCGCCTGGTTCTTCGATTAGCATGATTTTAAATGAAAATGTTCATTCTCTGTTCAGGCAAAACACATTTATTGTATCAAACAGCTCTCAAACCCTCTCTGTTTGATGGTTTTGACGCTTATACAGAGAAAGATGTCGCAAAAGTTTGTGATTTTTTTCCTTTAAATGGGAAGTCAAAGAAGCTGTAGTAACTTTAAGAGAAAGAGATTCATATTCATTGTTTTACCAAAAACAAGTCCTTTTCAGCATAGTGAAAATTGGGGCCACGCACTTAGATAGCTGCGATTGACCTGAGATGTACAACTATAATAACTGAACAATGATATCAAAGCAGAATGCTGTGTAGGTCGTATTCATAGACTGGTAAAAACCCAAAAGGGTCAGAAAAATGCCAAAACTTGGGAAGGAGGCTTCCTGACTCTTGGGTTTTTTCCAATAGTTGAACACGATCTACGCAACATTCTACTATTATATCATTGTCCAATTATTAGTTATACATCTCAGGTTAATGGGGGCTATCTAAGAGCGTGGCCCCAATTTTCACCATACGAGCTCCATCTTTTGAGAACACTTTTCGTAGCACAAAGCCAGTGCCTTACCACGAAGGACCCACCACGGTGCTTGCCCTGGGCACAAAAGCTTATGCGCAGAAAACCTCAGAATTAAAGATTTGAATTTTTTGATCGTTTTTTCTACATTCAAACTATTTTTCAAACTCAAAAGATGTTAATTTAATGTTTCGCTTTCTCATCGCTATTTAAAGACTGCACCTGTCAAGGCTCGTAAGCACGTGTTTTAAATTTCAGTTTCATTTTGAGAAATAAAAACAAAAAGCACAAAAACAACTCCAGTTCTTTCCAGTAGCGTAGCTAGACATTTCAAAATAGGGGGCATACCACTCGTCGGGAAAAAATTGAGGGGTTACTAAGATTCGGATGCGACTGAAAAAACATAGAAACCACGGTGAACCATATTTGCAATACAAAGTTCATTTATTCATTAATACTATCGCAACCTATAAAGTCGCGCGTGTAAACGGACCTTAGGAAGATGTTCAACGTCGGATAATTTGGTCTAGTAAATAACTGGGTATAACGCAGCCTACTGGTTTCAGTTTATTGAAGTCCATAACAATTTTTTAAAACTACAAATTTAGTTTTCGGGGAGGGACACGTGGGGGAAACGACAAAATTTTGGGAGGACACGTGCCCCCCAATGCACTCCCTTAGCGACGCCACTGCTTCTTTCAAAAGAAGTACCTTGTTTAGTTGTATACCGGTACTACCGGTATACAATTATAATATAAGGAGCTTGGGGTGGGTTAGAGAGGGCTAAGGGGGGTTGCCTTCAACAGAACTTGCCCCGGGCGAATTACCACCTAGGTACGGCTCTGCTGAAGGCATCACCCACCGGCAGTTCATGTGTAGGTAAGTTAGTCTATCCCTGAGGTTTTCAACACATTTCTATGGCCTGGGTAATGTCTTTTGGTTGGTACGACAAAGAAATATTGAATCATCTAAGTATGAAAATGTACCTCTCTGGAACTGCCGTGTTCCTAGTTTTGCAAAAAGACGAATGTCCATCAGCACATATTTCAATGGATTCTTCTTCACCGGACTTCGTTTTCATTGCCGTTGAGCTCGAAATTCTCCAGAGCAGTACAACCACCACTGTTATTACAAGTATAAAGATTACAAGAACGCCAATTACAATTGCCAGTCGGTTTGCTTCGGATAACCCTGAAGGTTCTGTTTTGGCAGTTGTTTTGCTTCCAGTAATTTCGTCTCTATTCGACGAGCTTGCTGTAGAACTCGTAGAAAGCTTTGGTTCACGTTGCTGTCTGCTGGTGATGGGCGAGGAGGAAGAGGTCGTATTAGTGATGGGCGTGGAGGTAGAAGTTCCATCAGTGATAGACGAGGAGGTAGAGGTTCTGTTAGTGATGGGAGAGGAGGTAGATATGTTTTTTCCTGGAAAACAAAAAGAAATTAAAACCCAAGGTATGCCTTGCCGTCAATTGGCGAAGCAGAATGTATCCGTCAAACATCCGTAATAATGTCTCTCCTTCCTGCTGGTGAGAAATCAAGGAATGAATCATGGACGTGCCATAAGTTCTCTGGTGGGACTAATTCGAAAAGTAAGCAGGAAATTCCATCCGGGCGAAAATATCGGTTAGTGAAAAATGGAAATCGGGGCAAACCAACCGAGATGCCTAAAATCGAAATTACTAAGCGTTCGTATGCCGCTCATTCAATTATTTCATGAAGTTTATTGGCTTATTTTTGTCAAGACAAGCAAATTTTGACAATGGTTGGGCACATCCATGATATAAGAAGTTTATATTTGTCGTTTTACAACCCTTCCCAAACAGAATGACAACCACTAAACTAAAAATGACCTAGTCCTCTTGTTCATCGGCAAAATACGCCTTCTAGACTACTTTTCGAAATTTTGTTTGTGATATTAATGAGAGGAACTGTCTTTTCGTTCTCTTTGGGAATCAAAAGTTCACGTGAAAATCATATCAAACTCATTGTTAATAAACTAAGCTACTTTAACCTGTACGTTTACCATAAGATTGTATGTGATCATGTGATGAGCCCTTGACTTAGTGCCCAGGTCTTTTCAATCTTTGGCGGCGAGAGGGAGAAACGCTCAACCCCGACAAATCACATGACAAAATTTACAGCACTATACGCAGAATGTCGTCAGCTATCACGCAACCACGCTCTAGATTTCTCGTGTTATTCAACAGTTTTCTGAGAACAAAACAGATGTTAGTTCTCGAGTCACTGCTTCGCATTGTGATCAGACTGAACGTAAAATTTTCCTTATATAATAAAAAATTTTCTCATAAGCGTTCTTGTCTTTGCCGTCATACGGTTAATTAGCCGTGGTGAGGAAACGACAATGACTACCTAGTCTGACCGCACCCCATTAGCATTACGCATCGTCCGAACATAGGTCCAAAGACTGGTAAAAACTAGTAAAATAACAAAAGAAAAAAGTAAAGAGTTGTAAAACTTGTCGTAGTTTTCTGGACCCAACTGCGAATCAATGTGAAAACAAAGTATATCACACAGTCGATTGTGAAACGATAAACTATAGCTCTGTCGTCTAATATAATGATAACATGATGAAGATTATTCGAGATTATTAAGTGGTTATAGACTACAGTGCCGTGTGTTAATTGCAGGTTAACCTCCTTTTTTTCCTCATTCTCAGACGTTTTGTTTTGAAGCGTTGTCATTCTTCAAATGCTTGACCTTAACCTTCAGACAATTGCTGTTAACTCTTCAGAGGACAATGACAGCCAAATAACTTTCGCAGCGTCACATGTGGCTATTATGTACTGACGTCAATGAGGAAACGCGTTCAAACCATGTTCCCACAGATCCCAGACTCAAACTTTTTTCTTCTACAGTGTTTATTAGCAGCAACTCTATTGCCTCCAAGTGCTGTTTGCTTCAACAGAAATAAACTGCCAATTTGCTAATGCTAGGAATGCTCACTGTATATACAGCTGAACTGTTGAACTTTCAACGCAACGTGCGGTTCCTTTCGCCTCGGTGGCTCGGTTAATACATCTTCAAAGATTATGTACAGTCTGGTGATCAACTTGACCGCTAAATGTTCCTTTCAAAATTATCAGAACAACTAAAGTCTGCCCGAACTCATCGTGGCAGATACTCTTTACAGGGACATGAATTTTCTATGTTTTCTCTTTCTTTCATTAGCTTCTTCCGCCCTAGCTTGCAGTTCTGAACCAGGGAAAGTCCTTTGTATTTCTAGGCAGTTGGTTTCATCTACTTAGTTACGTTTAAACTTTTCAACTCAATGTTTTGATGGCTGTCCGACGCCAAAGAATTCTGCTATGGTCAGGAACGAACTTGACGAGTATTGACTGGTGTAATGAGCATATTTCAGCCTCTTCGTTGGGACCTTTTGATCAGTTTTTGGTTCACAATCTCTGAAATATTATCCGACACTCCAACAGGAAACGGTAAGTCAAGTGGTCAAGCACAGCAACTGAGCTAGTGCGTCAGCGTTAACGTCACAAATTGGCAACAAAGTCTAGGACGGCTGGCCCTCGAAAAATTTGTAAAGTTACCTTTGTAAACGGCTTGACGCGTTTTCCTTATAAAACCAGCATCGGCTTTGATTACGTTTGAACAGAAAGCTTGAAATGAATGCACGCCTCGTTAACAAAAAAGTTCCAGTAGAATCAATCGTAGAATCAATCTTCACCTTTTAACTCTTTGATTCTTGTCCTTGAAACGCGAGGACATAGCGGAAACTCAGCTGGAGTCAAATTGTAAAAACCTCCCTCCATAAACTCATTAGACTCCGTGAAACTACATTTGCTGACTTGAAAGACTTCATTCTGGCTAACACCAGATGATTTTATTCAGCAAGAAGAAAACTCTAGCAGGAGCCAAAGGGTTAATTTACTTTAAGACCTCGTAAGTGAAATGACTCTAAATAACGAGACTAAACTAGTTTACATTTAGTTCGTCTTGTCCAAACTTCAGAGTCTTTCAAATCACTTTTTGCCTGGTCAATAAGGCTTTTTCTATGTTCATAAACTTGAGAAACAAAGATTGTGTTACTAGCCTTGTTCTCAGTACATTGTACAGGGAAAGTAATTTTATATTTCAAACATTCAACCACAGTTAAATCAAACACTTACCACAAGCATTCTTACATGCTTCAACGTCTTCGTGGCGTTCATTTTCACATACTTTAGGACAATCTACACAGTCGCCGTCAAAATTTACGCTTGGATAGGTTCCAGGGTTGCAAGCTGATTGACTTATATTCCCTCCGAAACCTTGAACATGGCTTTTGAAATTCAGTAATCCTGCGCTCCAGATGAGGAAGCAAACTGTTCCAACCTGAGTAGACCACATGGTAACTTTGACAAGTGAAGTTCGACGATTCTAAACCCTTTGCGAAAGGTACAAGATATATACTTGCGTAATTCTGAGGGTCCCCCAATATATGGACAGTTTCGTTTACGTCAGCACAGGTCATTTGTTTTGTCGGTGTCGTTTTCTTCCTGTTCTGAGGCACTTTCCTAATTTACATATCACATGATCTTTCCCAGATATCAGCCTAATTTGTCCTTCAGGCTTTCACTCCTTACTTTATGAATGATATCTAATTAATGTGGTGGTTACTGAGACAAAATTTCGTTAAAAATCGTTCTCCAGTGTCATGTTACACGCACCAATCGTTGGTGCAAGATTCTTGTGTTAAAAATTGTCGTTAAAAATCGTCACGTGTTACGCTACTTTCAGTCCAGTGCTCGTTCCTAAAATTTTTGTGCAGTTGGGCATTGAAAGGGGGGGGGACACTTCGGGCACGTGCAAGGGGCTCCGCATGATTTTTAGGGACCCCCGCGCTTTTTAGAGGGGAGGTGTTTTGAATGAGTATGTATATGGTGTTTTGTAACCTTTAGAATACGGTAAATTCCCACTCCAAAGTGCAGGAAATAGCATTTCAGAAACTCCCAGTTTCAAAAATTTTCCACGGAAGCATGCCCTCGGGCTCCCCCAGAAATTCTCTAGCCCCCTAGCATGAAACATCTTCCTACGTGGCTGTATAATACCTAACTTCCCGTGTTTTATGTACATACAGTTATATCTACATTGATATTGTTTTGACTTATTGTTCTTGTTCAAATAAATGCCATATATGGTATGATTAAGAGATCTAATGGTTCAGTATGAACGCATTACGACTACTGTACAGTATATTGTCCTTTCGTTGCATTTCATGATAAATACACATTCCCGGCATCCCTTTCTCAGCACCCTTTTTCAATGGGGTCGGGTTAACTGCGGAGAGAGCCAATGGACTGACGTTAACAGGGAAAGCTTAAGTTCCGTCATAGATTCAACGTTTCAGGTGCCATCCTTTTGAATTGCTATAGGTGGGTCATTACCCAGGAAAAATACAGTTCAGAATGACAGGATGGCTATTTAAAAACTCTTTGAACTACCCTCACTCTTCCCGAACGTCATAAATGCCAGTTGAGTGTGGAGTCAGCTCTTTCGAAAACAAAGGAATCTTTCAAACAGTTATCACAATTTGATAACTTACCACTTGTTGGAAGGAACAAATAAAACTTTTAGGGTCGTTTCATACGTCGCACAACCGTCTCATTTAATTCATTCGATTTAATGCGGCGGTTATACGACGCTTAAAAATGAATTAAATTCGTCAGAGACGTTTTATCCGTCATGATCGGACGGATACAGCGTCTGAAATGCGGGTTGGTGTCAGACGACGTCGCATCGTCGTATTGAATTACACCTTTTGCTGTTCATTACCAGGAAATATACTACAGCGGAACCCCGTTATTATGACCACCGTTGGGCCGAAAAAATTTGATCGTATTAACTGGGTGGTCGTATTAACGGGGGTGGATCAGATACCTAACAAATGTTTTTTTTTAAATGACGTCATGGCAAACAGAGTCAGATTTCAATTAGCGTAACGCTAATACCACAAAATAATCCACAAATAAATTTTATTAACTGAACACAACTCAACAAAATTAACCAAATGAGATGAATAACGAGGTAGATGAACGATCTTCAAGCTCGATACTCAGAAAATGATTTCTGAGCCCCAAAGGGGGGATCGAACCCGCAACCTTCTGATAAAAATAAATGATAATAAACCCCTTCTGATAATAAACCCCTATATTAGTTATTTAAATTTATTTAGGTTTAAAAATATCTGTAAGCTTCCGTTGGTTTTTCCGACACTCAAGCTAATCGGTTTGAGCTTGGCAGATTACTCCGACGAATTCATTTGCCTTTTTTGAATTTCCTTTCTGTTCGAAAAGTAAAGCAGAGGCTAAAGTTATTGGAACAGATGTCAATTTGGGCGGGGGAAATGGAATGGAGATTCCATGTATTTACAAATTTATGGGGCAGGAAAAGAACATTGACTTGCTAAGCAAACTGCTGAACATCCCGAATAACCTATCCGTTAGAGACGAAATGGAATGTGGCCAAAAGAGAACAGCAGAAGAAAGTGGCAGAAAAAAGAAGGCAAGAAAAAGATAAAACGACCCAAAAACATATTTAATCACATTCTGTCTGTTTAATAAAAATTAAGATGAAAATTGTAAAACGTTTAAGTGTTAATTATTTGCCGTATGTGTAACTGATTAAGATAATTATACACCGCATATCAGAATTTGATATCAAAAAGGTATTCCTCAACACGTTGAGTGGTCGTATTAAGCAGTAGAGGACATCAAAATATGGTCGTTGGTCGCATTAACGAGGTGGTCGTATTAACGAGGTTTTCAGATAAGAAAAAAAGTTAACTCTTATTTGGGGAAAAAAAAAGTGGTCGTATTAACGGGGTGGTCGTAAGGCGGGGTTCCACTGTATCATTAACGCCAACCTCAAACTCGTTAACGCAAAAAGACATCCATTTTATTCAATCGACATTCATTACTGCTTCTGTCGCTTTCAATTTCCCGTTTTTGCATAGAAAGTGACATTTATTAGCGTAGATACGCAACCATTTGCATCAAGGGGCATTCTGTAGGGCCAACAGACGACCATTAACACCATTCTACTATTCATTGGGGATAATAAAATTTCAATTACGGAAGACACTTGTTCGGTCTTATGTAGGGTCGAT
This sequence comes from Heliopora coerulea, assembly GCA_030142905.1. Taxonomy (NCBI): domain Eukaryota; kingdom Metazoa; phylum Cnidaria; class Anthozoa; order Scleralcyonacea; family Helioporidae; genus Heliopora; species Heliopora coerulea. Next base: position 45,263 of record JASJOG010000011.1, on the reverse strand, counting down.
TTAAGGTTATATGGAATCCCGAAATGTATTAAAGATAATGGAATAAAACTTTCATAATTCGTACATAAACTGAATTCGGTTAGACAGTTCGAATCTCTTTTTATTTCGCCGATATTTCGATGACTGTTTGGTTATGTAAAACGCTCTACTGACCACGTTCTGCTCCGCTGAGCCCTCTCTCAGAATTGTCTTAACTCACAACATTGAATTATGCTACTGAAGACAGCTGTCCAGTCTTTTGCAGGGTCAAAATGGAATCTTAACATGCATTTTAGTTCACAGCGATTTGTTAACACATCGAATTTCGCGTCCCAGAGAGAAAAAACAAACTATTTTGCAGCTAAATGAACTTTTGAGATCAATGCTTTCGTGCAGTCCAGTACTGCCGTGTATTGTAAGCTTTGATCCGAAAATATGTATGTTTTGTCTAAGATGTAAACGTTCATGGGTATCAGTTGTATAGAGTTGGTTAACAACTTGAAATTATATTTGTCAGGAAAAATGTGCTATGATGAGAAAATTTGATAATATCAGTTAAGTGAAGGCGCAGACGAAACCACGTTTAAAAGGTAAGGGAATAAAACTATCAAAATTGACAAACAAACCGGTGAACTTGGGCTTCCGATAAACAGAGGTTGAAAGCCGTGTGTGCGATCAATTAAGACGTTCAAGAAAGATAGAATAGAACTATTCTCTATCCCACTACAAAACATACTTCAATGTTGTGAGCTAAGATAGTCTTGAAAGGTCTCAGCTGAACATACAGAACGTGGTCGGCTGAGCGAAAAATAGCAGAACAGTCATCGACATATTGGAGAAATAAAGGAAGTTCAAACGGTCTAAACGAATTCAGTTTATGTAAGAATTATAAGAGTTTTATTCCCTTATATTTTATACATGTTCGAATTCGATAAAACCTTAACTCGACCCTTCAACAGACCGGAGAAATATCTTGCGTAATTGAAATTTTATTTTCCCTAATGTATACTAAAATGGTGTTAATGGTCGTATTTTGGGGCTATAGACTGCCCTTTGATGCACATGGTTGAGTATCTACACTAATGAAGGTCGCCTTCTATGCAAAAATTTTAAGAGCGTGACAAAAGCATTGATGAGTGTCGATTCATTAAAACGAATGCATTTTCGCGTTAATGAGTTTGAGGTTGGCGTTAATGATAACATATTTTCTGGGAATGAACAGCAAAAGGTGTAAATGCATAAGTTATGATAATATACGTTCTTTTTAGCCCATAATCAAATGTTATGTTTTTTGTCATGAACATTGATTGTTCTTATGAACGTTTGGAAAATGATTAAATTCGTCTAAATTTAATTCGTCGTATGAAACGAACACGCATTTACGTCGACTAATCGACGAAGCTGATGTGAATTAAATGCGTCTGAGTTGAACGGTCAAAGAATGCTTCGCAAATATCTCTAATTTGCCACAAAATTTATAATTGTGATTTGATGAAATATGATAGCGGTGTACAAGGTCAGGGTACAAGGTTGGTTGGTATTTGGCATACGGACAGCGGTTTCACCAACTCCTTTAGAATGAAAACCTACAGCTGTAGCATTGTTGCATTGACAGGTGTCAATCATTACCAAACACCACAGGATGTGCTTTTTCGTTTACGAAAAATCCGCTAACCTTAATTTCGTAAACTTATTGAAAAACTAGCCAGGGTGCCCGGGCTTCGCCCGGGATTATGGAGAACAAATGAAAAAGTTCCCTTCTCTTTCAAATATGATTTTAGAAAATTGAATGGTTCCTCACGAAGAAATAATTGTGCACAGAGTACCAGAGATATGTGTAGATAATGCTATTATTTCTGTATCATGGTTTCTTTTTTGAGGTATTTTCTGAGGTATTGATAGCTAATGTTACTCATCTGGTCATGGTGAGTTCGAATATGTAATTGAATCTTCTGTAAGTCTTGTGGTTCTGGAGTTTTAAGGTAACAGACAAACGCCGTGACGCTCCAAATTTATAGATACAGATAAGACCGGATGTAACACCGACAAGAGTTAAATTATAACGATCATATTAAATTAAAAGAATGGAATGCTGCTTTTCCACCATCAGTATGTCCTGATGGAACTAATTTTAGATTAACAAATCAATTAATGTATTATCATCCATGTTTAATATTTATTAAACGGATGATTTATATAAAGAATCTGAGCCAACGGAGAAACGATAGATTCATGCGGTTCTAGACAATACATTACAATGTATTAAACTGGATGATCCTTATCAAGTTGGAATGTTTAATCGGTCAATATTTAACAATTATTTCCCGAAGGATCAGTAAATATTATTGAATAATTGACTGGTATTCACTAGTATGCATAGTATTCAATGAGCCTGAGGCGAATAATTGTTTTAGTATATTTACACAGGTGACCATTTGAAAGAAAGTAATGAACTAGCACTTTTAAAATCTCCTCAGTAACATTTACAAAGATAAGCGCCATCTTGTTTCTGAACCTTCAATGTTACATTCACCCGTAGTAGGTGGTTATTCAAGATTTATGACGTAATTTTCTGGCCAATCACCACGCGGGGTTTTCGATAATCACCCGTATGATATATTGTTATACTAATGTTGAATAATCCCCTGAACTTCGTCGTGGGGATTATTCAACTATATTCACTTCACCTTCGATGAATAATTGTTAAATAGTAAGACGTTGAACCACGTAATTGTTACTGTCATTTCATGATATTTTACCGGCGGCAATATTAATTTTATTAATATTTTATATCAGGAGCAAGGTGACATTTGCGTGTTGCAGTCAATACGTGGAAACTATGGATTACAATTTAAACGCTTTTATTGCAGTTATCCGGTTCTAGTTGTCTAAGTGTATATGCAATGCAGCTGAAAAGATTATTCTAATCTATTCTGTAAAATGCAACTTTATCAGACTTTTAAACTTAATTAGATACAGAAATAGATTGGCCCTTCATGCATGCGATGTGCCGGAGTTCAAATTAGGGCAGGAATTTTACTCTAGGTAATTAATATTAAACAGGCTTGCCATGGCAACCATGTAGGGTTATAACGTAAATAAGAGCAAAACGTCGTGAAGTTTTGGCGTCTTACCTTCGTGTTGGAAAAATTTAGAGTATGGTTTTCGGAGCAAAGGCAATAATCAACACGACGAACTTCGTAGGACATGATCAGATCTGGTAAGCTAAGGTACAAGGCACTCTGGGCATGGACTTGGAATGTTAACTGCCTGTAATAGATTAAGGTGATGTAAGTTTTCAGCCGTGCCTGGAGGACCACAAGTAGTTTGGAAGATTGGCTTGATATTTTATGTTTCAGGAAAGATCATGTGACTAATGAATGGACAGCTGCTAAACAGTGGCCCCAACACTGGGGATTTCTCATCAAGCAATATAAGGAGGTAATACTGTATGTGGATGAGAGCGTGTTGACTGGTGAAGTTAACAATAGAAATCGAAGTAACCAACATTGAAACATCCATTATAGATTTTTAGAGAGGGTAATTTAAATTTTAGGAGTTTCCCCGCTGTCATGTTTTGCCACTACAGCTATATAAAACTCATCAATAGTTTTTAAACAGAAGGGAAAAGGATAAATAGGTTCGTTTACTAACTATATTTATGTGACTAACCGTTACTAATGTTTTGGAGGGTATCGTTCGATAAAAACTTCCCAGGTGCTAAAAATCAGTCAGCATTAAAAGGTGGGCTGGATGGGCCACAGCCCACCCATTGCAGTACAGTGGACTACTTACTAGGGTGGGTAGGTTGTCGGGGAAAATTGATTGATCTTTCCATTGTTAAAAATCAGGTCTACTTTTCAATAACTGGCATCCCTGTATTAACATCATGTACACATCTTTTTAGCCAAGCTTTCAGGAGCTTTGCCTCCCCCTGGGCTCCCACCAACATCATACAGTTGCTTGGCAACAGATTCATGTACAATAGCAGTCTATCACCTAAAGGTAGAATATGATATATAGAGCCAGTTTTGCATTGATGGGTACCAATCAGGTTTGTTGTGTTGAAACAATCAGTCACCCGTTTCCTAATGACTTATTCAGTGAGATCCTGTTTAAATGCTTTCATTGGTTTGACTTCTCAATCTATATTTCTTGTCTTCATTTTTCTTGAGATTCAAATTTTACACTTCACCAGTAAAATCATCTGGAACTACTATTAATAGCAAAGTTGCAACAACCTGATCTGAGAATTTGTAAATGCCAAAAATTACATCCATAGTAATGATAACACTCTCAAGCTGGAAATGGGACCAAGGGCTGTTGTTAAGGTCTAATCCCAAGACTTAGTGTACCCTGACTTGGCAATGCCAAGTATGCACTATTGGTTGCAGCATGGGATCATCTTTGTTGTATACACACTTTCTTCATTGAACAACTATTATGCGAACACACCACTGCTACTTGAAATAGCTGTAAACAGTAAAGAATAAACACATAGCTGTTACTATACAAGAGTGAAACACCATCTGTACTTCTGTAATTGTAGCTGTGTCATGAAGACCAAGATGTTCCCCAAGGGGCAGCATCAGTAAGAGTAAAGCAAAGACGAGAAAACCTTAGATTGCCTCCCATCAGTAACAATGCAGTGAAGCAACTTGGTATAGGATCATCAACCAGAAGATTCCCACAGACCTCAAGTGCAGAAATTGGTTGGCGATCAACACAACTACAGTGCCACTTAGAAAGATATGGTCGCCATTGTAAGCCATTGCCTGGACTTTTAAAGTCACTGAACTGGCCTCCAGAATCAGTTGACTAAGCAAATTGACATTGGTTGATAAAAATTAGGCAGGATTTGGATTTAAGCAAACATTTTTTTAAACAAAAAGCAAATTTTGTAGATAACACTTGCCTTACCAAAAACTATTTCAGAGAAAATGTAAGGTTATTTTTGTTGAAATGTATGGTTTCGAGTGACTGGTAATACATGATTCAGCTACTGTATATGATTGAAAACTTTGTCTAACAAGACACTGTACAGTCACTGAGAGATTGTTGTGATCTGGCTGACTGGTCATAAGGAAATATGACTGATCCAGATTAGCCTCCTCAAATAACATGAAACAAAAAATTGATAACATAAAGCTGGTGCAATAAGACCAATAGTTGTGATACCCTGCATGAATTTACAAATGTATTTGTGTTAATTTCTTTTCTCTTCAAAGTTTCAAGGATTTAACCCTTAAACACCTTGTGTCCAATATATCAGACACCTACAAAGAAAAGAACAAATGAGAGAATGGAGCAAAAGAGGGAACAAAGAATGAAAAAGAAAATTCAGGAATTACAGAGTTAAAGGCAGTTTATGATGATCATATGTGATATAAAAAATGGAGTTTGAAGGAGTGTTGATGTGATCTTCAATTGCAAACAAATAGGTAAAGACAATTTGTGCACAAATGTCATCAAACACAGCAAAGTGATTTCACTGACAGCTTTCACAGTCTACCTCTAAAATCTCTTTTTACCATTTTTAATTGGGTAATATTGGTCAACTGTTGTTTGGTATTTTAATACACACACTCTCAAGCTACTCTCTCAGAAAAAGTTTCTGGATCCCTGATCAGAATTGAACCTGTAACCTTCTGATTGCCAGTGAGATGCTCTAACCATTGACCTACACAGACTCAGATGGTGAGTGATGGTTACATTTATGTACTGGTTCGTATAGGTGGTAGACATGTATTGCCAGTCTGCAAGTCTCCACATGTTGTCTATTATTTTAGTACTAATCATGTAACCTTCACTCACCATCTGAATCTGTGTAGCTCAATGGTTAGAGCATCTCACTGGCAATCAGAAGGTTATGGGTTCGATTCCTGTCAGGGACTCTGAAAGTTTTTCTGAGAGAGTAGCTTGAGAGTGTGCATATTAAAACATTATAACTACCAAGCTACCACAATTACATTAATGTTGTTTGGTAGTTGAAATGTAAATTACATTACCTGAATTGGAAGTTCAATGGAACAATTATAGTAATCCTTGCCCTTTTCACTGAAAAAAATGCATTAGCCAACAGTCTCCTTGCTATCTGATTGTTCTTGACTGTACATTTCAAACTAGTAGAGATAATTTTTTAAAATGTTGAAAAATGAAACAAGGAATTAAGTAGCAAGGCAAATTATGAAGATGATATGTCACTAAATGTGCTTTAAGTGTTTACAGAGTTTGGTGGAAAATAAGTGATGTAATCTTTGTCTCAAGATGTGTGTGCTGTGATTGCCATACACTAGAGTTTTTCATAAGATTCAAACTTCTGTTTCAATATATTTTTATTTGAAGACTTCTGTCATTTAAATAGCAAAATAATACAAATATTAATTAAACAGCTAAATACAAAAAATATTTACCATAAAAGCAATCTGTACAGTATTACTACATATACAATATACTACAGCAGGAGTATTCACAAAATCACATATCATTTATTATAATAATTTACAAAATAATTAGCATAATATAAATGTCTCTCTAAATAGAAAGAAACTTATAACTTAATAAATGTTGATATTTTTCTACAGTGAACAAAGCATAATATGGTCTTGACCATATCCTCAATAAATTATCACATAAATAATCTAATTAATACTAGTTATTTTCCTAGGATACTTTTACCCTGTAATATAACTGAGAGCAATTCACCAGAATTGGAATTGGCAAACACCACTATCTCTTTATACTGTGTCGATGGTTCTTGTGGTGAAAAGTATACGGGAATCTTTAAGTAATGTGTGGGTCTGCAATGTAACAAATTAATTCTTAAAATTCTAACGTTTTCCTTTCATGGTCCGAAACATTGTTTTCTCAATGGTTCCTAAAACCCGGTTTCCATATAATCGCTAGGATCGCTGTGATCATCGTGAGCGCTCAAAAAAATTAACTCAAAGATCGCAGGAATAATATGACAACCATGAACTCAGCAATCGTAGCGATCGTAGAGTTCACGGTTTCTATATGATCGCTGCGATCGCTGAGTTAATTTTTTTAAGCAATCACAACCATCACAGCGATCGTGACAACTATGTGGAAATCATGTTTAACTTTCCCTCATGCAAAGCATAGTCATGGGTAGGCAATAAAGATCTCGCTCTCTGGAAGGGAAGTCTCAGGACGAAATGAGAAACATTCTTAATATCCCAAACAAGAAGCACGTTTTTTTTAGTGCACGTCAAAGTGCTAGCAATAGTGTTACCCAATTACCAATCAATTGAAGTTTGTAACCCGGTGTAAATATACCAGAAGATAGTTACTCGAAGCTAAGCAAAACTATTTTAATGAAAACCCAACGTTTCCGTAGCTGGTAGAATCAACCGAAAGAAGAAACCGAAACGTCGAGGCTTTTTATTAAAATACTTTTGCTTAGCCTCGAATAACTTTTATCGAGTATGTAAACACAATTTTGGACATCCAGTCGCCGGTCTTTTTCAAGAAATATTGCGAAAAGCCTCAGACTTTCCGATAGAACATTATGGCATTTACACTCGACCGCTAACTGTTAAGTTTATGATTTTTGAAGGAGGAAAATCTCGAGTGTCCAGATATTTTTAAGACCCAACCGGAACCTGTTGCAAAAAATGCAACATTGGGCCATCCTTGGGTCATCCCAGCCGGATGGCCCAATGTTGCATTTTTTGCAACAGGTCCCGGTTGGGTCTTAAAAATATCTAGACGCTCGAGATTTTCCTCCTTCAAAAATTACAGACTTTCCGATAGTCCTGCCCGTGACATACTTGATTGTCACGCAACAGCATACGTGATCGTGCATCCTCTCTCGGTCGATCAATTTGTACAGTTGAGAGTTTACTTTTGAAGTTAAATTTCTGCAATTAAGTAAAAGTGGGCCACTTGCAACTTTCTTGGTCGTGGTTACGCTGGAAAGGACTTTAATTACTTATAAATAGGCAAGATCGACGTGCGGCCAGTCGAATAATAAATCTTGGATAGTGACATTCAAAAAACTTGATTCGAAGATGCAATCTCAATAAAGTATACGAAAATACTTTCACAGACATGGAAAAATTTATTCTTCAGTGATCAAATAGGCTGTCCTTGTTATTTGGGTATTAGTTGGTGTTCTTTCTTTATAAGCTGATATGTTTCAACTTTAAATACAGCTTAAAAATCTTAAAGACGCAAGGACTTACTTTACAAAGATACTGGTGTATTTCACTGAAAATGGAGCTTGAGGAACAACAACTCTGAACTGAAAAGACAAACTTTTTAAGCATTTAGACGGCAAAACCTGCAACGATAGGGGGTGAGGACAATGTAGGTTTAGAGTAGAAACAAAAGTTGAAATCTGAAAAATTATAACTGTAACCGACGTTTCGCCCTTAAAATACAACATTGCTGTATTACCAAAAATATTGTAGTTAAAATTACATGAAATGTTACAATATAAATTTCAAAAACACGAGAATACTTTTTAAAGACATGTTTCGGCAAGACTTATGCCATCTTCAGTTTACAGAGTGATGTTTGTAAGGCTTTAAATAGGAATTACAGAATGAATAAATGCCTATTTAAAGCCTTACAAACATCACTCTGTAAACTGAAGATGGCATAAGTCTTGCCGAAACATGTCTTCAAAAAGTATTCTCGTGTTTTTGAAATTTATAACCGTCCTTTTGCTAACAAGAAGTTTCGGAAGCATGTTACAATATATTTTACATTACTGACTAATAATTCATAAAGAAAACAACAAAAGAATTTAAAATTGTTATATATGTGGCAGAACACACGTGTTGCATCTGTGATACAACATGAACTGAGGAACATGATAAATTACAAGTATTCGCATTATAAGTACTTTACAATATTCGCGTGGGTGTTGTATCAGATATACAATCACTCGCCTTCGGCTCGTGTTTATATATCCGATATAACACCATCGATTATATTTTACATAGTACATAAAATGTTAAAATGCTATGGCGGAATTTTCTTTCCTTTTCTCTTTCTTTTCCAAAAAAATCCCTACAGTATCAAAAGGATTCGAACAACATATAACCTTGCTTCATCGGACAAAACCTTCTGGAGATATTGGGCTTCAAAAAACTAAAATGTACGGTTTTGAAAATAATGGTCGGGAGAAAAGTGGTAATCCAAGCTACAAGGAGATAAATACGTACAAATTGGGTTTTCTTTTTACATATAATACTCAAGATTCAAATACACGTCAAAAATGAACGGAAAGCCAAATTTTTGGGTCATTAACTTCAAGCTTGTTTTGCCGTGTTACCGACTTGACGTCACAAACCTTATTCGGTCAGTTTCTTTTATCTCCATTATGTTTAAAGTAATGCACTTTTGAAGAACTATAACTCAGAAAACTTTTGTACAAAAATTGGCCCTTCTTACCTTGTTTCGGAGTCAATTCTACTGAATTTCGCACACGATAACGAGGTCATTAGGGCCAATTAAATTGCACACAAACGAATAAAAATCAGAGGCCATTTTGGAATAAGGTCCATTATTATGTACGAATGTTTCCTGTAAAGCCCGCTCAGAGAGAGAAATCTAAAAACGCCATGCTCATATCAAATGAAGGTTAAAATTTTTGACAAAATGTGAAGTGAACAATCAGAAAAAGAAAAGAATAAACAATCAGAAAAGGGAAAGAAACCATGCAGAGTGAAGTTTGTGGAAAAAATTCCAAATGAAATGACGACAGAATTGCAAGTGTTTATTTGACGTTCTATACCTCTGCACTTGTCAGTTATATTTCAGTACAGCCATACAACAAACAACTTATTGACCTGGCTTGTACGGGCTGTACTAGTGAAATATCGGATCACTGTTTTTGCGCGTACTTAAAAACATCGGGCCGATATTTCACTATCACAGACCTTACGCTCGGACATTAAGCAGTAATTATCCATAGTATTAAATTGATTGCGACTTACCTGCTGTCCATCTGATGATCTGTTACAAATTTTTATTTTGGCTGTGCTCGTCTTGCCAACTTCTGTATCCGGAAACTGAACGTTGTTTGGCTCAAAATATAAATTCGTGTTTCCCTTGACACCCTCAGTACTATAGAGGATTGAGGAGAAATATTAGTATGCAGAGTGTGGCTGGAAGTAATAACAGGGTTTGATTAGCACAAATTACACATTCTTTAACAAGCGCTTAACCATCCAAACAATAACGCTGTATTGCTTTGGGGCAATTCAAATGACCATCAGATTTTAATTAATGAGACCAATATTTTGCATGTGAGAACTTGGAAATATTCATGAATGTTCATTAAACGTTCGCCAAATCCAAACCTCAGAAAAACGATTGGAAATCGCAGAGACAGCACATATGTCGGACTTATACCTTAACTCACCACCTACGTCTCCGTAGCTCAATGGTCAGTGCCTGACTGGTCATCAGAAGGTTGCGAATTTGATCCGTGTCTGTGGCTAGGATGTCTTTTTTCTGAGGTTTCAGCTTGACGAACGTCTAATGAACATTCATAGATGTAAGTTCTTGGCAAAGTGAGAATGGAAGCGTTCAAGCAGTTGCTATGGTAACAGTGACGTTTCAAAATGGCTTCGAATTACCGTTCAACCTAATTTAACTCGTTCAAGAGCTGAGCGACCCCCGATTTCTTTTCATTAAAATTTTTTCTTCACGTACGGGTAATCAGTAAGCAGGGTTTAAAAAACTCAGAACGCATAATTTTTTCAGAATTCAAAAACCATAATTTTTCGTGGAAGCAAAACTAGGAGAACAGAGCTTTTTGAAATCTGTCCATTCACCGAGCTCTCTTACGACTTAAACCGTGTCAAATCGTCATTAGGAACCATTATGAAACGTCGCCGTTACCATAGCAACAAGTGGGTTGCTTTTCTTGGTATAATTATTTTATACTAAAAATAGTTTTTCCTGTGTGTTAGATTATATTTCACTCGTCTCAAGATGTTAATTTACTAATTTTTTTATGCTCTAACTTGGATTCTTCAACTTTTAAAGAAACTTTATTAAGCCACCTTAAGTGGCTGAAGAAAAACGGAAAGTCGAAGCCGCCCTGGTTGAAGAAAACTTCCATCCAGGCGAGTTTGCCCAAGCTTGTTGCTTGTTTTGAGCGCGTTCAAATTTCGATGGAAATTTTCATTCTTTACGCTAATAGTACTTAGAGGCGCACTAGTACTTACGGTTGCTTTGAAGGCATCTCGTAGACTGGAACACTTGAGGTCGCAGTAGGTTCTTTTATACATTCTGGGTCGGATACTCTGTCTTTCCTTTTCTTTTCGGCAAGAACACTTGAAGACGCCTTTTGTGGTACAGCCTGATCAAAAATTTTCACAGGATTATTAATTAATATAAATCAATAAACTACCGATGTCGGAATCAGTTAAACTGTAATTATAATAGAAAGACGTCTAAACATTTTGTACCTTCCCAGACAATTCTATTTGTATCTTTGTAGAAGTCAAAGGGCTCTCTGGATTTGTCTATGAATAAAACAAAAAACAAATTAAATTGGACAGTTTTCAGGCTTTCCAAGATTAAAAAGGGCCGTAATGAAATTTCGTTACCACCAAATCATGTTAGCGTCAACGAAGTTTCGTCAACGCAGATCAGTGTTTAGGTAAACGTGTTTAGCCATCAAACGGTCACAACTTCTGTAGGAAAGTGCAAGTACACGGGTTGAAAGCATGGTTAAAATTAACGTGGTGTAACCCACGATTTTCAAGGTTGACATGCAAAGCTTTAGAGAACATAATCTGAGCAACCAGTTACAGCCTGGGAGTGGTTTTTGACATCTCGAAAGGAATTTATGTGCTGTAGTGAGAAAGTCGTTCCTTGGCCACAATGACAACCAAAAAACGTCAGAATATATCTCTTACTACGAGCAAACAAAATAGTTTTAAGATAAACTTATTGAATTATATTTTGCCAGCCTCTCTAAAATTCACTTTTGTGTAACTACAACTCACATTACCTGAACGTCCCATATTTGACAATAAACACCTGCATCCCTCGTTCGAAACTCCACCTCAACCTAGTGGAAACAGGTAAATGTTTGCAAAAATACTCCGTGGAACAAACCTTTATATCCGCAATTTGAAGATTGTCACAAATGCGATGTCAATTTGCTTTTTATGGATGAATTGTGAATCACATTAATTCTTTGAGCACATTAATAGTATTCTTCTCTTATTGGTTGATGCCATGCATAATTATTGACACTCTATAACTATATATCTAGGCTTTTAGAGCTCACGTAAATCATTCTCTGAAGATGTGATGTAACAACGAAATGTTAGAATGTTATTGAATATTGTGAATTTACTTCTATCTCAATAACTTTCATGAAGATATGCTGGGCTTTGCTATTCCTAATTAGTTCACAATACTGCAGCAAGCGAGGAACCAGGCGGAAATCGTAATTTTAGGATAAATGATTTCGCAGCACAAAACGCGGAATAAAGCCACGACAAGGATAATGATGATGTTGCGTGATACGACGAAACGTTAGTACACTTAATAAAACTTTATTTTTATCATTGTCATGGCTTTATTCCGCGTTTTGTGCTGGGCACTCATATTTATCCTATAATTAGTTCACATTAATTCAAATGATGACATTCTCCGATAAGAAGACCGTGTGTGACTATAATGGTTACAATGTGCAGTACAACATGGTATAAAATAGGGAGCACAACGTAGTTCAAAATGTCCAATACGTTGTTCAGAGTATGCACTACATTGTTCCCGGAGTGCAGTTTGACATTGTCGCATCGTACAACAAACTGTTTCAGGTGGTACATTACAACATTGCCCACGCTTGTCATCAACCGTGAATATTTTTTTCTATATTCGTCAATGTATTCATCTATCAACATACCGTAACAGTTTCACTTGGTCGCATCAGACCACCGTGAGAAGAGAAGCGGAACACTGGATAGGTAGTTCTCAAGAGCTCTGAACTCGTACCAGAAACCTAACGAAAAGGATTAGCGGAACGTTATACGATGCAACCTAGACACAAAATATCTCAGCCTAGCGGTCTGTCACGGACATCTCTATTTCTAAATTATGGCTGACTATTATTCGCCAATCGAATGCAAGTAATTTTTGCAAAACCATCCCACATAACTCCAGATATAACACCCAACGTCCTCTAACCACACGCTAACATTTCATTAGGCCCCATCCACACGATACCGTTGATACAAACGATTCCACATTCTGGCAGATGTGAATGACTCTTAAGAGCACAATTCCGTAACCCAATACCATAATTTAAACGCGCAGAATAACAGTCACAAAGCACTGATCTTAACTACCTGGTCAATGGTTTGCACCTACATCAAAAACTTATCAGAACGTTCAAGTAATAACAAATACAAATATCGAGATGAGCTTTCAAGTTTCCTTTTTCGAATCTTTGGGCACAAATTTCAAATGCCGGTGTTTTACTTGAATAAGTTTCCAGTGAATAAGTGAGCAACTAGCGCCAATGTCAGTCAAGTACATGTCCTTCAACTCTTCTCTCGAACATATGTAGGTACATTGACCTGTACATTTCTCTAAGAGACGATTTTAAGAGCATTTTGTTTGAATATTTCGGTGGGAAAAAATTAACGGCCAGCAAGACTCAATAAAATATATTTCTAAAAAGTTAAAAGGTTGATAACTGTCGTGGCTGATCTCAAAGAATTCCAACGTTTTGAGCAAATGCTCTTCGTCAGAGAAAGAAACGTGTTCTGCCAGTTGCGGCAGTTATCAACCTTTAAACTATTTACCTTAGTCATCACTGTCTACGCAGTATTTTATTTTTATTTCCAAAAATACTCGAACCTACGAGTGTTGTTCATCTAATAGTGTTCAAGTATTAACTGAGACCATTGTTCATGGAGCAAACTCGAGAATGGTCAACTTTTGTGACAGAATGGGAAAAACGTTTGTCCAATAGTCACTAACTGAGGCACTTGGGAATTTTAAAAAATGCTTTTGAACCATTCTCTTGAGTTCCATCAATTTACCTTAGGCCGATACCAGATACAAGACACTCCTTCCATGCATCAACTCAATTTTGTACTCGTTAATCTACCTCTAAAATGCAAGCTTAACTCAGCAGCAGGACGCAGTGATTTACCTTTGCATAAGCTGGCGCAACAGATGATAATTTCCATCTGACTGATGACGTTGAGACGTTTTCTAAGGTAACGGTGGAAGCTAGAAATAAAAAAAAAATTACTCATATCGACGAAAGACAAAAATTACAGGAAAATGTTTAAAGTGTCTTTATTTACACCGGATAACCCCATCAACTACGTAATCTGTTCTCACAAGAGACCACCCTTCATGGATTCATTGTTACTACAGGAAGAAACCGGAGTACACGGAGAAAACCTGCGATGTTTGGTAGAGTCAAACTGGACAACACTTCTCTCACATATGACCAAGGTAACTTTAATCAGAAAACTGCAAGGAATTAGGATCGAACCGTAATCACAGAGGTGAGGGACACATGTTACCGCTCTGCCACGAGTTCCCGCAAACATTTTGAAAGTTATTAAATTCACTTATTCACTTACCAGAAGCCTTTCCAACTTCTACCTCTGCAAACTCCACCATTACTGGAGAAATTTTTAAAGGTGAGCTCAGCTTTGGCATCTTAGGATAGGTTTGGTAGAGAAGTGACACATCTTTATCAGGATCAATCTTTGTCAGTGGTTTATTTATCGCTGTTGGAGCAGGGGAACCATCACTAACCAGATGCTTGTGGATTTGGATCGCCAATGCCTGGAAAGGTTCATGGCCAATTTGTATCAGACTACAATTTTACATCGAAAATTAAGATGCAACATCCTTCTATAGTGAAACTACGTCAAGTACTCCTTCTTTTAGCTCCAAAGGAGCTTGGAATTTTCATTGATTACGTTGCAAATCTGGAAAATCTCATTGTAAATTACTGGGAAATTTGCAAATGTTTCTAGGAAATATACAATGTAGTTTTTGGGCTCAACTCCTAACTTCCTATTTTGTGTTGTGCATTGCAATTGCTTGATAAAAATAGTCTCCAATAGCAAGTCTCAGCAAAGCATAGGAATCTAGGAAATTCCATCAGGAAGTTTGGAGCTTAGTATAAACTTTAAAATGAACTTAAGCTTTGCCAATTTCCAAAGAACATTTGTAAATTCATCAGAACTTTGGAATAAAGTTTTCCAGGATTGCTATGTGATTCATGAACATTCTAATCATATCAGTAACTCAGTGTAGAACTTTTTAACGTAATTTCTCCACAAACCGAAACAGTAATATTTATTTATATTCATTTATTATTTATTTAAACATCTTTAGACACGGTAGCCTCATCAATCCATCATGGGGTTGCTTCTCATAGGGCCGTTTGGTAAAATACAAGATATTAAGAGTGATATATTTACAATTAAAATCTCATATATTCAGTAGTACCATTTAAATGGTAATGTACCTTTTTAATGCCATCACAGTTAACATATGCTGTACCGCGCCATGGTAATTCAATCCCAGAACTCGAAATACTTGCCCAAACACTTATGTGAACTAAGGTCTGATTTCTACAAGTTAGAAAAAATATATAAATAGATCGTTATACATAAAACGAGATGTTGAATGGCAAGACTTCAATCAGGGTTTGGTAACGAACAAAGTTAACTTAAAACAGTCAGATCAGTCCCACAGAGTTTACCAATTAAAAATCCACATGTTTCAGAATCATCCTCAGGGTAACATGAAGAATAAATTTAATAATAAAACAGCGATTTTGTCGTGGTAACAAATTTAAACACAGTTTTCAAATACGTAGATACCATGGTGAATGGTAATTTAATAATGGTAATGGTAATAAATTTAATATCTGCGAGGATGTGCAGTGACTCTATTCAGGATAAGCGCTAGATTCTCGCGAGAATCTCTCGTGCTCTTCATGGATTGAACGAGCATTCTGTTCTCAGTCTTGACTCGAATCCCGCTCAATGCAACTTTTCTAGTCGTTCGTAACAGTGCACGTTAATCGTAAAATTTACTTTTACAAAAACCCCACAATAACAGTGCCAGATGCTCGCGACGTCTGAGGCGATACCGACGATGCAATGTCTACGTATACTGTTCAAACTTACTATGGCTGGCCTACGTTCGCTAACTGCCCAATTCAATAACAATACACTCAACAATGGTTACAAACCTTTGCACAAAAGTCTTGTGAACTAAATTTAGATTTCCTTTTTCTATACTAAATGATATTAACGGGACTAAAAGTCAACAGTTTTTTACGAACAAGTTTCATATTCTTTTAGTCATTTATAGGCTTCCTGTTGTTTTCCGGGTGGTAATTAAACACACAAGCTTAAACGACCTGAACACGATACACATAGCTTGCACGTAAAAGTTTACAGTTTGTGTATCCATGTGGCAGCTTGGTGTTATTACGGATAACTGGACGTTTACCAGCTTAAAGTGCTGAGAGTGAAGAAACAAGGGTAGAATAACTAGCGTTTGGTATAAAAATGATGACAAAAACGCAGGATAACGCATCAAGGACTAAAATGGTAATGGTGGAATTGTACAATGTCTGAGCCTGAGTGGTAAAATGTTTGAGGTGGATGCGTGACATGTAAAGTGATGACAGACAGATATTTAGGGTGACAGGCGAAATGTGGGGGGAAGAGGGATAAAATGTCAAGGTAAAGGGATAAAATGTCAAGGTGAAGGGGTAAAATGCCAAAAATCGAGAGAATAAGGTCTCAAGCAGCGAGATATAAGTTGAGACCCAATGAGGTATTGCAGAATTACTTGCTTGCTGATTTTCCTAATTTCTCTTAAATGTCTTGATAAAAACTTAAATACGATGAATAAAGTCTGGCGCGATACGTCTTCCAATCTACTACATACTTGGGAGGAATTGTTCCAATGTGAGGTGTCACAGCTATACAGTGTGCCGGCCAAATGAATTCGAACCTGGAGGAAGAGAAAAACACCAGAATTTATTCGATGAAGCATTTTGTTCATTTCCACCCAAATGTGCGACTGATCATACTGAATACACCAAATACTATTATGTCGCAAGGGCGGTAGCTGCGTCATATAGGAAGCACGACAAATGCCACTAAATTTAACCTTGTCAAGTTATTCTATTTTCAATGCTGGTGGCCATATCTTCTTATGAAATCAGGCACCGCGGAGCTGGGGAGGGCAGTTTCCCCTCACCTTTTTGGTGACGTTACTTTTTTTCCATTTAGGAAGTGATTATCAAACTGGTGAACTAACGTCTTCATTGTGTGAAGAGGAATTTGACCAACCTCCCCACCGATTTTTCTCCAGGAAGTTTTGCCCCCCTCCCCCACCACTTTGATAAACGTTTAACCGTCCATGGAGAATAAACTCCTGAAGTTAACTAACTTAGTGTTCAGATTTAATACGAGTATAAGACCACGCTATTATGTATGTGAAAGCAATTTTCCCCGAGAAAATCTGGCTTTCTCTTTGAAATTTTGTTTGCTTCTCCTGACCACCCCGTAATAAATTCGGGAATCAAATTCTGCCCGTCTCGGCCTTAAGGCACAGTTACCCACTGGAATTTATCAAGTGTGTCACTTGCAAATGCCCACGTCATTCCATTTATAGCATCAATCTGGAAAAATCTGCAAAAATCTATCTGTGGGTCGGATTATGCTGGCGTAATCATTTACGTAGCAATTCCCAAAAAATTGACGATTTCATCGTACGATGTAAACATAATATTTTAATGTCAGAATCATTCTCAGGGCAACATTAACAGAATATTCATAATATTCATTAAGTTGTCGCGAGAATCTCTTGTACACTTAAATTGGATCAAACGAGCATACTGTTCCCAGTTGACTCGGTAGCTCAATTTGAAGAGCAGCGGTCCGGAAACCCGAAGATGTGAGTTTGAATTACATTCAAGTAAACTTTTCTAGTTGACTTTAGCTGTGTAGTCAATTTATGAAATATTCTGTAACTTTATAAATAATCAACGTTAATTTAAACTTACTCTAAAGGTCTTTCAGAGTAGTTCAACAACTGAACCTTTTTTGTGGAGTCCATTGAACCTTAAAACAACAAAAATCGAAATTCACTGGAAAAATAGTCATACAAAATGATAAAGAGGCATCTCGTCTGACTTTAAAAACAGATCGAACCCAGGCTGCCCAAAACTGGAGTTGTACAACACAGCTGCAACGGCAAAATTGCGATTCCAATGTTTTCCATAACTTGCAACTGAGTGTGCGCGACTCTAGTAAGCACAGACATTAGGAAAAAATGAAGAGATTTCAAACCATTGTGTACTTAGGGTACATACGTTTTAACCCTTTGTTTAATAAGGACTTACATGTTTAAATCCATTGTCAATCCCCATGCAGCATCCAAACACTACATGGAGATTTACAATGGCCGACTTAGTCTCGAAAAGAATCTCCTCGAGAAACTCCCGTTAGGAAGAGGCTATTTCGCTGCTATCTAAGTGACTAAATAACGATTTCACAATTTTAATTATACTAATCCGAACCTAAACTCTAACCCCAGCCCAAACCCTAATCCTAACCTTAACCCTTAACCAACTTTAAATCGAAAGTTTCGACCCTGATTATTCGTGAAGTGTCAGTCTAAGTCCAGCAAAACAATTCAAAACCGGAAACATTCCAGAAATAAACATTCCAAGCAGGTAGAGAAGCTTATATCTGGTCAAGGTACGCTGAAATTTTCGGGGAAGGCTCTTGGGCACCTCTAATTTCAGAAAAAAATGGCTAACACAAGACAGCTATCTATTTGTACGGTAGTGTTCACTGACACTTGTGTCAGTAAATGTCGTTTTCTTCATCGACAATGAAAGAGTATTATAAACGCTTTTCAAACCTCTAACAGGAACTTTCAAGCTCAATTGTTCAGGTATTAAAGACCACGCGGCAGTTTTATCCTTATCTGAAAGAAAAGTGATAATCATATTTATACATATTAAACAGTTTACACCTTTTGCTGTTCGTTACCAGAAAATATATCATCATTAACACCAACCTCGAACTCATTAACGCACAAATACATTCATTTTATTCAATCAACATTCATTAGCGTAGATACACAACCATTTGCATCGAACGGCATTCGATGGCGCCAACAGACGACCATGAACACCATTCTACTATACATTAAGGATAACAAAATTTCAATTACGCAAGAGAAATATCTTGCCTAATATCTGTCCACTAAAGCCGGTTTTCCACTTGCCAATAAATTCGCACAAATCGACATTTCTTTGAATATATTGAATAGGTTTCTCTTTAGTTACAGTCGACAGCCCATGGGACAAAAGAAAAATTCGATTCATGCGAATTTATTTGCAAGTGGAAAACTGGCTTAAAATTTGATCAAACTGGCATTTGAAAATAAGATTTCTCTATTGCAAGCTATGAACAACTCAAGAAAAACTAGTTTGCGACTGGATTTTTGCAGTGAAGAACGGATGGACGGACAAACACATAGTGAGATCAAACTATGTATCTCCAAGAGAGAGATTCTATTCTAAAGATTCTAAGCGTCCTATTTCACAAACCCAACCTTGATTTTCATCGATCGCCTTGCCTTGCAAAGCATTCTCTTTAACCACTTTCTCCTTCTGAGCTGGAGTCTGATTTCTCATCGATGGTTGAGGTTCTCTAACGTGTCTTTGTCTCGGTGTAGCCATAACGAAAGTGCTTTCTCCGTCTTTCACAGTTGGCGTCAGAGCTGTCTTTTCAGGACCACCCAGTAAGTTCAATAAAACTTGTGATAAATGACTATCAAAAACCTGATCCCAATTCTCCACGTCAGGATAATCAAATTCTAATGAATAAAAGGAAGTAGAACACGTTTATGGTTCAGTAAGAAAAATGTGGCGGTTTCGTGAGGAATGTGATAGCTTAGGGAATTTTGTAGTTGCTTAGTGAAAGTGGTGACTTGGTGAAGAATGAAATAGTTGAATGATAAATGAACGTTCGCTCTTAGCTCAGAAAAACGATTTCTGAGCCCCAGATGGGGATCGAGCCTGCAACCCTCTGATGACTGGTGAGATGCTCTAACCATTGACCTACCAAGACTCAGATGGTGAGCTAAGGTGCAAGTTCGACGTATGTGTGACCTGAGCCGAAGCCATTTTATGTTAATAATGATATTAATGAGATATATATTTGTTATATTTTATATATATGCAGCTTCCATGGAAGTTGCATTGAGCATACGAGCAAAAACTTGCTCGTAGATCCCCAGCTTACAGACCACTGACACAAAATGCTGTGAAAAAGATTATACTGCAATGAGATTCAGTACCTTCTGCGACGCAGTTTTCGTCCTGAAAGACCTTATCAAATCTGAGATCGTCGAGTCTCGAGTTCCCAGTTGACCGTCTACTGTCAACATCACGCTGTATCTCTAAATTTCTAGAAAACAAACCATAAAAGAGAAGGTGACTTTCAGTCTCACCATCCCACGAGGACAACACTGAGTGGAAGATAAAGTATTCGTAGGCGAAACTTCTCCTCTTCATTTGTCACCTTCACAAATTGATGAGGTCTGACAAACCACGAAGGTATCACAACTGCGGAGATTTTACCCTCAAAGAGCAACACAAGGAACCATTGGGATTTGTTTCTCTCAATCTTCTTATCAACACAAGAGTGTCTCTATATGTCGAAACGGTATTTCTTTGACTGAATATCACTATTTCTTCAACTTCAACTTCTATAGTATTTTTAAACTTCAAGTTCCATACGAACCATACGTATGGAATTTTTCGATAACCACTGAGTATTTTGATTAAATAAAAAACAATGGTGACTCCGAAGATTAAAATCGTTTTTATTTTCAACGTTTCGACTATCTTGTAGTCATCATCACGAATGCTGTGGGTGTAAAGGTGACGAACTATACACACATGGAATTGGAACTATTGACGTAAATGTATGACGGGACAAAAGCTTCGAAAGAGCTTGTAATATTCTATTAATACACTTGCATGACGTCAATAGTTCTCTTCTCATGTATTTATAGTTCGTCATCTTACACCCACAACATTCCTGATGATGAGTACAAGATAGTCGAAATGTTGAAAATAAAAATGACTTCAATCTCCGAAGTCACCATTGTTTTGTATTTAACCATACGTATGTAGTTGTTAAGTACTGGCAGAGATCCTTTGCCTTAATACCTTTTGTACCACTGACGCAGAACTTCATCCCCGTAGTAAAACACCACAGTAGCCACCCGTTTCACTTGAGATTGGCAAGCTTTGGCGTCATGCTGCAACGGCTGGTAGACTATAACAAGTTCCTGTAATAGAAAACAAATGAACTTGACAATTATTTGACGAGACCATTAAACGAATTAACATGCCTAGACCCTTGTGCATTGATGACAAATGTTACCGAAACACTTGTCCTACATCTTCACCTTCATCCACAGAAAAAGAACTGCCGTGAACCAGCCAAAATAACACTCCTCCACTCACCAAAGACCAAAAGGGTCAGGGAACAGCCGAAATGTGCGAGAACAGATACCGAAGTTTCGAGCGAAGGCGTTTTGTCGGAGTGAAACGTGCAAGTTACTAGATTTTTTTACGCATATCAATTAGCCCTCTAGCCTCGTTTGAGATGAACAATTCTTTTTTATTTTTTATACGAGGCTAGGAAAGGTTGATTGATGTGCCCATAAAAGAATATTAAATACGTCACAATTTATGAATGAGGTCTAAAGTGAAATCTTGGCAAAACTAGTTTTTGTGTGCGTTGGTGTCCTTCGAGAGAACTCCCAATGAAAAATTTCACATGTAATATCACATATGAAAATAGTATTTCGTATGTGAATTGTTTCAATTCAATTTGTGAAATGGAAATTTCAAAATTTATTACATGAAATTAATTTTCTAATGTGAATGTTCCAAATCATATGTAATCTATATCTTTGGTACACTAACATGCAGTTCAAACGTCGAACTTTTCATGTGCCGAATCTAATATGTTAATGAGCAAAGTCTTTTGTTCAAACTGATTTGCATTTGATTCGGCAGATGAAAAGTTCCATCTATGAACCGGGCCTAAGACTTCACATGTGCAATTTTGAACCAGTTCGTTTCACACGTGAATCAAGTTTTTCATATGTGAAAACCCTCCCATTTCATATGTGAAAATATTCCAATTCCATACGTTTTTCACATGTGAAATAACATGTAAAATTTTCGTAAGGTCTGGTGGTTCAGTACAAGCTGTGTTATTGCTCGCTAATCATATCACAAACTAATACCATGACATGTCATGAAATTAGTAATTAAGTTCCCACTCATGTCCAGGGTTTTCGAAAAGATTTAGGAGTAAGAGTTGGAGATCGCAGAGTGAGACTTGGGGGTTTATCGGAGGCTAGAGACCAGAATACCGTAGTGGTAGAGGATCTCGTATGGAAGAACGCTCCCTGAAAAAAGTATGAAATCTAGGAGTCTGATGTTTAAGTTCAAAATAGAACCAAGATCAAATATGACTGGAGTTCTGAGAAACTATGGATAAAATAGATGTTGGAAATACGACTAACAAACGTCGCTAGCGACACGCGACGATTTGTTTTGAAGCTCTGATATCTCGGCCTCTCAGTACGCTTTCTAAAAGTCTCACGTACCTACAGCCCCTAGGACTTCCAAAACTGGCCTGTTTTATACGGACATTTAATAACTAATTTTCCTCAACCCACGACATTACTTACAATAAAACAATCTTAGAAATAGTACCTTCGACGTTCTTTCCGGCAGTATAAATTCGCTGGGAACAATGCTGAGGTGAGTCTGAGGGTATAGCAGACGGATATGAAAGTCTGAAAGTTGAAACAACATTACATTGAAGAGTATTAGTCATTTTATCATCCCAGTAAAGGTTCAGTATGATAGAGCCAATATCTCCTAACCTGAATAACAAACTGCTTTCACGAAGGCTGCCCTGCTTCCAGAGTTTTTCAAAGAAACCTTTAGGATATTCCGATGACCAAGTGAAACCTACCACGGAAAAATACACCACAGATATCAAAGGAAGTAAATGTTCATCAGTTCGACGTGAATATCTCGGAACCTAGGCGTATCGTAGTGGAAAAGTAGTAGTTAACGTGCAGTAAATCCCTCACGCACTCGGCTAAATTTTGTTACCTCGTGAAACAGTTATAGCTGACTCACATTATCAGGGGTGCTGGTGGCACAGTGGTAGTGCACGTGTCTCTCATCGCTGTGACTAGGGCTCGATTCCGGCATCGTGCAGTCATCTGACTAAAGTTACCTTGGTCACATGTGAGAAGAGTGTTGTCCAGTTTGACTCTACCGAGCATCGCAGGTTTTCATCTGACTAAAGTTACCTTGGTCACATGTGAGAAGAGTGTTGTCCAGTTTGACTCTACCGAGCATCGCAGATTTTCTCCGGGTACTCCGGTTTCCTCCTGTAGTAACACTGGACACATGAGGGGTGGCCCTTATTGGACTTCTAGGGAGAACAGCTTAGATAGCTGATAGTATTATCCAGTATAAACAAAGACACTTTACTCTTACTTTACCTTTATCTTTAACTGTGGTGTTTGCCGTGAGAAAACGGTCAAAGGACATTTATCATGAGATGATAAAACACCAGAAACATGCCTGAAATCTGGGTAACGGAAAATTCCCAACTTTGCTGTTACTATACTGCTGTCGTCAAGGTTCAAAATTAAATCTTGAGCCTGTAGCCGAACTGGGCTATATTCCCGTTGTGCACCAGGATAATTAAATTCCTACTTTAAAGATTACGTGAATCATTTTACCTGACCGAGGTTTGCAACATAACCATCGGACGTCTTATTAGTATCACAAATTGAAAGTTCACTAGTTCCTCCATATGCATACAAGGGAATCTATGAATAAAAAATCAGTTGGAGACCTAGAGTAACTAACGTAGAAGCAAGCCGTTCAATAGCAGCAGCACAGTGATATTATATTACACAGTTACTTAATCCTGTCTGGTTCGAGACATCTCCCCTTGACGAGCAAAATCGTTTGGTGTTAACCAGAGTAAAGTTGTCTGACATTAGCCAGAGTACAATTAAAAAGTCTGACACGGACCTAAACCAGTTGAGGCATTCTTAACCTTTTCAAGTCCGAGACGTATCCCCTTGACCAGTAAAAGCGTCTGGTGATAGCCATAGTAAAATTAAAAAGTCAAATACAAACCGAGCAGAGATAACTAAATAAGACCAATACCAGCCGACAATTTGAAAAAATATAAAACAAAACATAATCCGAAGATCAGCATCTTGAGAAATCCAAGATATGGATTGAAACAAGACGAGAAATGAGTTTGTGATATTTCGATTTTATTACAAAATCATCGTCAGACTAACTAATTACAAATACGCAGTGTCTTATATAAGGTCTACAGTGAAATCATACGGGAGGAATTCACATCTCGTATTTGTAATTAGTTAGTCTGACGATGATTTTGTAATAAAATCGAAATATCACAAACTCATTTCTCGTCTTGTTTCAATCCATATCTTGGATTTCTCAAGATGCTGATCTTCGGATTATGTTTTGTTTTATAACTAAATAAGCAAGTGATGTTAACTGTAACGCCAGAATGTTCGACTTGAGAGCAAAATGGCCCTCGCCAACCAAGCTTTTAGGGTCAGATTCCAAAGATTAAGGCAAAAAAGGGGAAAACTAGCTGGCCATTTGTAGGCGGACGTTTGTAATGAATCAGAATTGTTTTTTAATTTTAAATACAAAACCACAACTGCAGCTGATAATTTAACTTACTTGGAATCTCGGTCCACGGTCTGGCTTGAGAACTAAAGCACTCTTAAATACTCCAAGTGATGACGGAGCAAACAGAACATAAACTGGAATTCTTTCCTGAATAGCAAGTGTAAAAGGAATATGTCTAAATGAGCGAGTTGTGGCAGCTTTTTACAAAAAAAATCACTATAAATCTTCTGCCACCTCCGACAAGTAAATTGTGCGGGTCATGATTAAATGATATACTAGAAAAACTAAACCGAAACTACTCATCTTGGAACTTGATATTCAAGTGAATATTGTAATATAAATAATAGAGTCGAAATATTGCCACGATTACTGTGTCTTTTCTTGTGTTTACTTGAATGTCAAGTTCCAAGATGGATATTTTCGGTTTCTATTTGATACTGTATTTTTTTAAATCGTCATTGGTTTCATGATTAGGCGAGAATCTTACTTTTGGTCTCAGTAACATTTGTTCAGACGAGTTCTCTCCTCTTGTGAAATCAGATTTCATTCGCTGGACCTGTGGTTAAATAGAAAATGACCGAAGACGAGTATTTAATTTTGCCCGACAAAACACTACCACAGCAAGTAACGGTAACTAAGGCTGCCGGGAGAAACCGCACCATGTAGTCCAGAAGTACCAAAACTAGCACGAATTAACCACGTGTGAACAAACAATAAGCGATGGTATCACTATTACTGCCACTTCCAAGTAATAAGTACCACCACTTCCAAGTAACAAGTGCCACCACTTCCAAGCACTAAAAGTCACTAGCTTGAAAAAATCAACAGCACCATTACTGAATCTGCCTCGCCGGAGCCTTGGTTGCGCTACGTTTGAAATTTTTTATGTGAGTTAGTCGGTAACCATCTTGGATTTTTCCTTGTCCTACTAATAAAGGTAATCGCGACACTCAATTCTGGTACATTTAGCATGCTCTCTCAATCGAAATTACACAACTTGTGCTTCTAATCTCATTTACAACTTGCTCTTTTTCCTAACTTTGATGGTACAGCGCCTTACTGAATTTTTTTCAGACAACGACTGCGTTCCTTCGGGTAATAAACAGCAAAAGAACATTCAGCCCTCAAAACATTAAACCAGTTGTCTTCCAGTAAAATTTCAGGAAACTGTTTTTGGGCTAACAACTATAATTGATTAAATAAGGATATTAGCTAAATGCCAGTTTGGAGATAACATTTCATCATTGTTACCCACAAAAATATTCATGTAGCGCATACATACACGAAGTTTTGATTCCGTGGCCCACCATGAAAAAACTTGGACACCCATGTTTTAAGCAATCAGCATATGTACTAATATAACACTACTGACGATAGTAACAAACGCCATATCACAATCAACTACCGAGACAAAATATCCCCATCTATCCTCAAAGGCTCGCTTTCAACTTGGTTTACCCCACAACTTACTTCAAAGTCGGCATGATTTCCCAAAATTACTGCCTGGAAGTATATGGAGTGTTCTGAGGAGTCGTTAAGGAGGAACAACCTCTGGTGACTAAATATCAAAGATAATTAAAGCAATGAGGAAACGTCACTAGACAGCGTTGCAAGATTTTAAAATCTTACCGATCTTTGATACCTCCAGTTTCATTTAAATTGTCCGTTTCAGATTTAATGGTTTCCATTTCATCTCACACCTCTATGTTTTTACAGAAGTCGGTGCAAACAAGCACTCCAGATTATATAAGCAGACCGAAACTAAAAGATGTGTAACAGTTATTCACACTCGGTCTCAGTTTCGTCCTCCAAATCGAGTTTGTTAAACACCACTTGGCGATTTTGAAAATGGCTAATGGCACGATCGATCAAGTCTTCATGGTTCCCTAGTACGGGCATCTGCGCATTTTGCATACAACAAAAAACACAAGATGGACGCACTACATTGTCCGTAAACTACACGGCCTGGGATTCGTGCAATCCTAAAGACAAATTGTAAACCAGTAAATACGTTCACTCACTTACAGTAAATCCTCTTTAAGCCTCCCCCCTCTCTCTAATAAGCTCCCTTTTTGGAGCAAGAAATTTATTAAAAGTCCCCTTTTCCATTTACAGTCTTAAAATTATTAAAGTATGTTGTAAACGTTTAAATTGAGCAATGTTTCTCGACGACATACTAAAACAAAATACCTCTTAATGTACGACAATTACGTTCTACGAGTGCTTTTAAAAAAACATTATGGAAAACAATCTTTGGACAGCAGCAAGAATTATTTCATTTTAGATAATATGATTTTTATTAATTTTGTTATTGTTCTATTTTTATATTTAATAATTCTGTAATACTTTAATCCTGTAATTGTTTATGTATTTGAGGCCCACAGGTTTGTTAGCTCATGCTGTTACGTGCTATCTTCATCAAATAAAGTCTTTACTTACTTACCTATTTGCATAATAAAATACAAAGTAAGAAAATCAAATCGCCTCAACGTCCCGTTTATTTGCGTTGTTTAATACGAATAGTAAACTTACTACAATCAAACAATCTTAGAGTCACTGTAGCCATTGCTGCATATTAACCATCTTCACTTCACCACTAACTCAACACAAGACCACTCTTTTTAACAAATCACTTACGCGGCTTTTCCAATATCAACTCCAGTCCAGCATAACCAAGATTTATTACTTAAAATAGGTGGCCTACATTCAAAAAAAGACGAGAAACAATCGGTTTTGGTTTGTACAGAGCGATAAACTCTACAAGTTGATAAGTAATGGCTTAACTATTACAAACTTTGCCGTTTTTCATGTTTGGGGAGGTTGCTGCAGAGTTGTAGCTCGGATGAACTGGAAGATGGGAGTTTCAGAAAAATTAGTAGAGGGTGCCACAGTCTTTTCTACAGGGCCCCAACTAAACTTTTTAATCCACTGACAAATATTTGTTGGGAAGATTTTTTCCCAGCAGCAAATCTAGAAAAGGCCCAAGCAATTTCTGTATTCAGTGATTTTGATGCGGGGTGCTTGGGTTATGCTTTTTATAGACTAGATCAAAGCAGTTAATTGTTAAACCGCTGGCCCGTGCAGGGCACACGAATCCGATCCAGTGCCAAATCCACTTCTCACCTAGCAGTATGTGTGTAGTTTGTATTTGCTACTTTTAGTTTGGAAGTTATGTTTGTTTCTTACTCAAAATTTCACCAGAAAAAAAGTTTCCTCGCAAATGTTTGCCAGTGTATATGTTTTGTGCAGTGGCGTAAATCATGGTAGATGGGGGTGGATGCATCCCCCCATTTGTTAGACAAGGGGGGGCAACTATTGTTATCATCCCCCTATTTTTGGTGAATGTTCAGGATCTTTCAAAGGATTTCATCAGTCGATCTGAGATTTGTAGAACTATTTATGCTGAACTCTCAAGCTGATCAGGGATTGTGAAGATTGAACTTATGAAGAACTAAGACGATTAACATGTAAAAGAGACGTTTAGATTGTAACTGAAATGAAGTAAGTCATCATCATTAATTTTTTGTTAGTTGTTGACTCATTAAATATCGCATGTGTTGGCCTTTTAACAAGGTAGTAGATCGAAATAATAGATCAACCCAAAGTCCATTAAAATACAAAAAATATGCACATTACTTGGCTTTGTTTTTATCCTATACTAATGGGCTCACACCCATGCAAGTCGCCTTCGCGTGGGACCCTTTAATACTTGCTATACAAGCACGATATTTGACCACCAAGATTATAAGTATTTTTAAGAAACATCTCCCAGATTTTTTCATGGATCTGTGTCCCTGTTTTTGGGCTCGAAAACTTGAAAAAAGCACTCCCATTCTGCAAGTTTGTTTACCCATAATTACCCATCTTCCATTCCAGACTGTGGCTCCACTGACGACCCACGCAGTAAAACTTCATAACATTTGCCGTCGGAAAGCTCTGAAACTTGGATAACACTACAAGAATCAAAATAACAAATTGACTAACAGCCAAAAAGGTCCGATCACTGAAGATCTAGAGTTGAATTCAAAATTGCTACAGAAACATGTCTCATGCAAATTTACCTTTCATAGGAATCTTTTACGCGTGGTGAGAAGCCAACTTCAACCATCACTGCCTATGAAACGAAACAAAAATGCTGAAACTTTTTATGGATAAGGATTATATAAGACTACAAAAAATCTCGAATTAAATGGCTGAAAAATCGAAAGGATCTTTCGTTTTAAAAATGTTTGTTTTTGTTTTATGTATTGTACTAAAATATTTTATGTCTACAAGCAGAATTTTACCCGGAGGGGCTAGTGTGAAGCTTGCCCTCTAGCCCAAGCAAAAAAATCCCAAAAACAGTTAGGAATGTAACTCATAACCAAAAGTCAGTCCAAGAATCAACAGCAACTGGATTTTTTTCCTTTTCAAATATTTTAAAAAATAACACGTCTTTGAGTTTACTTTTCATTTGCGACAAGCAAACTAAAAAGCGCGACGTTATTTTGTAAAATATTATACCAATTTATCGTCAGCAGACTTATTTCAAATATGCTTTGAAGCATTACTGGGCAACAAATTCCAAAATATCAGCACTGCTACTGTTAGAAACATACATGATTTGGCAAGGTAATGGGGGCGAGATGCCCACGGTGTTCATTAACTATTTAAAACAATTCGGAAGAGATGGGGTGGGAAACTTCCCTGAGAAATCTTAGTCTAGAAAGAACTTCTCGAATGCTCTTCCTTTCATGATATGACTCTTGAAGATAACCTTTCCTTAAGCGTAAAACTGCTACCAGCAAGTTAAACAATGAAACTTTTCATATATAACAAATTATGAAGGGGGAAAATTAATGAATAAATAAAAAAGCTAAACGTTTACAAATTTACAACTCCAACAATAAAGACTGTTCTAACATTCTAACCGTTCCAGGACGGACTAGAAACTTGTTCGGTGATACCACAAATACGTCAGAGTGTTTTGGGATTGTTAGCTCCACATTTGCACAAATATTTCCAGCATTGGAAAACGGCATTTGTCTTGTCACCTTTTGACCAACTGGAGAAGATAAGCACATCGCCATCTATCAAATGTATAGAAAAATTTCATTAAAAAAAACAATACACAAAAGAAATAATCAGTGAGTGGGTGGACGGGTAAATGAGTTGGTAAATGAGTGTGTGCATACGTGTATGGGTGAGTGAGTATGTGTGACTGGGTTTGTAAGTGTGGGTGAGTTAGTGGGTGGGTGAGTGAGTGGATGCGTGAGTGACTAGGTGAATGATTGAGGGGGTGAGTGAGTGTGAGTGAGCGGGTTTGTGAGTGAGGGTGTAAGTGTCTGAGTAAGCGTGTTTGTGAGTGAGGGTGCGAGTGTCTGAGTTAGCAAGGCACTGGCTGAGCGACTAAGTTAGTGAGTTATAATTTGTTATTGCCTCATTTCGAGCACGTTAGTTTTAGAGCCATATTTTTGTACAATTGAACTAAATACTCCACAGGTCAATAATATCGGTACGCAGAGAACCCACTTTTATGGTTCCACAATAATAACTCTGCTTCCCGCGAATTCTGGTATTTAATATAGTATCCAACATACCTGAAATGCTTTTGGGATTTGAATTTTTGTAAAGCCAATGATTCCTTTAAGGGAAATGTTTCCGAGAATTTTTGCCACTGTTCCCGTGTCTAATTGGATATTGATTCCAGCAGTGTATATTTCAGCTTGATCAGATTTTTCAACTGAAACAAAACGTTGAAACTAACGAAGAGCCATTTCAACCGAAGAAGTTAAACAAACAAACAAAAAAACAAACAAATGTATAAAGGCACAACTACATGAATTAATAACTATGTAAGTACATAAGGCAAAAAATACACACGCGTAAACACAAGTGAAATCTCACAAATGAACCGCAAAAACGCGAGCACATTCACAAGAGAAAAGAAACTTGTACTGATTGTCTGAGACCACCAAACTGCAAGCCTTATATGGTAATTAGCAAAAATCTTGTTTACAAGCCCAACTTACAATGGCGGTGACTTTTTCCGACCATTTCAATCCATATTGTTAGTGGTTTGGGTTGGATGCCCTGAAAAACGGAAATTAATTATAAAGTGAACCCCAAAAAAATTCTCAATCGATTTTATAAGAGCCTCGGTCAATCGGACAACAGTTTTGTGTCATCCTGCTTGCGGTGGCGCATCTAATTTCGAAACCATAGACGGTCGGACACCATTTTGATGGTCGGACGCATCATTACTGCAGGTTCCATAACTCAAAAAGAGGTCGATGCGCCCGCTGTTTAATTACTAGTTTTTTCTACCGGATTTTCAGGTCGACAGCGTGGTCTAGTGGATAACTCAATGCCGACGGATGGGAAAGAGTGTGGATCGAGCCGTATGTAGAACAGTTCGTCATTGTTTATGTTTTTCTGTTGGAATTTTTTCTTCAGCTTCCTTAAAGAGTAAGGTTTATGTTTCTTATTATCTATATGATTAATTTTGTTTCCTAACGTTAGAATTTGCTTTTGGTCAGGGTCAGGGTTAGAGTTAGGGTTAGGGTTAGGGCTAGGGCTAGGGCTAGGGCTAGGGCTAGGGCTAGGGCTAGGGCTAGGGCTAGGGTTGACGTAGACTGATGATGCGTCCGACCATCACGGAGGTGTCCGACCGTCTACAGTTTCGAAATTTGCGGTGGCGCAGCAAGGATTGGGTAGTGGTGGGCAATTTCCCCTGCGCGCCAAACTGTAATGCCTTGGGAATGTTTTTAAAAGATCTTTCAAAAAACCCCAAAAGAATCAAGATCACGAAGGCAATTACAATTCTAACGCCCTGGATATTGTCACACCATCGTTGGCATCATTTTGGTTGTGTTTCGAGTTGGCAATGGAGGAAGGAGGTACCACAAGTTAAGTTTGCCCTTGTTTGCCTTACCACTTCGTTGGTGGCCGGTAGAAGACACTTCAGAGTAGTGCTATGAATCTGCAAGTTTTGAATCGAATCCGATGAGTTGTTTTTGGAAAAAACAAATATTCCAGGTGACGAACTCTAAAATCAAAAAAAATTTAAGAAACAAACGGAAGTCGAAGCAGTTCTTGAAACCATCAGCTCTTCTAACACCTGGAGCAAAAATTAATCACCGTCTAGCAAGGTTGGTAAACATAATGCTGGGTTTCTTTTAGGGGAGCAGGAGGAAGAAGTTAACCCCTCCAAAAGTTTTTTGTCCCCCATACTCAAAATAGCAAGAATAAAGATTATAGACACATAACAGCAATGGAAGCAATTTGTCCCCATCCCCGTTACTGGGAAAAATTCTTTGCCCCTCAAAAAACATACTTTTGAAAAGGACTATCAAGGATTTTTTTGACAATATTTCCACTACGTAATACATTTTGGTCGTTCTTAATAACAACAATTTTCCCGGGGGATTGCGTTGGGACCCAAATTTACGGGAGCAGATTTTTTTTTTTCATTTTATCTTCTCGCTCATGAAATCTTGGTTGCGTCGATGAATAATACTATGAATGTAAATTTTGTGGAAAAATCTGAGTGATACAGTAAATATAAAGAACAGAAAATCTAAACAGTTATGGCAATCATTCAAAAAATTGTTTCTGGGTGTGAGGAAAAAGCTCTGATTCTCAACATCCAGGTTTCTTGCTCCATCAAACTGTCTGACAATCACGCTCAGAGTAACATGAACGGAATATTTCATTTGTAATCTCATTTGAAATATTCTTTTCATGTAACCCTGAAGATGATTCTGAAATAGAATGGAAGCACTGGACTTCTCAAGGATATAAGGCGCTAAGTTGTTGCGAAAATCTCTCGTGCACTTAAAATGAATTAAACGAGCATGCTGTTCCTAGTTGACTCGATAGCTCAATTGGCAGAGCGGCGGTCCGGAAATCCAAAGATGCGAGATCGTATTCCGCTCAAGTCAACTTTTCTAGTTGACTTTAGAAGTTTAGGTTATCATGAAAACTGCCTTCCTCCCCATGACAATAAAAAGACGTTAAGGTTTTCAGGTTTTAATATATATGTTTGATAGATAATTCGGTTCATACGTGAGAAACGTTTTGAGCAAATCGTCTGTCAGCATGAAACCTTTGCAAGCTTTTGAACGCCTCCTGAATAGTAAGCACCAGTGAAGCCATTTTCTGGATTCGGTGGATTATACAGCAACCTTGTTCTGTATCTTTTACCGCATGAAAAGGCCCATACATCACGAATATTACAACAGGAATAGGAT
Organism: Heliopora coerulea; assembly: GCA_030142905.1. Classification (NCBI taxonomy): domain Eukaryota; kingdom Metazoa; phylum Cnidaria; class Anthozoa; order Scleralcyonacea; family Helioporidae; genus Heliopora; species Heliopora coerulea. The sequence continues at coordinate 12,251 of JASJOG010000011.1, read as the reverse complement.
TAGGATTCTCCATTTTAATGGTTGGAAACTGTCGCTCTATGGTTCCCACAACAAAGCCGCGAATAAAGTGGGTTTTTCTCGCCATTTTCGAAATTTTATCTTAGTTTTTCAAGACGCTTGTAACCAGGACCGCAGTTTGGGACGGATGAATACTAGAAGAAGCGGGAAAACACTCACCGAGCAAATAAGCATCTTGAGAGGAATCGATGTTCTTCCCCTGTTCAATATTCTAAGAGGACGTTCACGATTACAGCCATGATGAAGCTCACCAAAATCTAACGTTAGTCCCTTGTCCGCCAAAACCTGAACAAAAATACAAAATTACCATAAATTTGATCAACTGAACAATTCAGTAAACGACAGAACTTGCTTGCCATTCGGTAAGCACTGATGCCACCTGATTGGTTGATGAGTCGGTCTACTATGACTTAGCGGGAAAATTTGGAAGCTGACTTGAAAGCATTTGGAAAAATTTGTTTAAAGGACAATTTCCCAGAATGGTGGATTACAAATTAATCAGTTGTTTTAGTTTGGTAAATTTTGTTTAGTGTATTTAAGATTCGCACATTTCGTACATGAAAACGGACCCAGTGGCTTTGCAACTTCGTACCCAGGGTCTTTTCTTCGCTCCTCCACTACCAGCGGGAAGTGCAGGAGCGAAGAAACGATCCTGGGTACGAGGTTGGGGGCTTTATTGTTCATACACCTTAACATGACAGTCACTCTGTACCGACTTAATGAAGCTTGTTATACATATGGAGAGAATTATTGTACTATTGAGGCTTTCGCTCAGGCAACTCATGCGTCTATAAATCAAACCAATACGCTTAAAAGCGTTTGCTTTAAATCTGATTCATGGTATCTGAATTGTCACCGATGGCGACTGTCACCAGAAGATTACGGGTCCGTCTCCTGTCTGGATGATATTTTTTACGCCCACTTCAAGATGGCGGATACTTACCGCGAGAGCCTAGGAACTATTCGCGCTCGCATTCTATTATAATTCAACATGTCCTCTTACCAAAGATTCTAGTTAGGATTACGGTCAGGGTTAGGATTAGGGTTAGGGTTAGGATTAGGATTAGAGCTAAGACATCCAAACTCTAATCCTAACCCTTATCCTAACCCTAATCCTAACCCTTATCCTAACCCCAACCTTAACCTTAAGAACTATTTTTTGTCATACTTACAATGTCCCACGTGCATAACAGTAACGCGCAACCATTACACTGGGGATGGTTTAAATATTAGATGTCGATGTGTTTGCTTTACTTCTTGAGGAAATATATTTCGCACCAAATTTACGACAACATCTGGCACATAGAGATCATATATTAACTAAAGGGGGATAATTAACTATAGGGGGGCAAAACAAAAATGTCCGGATGAAAAGTTCAAGGTCATGGTCAAAGGCCAGTTTACTGTAGTCTCTTGTTTTTGTTTTTGTTAAAACGAGAATGTAAAACAATTAAGGCAGTAATAAGAACAGCCGACTTATAACCAGAGAAGCTGTTTTATGCTGTACAGCGAACAGAAAAAAGCACGATAATTTCCCAAACATCATTTGTTCGACATTGCGGTTCTCGAACAGACAGAAAAGGGCCTGGAGAAGAACAACTTGCCCCAGTTTACTCACAATGGCGGCGTTCAACCTGACCCCAATTTTCGGCTTCCCATCTCCTCTCTAGTTTTATACGATCTTTATGATCTAACAGGCCTTCCTTCAACTGCACCGTTCCCGTGATACAGCAGGGCCTATGGAAGAGGCAGATACCGACCAATACTAATTCATAAAGTTAATCAGGCTTTTTTTTATTATTATTATTATTCACTTCAATTTTGCCGCTATATCTTAGATTTGTTGAATCTCAAAGACTGAGTGAAAACGACCTGTTTTTATATCACGTTCTCATGAATTATGTCACGAAATTACCATCGCCTAGTGAACTTTCAAAGATTTTATTTTAGATGTATGTTCTTCTCACCTCAAGTTTTGGTTGCTCGGAGAAACCTTGAACATTGACTATAGCAGATGAGGTCTCACTGTCGCTTGTAATCGACCCTACCGGAGTAGAAACGACCTTCATATCAGCAATGTAGATACCAGCAACCAGACTCTCAAATTCAACCTGTCAACAAGAAGGAATAAAGAGCAGCTATAACCACATCACAACAAAGCTAAAAACATGTTTAAAACGTGTTTTACTACACCAGTTTAAAACTCCCACTTTCGGCCCAAATTTTGGCTGGTAATCAAGATCGAACTTTGCTTATTAATAAAGCAGGTATTGGGTCAAAATAAATCCTTGTAGAGAATGTGCGAACACCAAGTAGGTAATGCATTTTTGCTACTCTTAACTTAGTTTCCGCACTTGGATTCGTCCGAATTGTTTTCGGGATTCATTGTAGAATGTTGCCGACTGTTGTAGGAATTCTGTTCTTAGAACAATTACAACAGCGGGTGCTCGCCTCTGGTCGAATGGACATGCTAACAGAACTACGAACAAATTACGACGAAGCGGAAACTAGGATTATATGTTTAAAACGCATTCTGAATTTCTGACGGGGCCAAAGTTAAAACATTCAGATGACCGCTCCAAATCAAACTACTTTTTCCATAAGTAGGTTACAATAGGAATGATTAGGTACAAGAGGAATGATTGCAGAGGATGTACCATTTCACCTGTAAAATACTAGTATGATCACTGGCCTCTTACATATCACCACTAGCAGTTTGCTAGTTCTGTGTAAATAACTTCACCAATAGTTTGATCGCTTGTGAGCTTTGATCGCTTTCTTCAAAAAGTGATGCTTGCTTTTTAACATGAATGTCCGTTCGAGGATTTATCGTACAAACTTGGTGTAATGGTGACTCGATTATCCGCGTAGACTCCGTAAATGATCGGTACGTAATTACAAATGGTTCAACAATGCACAATGAAGATTTAGGTTCCAAATTAATTCGAAATTTAATACAGCTACAGTACGTTAGAGATACAACATCGGCAACTCACATCCTATATATAATGAGTAATGTACCTTAACATTCTCTGTCAGTTTAGGACCAACAAGGGTGGTTTCTCGAACTGAAAATGGACAATCGCTTTGACGATCTACCTAAGAACGTACAATACAATGAAACTGTTAAGGAGGAAGCTATGTGCCACTTGCAAAACTAGAAATACGAATACACAACCACTCCTCGGTGACCATTCCATCATATCCTAAGAGAATGCCAATAAAGTTGACGGTTTGTAAATGTTGTTAAAGAGACAGGAAAGAAAAATAACATTGACGTTCCTCTCTCACTTTCAGAAATCTTGGTTGCTCTACCGATTGAGAGTATCCCTTTCCTGATGAAAAGAAGAAATGAAGCCAGATATGAGATAAACTGCAGATGGTAACAAGATACCAACATCCTTACCTTCAATCCATTAACACTACATGAGATGATCGTCGAAGAACATCTTATCCATCTTGAGGTAGGATTGTGTATCGGTAACAGAGCTTCCGCAGACGTGCCAACACAGAGAACACCAGGAAAGTCCAGCACAGGTGGTATGACCATCTGTATTTCTAAACTGCGCTCCGTTCTCCAATTCCAAACTTTATCCTGACGTTGCCCAACTGGTCTCATGTCACTAACACCCCTATCATTCCCCATATTTAACTGGGCTCCTTGTTCACCATGGTACATCCCAATAACATCAGTCCCCTGAGCTTCACGACCCATACCAACACCTTGTGTCTGCGAACTGAAAAAGCCTTGCGCGTGGAAGGCTGACCTAGGATGCGGCTGAAGAGCTTTATTTTCAAAAACAGGTCTGTTGTGGAACACTCCGAGATCTCCAGATGTCGTTCCACTTTTGGAAGTGGGTTGTACTGCGACAAGTCGATCGCATAACAGAGGAGATGAGGTAAATTCAATACTAGAAGGAGCATTGCTCATACTGGGCGGTGGAGCCACATACGTTCGACCTCCCATCGCAGCTAGACTACTTTGGATTGATGTCATCACCACTGTACCAGGAATGCCCACTACAGCCACACCAGTTTGGTTGGAAGTAGCAGTTAAATCATCTTGAATACCGGTTGTAATACCAGTTGGGATACCTGTTGAAGAAGCACACGTTTGAAGAGCTACGTCAGTAGATCCTTCAGGCGGTTGCTGTGTGTGAATGATCGGTCGGTATTGTCCAGTGTTCGTCGATATAGTAGAAACCCCCGCCTTGCTTGAACTTCCACTGACTTTAGATGTTGTAGCTGCGTGAGATGAGATACTCAATGCTTCCCCAACGCAGTTGTCTAGCGATTCAGTTTGTACAGCAATGGAACTACCCGTGCTTTTCGGCGAGGAAGAGTCTAATGGTGGGGATGGTGCGGAAGACAGTACCGTCTCTAATTTTGACCCTCTTGGAGACACGTCGCTATTAGTGTCACTGTGGTAGAACGTCAAACCATCAGTTTCGTCTGGGCTACCTGGTTCTGCTCCTCCAATGGTTGACTCAATACTACCTTTGCTTTCCTCAGGATAGAAGACGTCGGTTAAACGTTGTGAGGTTTCACCAAGATCAGTTGCCGTCTGCGAAAGCCGTCTCTCCCTATAAATAAAGTTGACTAGCACCTTATAAATCTCTCGCGAATCACCTTGGGTTACTTTTGCTAGAGCGGTCGAAAGTGATTTTAGTTCACTTGGCGACATGCCCAGTATTTTTGAACCTTGACTGGAGTGGCAAAATTTAAGTGCAGCTACAGCCGAGTTGTTTGGATCCTGGAAGTGTTGGGAAGCCTTCAACGAGTCACTACTCCTGCACTGCTTCTCACCACGGTCAGGTCTCTTCTTTTTCTTCTGCGCTTTCTCCTTCTCTTTCTCCTTTTGCTCTTTGTCCTCTTCTGCGCCATATGGCGAAGACCTTCTTGTAACGTCTGTGGAAGGTCTCTCTTGTTCCTGAAATTTACTATCCAGTACAGCTTTCTCCTGTTGTGGTTCGGTGGGTTGTGTATTGATTAAACTTTGTTGGCTTAACGTTACCTTATCAAAGCCCTCTGGCGACGACGGTCGGTATAAAGGTCGAGGAATGGCAGCAGCTGGAGAGACCTTGACACTTGTAGCACTAAACTGAGGCTAAAGAAAGAAAATACATGCATTAAGAACAGTATAATGGGGTACTGGGGCGCAGTGGTAGTGCACGTGTCTCTCGCCACTGTGACTAGGGTTCGATTCCAGCTGCATGCAATTATCTGATTAACGTTACCTCGGTCACATGTGAGGAAAGGGTTGTGCGGTACTGGTAGCACAGTCGTAGTGCAAGTGTCTCTTATCATGTGACTGGTCACATGGTAAGAGACACGTGCACTAATCAGATAACTACATAGAGCCTGAATCAAAACCTAGGTTTTGATTCCGGCTGTACGCAGGTATCTGATAACAGTTACTTTAGTTACATCAGAGAACAATGTTGTCCGGTTTGACTCTACCAAACATAGCAGGTTTTTCCGGGTACTCCGGTTTCCTCCTGCAGTAACACAGCACCCATGAGGGGTAGCCCTTACTGGATCCCTATGGAGAACAGCTAAGCTAGCACATAGAGTTACCCAATACATATAAAGACACTCTACTTACTTTACTTTACTTTACTTTACTTATAGATACAAAAGTTGCCCCAGTCTAAGCTGTCGCCACATTAAACGCCAAACACAAAGCCCAAGTCCACCCTTGGTCAGACAAATGCTTTAAAGTCTCAGTGTACAAAAAGCACGCCAGAATGATTGTTTTTTTCTTCTCACTTTTGTTGTATTTAGTGTTACACAGACTTTTACTTTAAATACCATCCCTTTGGGGACACCTCTCGAATATTTACGTGTATGTATGTGTCTACGTATGCATGCATGCATGCATGCATGCATGCATGTATGTATGTATGTATGTATGTATGTATGTATGTATGTATGTATGTATGTATGTATGTATGTGTGTACGAAGGTAGGTAGGTAGGTGGGTAGGTAGGTATGGATACATGCATGTATGTGTATGTGTATCTGCACATATCATACGTTTAAATTTATGTTGACATGTTTTCTTACACGTATATGTAAATCTATGTGGGTAAAGAGCTTACCCTGGGGCGGTTTTCACCTCCATCTCCGTCACCTAACCTTCCCAGTTCTTCTGTCTTTGCCCCAAAAAAATCACCAAATGAAACGCGAACTTCTCCCTTGTCGTTCGGGTCATTAATACCGATGACCTGGAGCGATCGTCGACCGGATCTTGACGAGCCATCGGGGAGAACATAATCTGAAAACATTGTGGTATCTCCAGCGACCATTGCATCCTAAAAGAAAAAGTTATATTATACAGAGAAACTTGAAGTGAATGTGAAGTGAAAATTGAGTTTGCCTTATTTAAAAGAACTCTTGAAATGATAAACACCTTCCACAGTTTTTCCAGATCACTCTTCGTACTAGATATTTCAATTTGTTTCATACGTAAGTGAGCAGAACTATCACGTAATTTTGTTGGCAGAACGTTTTGGCTAACTTGTAAATAAGTTATATCTTTGGAATTATACAACGAAATCACATGAAACTTATACACTGGTCTAGTTCAGAAAACTGAACTGTTCCGGGTTAAAATACTGTTGCAGTAATCATGTATTAATCTCAGAACGCCGTGAGATAAAGCGAGGAATCGGTTTTTTTCTTTTATGTTCTGTATAGAATGCCAAAGGAAACACGTCGCCAACACACACACGAACAAAAGAAACGTCAATCAATTAACGACAAACAAGAATGATATTTTACAGACTTCAGGGGTGTGCATGGAAACTGAGACTTTACTACCTGGGAACTGAAACATCACTATGAGCTAACGTAGAAAGTTTAAATTTATTTCGTTCAACAATCTTTGGAGATGGATGTAACTTAAATCTTTTCTCGACAAAAGTCTGTCTTGTCTCTCGTCAAAGTGAGACATCAAACGCTAGAAGATGTTCCTTTACCTATTTCAGATTATCATGAAAAATTTCTATTCATTTACATCTCTGAGGATGATTCTGAAATAGAACTGACACACTGCACATCCTCTCATGGATAAGCGTTAAGTTGTTGCGAGACTATCTCGTGCACTTAAGTTGGATAAAAAACTCGCCTCCAATCCCTGTGGACTCTTAGCACAACAGGTAGAGCGGCGGACTGGTATCCCGAAGGTGCGAGATCAAATCTCGCTCGAGTCAACATTTTTCAGCTGACTGCAGCAGTGTTAGATCATGAAAAACTTTTGCTCCTTTACCGTTTCGAGTATTCTATTTAACTTTCGCTTCTCAGGTATTTTAACGTAAGCTTTGCACACCAATTGCAGTACCTTGCACTATATCTACTACATATCAAACAAATCTGACAAAGTGAGACAAAGATGAGCAGTGAATACCATTTTTGGCCTTACAAGAGTTCTTTCATGTAAAGCAAACTTAATTCTCATGTCATTTACAATGCAGTGCGCCAGTGACTCACATCTGAGCATTAGCGGAATTCCTAACACTGTCCACGAAACCACAAGCAAATACTTTCCTGAACAACTTTTCGAATAATCTTCATCAGTTGAGTCTAGCGCGACTAGAAATTTACCGTTCAAGTGTTAGTACCCTCTTTATCAAATGCATGATCCGCCTTGAACTGTTCTTCGTCTTGGTCAAGACGTTGAGCAGCATCACCTGGAGGTGAAAAACATCGTATAAATTTAACAACTTTCTCTTGTCAGTCAATCGTTAGCCGTTCGTGAAGCGCAAACACCCGAAGTCTTGATAGCTCAATGGTATGAACATCTCACCAGCCATCATGTCACGGTTATAATGAAGTAAATATTAGGTGATGAAAGTTCCGAGTGTCGTGCAGAATGATGTAGATTAATCCAGCGTTTCTCAACAGGGACGGTACCACCCCCACGTGGGCATTCAGACAACGATGGGGGAATGGGAACAAGGCAGTAGAGAAGGTGGAGTTTGGATGCAAATGGTGAGCATACAACAGTCATTTACCATCACAGCAGTTTTAAGTTTCGTGTAGTCGGGAAAATGGGAGAAGCGTGGCCAGGATTGTACTTCGCGGGTAAAAATTTTTATAGTACGTTCTCTGACCCAGGAATTTATTGTTATATGTTAAATTATTATGAGCTTTTGGTGGCCAGACTGCAACCTTCAACGGGAAAACATAAAAACGTTTATGTTTACACGATGAAAGTTGCAGTCGGGCGACAGAATGCTTGTAACAATAAATTCCTTGTTCAGAGAACGAATCATAATCTTTTCTTGTTGTTATTTAGTGTTACAGTCTAACACTGACTAACTCGGCAACACCGAACTGAATAAATATATATTACAGTTATCCACTTTGGGATTGCCATGGGTTGGGAAATGGCACAGGGACAGAACTGGGACTGAATGTGCCCAGTAGCAGGCGGCCAGAGGTTTTAATATGGGGAAGGTGGGATTCATCTAAAGAAGGTGGAGAACCACTGGTTTAACCCTCCACTTGGAAACTAATCAGGATGTCTCCTCTTGATAAGTCAAATTGTACGGCGTTATGCTTTGTAACATAATAAAGTTGTATAAAAGTGACTGTCCCAAATAAATGGTTGGACGAAATAGCTTTGAGATGAGGCAGTTTCTAAGACCCACCAGGGACTAGTTGCTAAAAAATGGAACACCAGGAATCGAACTCACGACTGTGGCGAATTCAGTGCAGCGTCCTAACAGCTGAGCTACGAAGACCATTGCTAAGAGCTTGGACACTAGCGAAATCCCAGACATTCATTAAATAGATTGTTTTAATGAAAGTCTGGGCCGGCAAAGCATTTTGGAGGACTTGAGCTTGACAAGCGTTGTCGAATGTTCTGGCATATACCAGGTTCGCACACAAACAACGTACAAAATTATTGACACTTTGCAGCTACCATTTAGTCCGACACCTTTCGACATCAGTCGAAAGAGCACACCCTCAAACCTTTGATCTGTTCTGACTCGTATGTCCTAACCCCTCTAAAACTGTGTTATCTCCTATAGCCCTGTACACACAACTTGAAGAACATTTCGTAATCGCATTTATCAGCTCCGTTTTCGTCCTTTCGAGCAAGCTAACAAACTAATAATGACTAGCCCAATAGCGCATTACCTCCAGACTGAAAGGAAAATTCGTCTTCCACTTCTTGGTTAAAAGAAAATTCATCATCTTAACGAGAAAGAGAATCAAAATGTAAGCTGTGAGCGATTCTAGCAATTAGTACGATTTAAAAAATCGACAGGCCCGCCCAGAGTCTGGGAGGAGCCCAGGGCAAAATAGAAATTTGCCCCCCCCTAGAAAATTGTTTTGGTCAATATTGTGCTTGACAACAACATTCTCATCCAGTTCTTTACCGGAGAGCATGAAGATAACTATTCGGGTGAAGACATGCGTGCCCTGCCCTGGCTTATTGTAAGGGCTCAGCGTTCAATGAATAAATAAACAGCGTCGATTCGACAAAAGTAGCGAATCTTATTCAGTTATTTGATTTTCATTTGAACCATGAAGGAAATAAATTTATCAGCATGCTGAGGAAGCCTCTCTTGAGCTGGTACCCGGGGCCCCTCTTGCACTTAGGGCCTGGGGCCCCTAATTGAGGTTTGGGACCTGTGGCAAACTGCCTTAGTCCCCCCCCCCCCTCACTGGGCGGGCCTGAAAATCGAGCTTCAGTCGCACTTGCATGTTTACCAGTCGATATTCCGGACAGAGATTGCTTAGTTGATCCTTGCTTAAGTAGATTACTGACGTGGCAAAGGTCTAGGCGTGAAATGGGAAGTACAAGTTGAACAAACATAGTTGCTGCAAATATCGTATTGTCAACGGGCAATCAATGAGCCTTGGATGTTACAGCCGTCAAGAAAACATTACATACATGTACAGTACCAAACTCAGGGTGTTCTTTTTCTTTCTGCTGAATGTTTTCAAGCAATTCTAGCTCGTTGATTAATGTTTTTCGTCAAATACAGCTCAAAGCTGTCGTTGTTTCAAGAGCCGACGTCGTCTTGAAAAACGTGAAAATGCTTATCCTCCACGTCTTGAGTTGAGGGAGGACAGCGTGAAGAATACTCTGGGGATAACTATTCATTTTTTTTGTTTTGGAAGAGAAATCTTACTGTAAGGCTCTGGGCAAACGAGAGAATATTACTACAGAAATACTTAAGATTTGCGATGTTTCCTCAAACATTTCTCCGTTTGTCCACCCGTGGAAACATTGCTGCGCAAGCAAAAAGTGTTTCTATGAGAGTTCAGAAACATTTTGCGCTTCCCAGCACCGATTCCTGTTTCGCAAACATTGTTTGGTCGTTTGTCCATTCGAGAAACAATGCTGCCTACTTTACATCGTTCGTGACTGTTTCTCACAAAATGTTACCTCGTTTACTTATGTTCCGTAAACATTGCAAGGAAACAAGGTTTCTTCAGCTATCGATTTTACGGGCGGAAAACGCAATCGTAAAATAAAGGTTAATGCCCAGCTGAGGATTTTTAAGTGTAAACCCATGATCAAAGATAACTTGAGAACATTCTAAAATAAACTTATTAACGATTCGTTGCCAACGTGCAACATCTTCAGAGTAAGATAAACGATATATATAAGATTTAAGACTTTTTATATATATATATATATATATATATATATATATATATATATTTATGTATATATATTTATATATATATACTACTGTGCAAAAAGTCTTAGGCCCTTCAGAAGGAAAGTTAGTTTAAAAAAAATCTAGTGAATGTACGGATTAAAAAACACTTTGTACTTCGATATTTATTATGTTTACAGTAAATTTCAACACAGCTGGTTTACAGAAGTACACATAAAAAGCACAAAAAAGAAGAAAAAGAGTGGAGCATTCAATATTTTGTATGGCCCCCTTTTTCTTTCAAAACAGCATCAATTCTGTGAGGAATACTGTCTTGCAGTTTCTGCAGAAAGTCGATTGGTATGTTGTTCCTTATGAGTGATCTTCTTACAGTTGATGAGTGTACTCGTTTCCCCGACGTTTGAGCGAGTTCTGCAGCAAGATCTAAGCTTGTTTCTCTTCTGTTTCTCAGGGATGTTATCTTCAGATATGTCTTATCCTTCTTAGTAAGTTTCCGTGGTCTTCCACTCCGCTTTCTGTCCTCAACTTTTCCTGTCTTCTGTTGCTTCTTCAGAATTTCTCGGACTCCCACACCTTGAGACTCCCAGTACGACGAGCAATTTCAGCCTGGGAATGCCCTTGCTCGTGTAATATCACCACTCGATGTCTTGTCGCAATTGATATCTTCGTCATTTTAGTTACTGTGAACATTTTGTTTAGAAGGTTAAATTGCCAAAAAACCCACTTACGAATGTGGGAAGTTTGATTTCATCTAAATTTGCGCACGTTTGCAGGTTTTCCAAAGTCGAATTTGCTTTTCACTTACCAAATTGAATGAATGGTACAAAGATACCGATTATTAGTGGGTGCGTAAGACTTTTGCATATGTATATATATATGTATATATATGTATATATGTATATACACATACATATACATATACATACATATACATACATATACATATACATACATACATACATATATATATATATATACATATATATATATATATATACATATATATATATATATATACATATATATATTATATATACAATATATATATATATATTTCACACATTTCGATGTTGTTGAGCACTCTACGGATATATAAGGATAACTGATAGCGTTAAGCAATGCCCACCGCTCGAGTAGCGGTTTGAGCACTCTGGTCCCTTATCAATCCAAGTTCGTTCCGAGCTGCACTGATGAGCTGTAGTACAGCGAAACGTACGTCTGCAGATTGAATATATATATATATATATAAGATAAATGTAAACGCCAAGCAAACTCTCCAGAATACTTTATTTTGCAACGCGCTTCACCATTGTAGCAGTGGCTCTTCAGGCTCTTCAAATTTTAATTAATAACTGTGACGTCTTTAGTTAGAACTTGTAAAGCCTAAAGAGCCACTGCCAAATTGGTGATACGCGTTGCAAAATAAAGTATTCCAGAAATTTCACTTGGCGTTTACATTTATCTTTTTTTTATATACTCACCTGTGTTTGAAATTCAATATTTAAATTATATATATATATATATATATAGATGTTAACACCTGTAATCATACTTTGAAGTTGTTGCACGTCGGCGACGAAACGTTAGCAA